>JACBWW010000002.1:23343829-24001595 GCA_020086605.1 Lanius collurio
TAAGGAAGCTTTTCAATCTCCAAGTCAAGGTAAGGTATATTAATCAAGTACTTCAGAGAAATGTTCTTAAATTTTGATGTATTGTGCCATATATTTGAAAAATATGGGGTTTAATTCCTCTCTGTTTATTCTGAATAAAACATTTCTTAAAAGTGGAACAGAAAAAAAAGTGTTTATGACTGAAAAGGCTTTTTTAATTGCAAGGAAGTGTTTAGTTTTTACCTCTCCAGGCAGAGAGTTTAATAAAATCTTGGCATTTGAGCTGAGATAGCTAAGGCTCAGGAAAAGAGCTTGTTTTATATCACCTCTGAAAATGCTGTTTTATTATGGAAATTCTCATGGATCAATAACCATGGCATCATTAATAGATAGGGCCTAGTGTTGAGAAAGGTAAAGTGATAGTGTTCATATTAGTTCTCTGTTGCCAGATTTATTAGTTACTTAAATCCTTATGCTGCTTTTGTGTGACTCTGTGAGCTCTGTAAATGCTGCTTTAATCTTTTAGGAGAACTGCTTGAGAAAAATGTATGAGTCCTCAGCAATATATTTTGATGAATGTCATCAACTCCTGAGGGTTTCTAAACCATGACAGAATTTGTCACACAGCACACAAAGGTTACTAACTGTGTTTATTAATATAGGTCTGCTTAACTTGGGGCAAAGATCTTCAGAAAATGTAGGCAGTGTTGTGGAGTAGGCAGAATTTATTAGCAAAAGGGAATGTTATGTTTTCCAGAGGTACATTTTTGCTTCTTTTTGAACACTTAGGTCAGTACCTGACAACATGTAGCTTCCTGTAAAACTATGAGGTTTGAATTCTAACTATTGCACTTTAAATATATTTTGTTCTTTGATCTTTTCCTTTATCTGAGGTACTATCCTGATGGACCCCTATGCAGTGCCCTGATGAGCTGTAGAATCCATGGATGTCAATCTCTCTGATTTCCAGCTCAGGACAGCTACCAGAGACTTATCCCTTAATTCACAATCCTGATATTCTCTGTTGTGCAATGAAATCCATTGCATAATAGTGAAACCACACTCTGATTCATATTCAAGTTGTTGAGCGTTCCTGTTTCCAGTGACATCTTTAAAATAAACAAACAAGCAGCCTGTCCCAAATAGTAACTCCAGTGTAAATGGTAATATTGAAAGTGTCACTCTCAGGGATCCAGATTCCTCCATCTGTAGAGATTTTCTGCAGGGGCTCAGAGGACAACGAATTTAACCCTCCAAATTTACAGTTGCCTAGGACCATATCTGGTTGGGCTGCATCTCCAAGGATTACCTACAACCTGTTCTTTGCCACGAGGGCATGTTGCTTGTCCATCAGGACCACCTTTTTTGCAAAGGTGCTTTTTAGCTGGTCAGCTCCCCGGGTGCAGTGGAAGGATGCTGAGAACTTTGAACATTAATACCGGGCAAAAGATGCATGAAAATGTAGAACTCACCTAAGAATAATCACAAAAATATATATACAAAGTATTCAAGGTATCTGATCTCAGCTATAGCAGATCATATGAAATATGAGCAGAAAATATTGCTAATATTGTCTGAAAACTGCAGAAATACACTTGATCTAGACTAGATGCTTATTATCACTTAATTTTTTTTTTTTTAAAATCTTAGTTTAAAACATTTTAATTCTTATATTGAATCAGTGTTCAGGGTCACCAGAGAGACTGGGCAGAGTTGTTACTGCTAAGGTGAGTAATTCCACTTTTGTATCAGTGGTACTTTGAATCCTATATGATACAGTGGAACAAGTGGGGGTCTCCTAGTTCCTCCCAGGTAATGTATACCATAAAACCCTAAGTCACCCATCAGAATTCTTTTTTTTGGGATACCTATTAGGTGTCACATATTTTGGGTAATTCACTGCTAACATCTGGCATTGCTTTTCAAAGATATGAAAGAAAAAATCTCTCTGCAATCATCAATATTCAAGAACATGTTCCATTTTCTGAGGCCTAGGACACAGCTGCTCTAGCAGGCAACACAGCAAATAAATATATTCCTTCCCAGCATAAATTCCCTAGAGCATTCTTCCAGTTGAAAAACAGAGGCAAAAAAAATCTTCTATGTCAAAAGTTTCATTGTGGAGGAATTTCCAACAGGAGAAACCACTCCTGCAGCTCCATTCCAGGACTGCTGAACAAATTCTGATTGTTTAGAATTAAACACACATGAATTGAGTAAATTATTGCCATCTAAAGGTTCTGTCTTCATCTTCTCTGTATATGAGAGCTTTTCTAAAGGCTGTTCTAAGCAGATTATAACTCAGTTTAGACCTCCCGGTGGAAAACTCTTGATTAGAAGATGTAGCTTGAGGAGCCTTCCCTTAGTAGCTTCAGGAAGGTTGAATAAACCCATCCCTGGTGGCAAACTTCCTGTTTTCCACCAAATTCTCACAAGCATTTACCGTATCTTGACTGCCAGGTTTCTAATCAGAGGGCTGGATGTCACTAGTAATATAAACAAGTAACCAACTGCTGAAACTTCAGCTGAGAAACACAGAAGTCTTTTCTGTTTGTCACAGGCACATGCACTTTGGGATCTAGAGAGGATTGTGAAATGAACCTTACTCTCCCCATGGGTTGTTTGGTGTAAAATCAGAATATGAATACATACGCCTTCAAAAATATGCTTAGCAAAACATTTGTGGAAGTCCTATAAATATGAAGTCAGACATGCTGTCACCATGACTCTTCTGGAGCAGCATGTGAGTGCATGCTAGCAGATGGCCTTTGACTGATGCTTTCCTTTGCACATGCACATTCCCATTCACTTGTGCATGGTGTCTGCTCATTTTCTACACAATTTGCTTTGGAAATATTTAAGTGTGTGTCTGTGTTAATAGTTAGATGCATTTTCTGGTAAGTAAGATTAGTAGGATCTGCAGCTCTCTGTGGGTGACAGCAAAAAGTAGAAATGATATTTAGTGGTACTGTCTCATTTAAGAGGGCTGTGTGGTGACAGCCTGTTGGACTACATGTGTTGTTTGGAAGTGTCACACTGTTTTACAGCGCTGCTTAGGAGTCCACAATGTGCTGTGTTCATTTTCTGGGTTATTGTCTGGCTTAAAACCACTAGAATTTTTCACATCTTATTTGTGTAGTCAGCTAAAGCATGATTTCAGAATTTTATCAGTCTTCAACCACAGAAGATACCAACTTTGCTGTTTTCCTTCCACCTCACTTCTCTCAGCCTGTAGCTCTGTCATTTAAGTTGTTTCTGTGTCTGCTTGGGGGGGATGAATTTTAAGACAGTTACTTCAGCTAGAGAAAAACAGTGGGATGTATAGTCAAAAATCGACAGTCATTAGGAAAATGTTGTAGGGGCTTGTGGCAGTTTTAAACACTGAATTTGAATATTGAGAACAAGTGAGCAACCTTTACCACAGAAATTTTTTAGCAAATTCTTGCTTCATATAAAGATAAAAGGAAGCTTTTTAAAACTGGAAAACACTCTAATAACTTTCATCAGTAAATATACCAAAACACAAGCTGCTTTGCTTTCATGTGAGTCCATGCATTTCCACATTGCCTGTGCCAATTCTGCAATGCTTAATAGGTATTTGGATCTTTGCCTTTTCCTTCCCCTACTACTAGCATGCAACAGGTACAGATTTTTTCAATTTCTTTACTTACAAAAAGCACTCCAGTTTAACATTTGTGCACCCTGGAGGTAGGAAATGACAGGTGCAAAGCACTCGGCTCTGGAACTGCCAGTACCTTCGAACACATAGAGCTGGCACTCTGCTTTTTCTCATTGGCTTTTCTCTAACCATACAGTCCTGTTTGGATTCTCTAATAGACAGTCACTAATTAGTGTTTACCTAAGAAACCTTTCCTAACAACACCGAGGTCTCGTGTGTGTGAACATACTCTGCAGACCCTCACTTCACTTGTTAAGAATGTTTGAAATACACAAACTCAAGGTGTAGTTTATGATGCCACAAGCCAGCTGGCACACAGATGACTATTTTCTAGTGCTAGCAACAGTTCTACATCTACTTAACACACCCAGACGTTTATGAAGCCTAGCTAGCTGACCACCTCCTTCACTGTGAAGTAGCAAGCAGTCTGTTGTACTCTTAAGTTTCCTAGACACTGAAAACAAGCTATTTTGATGACTTTTTGAACTTTAAATAATATCATTTTTTTTTCCTTGGTTGCTGTGTTAGATTTTGTACTGGATTTTAAGAGAACAATGGTGGCATGTAGATATTGCACTATCCCTCCAGTAGATGCTGAGAAGTTTCTTAATTAACCTTTTTTTGCTTAGTCACCCCACATCAGTGTCCTATGAGCTAAAAAATTGCTCTTGTTTATTCTGAAGAATTCTGTGTGCTTCTACCTAACAAGATTTTGGAAGCAAATAAAACTTATGTTTTTGGGCTCCATTCTGATCAGCTAAATAGGTACTGATAAGCATAAAGCTAGTAATAAGCAGATGAAAAAGGATGAAGGGGTAAATCTTTATATTAGTTTAAACAAAGTAGCTTTGATGGAAGATTTTAGGATTTGTGAAGCTGCAGACATTCTTCCAGCTTTGCTCTTGACAACTTTTGTTCATTTGGCCATTCCTTGTGTGCCCATGCCATGTGTTTCATGAGGGACCATGCTCACCAAGGTTTAGATTGGCTCTGAAAACCAAGTTTTAATGAGCTAAGGACTCCTCTGTCAAGATACAAAGAATCCTTTATGAAAAACTGGAACTGGTTTAAGCGTCTGAATAGGCAGATGCTGTAGTGGAGGTAGCTGATGAAACAGAGTTGGAGAGGAAGCTATCACATGGAACCATTTCAGAATTAAATGCAATACAAATTTCTTAAAGCAACCCTTCCAGCAATTTCCTTCTATCTGTTTTTCTCATATTAATTTAAACAAGCCTATAAACAAAGTAAAAAATTTTCTCCTAAGCATGGAAGGAAGCAAAAGAGTGGTAGCCATTTCTGTGTCTATTTCTCAGTGTTTTCAGTGTTCAGTACAACAGAAATAGGCCCTATTAAAGATGAATAGTTGGGTCTGAGTTGATTTGTCTTCCAGTCAAAACTTTCAGGAAAGACATTATGATTGATTTTTGACAGTACATTCAGCTACTGGCAAAGCAAAATAAAGTCTTTTAGAATTTCAATCTGAAGCACTGTGTAGACTATAAGGAGGAAGACTCCTGCTTGAAGTACTTTCAGCAGTACCAGAGAATAAACTGATGTTTGTTGGTAAATAAAAAAGGTGAGATGGTTCTTTTGGGGTTTGTACTCACACAGAAGGTTCTAAATTTAACTTGGTAAAGTGAAGAATTAACTTCTTGGTAATATTTTCTACCTTCTAAAAAGTTCTTTAAAGAAATTTATATGTAACATTAGTGGCATTAAGAATGTTATTTTTTTCCTATTTTAATAAAAATAGGATTTATTGAAAGCCTGGTTTATATTAGTTTATGCAACCAACCAGCCTAGCTTAATTGTTTTAGGTAAACAAAATAAAGAATATAAATAAGGAACAAAAATGGTAAATTAAATTTGAAATACAAACTTTATAGATATCCAGGATTTCACTATTCCCTTTCTAAATGATAGAATAAATTTACAGAAATTAGTTTTCCCTGGACTGCTTGAGCTGACCAAAAGCCCAAAGTAAGCTGGAGCCTATGAAGCTGGACCAAGGGTCAGTCTGCTGGCTGTATTTGCAGTGTCTTGCTCCTCAGCAGTGAGGGACTGTCTCTTTGTGGAAGAGAAGCAGCACCAAACCCTTTAGAAGGAGTTTTTTCTAGTGGTACAGTGCTTTGCAAGCAACCTCAGAAAGGGCAGCTGTGAGAGAAAGGAACAAGCACAAGGACAGACCAATACTGTCAGGAAGTCCTTCAGCAAGGGAGTACCATGGATTTAATGGTACGAGTTTCCTTTGTGATGCTAAGCTTTAATGAAGTTTTCACTTTTTTTTTCTTTTGCACTTATAATAGCAGGAAATAAAAGGTTGCTTTTAGCATATAACTGCTATCATTTTATTTCTGGAAAGCCTCAGAGCAGAACTGCCTAAACAAATAGACATTTTTAAAAATTCATCTTGTATTTTTTACTATTTTGGCAGTAATATTTGGCTACTACAAAATAGCCTATTGTAATTACTTAATAAAACTCCTTTACCTAGTCTTTCAGCTTTCCTGCACTACTTGTCGTTATCAACATTCTAAACTATTATTTAATAATGTTAAAATATAATTTAAACAACAGAAATGCTTTAGGAGCAGATCACATAATTTTCATCACTTTGTTCATGTGGCTTTCAGTTCCTTCATGGCTACCTGAACATCCTTCTAATGTGTTCTGGGTTTATGTTAACCATGCATCAAACTGCAAGTTATTTCATTTACCTAACATGCATATTGTGTAATTAAAATAGTCCGTTATTTTAGTGCAGTTCCATGTTGCACATCCCTGATGGATCCCAAATGTTGGACAGGCTGTAAGAGTGGAAATACGGCCAGTGGAATATAGTAAGATCAAAGCAGGAAACTGCTTATCTTCCTGAGAAAATTAGTTTGTAGTTTGTCATACTTATTTCTGGTTGAACTGTTCTATAGTCTTCCCACTTGAAAGAAAAGAGAGATTTTGGGTGGCAGAAACAAACAGAAAAGACAGCTTTTCTCATTTGGATCCATTCAAAGACCCAAACATAATCCACCCTGCTACTTAGCTTCAGTAAACAAACGTAAAAGAAATAAATCATCAGGAGTGTTCAGAGGAAAGGGGAAAGTAGGTTCTCAAAGACTGTTTTCTTCCTCTAATGACATTTAGTGATAGTATTATATCATCAGCAGCATATTAAAACATACTGATTAGAATTAAGTTCCTGTAGATTTAACTGATAAGATAAAGGAATTTTTCACCATTTACCTGGGGTTTTTTAACCCCCCTGTGTTACAGAGGGTGCACACTCTTCTTTCAGTGATTGCATCTTGGTATTTTCCAGAGGCAGCCTGAAAGGACCAACCTGTCCCTGCAACCAAGGAAAACCTCCCATACTGTGCATTATAATCTAAAGTAAACTGCAACAGGGATTTTTTTTAATGAGGCAACTGAGAGAATGGAGGTGGTAGTTAGGCTATGTGACACTGTCAGAATGTTGCTAAGCTTTAGAGTGGAATAATTTTAATTGGCAACATCCTCATTAATCATGACTAATGTTAATGATAGCTCCCTGTAGTGACTCATGAAGAGGTGATGGCCTTAATGAAAGCTGCCTTAGAGGCTAACAGATGGTGGTTGAATTTCAGTATTTTAAATATACAATTGTTCAGTTCTTCTAAATATTTTTTTTTTCCTACCAAATAATAATATGGGAAACTTGGTATTCAGTCATACTCTTTACTGGGATTGTTTTTTTGAATTATTGAGTATGTATTAGACAAGAGCAAAAGGAAGACAGTTCAACATGCATTGGAAATTCAGATCCATGCACACAGGTTAAGCTTTATGTTTTCTGATCTATGTTTAATACTATAGATGTCATTGTGAATTTACTGAAAAACATAAGAGTGTTTACTGTTACATAAAAGAAATATTGGCAAGATGTGGGAAAAAAACCATAATTGTCTGCTGCTTTATCTCTCTGCTAATGCTTGATAGCTCAATATTCAGTGTTTACCAGTGTTGCTAATCTCCTGGTTATGTTTATGTGAGCCTTTGGCTTCTGCTGCTCTTTTTGTGAGCTTAAAGAATAGGAGGAAAAGAAAAATCAGCTCTCAGCAAAGGCATCAGGTTAGAACCTCAGAGAACTTCAAATTTTGGCTCTCCTAGCATTTTATTCATAAGTATGGATATTTAAGGACTGTATTAATAAGGGTAAAATAAGTAAGATACTTGTGGTTCAGTTAGAAAACTGAAATTAGTCAAGTGCTTAAAAGTAATACTCCAGTAAGTACTTCATTGAACTAAAACACAATATCTGTTCTCTAAAAGAAAAAAACAGAAATAATGCATCCTTATTTCACTAGGGTATTTTAGGATTAACACATTAATAGTAGCTAAATGCGCATATTTTATAATAACAAGAATAAAAATTTAAATTAATTTTCAGGGATTTTTTTCATGGTTTGCATTTCTCTTGCCTAATAGTTTATTCTTATATGCTTCTTTTTTATTTACTTAATAATTTATTCTTTCTTTAGCAAGGTACAGCCTTAAAATATAGTAAGGATTTGTTACCATGCTTGTTGTATGCATGCATGTTAATATTCTCAAAACAGAATTAAACAAAGGTGCCATCATGGACGTTCTAGATAGAAAATGCATTTTATCATTCTTTCCAGAGATGGAGTATCTTTTATACATTTAGGTGAAATGTATATGGACCCTTTTCCTTCCAATTATGTGCTCATCTCTACATCACCAACTGCTGTGGCATCACAGCACATCATGTCTTTCGGATTTCGCTTTGTCTCTGAAAGAGGGGAGTCTCGGAGTATATTCCCTAGAATTATTATTTTACCTGTAGATACATTTCAAGGTACATGACATTTTCTTGTTTTATGACCAGACTTCCCTGTGAATTTCCCACTCTATTTATGTATTAGCTATTCCATCCAGTGTAGTATGCATAAGAATGCCAATTTTGGAACATTTTAAGTAGACCTTTAAAGAGAAATTCTCAACTTGACTATGGCAATATTTTATACTATGTTGAAATAAGGCCAGCCTGAAGTCAAATCTCCTTCTTAAAACACTGGGACCTTCTTTGCATACCTTTCAGTACTCATATCACTTGTACTTGTGTAACCAATCTTACAAGTGGTTTCCAAACTTGCCAGTTGGAAGGCCAAGCGTATAAGGATTTACATGGAGATCTTCTGAGACATTGTGTCAGAACTTTACTGTTTAATATGAAGAGACCTGTTGATTTAGAAATGCTGCATGGAGTTTTCAAGCCTCTGAACATTACCATCTTTTGTTGAGCACTGCTACATCAAAAGTGTGTTATTTGTGCAATAAGGAAAAACATTAAAAGTACTGTAAGATACTGCTGTATTTGATACCCCTTGATTTTGAAAAATTGTAGTATTTAGGGTTTCTTCACGGATACATTGTTTTGGCACAATGATAAGGTAGATCATAAAATCTTCAGCTAATTCTGAGGAAAATCTGCAGGTTTTCCAATGATGTGAGGAAACTTCATTGCTGCTTTATCTATTTTCATATGATTCCTTCTAGAGCTACCTCTTGTTTTTACTACCATCACTTTAGGCTTTCGGGAGAGTCAAATTATTCATAGCTTATGCAATTAATTTTCATTGCTTCTTTTGAGGGATTTTAGTACAAAAAAGAATCAGACAACCCAAAGAGCTGTGGGCGTGAGGGTAAGGGATCAATTTTGTTCATTTTTCACCATACTAAGTTTTTTTTTGATTGTCAGGTCCCATAGTCTCCAGCACACTGCTATCTGAAGTAAAAAATCTGACCTTTCCCTATATGTAATCAGATACAGGAAAATGGAGTGGGGAGCAGGACGTCAAATATCAGAGGTCATTGGGATGGAGAGAGTTACCACTTCTCTAGGAACATAGTATGTTAAAAATCTGTGGAAGATTTACAAGCTGAACTGGTGAGACAGAAAACTAGATTCATGATTTAAAAAGAGGAAAACAAAGAGCATCCATCATCCAGACAGATAGCAGCCTTAATTGTATTCCCTTTTAATTTGGGCTGTTCAATAATGCATTGTGTTAGTCATCTAAGTTGCACCTCTCTGTGCTGCAGTGTGTTGCAGATAGGAAAGTAAGTTTATTACAACTAATCACACAATTACAACAAGTTCCAAGGCAGGTGGGTGATGGAGCATTGAAATAATAGATTGTAACTTTCAAGCGAAAATTCCAGACAAGAAAAGCCAAATTAAAAGAAAGGCTGTTGGCTAAAATTAGGCCAGTTGAGGGTAATTTCAGCTAAGGGTAATTTCAGGGAGTCATGTCTAACAAACTTCTGAATTTGTGTCCACTGTGACAGCTAAAGGTGATCCTTTGTGCCTTATAAAAGCTGGTAAGATATTTGTATTATATTAAAAAAGCTGGTAAGATATGTTGTATTATATTAAAAAAAAATAAAAAAAGAAAAATAAAAAAAAAGAAGGCCCTCCTCAGGAATGGTTTTATTTCACCTGAATTAACTACATATTTATGCTACTTTATACCCATACCACAGTAGGTACATATTGCAATATGACTGCATAGTCCTACCATACTTGTCAAGATCTTATTCATTTACTATATGCCAGACTTAAATTGTTATATTTTTTTCCTTCATGTAATAATGGCAAAAATGATAATTATTCTCCCTACTGTTTCTCAAGTTCTGAGAGATCACAAATACATGGTTTCTTTCATGGTGGGATCTGCCTTCAAAACTTACTCTAAACAATGTGGGAAGGCAGATGCTGTTGCAGTATCCTGCAGTGGTAGGGAGGAGAAGAGAGATCCAGCAGGCAGGAATTGTGCAGCAAGATAGATTTCTTTCATTATTTTACAACTCTTTTATAGACTTTTTTCCTTCATAGTCTAATTGGTCAAAGGATCAGCCACCCCTTGGGGTGATTGGCTAAAATCATTAAACATCCATTGTCAAAATAGAGTTCTACTGTACTACAAACAAAGCTTTGCAAGGTCGCAGGTGTTCACAGTTTATAGAACTCTACTAATATGTTCCATGAGAGAAAAAATATCTCACAGGACTGGAAAGAAGCAAGAAGAATTCTTGCTAGCAGCATATTTGTATCCACAAGATGCTGCTTCATTAAAACTTCAATACTGAATCACTGAATATACTGCAAATTTTAGTCATCTCCCTTCCTATGCTCACTTAACAATCACATTCCTTCTTTCTTGCACTCCAGACATGGTTTCTGGATCTACTGTCACTCTGAGGCCACATTCTACAAGACGGTGTTACTGTTTGGCTTTCATGTTTTAACCTGTCAATCTATAAGCAGACAGTGACAGTGCCACTGATTCATTTGGTTTGGAGCAGGTGTAAAATGGGTCATGATTGTCACAAAATGAATTATCTTCTCTGATCTGTTAGAAATTGGAAGCAGTTCCTCAGTTGTGCCAACCACAGGGCTGTCCACCAGAATTTCTTCTTGTTTTTCCCTCATTTTTATTAAGGTTTCACAATACTTTTGCAGCTAAGCCATATTCATTGTTTCATTCTGTTAGAAAAATAGTTTATCCTCAAAAAATTGCTTATTTTCTTGAGCACATAATTAGCTTTATGGAAGTCTGTAAGTAGGTCCACTTAAAACTTAAACTCAGTTAGGCAGGAAGGTTAAGAACCTTGGTACGCTTTTTATTCTTCTGTCCTAGAAGTATTCAGAGTACAGAATTCAATGCTTTTAAGTTGCTGATGCACCTACTGTACTTTTAATAGTAACCATAGCACCTGTAGAGGAAAAAATCGTATTTAAGAGAGGGAAGTTTCTTTTGTTGCATGTTTGTTCCTGAAATACTGCCTAGTAGTGTCAGACCTATCCAAGATTAATGTCTATAGTTTTGTAGTTTTATCAGATCTTTCTTGTTTGTGGATTTTTTTTCCAGATCTTTTGCTAATCAGTTTTAATCATATTTAGTTTATGGCTTATTTTCATTGCATTCACCTTTTTTTTTTTTTTTTTTTTTTTTAATGTTAAGTGTTTGTTGAGTCCTTATTCTGTTTTGATTTTGTGCTCTGCTTTTACCCTTTGCTGTGTTATTTCAAGTGCTCCTTAAGAGTTAGATAAAAGCTGCTTCCCTGAATATGGAGTTCTTTTAATCCTTTGAGAATGTTAGCACCTACTATTTTTTAGTACCATGCACTCTAGTACAAACTTCTGAGACTAAAGGATATGACTATACTGATGTATCCATTTTTATTCTAGGTGATATTGAGCATTAACCAAATATTCCTTTGGACAAATAGTCTTGAGATACTTTAGAGGGATCATAAAATGCAACTATTATAGGAGGTGAATGAGAAGTTGCTCAAAATGCATATAATCATTTTAAAACTGAAGTTAATCCTTCTCTACATTACGTGTTAAAATCACATGGAGAAATTTATAGGTTACAGTTCAGTATTGTCACATATACTGAAGGACAACATCCTCAGCAATAATAGTGTGCAAAGGAATCAGATCAATTCACATTTAGGTATCTCATATGTTTGAAGTGTACTTTCTGGAGCACAGCAGTGCCAAAGATCTCTTCCCCACCCCCACCCCCTTTGTGATGCAGGGATATAGTAGGTTAATGGAATGCCAAAGGAATGCCAACATACAGTACTTTTCAGGTCCACACATGAAGTTCACTGAAAAAATAAACAAGTCAGTATTTGTTTCAATTATGTGGTATTGCAAAAAATTCTTTTCTCTGGGGTGCTCAGAGCCAAAGAGAAGCCCTCTGATTACGGTGGCACACACAGAAGGCGGCAGAGGGGCTGCTGCGCTCCTCACCCGAGGGAGCCGTCTCTGAAGCTGACGCGAGGGCACGCGGGTGGAGGAGAGAGGGAAGTCCTCACATAGGTCCTCACATAGAACCTCACATAGGTCCTCACATAGGTCCTCACATAGAACCTGATCCATGTGAAGGAACAGAGACAAAAAGCCAAGGAGCTGAGGCCTTCCAGGGATTTTATAGTGGGGAGGAAAGGCAGGGTTAAGGGATACAGCCAATAGGATATGGGATAGGAGATGAGGTTGAGAACAAGGGAACCAATGGGAATAACACATAGAAGGGACTTAAGGAAGGAAGCAATGGGGTGTCGAGTAACATAGAACTTTCCAGAACTAATGCATATTAATTTAAGGAAAGTTAAGGAAAATATGTGGCCTTATACATAAAATAGGGAGGGGATAATAATAGCCAACCATACAAAAAGTATGCAAACCACTGAACTGGGGAATTGTGGGTTCTCACCCTGAATAGAGTGAGTTGCTAAACCTCGGTGCGTGACCACCAGAAATTCTTGTCTGTAGTATTTTCAGAGGTTAGAGTGGTTTCAGCCCCTTGCACTGCAACAATGTGGCCATGGCAAAAATTATAATTTTTATTTAAAACAGAAAGCATACATACATGCATAATGGAAAATATTAGTTTAGTTTCATCAGTGTGATTCAGACTGTTTGGACAGACAGTGGACATCTTAGCTTAGGTTGTGATTTTTGTCTTTTGAGGAATTTGATTTAAAGGTTAGTATATCATGGGGGGGGGAGGGGTGTTGAGGTTTTTTTTAAGATTAGTAGCTTTACTAGTTCATTTTCTCTCTTAAACTGCTGTGGAAAATAAAACATCAACAATAAAGGAAGGAACGGCAAAAGCTAATTTTGTCAATTGATCCTGAATAAAAAAAAACAATCAAAAGCAATGAGCCCTCTTAGGCAGAGCATCCATGAAATTAAAGGGAAATTTGAATCATATGTTGCTTATTATGTGTGACTGCCACAGTTTGATGTCTGTCTGATGGTTAAAATCAATAATCCATTTTTCTACTCTGGTTTATTCATCCCATCCCTCTCCCCTCCTGGCTCATCCATCTTGCTTACAGCAACTAAGAATATCTTAAGTTATACAAAATATCCAAGTATTAAATTTTCTGCTCTCCTTCTAGTTCTAGAAAGGAAATGATGTCTGTACTTATATGAGCATAAAAGATTTAAAAATTATATATCAATTTATAATGTAAGTCTCTTTGGAGACATAGGCATGTTTCTTTGGGTTTCCAAAAATAATTGCTCTATAAAAGATGATAAAGTGTCTTTCCAAATGCATTTTAGCAAATTCTTTTACTCTTTGGTGTGAGATGCCTTAAATATTATTTATACGCAAAGTTTACCTGTGACATAATTAAACTATATTAATAGCCTTGGCAAGCAACCATGTTTTGTTTTTATTAGAAACATAATCTGTCACTTGAATTTATGCATTTATTTATTTCTTGCTTGTGCACTTTACTTGCTTTCCTATTTACTCTGTAATTAAAAAGCCAAACAGAATAGGTTGTCACTACATTAATCTGCTGCCGTTGTGCTTGCATTTTCCCTGGACTCTGTCTCATGTTGAGTCATAAGATATTCTAAATTCCCCATAAACACAATTAATGAGAAATTTTGGAAGTACAGCAATGGCTTAATTTGCTTGGGGGAAAGCAGTTTGGTAAACACAGTTGCACCACATTAATTGGAACTAGGTTAGATGTCCTACAAAAACATGGTTGTATCAGCAGAGTAACAAGGACTGGCTTTGCCCAGTTGTCATCATAGTAAGCTGTAGGATGTACTCAAGTGACTGGTTTTACATTTTCAAAAACTTAATTATTTGTCTGCTACTTAGAAGCTAATGAACAGGGGACTGTGGGTTTTTGGTTGGTTTTTTTTTTGTTTTGTTTTTTTGTTTTGTTTTGTTTTGTTTGTTTGGGTTTTTTTCAAAATTTCTGAGCATCTTCCTGGCAGTCTTATGCTGACAAATAGAAAAAAACCAAACACCTTGCTTAAGGTTTATTTTTCCTGTCAGGGAAACAGATTTTTACTTCAAGGATTGGCAAAGCACAAGTAGAAATGGTAAAGAGTTGTATCACTTTGATTCATTTTGTTCTATGATTGCAGCTCTTTGAAGAAGTCATCACAAAGGGAGAGCAAGTGACAAAGATAAGCCCCCTGTGTTTCAGAGGGGTCCCTGTTGGAGGTGTAGTCTGCAGCACTGTGCCTGTGGGCGTCCTGGTTTAACCCCAGCTGGCAACCAAGCACCACACTGCTGCTCATTCACCTCCCCTCACCTGGTGAAAAGGGGAGGAGAAGCAAAAGTAAAACTTGTAGATTGAGATAAGAACAGTTTAATTATTGAAACAATGTAAAATATGGTAATAGTAGTAAATAATGATGATAATAAAAAGAAAAAAACAACTAATGCACAATACAATTGCTTGTCACCCGCTGACTGATGCCAGACCCCACCTGTGTAACTTGCCCTGCTTATATTCTGGGCAGGATGTTCTGTGGTATGGGGTATCCCTCTGACCACTTTGGGTCACCTGTCCCAGCTATGCTCCCTCTCAGCCTTTATCTGTACCTACCTCCTCACTGGTAGAGCATGAGACACAAAAAAAAGTCTTAGACTTAGGATGAATATGACTTAGGAACAACCAAAACAGCAGTGTCTTATCAATATTATTCTCATATTGCCTCCAAAACACAGCACTGCACCAGCTGCTGAGAAGAAATTAGCTCTATCCCGGCTAAAGCCAGGACAGTGGGGAAAGCTGCCCCAGATGTTGGCAGTGCTTCCTCCGGCCCATCAATAACTCAGCCTCTATCAAAGCAAAAGTTTCCACAATCTTGCAGCCTGGTAAAAAATGCCAAAAAAGTTATGAGGAACAGCTTGACAGGATGCTTCTAAGATAAATGTGTATATTAGAGATTAAACACTTCAGTTATAACTTGGATGAGTATTTTCATTTCCAGCCTGCTTTGGTTATTTTCTTAATATCCATCTGTTTCTGTGTTCAGTAATTTATACTTTATTTACTAGCACAAATATAGCCCTTAGGCTCAAAAATAGAATGTTTGCACTATGTTTTTTGGACTGCTTATGCCTTCCCCTCTCTTCCCCAACCCCTGCAAGCCAGCGTTTGGCCACATCCCAAGTATGTGTAAGGCTCTCTTTGAGGTTTTACCTCGGTGATAGCCTCCAGGAGCTCTGCTGGAAAAAAACACTTTATACATCTGTTAGAGCCAGTGCACATGAGCTACCACAAAATCAGAAACAGACTTTTTGAGACTTTTCATTTTTACAGCAATTCCAGGGAGCTTCAGCAGGCATGCTAGTGTTTCAGAGTAAAGTTTGGGAGCTCCTTAGTAGATTAGAGGAAGTCAACTGAATTATTTAAGGAAGAAGCCACTTTATTTTAACATCATTATTGTTGGAGATGTACCTGGATCCTTACAGATCCCTACAGACCCTTTCAGCCTGGAAGTCATAACAGAGCTGAAAATGTGCAAGATGTAGTGGTTCCAAGATTGCATCCTATCCTCTGGAACACCTTCTTTTCCATTCTTCTTCAATCACAATTAATATTAAACTGCTTTAATGAAAGAAAATTATGTGGAGAAAGAATGAGAATAATTTATTAATTTCCATAAGATTGTTTATCATGACAGAGACAGAAGAAAATATTTTGCTTAACATAATTAAATGGAGTATTGGATGACAGTATGTAGATATCTTAAATACGTTTGGTTGCTAAGATTTGCAAATTATTGTCATTGATTATGGACGGCATCTCATTAAATCCTTTGTGGCATGAGCAAACAATCAAACATATTGTTGAAAAAATCATGTTCAAACACAAACCAAACTTTTTTAATGTGCTTTAGTATTGTATTAGTAGAAGGCGTCTGAAACAATGTCTTTTTTTCTTTTCTTTTTCATTACTATAAAAGAATTTTCTTTTTTTTTTTTTTAGCTTTAGGTAAAGTCTTTTGTCTTTTCAAATTGAAAACAAGTGTTTGTTCTTACGTTGTATTTAAAATATTTATTAATTCACCACCAAGGAACCTCAGCTATGCTTTGTGTCAAGAATTTGAAATTCATGAGGAATTGCTCTGCAGCACATATGTAGACCAATATGATCAAGAAAAACACCACTGCTGCTTACAGACAAATTTTCAAGTATTTTGAATTGTACAGTGTTTTACTGTATAAGAATTTTTTATAAATATATTATTTTATTCTTTGATTAAGCTATTTTCAAAAGCAGAAAAACACATGGCCTCCCATACACATTTGGACAGTAGGAGTTAACATTAATAACATATTTATGTGTGGCTTATACATTTATGGAAAATACAATTGAGTGAAATAGACTGATTAAAACATTATTTGTGTATATTATATGTTATGTGGTATGTGCCTCATGTTTAGTACAACCAGGTATATGGTATGTCTCCAAGCTTATTTTTAATGTATATTAGCTCATAACAATAAGCTTCTAAGTATAGCAAGAATTTAAAAAGAAAAGTTATAGTAATCCTTTAAATTATGCAGTGAGATGTGATGAAGATGCAGTATTCTGCACAGTTACCTTCTCTCCTTCATAGTTTCCATGTGAAATTCATATTTCCCAATTGCTGCATTTCTTGGAATGCTTACAATATAGCCTCCGTGTCTAAAAACCCCACAAACTTCTTATAGCAATAAATTTCTACTGACATAATTCATCTGTGTATGCTGCAATAAATTGCTTTCTTTTTGTGCAGCTGTTTCAGGGGATTCTTTTGGAAATGCTTGAGGTTGTTTGGCACCTTTCATGAACGCAATAGTTGTCACTTTTCTTCCATTGGCAAAACTAAGCTGCTTGAAGAATACAGGAAAGCTAACATAAAACTCTTTTAAAATAAATCTAGAAAAAGTGAACAGCTTCTACATTTTCAGCTCTCTCCCTGCCCCCATCATGTGCTTTATTTTTCAGTTGTCATGATTGTTTTTCTTCACTGTGTGGCACAAAGCACCTCTGAAGCCAAGCACAATTTATATTGCCAAGACAGATCCTATAAAATGAAGCTGAACATGGCAGATGTTGAAAGAGTTGTATGTTTGCAAATGATTACCTGTCATAATATGTTTTTCTGATTTTTTTTTTTTTTTTTCCTGAAACTCTGGACTAGAAAAGAAAACAAGGTGGCCTGCTCTTTCAGTGCCTGATTTGATATCAAGGAAGAGGAAGAGTTTAGCTGCTCTCCCTTAGACTAGAAGAAATAGCTGACATCATAACTTAATTTCAAATAACATGTTGAAAACAGAAACAACGAAAAATATTTCGCAACTTTGAGTAAAGACCTTCTTTGATTCCTTAGATTAAATGAAAATGACTCTGAAGGTTTGGATAGATGAAATCAAGGTGACAGTCTGAAATTGTCATTATAGAGCCTTCTATTGCATAAGCTCTAACAACAACTTATTCAAAAATACCCTTTTATTTCTAATTTTGCGGAGACCTGGTTCTGAAGTTTTCAGAGAAAACAAAAGATGGAAGAATTTTTGTCACAGCAACTGTTTTCCATATCTAAGTACAAACAAGTGGAAGATGACATTAGTCTGAATTTTATTTTAGTTTGAGACATTTTAAGGTTCATTGAAAATATTTTTCAGAACAAGGTTTTGATTGAAATTGTTCAGTGATCTGTTTTGTAATTTAGCTGTGTGTTTTCTTTTGAAATTCTATGGGCAATTAATACTCAAGAGCCTGTTCTTCACTGTGTCTGAAGTGGAAAGCGGAAAATGGTGGAAAGTCTGTTCCGAGAAATGTTACAGTCTGGGAAGTAAACACAGAACTCCACACTTGCATCATCCTCAGAAAAAGATTATTTTCCTAAGAGAATAGGAAGACTTGAGGGTGCTGGCTTTCTGTAAAATCTATGCATCCTCCCGAGTCTCCTTGACAGTAAGACATTTCTCCTGTCAGTAACTTTTTCTGTGCTCTCCTGGAAGTCAATATCTCCTTGGTACAGGTGGATGCAATTTGCATCTGACTTTGCCAACTGTTATGGGGGAGAGAAGCTGGAAAATCAATTTTATTAATGCTATCTGCCTCATATTCAGTACAACCAGGAATATTGTTCTATTGTCTATGAAAATGGCTTCAATGAAAAATTTGATGAGCAATTTAACATTGCAAGAAAAAAAATGCAAAAATACCAATACCTCTTTTGGTAGTTTTCCCGGGTAGAATTTACAGGACTATAAGCAAGGTGTTAAGCAACTGTATTTTAAATAGTTAGGAAAAAAATTTAGAATAATAATTTTGGAAAATATTTTATTTTGTGTGATCTCCTGTGGTGGCATATTTTATCTCCAGGAAAAGTGATGCACTCAGTCATCCCAGATGGTGCTAGGTCCAGCTGGCCTTGTGTAGTTTGTGCTATGTGGATGGATAACTGGTGTCAGTTCATAGCTGGCTGCTTTCTAGAGCTTGCTTACATTCACACATTTTGTGATTATTGCTAAGGCAAGATGAATGTGTTAATACACAGCATCTCTTAAAACACAGAAAACAATTATCAAAAAAAAAATTAATCAAAACATTACCAACTTGAAAGAAAGTACTTTTTAGCAGAGAGAACGGTGCCATAAATTGTAGTTGAACAATGAAGAATAGATACAGGTAGAACAGCAGTTGAGGTTAAGAAAATACAAACCAGGGAACCCAGAGTGTACATACACACACACACACAAAAGGAATATATAATTTCAGTGTTACATCTTGCAGATAAGACCCATGTGCATTTTTTTTTTTGTTGTATGCTTAGAGCACACTGCACAAAGATGGATTTGAACAAGTTAGTAGTAGTATAGCCATTGCAGAACTGACACTTTTCTGGTCTTTGTGGTCAATATACCTGCCTTAAAACCCAAATGTCCTTGCCTGGCTGTGAAGCTCATTGCACAGGGTTTTTATCACCCCATTTCCTTTCAATTCCAGGCTTATTAGTTAAAATAATCGGCATAATTCCTACTTTGTACCACCATCAATGTAAAAGAATAGATATTTAAGAAATAGATCTGTATCATATAGCTTATTAATTATTTTGAGAATCTCTTCTTGTGTGTGTTATACTTAATAGCTTTAAAAATTATATAATAAAATTAATTGCTCCTATATGGAGTGCTATGTGATGTGAGAGGTAGGAGACATATAATGAAGCTTTGCAAAGTCAAACATTTGAGCTGTGGGAGTGATGTGTTGCAGCAAGGAGTCTGTGTTTCCAGAAGAAAAGGCTGGATACAAGGGGAAATAAAAAGCCTTTTTTAAATCTGGGTTTGATGCTTATGTCTATCACAAGGCAATCCCAAACTTGTAGAAACCCTAAGTTGCTCAGTGGCTGCCCTTCCTGGAGCTTCTTACAAAGACCATACAGATGAGAGTGACACCCATTTACCTCCAGCTGGTCATGGATCTGGGAGACAGGATGGACAGGTCAGGCAGAATTTATGTGGTAGGACACATTTCCAGCTCTTTCCATTTAGCTCAGGACATTTAGGTGGGCCTGCTGCAAAGAGCTCTCAATCTTCCTGAGAGTATAGCTAGCTTAGAGAACTAGAGTTTTGCCTCTCAGACCTCTATTTTTTCTATGGTTTGAGACTCATGAGGTCTGCAGATAATTATTTACCAGTAGCACTTCCATGTCCAAAATTCTGTTTGATGTTTTTGTTTTGGTTTGCTTTGCTTTGCTTTGGTTTTTTGTTTTTTTTTTTTTCTGGTAAACATCTCAGGTTAGATAATAGCTTTTCTTAATGCTCCTATTTATACTTTGAAAGTCTGGAAGATGAAAGACTTTCAGGAGAAGTTGTTTCTGCTTTTTTGTTATTTAGTTGATATTCTTGTGGAAAGCAACATTTTCTAAAGATAAAGTTAGCCACACAGCTCCACACTGGATTTCCTCCTCTTTAATTGTTTTGTCTTCTCCACATAAAACGTAGAAATGTAATATTGGTTCATTTTAGGTTTTACAGAATATGGGTATGTGTCAGATCAAACCTGAAACTTTGGTTTTCCACTGCACAAAGGTAGTTTTATTTATTTGTTTGTGTCATTACAGGTACCTTTTAAAGACATATCATGGCAGCCTTCAATCTAATAGTCCCTGCCCCAGCTTATATGACTCCCTCCTCAGTTTACTGAAGCCTTGCTGCCAGCAGTAATTGTCCAAACATGTTTGGTTGTGTTATTCCTGCAGTATCTTTTGGAAAAAAAGATTAAATTTGTGACCAAAACCAGTTTATTTGAAACAAACTATTGTTTAATTCAATAGTAGGAACAGTGTATATGAAGTGAAGGTGATTATAATGCAAATATCCATACTTGTCAGTCTTAGTCCAAATACTCCCTTTCTGTTAAGTGGACTTCATTCAGCTTCCAAACAGCCTTTGCTTTTCTTCCTCTCTCTCCTTTTGGAACCTTTTTTTCCTCTCCAGTCTCAGAATCTCTGGTTTCTTCATGGTTTTTTCCCCCATAATTTCCCACCTGGCTTCTCTCTGTCTTGCACAATTGCAGTATTGATCTCAACATGGCCTGAGCAAATAGCACCTGCAAAATTTACTGAGGGTGAGAGAATGGGGATTTAAAAAGCTTATTTATCTGCTTTCCTGACTGATAGCAATTATCTCTTGTTGGAATGCTCGCCTTTCAGTTGCATAGCAAACATCATCATAATGATCAAAAAAATTAATGTATCTTATAACATTAATATTAAAGTATTATAGGCAAGTTCCAGATATTTCAGAGTTGTCTTACCACATATATTAAGATAGCACAAAGATGAAAGGGACAGAATTTCATTAAACTATTGCAAGTTTAGTTATTAGTTATGGCAATGGGTGATGATAATAGAAATGAAAAGGTAAAAAGAAAGGCAAAAATCTCTCAGACATGATCATCCTGGAGGATGTTCTTGGAGTGAACTAGTTTCTGTAACGGATAAAACAAGTTGAATTCATTTAACAGTGTGTCCACAAACAGAGGACTTGCCAATCTCAATTAACAGGATGGTAATTACACACAGGAAATTTCAGCAGAAGTCTGAAGAAAGCCTGGGAGCTGTGGTGAGACACCTCATTTGCTCTACCACCATGCTTTGTATCTGACTCAGCAATATTAAGTTATTTGCAGGTAAAAGTTAAACTCCACCAAGGACAGGAAAAAAGACATGCTAACTTCTTCATTAATTAGCACGAAACAGCATTTGAGAAGGATACAGTAATTTGTTTCCATGTTTGTCAGACAGTTAAGGTTAGATCAACGGGTTATCATAGCAATGCCTTGATCTCTGGATTTGGGTGACAACTACAGACTACTTTATCTTCCTGACACATTGTTTTGAAATAATGCACTCAAGTATAACTCAGATCTAAGCTCTGTTTTATAAAACAGCGCCCATGGAGATGAGCATGCTGTAACATTAATGGTGTGATTTTCTGACAATATAAGACTGCAGTAATAAGATTTGTAGTATTAGATTGGGAAAGCCTAAGTGAAATTTTAGATGCAACTGTGTAATTCTAAAATTCACTTGTGCATAAAATACAGTTTGGGATAACTGTAACATCGTTTAAAAATCTTTTTTTTTTTAGGTATGAAGTATTCCTGTTACTTCCTCTTAGTCTTAACTGCCAGTAAATATTTTATCTCAGATGTACAGATTTACCTGCCTTTCTATTAACTCTCACTGCAAAATAACTGCATAGTACAGAAGCAAGTGGCTGATTTATACGGTTACAATTTTGAAAAATAAAATGACAAATCAATGATGGAAGAACCACCTTGCAAGGCTTTGTTCACATTGACTGTTTTAAGGTTGCCATATGTAGCAAATTGTAACCTCAGCATCTTCTATAGTCATAGCACTTCGTACTCTTAAATAACAAAGCAAGGACAATCCTCTGAAACATCAATTTCAATCCCCCAAAGAGAAAGCTACTGATATAAAAGGTCAGTAAAACATGCCCTTTGCTCTACAACAGTGTGGGAGAGGGAAAGGTGGGAAAACAAGAAACTAATGCTTGATGTTACAGTAAAATATATGTCTTATGAACTGGTAGCAGCACTCAAGGGCAGTTCATGCTTAAAAAACACGATCTGTATAAATCTGCCAGAGTCAACAAGGGGCTGACTTAGCTGTGCCACAGATAAGTGGGAGAAATAATAAACCTCCACTTTAGTCCATCTCACTGTCATTCCCTACTTTTCTTATTCACTGTCCTTTTCTCAACACCAAAAATTCCACCAAGAGAGATGATTTTTTGTACTGTCACTTGTGTTGATTTTTTCCCCATTTTTTTTTAAGTCACACAAGAATATCCTCCATACTATTTCTCTCTAGCAATGGGTATGTGGCATTTTTAGGAGAAGTGATTCTTTCATAAACATGCCTTGAGCAACTAGTCAAAACTGTACAATTACTCACTTTCAGCTCCAGCCCTGAGAAGTCTTTGTACTGCATTTCTAAAAGGAACAAAATCCTGACAGGTGCTCCTGAACGGCTGAGGATGGAATGCAGATGATTTTCTTCTCTCCCTGCCCCAGCCTCTGCCCCCTCCCATACCAGCACCAAGGGAGAATCTTTGGACTGCGGGTGCATGCCAACCAACCAAGAATTGTGCCTGCAGTCCTGAGGCTTCAGCCTAAGAGAAGGAAGACAGTTGCTTCTCTCTATATCCTCATTGCTGCAATGACTTGAAAAAAAAGATTCAGGAATACTTAGGATCTTATCCAAAGTCTGTTCAAGTCAGTGGGAATGTCTGTGTCAATCACTAGGGAGCAGCATGGGAAGGGTGCTTGATTTACATGCTCATGTCACACACCTGAAGGCATATGCTCTGTGCTGTTTGGGTATTCAGTGTGCACACTGTACTTCTGTGTGGACAGTTCGGGGATTGTCTGTGAGGAGAAGCTTCTAGAGCACTGCAGGGTACATGCCCCTGTCAGTAATATGATAGTAGGATTTTAATCATGCTCAAATACACTGAATACTGTATTTTGGAAATGCCAGTATGGAGAGGATCTTTCTTTAAAATGAACTTACCAGCTCCTCTCCAGGAGAATTCTTTACAGATTTGAAAGGTTAAAGAACCATTTTTGCCATCCAAAGACACCATCACAAATATCTTTTGCATGTATATTGAAATTTGAATTGAGATAATGGATTTGCTTTCTTTCATATTTTTTTTCTATCTCTTTCTCTCTTGACAAAAAGGGAATGCAGAAATTAAACATACACATTCTTTTCTTGTATTTTTTACTTATTGTGGTGACATCATTAATTTGTATCTTAATTTCAAATATCTCTAATAGCTTCCCAGATATGTTGATATATTTTGTAATCACTGCTCAGTACTTAATTCAAATTGTGGTCATGCTATGAAACAGAAATTTTTATCCTGTATATTTTGCAAGTGGTTAAACTAAGGTGCAGAGAAATTAAGAGCCTTTACTGTAGAGGACTTTCAGATATGACTTTTCCCATCATAGAGAAGTGCCTGATTTGTAGATAGCAGAGAGCTGAAAGCAGACAGAAAAATGGTGCATGGTGGGGATAGAGGAACAGTTATACAGAGAAACTGGTGCAACTGCACTTTATTTTTTTTGAGGGGCTTTTTAAAGTGTTAATTATAAAATTTAAGGCATGAAGGATGCTACAAATGCTTCTGACTTCCCATCACTTTGACTTCTAAAGTTACTAATGAGTGACTTCATAAAGGTGTAAGACAGTAATTATGTACATGCAAATTGTGCAGTATTGCCTTGGTGTGCATCCTAATGCAAAACTGGACTAACTCATATATTTTAAAGGTGCTGAGCAAGTGCAATTCTTTTTAGGTCTGTTAGAATCTCTGGTCCTCAGTGCTCCTGACCATTACTAGCTTTTAATGTTTTATCTGAAAGGTGCTTCATGTAGCAAATTGCATGGAACACACTTTACCTTAGAAGTATAATGGGCTGAGACATTCCTGATAAAATTTCACATGTTAAAAAGGAATATGAGATGAGGAAAAGTTGATGTAAAATGTTTCCAAATAACATACATTTTCAGAATTTTTCCATGTAATAAATATTTTTTATTATATTTGTTGTACCGTATGTAAGGCAATTATTTTGAGGTCATAAAGCACATCATTATGTAAGCTAGGAAATTCTTTATAGAGTCATTCTCTTTGTGCATAATTTATCCTTTAATTCTTTAGCTATTTATTTTAATAGTTTCCTAAAAGGTTATGTGAGATTTAACCTGTGTCTTCTGGCTGTCCTTAAGCCTTTTTTTTCAGAACTCCTTGGCTAGAGATGATGATGAAGGCAGCTTCTAGGGCAAGCAGCAAGAGCTAGCCCTTGTAACAGACTCTTTCCTCTCTTCCCTTGAAGGAACAACAAAAAAATGTCTCCAAGGATCATCTACATTCTATTCCACAGAGTCCAACATATCTTCTGATAAAATGCAGGAAGGAAATTGAAAACCAGCCAAGTTCTTTGCAGCATAATTAGCCAGCTGCCACACTTGTGCTGCTCTGAGGCCACCACGAAGCAGCCCCAGGACCCCTCGCTGCTCTTCTGAGGAGAAACCCTGTATTTCTGCAGGGGACAAGCATGTGGTTATTTTGTAGATTTTCTTTGCTTTGTGCAGCAAGTGAGTCTTAATCATGACAGAGCTCATTACACAGAAAGGTTTCTGACATTTCTCTCTTCTGTCCCTAAAAGGGATTGATGAGAGCTGGTGGAACTGTGAACAGTAATGGCCTTGGTTGATGGAGAAAAAAAGGAAAGCAGTAAGTGAAATTTGGGAGTGAAGGGAAGAGTAAGAAAGTGAAAAGAGAACAGAGGCAAGAAAAGTTAGTTGTCGCGGTAGGACACGGAAAGCACACGCGTGTTCACACAGCTGAAGGTGAGGGCGAAAAGAGGAAGTTTATTATCTGACTCCACTACTTATAGTTTTACAAAAGAGACAGGGCATTGGAGGGAGAAGGAGCCACCTCTCCCATGGCACTGGACAGATTACCAGTCTGTCATGCCTTCTCCACCTCTATGAAGGAATGCAAACAACTAGCTGTTTACAGAACAAAGCATGGGAAAGTGTGTAACTAGAATGTAAATATCAGAAGGCTAAAAGATTTCTAAAAACCAGGGCGACAGTTAGTACAGGACCATCCAAGACACAAGGAGATGAAACGAAATGGTGGTTTGTGGGGAAAACTGATAGACTATTGAACAAAGGCTTTTGGGCAAGGAAACAGAGAAAGGTAGACAGTGAGGCAGAGAAGCAAATAGCAAACTGTGGGAAAAGGAAGGCACTGTAAAAAATTACTATGTGAAGGGAGTGAAATCATAGTAAAAAAGAGGAGAGTTAAGGACTCAGAGATGAATATGAAAACATCATAATAAAACTGACTTTAATTTTTAAACTTTTAATTTTAAACCCAACTGGGCACAGGCTTCAGCTGATCCTGCTTAGAGCAGGGTGCTTGTTCTAGATGATCTCTAAAGGCTGTAATTGCATCGACATTTTCAAGGGGTTATGAAGATAGAATTATTGTTTTCCTTGCAATGTGTTGGATTTTCTTATGCAATGCTTTCAGGATTTCTGCCAATAATTCGCAAGGGCCTGGAAGGATACTTCAGGACCTAGATACATAATTTGGCTTGGAGCGTTGGGTTTAAGGTTTTCCTCCTCTTCAGAAGTAATGGGAAAAGCCACGGCTAGATAAAAAATGTATGCAGTTGCTTTTTATTACAATAAAATCTCTCATTTTGCCTGTGTGATAAAACCCACAAATGTGCTTGGAGTTAAACTAATTGCCAGCCTCCGTGCAACAATATGGTTGTGGCTTTTTTTTTTAATTTTTTTTTTTTAACTGCACATCTTCAGTTTGTTTTAGGACACGGAAGACATCTTGTGGTTGTGGTCTGGTTGTGTGTAGATATTTTATAACTTTGAATTTGACAACTTTTTATGGAGATGCGCAGTTGCATAAAACTGTATGCCACCCTATGCTTTTATTTCAGAAAGAAGGAAATAAATAGGAAGTAATCCTTGTGATTTATAAGGGAAAAATACAAATGTATGGACACATGCAACCATTTTTGGAAACATGTTTCATCTGTTCAGTAAGCAAATAACACTGATTGTGGTGATAAACTTCTTCCAGAAATTTCAAGCTGTCTTCATTAAACTATGTTTCTTACCCAAGATATCAGCAGCACTGATTATCAAGATGCTTGTTTTAAACAGTCACTTAGTTTAAATACTTCTTTGTTTTATTCATAACATTCCTTTCTACGATATCTGAGAACCTACATAAATATTTCCATTAAAAATACCGTTTAGGTAGAAATTTCTATGTTATAGAATACTTCAGCTTTATTTTAATTGCTCTCATGGCCAAGTAGAAAGTTATTACAATGCAATTACAGATAAAACAAATGCAAAAATATAATATATTTTAGACTAGCCTTTCTATGACTCTCAGTTATTATCCATAGAAAACACAAATATTAAAAAATTAATGAAAGTTTTTTGAGACAAATTGCTAAAAACAATAGCAAAAGAGTTTAATGAGGGAGAAAACCAGAAACAGTAGACCATTCAAATTTGAATAAATTTGTTGGGTCAGAGTTTGATCTTCTGACAAGATACTCCAGGCTCACTGCAGAACAGATTCTGTTGTCACTCCTTTATAATGCATCATAACTCACTGTTTTTCTGCAAATTCTTTTAGCTTTGTTAAATATATCAGAAATTCATCTCACATGTAAGCTACATGGACTTCTCATTACCTTCAGGGGGCTACCATATTTTGCAGGTTCAGAGAAATTCCTAAAAGCACAATGCTGCACATGTTAGGATCCGTAACAAACTTTTCTGTGCGTATTTCTTACTTCAGTGATACCTTCAAGTGCACAGCAGCTGTGTAAGTTCAGGGAGCTGAATCAGACTCATGAAGCATAATTGGCTCAAGCCCAGGTGCAGCAAAACTCATTATTTCAATGGGGAGTGTTTTCATGTTTATAAGTTAACCCTGTGCTTGAGTTGCTGGGTAAGGGCTTTTAAGGATACACTAATTATATAAAGAATGACTTGCATTAGCATTAATATATTAGTGTTGAAAGAGCAAATTATTGTCGTGATTTTTATATATATTATTTTAAAAACTATAAAGTGACAGATCAATTTTAGATATTATAAATGCTCCCAGAAAACTAAAACAAAATCTTCTATTAAGTAACAAGGAGATGGCCAATGCGGGAGAGGGAAAGCTGAGATATGGTAATATGATCACAAATGTTATTCTCAAAGCTTTATTAACTTCACCATTTAGATCTGTTTGCTTTTTTATTTGTCTGATTAGTTTTTCATTAGAAAAACTAGATAGGTGGATTTTTGAAGATTAATTTTTGGAATGCATTACAAAAAGGCTCATTGAATAATTGACATTTCAATTTTGTGAAACAGAATTTTATGATATACTGTTTGCTTATTTCCAGAAACCAAGATTCTAGATTAGGCATTACTTTTTGTTTAGCTTAGCATCTAGTCAGAGGTTGGTTTAGAATGAGACTGGGGAAATAAAACCACAGACACTGGTTTGATTCTTTTCCTTTACTTATATCCATTTTAAGTATTGTTCAATTTTCACCACATAGCTGCCCAGGCCAATGGCACTATATGTAAATCTTAGGCATTCAGCTGAATACCTTGCTGAATCAGAGCCATTTTCAGGGCACACAGTAGTGCAAAAAGGCTTTATTCCACATTACACACAAGACTGTTCTAATAGTAATAATTCTTCACAGATAGACTATTTTTCTTCCACTCAAGTAACTTAAAAGAAAGAGAAAACATGAGCTGATTAAATCCCTCTAATTTCTTGGTAGTAATCGATATTACTTATAGTCCTAAGGAATTGTAACGTAGGAGATGAAAGCAGACTACAACAAAATTTCTAGTTATGTAAACAAAAAATGGAAATTTAGGTGGACTTTTGCAAATTGTCCACTCACTCATTGATTTGCCATCTGCAAAATAAGATCCTTTTTATTAAGATAAGTAAATATTATGTAAACTCTTAGGGTTCAGTATCCAAAGTATATTTTCTATAACCAGGTAATCACAATTAATATTGAATATCTACTTGTAATTAGCTTGTTTTGCAGTACAAAGCAACTTTGAAAGTCAGAATTGTAAAAACTAATTTTAGATTTACAAATTTTCCAAGTACCAGAGAGGACATTAGCTATAAAGTTGGGTGTACAAATTAGAAGGTTTTACAGTTCTTACAATCCTGGCAATTGCTCCATAACAGAACCAGAAAGATCTGGAAATATTCCACTTGGGATTCTCACTTTAGTCATCTCACATTCTCCTCTAGTATGATAATGTGCGACATAAATGTTTTTAGACACAGTTTGTTACTTTCATGCTTGCTTTCAGCATGCTAACAAAGCCAGAATTACCTCTTGAAACCCTTTAAATACTGTATTTTGTAATTTATAATTATAGACTCTAGTTAGCTGTCTTGTGTGAGATTCTTTGTGGAAATTACTTAATTGTACTTTTTTTTTAATAAATACTTTGGATTTATGTTGCTCTTCAGGTAAATATTTACAATCTTTTTATGTTACAACATAAAGCTATCCCAAAACCATTTTATTCTCTTATGTTGCCTTATTTTCTTTAAAAGTTTGTTTTCTTGGTAGTTGTACAGTAATGATCTTTAATATTTTTCCCTCTTCTGTTAATGGCTGTCTTTTGGAAAAAAAAAAAAAAAGGAATTAGCTTTTCTTTTTTTTTTTCTCTTTTTTAGTTATTTTTTAAGCTTTCAGCTTTTTTCTAATCCAAGTCACACTCAAGTATAGAAACATAGTGCTATGTTCTTGCCTGCTGCTAAACCAACAGAAGATGACTGGGTGCAGCATCTGCTCTCTTTTTTCTGGAGAGAGGCATAGCTTGCTCATTCAGATCTGTAAACCAAACACCCAGACACTTCCCATGCCAAAATCCAGATCCAGAAGCTCATCAAAAGCTCCAGTCCCCATCTGACCCCGAAGAGTACCATGTCTGAGTGCTGAAGCAGGACATAGTCAATATGTTAAAAACAGGGTTTCAAAGATGAATTTTTATGGCTATCAGCACTGAAGGGTTTTGGCTATGTGCATGTGTGGAATAGCATGTTATTTGGGGAAAAGAGAATTTCATTTGTGTGATAAACTGAATTTTTGGCATTTATTTTCCACAGTGCTAACTTAGGCATTCCCTCTCCGTTAGTCCATGCCCTTTTCTGGCTTTGTATCAAACATTGTTAAAGGCTGTTCATTTTCAAAAGAGTCTTTGAAGTGGCTATCTTCTAAAGAGCAGGCAAGGATATTTTTCTGTAACCTTTAAGAAGTAAATAGAGGGCTGTGATGCTCACAGAGTGAAAAACATGGTGCAGATTGACAGAAAGTAGTGCTTAAGTAAGTTAAAAGAATTTGTATTTATTCATAATAATTCTACCTTGGAAAAACAAATACTAGGGATAATAGCAAAGTTTTTAGGTATTGTAAGAAACTAACCTTCCTGTTAAATTTGTGATTGAGAGCTTTGAAATAGCAGAGGGATAGGCAGTTTTAAATGTAACTTTGCTATTGGATATACTGAATGTAGATATAAATGGTACAAATAAGAGCATCTCTCCTCCTGTTTAGTTTAATAAAAAGATCTTTAAGAAGTAACTATAGATCATAATGTTGACTTTACAGCAAAGGGGACATTACATTCTAATGAAAAATCTGCCATGAATCATTCATAATTTGCTCAATAATAATTTACACATGGCTGCACTTTATTGTGTTGAACAGAATGTAATCAGGCTTGATGACCTTTAAGTTCTCTTTTAGGTTAGGTATCTAAAAATGTGATCTGCACACAGTAAGGTCTCAGAATAGCTTTTTTTACAAGGCTTTGAAATAAAAAGCTCTGCAAAGACACAATTCATATCCAGTCTGAGGATTGGCAGTACATTTTAACATTTATTCTCAGCTTTGTGCATAACTCTGATTTTTATTTTGTTTGTGTCAAATCATAATGTCCTGTATTAGTGATTAAGGTGTGCAGACTGGAGCCAAAAATTGCAGAGATAAGAACAGAAAATGTTTCTCTAAGGAAAATATTTTAATAATATTAAAAATAGGAAGAAGATTGGTCAATATATGAGGTCTTTGTTACAGTACTTCAGCAATACACCAGGTTCATTTCTAGTACTTTGGGATAAAATACCACTGTTGGAAATGGCAAGCTGTTTTGAAAGGGAAAAGTAACGTTCCTACCTTTGTTGTCAAAGACAGCAGAGATCCTGGTACTTTTTATTACAGATTAAAAAAGAGTAAAATTAAACTCATGTCCTTCTTTTGTGTAGAGCATAATCTTAAGCCTTTGGCATTGTTAGAACCACTGCCAGCTTTGCTAAAAGCAAAAGATAAAAAGTACAAATCTCCAAATTTAATTTTTCTCATGAGAAGTTTTTGGTTTTTTTTTTTTTTTCCTAGGATACCTGAACTGTCCTTCTGTGAAGGCCCTCTATTTCTTTGGTTCCTATTTGAGAGAAAATCTAATGTGGCTGGACTCAGCTTTCCTCTTCTTCTCTGAAAGCTTAATTCCTTCTCTGCCTTGCCACAGCAATACACTGTGACTTAGTTAAGCAGCTGGACTGCTGTGACAGCAGGTTGCTGAGCTAGTGTGACCTCTTCCAGCAATTAAATACATACACCTGCTCAACTAAAGAGTTATTCTCATGGCATGACAGAGGTATAATTAAGGCTCAAGAAAAACAGGATGTATACTTTTTTTGTACATAATACTTAATAACAACAAAAATTAGCTATGGTCCCTTACCTTCATCCATGAGGGGCCATATAAATCTAGGTAAATGAGGGAAACTCAGCTTTGCTCAAGACCATTACTATTGTCCATACTAGTTGGCATACTAGGATCTGCTTGTTTCTTATTTCAATGCTCATTAATGTTCATTATAGTATCAATGAATTTAATTGTATTAGTAATCTACAGACTGATCGATGATCATGCTACCCTGGCATGTGATATATTCATCAATTTGGCTTATAGTATTCTGGCATGTAATCACATGCAACAAAGCCCAAACATTATATCCTTTTTTTATTTTGTTAAAATTAATTCATTGTCATTAATTAGAAGGCAAGATTTTTGTTATCTTTAATAAAAAAAAAAGAGCATTATCTAATGGAAATGTAAGCTACATAGCACAGTAAGAATGGAAACTATCCCCAGGTAATAAAATTTCAGGGTTCTCTCTAAATCACAAAATCGAACTGAAATGTTATAAAATGAAGGTTCTTTCAGCCTTAACTAGATGCTCAGTAATATATTTGTAATGATTTGATCAGTCTGATTTCAGATTGATATTTCCAACATTCTCAAGAAGCAAAAAACCAGGAAGCAAACTTCTCTTTTAATTGTCAGTTTCACTTATTCATCCTTGAGCCAGAGAAGATGCTACCTACCAGTTTTTTTTCAAGTTGAACATTAGTAGACATATAAACGTGTAATTCTGACCCACATAAACTTACAGTTTTGAAAATATTTCTAGTTAGAGATTTTTCACCTGCTCCTGTTTACTTCTGTCTTCAGATACATACTGTGCACCTAAGCTCCATACTTAACCTTGTGGCCAAGGGGATTTGTATGTCTAGAAACACTAAGTTTTTCCATCAAACATTTTTCCGTATGTTGGTAATGCCTCTTTTCATTCCCATTATTATTCCTTATTTAATAAGCCTTTATTAGCATTCAAATACTTATTTCTTTATTTGCTCAATGAAGATGTGCTAAAGACATAGCACTGCAATAAGCCCCTTTTATTATGAATCAGATTTTCCCTGACTTCATATCTCCTGAAAAGGTGCAAACAATATCAGCTGTTGTTTTAATGAAAAAGAACTCTTCAATCATTTTTTATATCAAAACCAGAAAAGCAAAAACAGTTCTCTTCCATTTGAGAGTCAGGAAGGAATAGATTCCCCTCACCTAAACTTAAACATTTATCACACAGATACTCGTGCTGGAGTTCACTCTGTGTTGTGGTAAAAAGGAATAGGCAATTTCAGGACACACATCATCTGACCTGTGCTACACGTTTACTTGAGAATAAGATGATCTTAACTCTGAAACTATGAATTTTTCTCCATTATAAAGAGAATATAGGCAATCTTGCTCACACATAAATGTCTATATTTAGTTAAATAAGTAGCACTGAAAGTGTCTCTGGACCAGGTTTTCAAAGATAGAGTAGGGGTTTGAATGTCAATGGAACTATGATTTACTGGTGCATCACAATTTCCACAGTGGATCTTTGCAATCTTAGTTCAATAGCCCTCCCAAAACTAAATGGTGCGATGTCTAAAATATTTAGAGCCTGAACCTCTTTTCTCAATATAGACCATCAGTGTTAATGTAGGAAGAAATACTGCCTCATTCATTGGTGGCACTTAAAAAGGCTAAACAGGGAGTGGAAATACGCTTAACATGCTTAGTAGTTTCAGTATTTTGGATAAATACCAATAAATAAAGTTGCTAGTTTGCATAAATATTATTGAAGTCAAATAACGGTAGTGGCAGCTGGGTGAATCCATCATGTCATTTACCTTGTTAAGAATTACAAAGGTTGCTTCAAGTATTCAGGTAAAACAAAATATGTGGAATGTTGATGGATGTTCAGGGTTTTCTTTGGATTTGTGTACTGTGAGTCATAATATACAGATTATTAAAAGCAGAGGCCAGTTTTGTACCTTTATTATGGTAATTTATTATATGCCACAAAGATTATCAAAGCTTTCTGGTTTTTAGCATATGGTCACAATATTACAATTGGTAAACTAACTGAGCTGTGCTGCCTAGGTTTTCTCCTCAGTTTCATATTAAAACCAAGTATGACTCACTTGCTTCACTGACACAGAGCCATTTTTCTTTTGCTGACTAAACTGCAGATCTAACTTCATTTGGTTTGCATAGCCACAATGGTTTTTTCTACTTAAAGGTACTTAAATGAGCCATAAACAGAGTTTCAGGTTCCTTGACTGCTTTAACTGTTAGACAGAAAGTGCTTCCTTTGCATTTTTAAATTCTGAGTAATTTTCATGTAACTGCTTCAACCAGTTTAGGTGAGAGCACCCAGAGAACAGCTGAGGATATAGTGTTGTCTGGACTTACTACCAGGAAAGAATTTTTACGCACATCTCCCCAGCTGTAATGCTGGCAGTCCCCCAGTATATTTTTAAAAACATGTCTGTGACTAACCAATGTGTACTTTGCCCACGGTCCTGGTTCTCCCCCAGCAAGGATGTGACCGTTGGCATTTGCAGAGTCCACAGCTCCTGTCCCCAGCTCTTGATTGCCTCAGCTTTTCCCTGCACTAGCCTAGATGACTTCTTCTGCCTAGTCTGCAAGTGAATCCAGGTGCCATCTCAGCACACAGGGCCAAGCCTGCAGTTTTAGCACTTAAAAGGTCCACTAACAGCCCTATCACTGACCAGTGCCCCCAGCTGGCAGTCACCCTTCTGATTTGGGAGCTCAGCTGCATCCAATACACAACTGATAGTGATAATCCTGCTCACCTGTTTATGAGGGGCTCCTGAACCTGTGTTCTGCTCCAGTCTTTAAGAGAAATTGCTGAAAAAGTACTGAGGAAGAACTTTCTTAGCATTGTGCAATGACAGGAGTGGACATTGACTGTGTCCAAAGGCTTTTTAGGGTCTCTCTGTTATCCTGGAAAGAAAAGAGGTGTGTTTCTGGTAAGTGTGGTTATTTGGTTTGTTTGTGGGTTTTGTTGGTGGTTTTTTTTGTTGTTGTTGCTGTTTGTTTGTTTGTTTTTGTCTTACTTGTTTCTCTGCAGTGCTCTAGATAGATAGAACTTCATAAGCCTGTAATTACGAAATCCAGACACTTGAATGTTTCTGTTTTTTGGGGGTTTCTTTCCTATTGGAATCCTTAAAAATTTGTTGAAACATATTTCTAATTCTAGAGACTGCTTTGGGAAGCAATTCTACTTAGTTACCATTTCCTTCTTGTGCACCTCCAAAGTCCTTTTCTGGGAAAACAAAAACCAAACAAACGAAAAACATGGAGTAAAAAATACACAAAACTGGTAGCTTTGTTTGACAACAGCTGTCTCTGAGTACCATCTAGGTTTGTGCTGTAGGTTTTTATTCAGGCTTTGCTTGGCACAGGAATGTCTCATTATTAGTCCCCAGTATTTTAAGAAGATAATTATCTTTTTTATTTATCCTAAAGGAATTTTTGGGCAATGCATCTTCAGTTCATTAAAATAAATGTGTCCTGATAAACTGAAACTAAGTATGTCATATCTTGAAATGCTGTCTTTCAGCTTAATCTGCTTTCTTTTGGGTAAAAATACTTAACACAAGATGTACTGCAGAATTACCTGACTTGAGGGAGTTTAAGTCTAACTAAAATCAAATCTATTTCTCCTCTTCTCCTTGGTGTTTCTCTATTTATTTATATTTCTATGTTTGTGTGTGTGTTTAATCAAAACCACCACTACTCAGGTATAAAGTACAAATATTCAGTAGCTGATTAGTGCAGTATTTAAAGAGAAAGTTCAGCCAGTAAATATCTGTGATATTCTCAGCAGGAAACAGGCAACTGGAATTGCTGATAGGAGTCAAAAGAAAAAAGTGCAGTTAATAATTTGTAGATATTTACACCTTTGCTGGTTTCTTTCACGGTACAAAGGCATTAGTGAAAGTGACAGAAACGAGTTATGAACCATTTACTTGGGCTATCTGGAGGGATTTAATCTCACTTGGGTCATGGAGTTGAATTCTCTGGGAATTGGTGTTACTGTGATAGGCTGTATCTGAAGGCCTGGAGTGCAGAGATAAGACTTTAAGTCCAGCTGGAATTAGAAGCAATAGAATTAACTGGATTGTAATGCTGTAAACCTTTTGGTTCAGATCCTGAAATGCCTCTGGATGGTAGTTCAAATCTCTTCCAGATGGAGGTTTGGCTCTGGGACCTATACGCAAGACAAACATTCGCAATGTCAAGGACTTTTTTTTAGGAGTATGCACAGTAAAATCAGCCTTACATGGCTCAGCATGGTGGTTGTTGTTGTTGTTCAGTCCTACAGTTTGCTTAATATGGTGAGGAGGATGGTTTTCTTGTTTCAAAAGGCTAATTTTCCACTTCACTGACACTCACATGCATGTTTGTGGTTATTCCTTTTAAAGGAAGGCTAGGAAAGTGTTTGAAAGGTCATTGCTTTTATAATAAATGAGACAAGGCTGAATATATCTGGCATATGCATATCAATGTGAGATAATGGTGATTGCTATAATGGAAAACATAAGACATCTATAAATGAGCTATTAATGGCTGGGGGTTTTGTTCTGTTTTTCCTTCTTTTTGTTGCTGTTGTTGTTCCCCCTCCCACCTTGAAAAGGCTTTCCAAGGAAGTGCTTTAAAATAGCGGATGCATGGAGACTTACCAGCATATTTTTTGTAATGTAGTGCATTTTCTGTGATCATATAGCATAATTAGACAAAAGTGACAATGCATGAGTTGATAGATTAATTCCATGCTTACATTTAAGATGAGAAGTTAATTGCAAACCATGATTGTAAAAGACAGTTTGTTCTTCTGAGCTTAAAAGGAAGCAGTTTCCCCTAGTGTAATAGGAAATACAATCTCTAAGTCTGCTGAAGAGAAATAAAACTAAAGTACCAGAGAATTCTGATTAAGGAATTTTTTAAAGATCTGAGTAGAGAATAAATCCTTTTTCTGATTTCATTGGAAAATGTAATTTTATAACAAGAGCCAGTTGGACTACTTCAAAGTTTCCTTGCTGTAATAACTTTTATTTTTAAATCAATGCTCTTATTAATAATTTTTTTTAGTTTAATTCAAAATTATTATAATTTCTGCTAAATTTAAAGGTGAAGGTTTCTCAATAGCTCTGAGGCAATATGAAGAAAATTTACTATATCATGGTTTAGAAAATGGTGGGCCAAGAGAGAAAGTTCCATTCCTACAGCCACTGAGTAGGCAAGTGAGAACTCTGAACAGAATCCTCTTTTTTCAAATCCCAGCTATTCCTGTTAGATATTGGACTACAAACACTTTTTCTCTAAAACAATTATTTGAATACTACAAAATTGCAGTCTTCTCTTTCCTGTTTGTAATGGGATTTTGTTCTTTGCTTTGACGACCCTTTACCTCAAAGGAGTTATACCCGATGGGAATTTGTCCAGTGCAGCACATGGCTGTTTGCACAGTGTAATTAAATGCTTGTGAATAGTTATCATGCATAAATGTCCATCTATAATCCATGTGGTGGGAGCACCAATGCTCTAGAGAATGAGGCTTATTTTCAACAGTATTTTTCTGCCTAAGGAAGCTTGGAAGGATTTAGCAGGTAACAGCTCAGGAACTGGAGAGCATGAGTGTGTTTTTTATTTTGCTTAGAATTTTAAGGTGTGAATTGTTTTGGATTTTTTTTTTTAATTGTTTTTCAAATCTAAATGTATTGTGTAAATGGATAGTAACTTCAGAACATTTCTTTGGTGTTCCATCACTGGGGTAAATTATAGAAATTGTATAAGAGGGAAAACTTGTGACCTTTTTTTGATAATTAAGAAATTTTCAAATGGACTTAATGGAAGAACATGGGCATGAATTAAAAGGAGGGTAGCATAACACTGATGTGTAAAATAGTGCTTTTACTAGTGTATCTTAGAGTTCTTTTTATTTACTATGTACTATTTTACTGATTTTTGACTCTTACTGGCATTCCACATCAGTGAAGCTGTGAGAAGAGATAATAGAGCCTTTTTTGATTTGTTGCTCCCTTTATCTCCCCTTTCCCCACCCAGACCCCAACTTTGTGTGGCATCCTTTTTGTAGATTTTTTTAAAATTCTAGGTATAGGCAAGTAAAAGACATCATAAATTCAGGGAAAGGTAAAAAAAGTTGTATGACGATGATGAATAGTGTTGATTTCCCTCTTATCCAAAACAGGTTCCATGTATTTGACCCTTTTGGTTTTCATCAGAGTTGTTCACTGTGTAGTATCTGTTATCAATTTTTGCAACAAGGAGGTAATCCACTAAGATTTCTTGTGTCCAGTCTGCACTCTATAAAGGTGATGGTTTTACATATGCCTTATCTTTGTGAAGAGAAGGCACTGCATTAAATTATAATTACCTTGTTTACAGAGTTGCAATTTTGGGCTATTAGTTGCTCTGCAGGTAGTGTCTGTTTAGACCAGACCAAAACTTGAAATAAAGATGAACACTTTGTCCCTTATATAGGGGCTGAGTCTCAGAGAAATATATGGGACCTGGAATGGCAGAACACAGCTATAAAGAACAGTTGTGCTTGTGTGTGTACGTGTGTTTGAGGAAGTTCTGCCAGGTTTAATAATATATATTTTACTCCTATGTATATCTATGTTCTGATTAAAGTCCCAGTTCTAGATCCTTTTCATTATCATAACTGAATTTGTTATAGCTAAGCCTGGTGATGACAAATAAATAAAAAGTACTGATTAAGCCACTGCCGTAGGCACTGAACTGTGAACTAATCATAATATTAATTCCAGTTAATCAATTTTATTTGTTGTCATGGTTTACACTGAGCTATAAGGAAGAAAAACATCAGTGATAGTTAAAATGTTATTATAAAATGCCAAACATTTAAATAATGTATCTATTTCCTTCCATATGACAAAAGAGATTCTGAAAGAGATTGCAGTAAAAGGGAACTCTGTCTTCAGAATAAAATATATTAAAGTCTGTGGAAATGGAAATAAGTTTGAAATGACTGTGATGCCAGTGTAGCAGTACCCTGATTTTATGTCTGAGGGCTTACTCTTTTCTGAAATGATTAGGGTATTTGGTTTTACAGGTGGTCCTAGCCTGAAATGGATTCAGTAATTTTAATGCAAGTCATAACCTTTGTAAATGAAATACAGGTATCTTGTCTACAAAACTAAAGTCTTTTACTCAGGCTGTTCAGAATTCAGGGGAAATCTGAACTTCACTCTGAAATTAAATGATGTTTTATGTAGCTTCTAGCTGATCTGTCCTGAATTATGCATTTCAAAATATCCTGATAGCAGTCACCTTTTAAAATAAGTTATTTCCATTCTTCCCAATGCTTGTGAAATGACTTCAGATGTACCATCTTTGTCTAGAGAGTTAATCATTTTATAGCTGAGTGTATTCTCTATATAATCTGTATGTAATATCTTCGATTGTGTGGAAGGAAATAAAAAGTTATACCTAGGAAAGTATGGATGAGCCTGGAAAAGAGTGGATGGGGGGGGGGAGTTATTCCAGTGGTGTCCTGCTATGTTGTGCTTTAAGCCATGTGGGTGTCTCTTCAGAACACTGGAGAACAGGGAATTCAATGATTATGCCTCAAATTCCTCTTATTTAAGAAAATCAGCTCCTAGAATTATATAAATGATTCAGAGCAGGTGTCAAGAAATGAGGCATTTCTCCAGCTTAATATCCTTCAAAGTCTTACCAGCAAGACATCCACAGAGATCACCTTGTATGCACAAACTAGACAAAGTTCTTACAAAATTCAGGTGTTGGGACACCCTTTACTGTTTTGCACAGGCCTCAAGAGCTTCTGTTAGAAAATGGGAGAGTTAATGTCAAATGCTCCTTTAGCCTGAGTCTGTTCACCTTTTTGGTGATTTTTTGTGAAAAACATAAAGATCGTCTTCATGCATTTTCCAGTTGTGCAAATATGTAGAAAATAAGTCAGGAATAATTAAAAATAATTCAAGATTCATGCACAGAGAGAGATGAAGTGGAAAAAAAAAGACTGAGCTGTTTTTTAAAGCACTGCTTTAGGAGAAGAAAAAGTTGGACTTTTTTATACTAGATTATAGGAATATATTTCTGTTATATAGTTATGCCAAAAAAATGGTGTGGGGGCTGGAGCACGTCTTCTTGAAGGACAGGCTGAGACAGTTGAGGTTGTTCAGCCTGAAGAAGTGAAGGCTCCAGGGAGACAGGGTTGTGGCCCTTTCAATACTTAAAGAGGGCTTATAAGAAGGATGCAGACAGACTTTTTAGTAGGGCCTGTTGTGACAGGGCAAGGGTAGTGATTTTACCTGGAAGGAAGGTGCACTTAGACTGGAAATAAGGAAGATGTTTTTACAATATGACTGGTAAGACACTGGAACAGCCTGCTAGGGAGGGGGTGGATACCCCATCCCTGGCAACATCTGTGGTGAGATTGGATGGGGCTCTGAGCAACCTGATCTAGTTGAAGCTGTTGCTGCTTATTGCAGGGAGGTTGGAGTAGATGGCCTTAAAAGGTCCCTTGCAACCTACAGAATGCCATGATTCAACTTCCAGCGTATGCAGTATCTTGACAGCAAAGGCAGGATCCTGAACTGACTGGTACAATCTTCATTCTTTAACATTAGTTATGTTGTCATGCAAAATGCTTAAAGAATCATCTTTTCTTTTATGTGTGTTAGCAGGACCATAATTTAGGGGAAAAAAGACAAACACTAAAAATACCATGCATGCAATGTAATGTTGAATGGTTCTCAAGTGAATCTGAATGGTGCATTTGATGGAGAGCTGCCTGTATTTCTTAGTAGCTAACATAAGGATATTTTTGTTTGTGAATACGGCAGAGCATATGTAAAGTTTACAGTAATTGTAGATTTAAAAAAAAATTAAGGTTATATTTTTGTTTAGTTGTTTTTGTTTTTAGAAAGTAGTCTTTGATATACTATAACCTTTCCTTTTGGAACATTGAAATATTCCTGCTGAAATGGATATCGTTTTGTGTTTTGAGGGTTTTCTTAGTATGTATAAAATCAAAAATGGATGATATAGCAATCTATTTTCCTCAGATACTGTAGCATGTAATCTTGATTTTTACAGTTTAATATAACTGCAGTAAGCAAAAAAATGTTTGAACACCTTATAAAGCAAGTTTCTTGCTAGTGGCCCTTTAACTTCAGTTGAAGAAATTAATTCTTAGTAAAAACGTGTAATGGATTCTGGGGGGGGTGTGGGGGTGGATGTTTTGGTTTGGTTTTGTTTAGTGTTTTGGGCTTTTTTTGTTTTTTGTGGTTGGTTAGTTGGAGTTTTTTGAAGACATATGTAGTATCCTTGGGGGGGATGCTTGTGTGTCTTTCAACAGCAATGGGAGAGAGACCCTTTGGACAAAGTAAAAAGAACAGAAGTAAGGAAGCAGTAAATGATAGCTCGGAGAAGGAAAGTAAATGGCAGGAACATGTAGTGAAGGGCATTATCCATTCCATGTGGATTTACCATAGCCCAGATAGTTGAATGTAAGGTTCTCTCTGGACATGTTATCTAACTTACAGAGGTGAATCAATGGGCTGAGGGCTTCTCCAGCTATTGTCTGCAGTGGAAATGCTCTACATTTTTCTCGCTGCCAAAAGATGTTTAGTTTCGTAATCCTTGTCAAAAAAAGAAAAATTAATTGAACGATCTGACATGGAATTATCACATCTGGATTAAATTATTCCTTTGGAATATTCATGAGGCCTGGATTTTTATTTTACATCTTTGGTTTATTGCTTTTGTTTAACTTCAGCTCATATTAGTTTGAATTATAAGGTATCTAGTTGGCATTATTAGCAATGTGTTAACTGCAGACCTTGACTTGTTTATTGACTTAGAGAAGATTTTTTATTTTTGTGCACTACTTCATTTAGTCCATATATTTCCCATGCATACATAGTTTATGATGTATCCAAATTGAAGGACTGGGATTATCTTCTCTGCCTAAAATGTATGAAGTTGCTTAAACACTTCTGTAGCTCAAAACTTTTAGTTTAAATGCTTTCATGTTTGACATGAAATTATAGTTGTAACTGGTAGAAAAACATCTTCACACAGAAAATTTCTTCACCTACTCTGTTCTGAGAGATTTGCCTTAAGAAATAGAAAGCTCAGTGTAATCCCAGTTTATTGTGACCTCCAGAATCAGCAGCATGTTTTTGTACTCAATTTAAAATATCTTTACTGGATTTTAATGCTACCACCCACTTCTGGAGAGCTGAAAGACTTAAGGGTTTGCTGCCTGATCCTGAAAGTGCTTTACCTCTGAATGACTGACACTCCTCTGGAGCTCTCGGACTTGTAGGTTACTGGTAATCTATCCTTGTGCAAATCACTGCTCTTTCAAAATTGTGCCATGTCTGTCGCTGCCCCGAGGGCCCTGAGCAGGCCCCAGCATCCCCCTCTCAGCCTGCATGGAGCACCCAGTGGTGCTGGGCTGCTCTTCACTGCCCCAAAAGTCCTGCCACACAAAATCCATGTGCTGTGGGCAGCTGCCACTTCAGAAAAAGCTGAGGTGGGCAGTAAATTTAAGCCATCTTCAGTCAGTTTTTACTGCTTGTAACTGTGACTTGGGAGGGGAAAGCATAGGAGAAGGGGGAGTGTTTTGGGTAGAGAGAAAAAACAGCCTTTGGACTTTCTGATCTCAGCCAAAAGTCCTCAAAACATACTATTTTTTGTATGTTGTCAGTTGTGGCTTAAATAACTGTGAGCACATCCCAGCTGGAGAGAGAAGAGGGATGGGTCTGAGAAGTCGTGATTTTTCCTGTCTGTTAGCTCCCGGTCATCTGCCCGCATCCCTGTGGAAGAAGCCCTGAAAAATCACCACAGCAGAAACAGCAGCTGAAGCCAGAGGGCTTTAGTCCGTTCCTGGTTACACTGACCTCACTGAGATCTGCTGGTGTTAACACTTGTAATAGTGGATTTTATTATGCTTTTTAATGTTATCATTTTAATGGACACAGTACGTACATAGCTTGTTTAGAAAACTACAACTATTTTCTTTTCAGTCTTGAAAAAGTGTTTAATGCCATCTAGACAGTGAACATTTACAGATAAGAGATCATTAGTCTGACAGATTGTTTGAATTAAGTTTAGTTTTTTGGTTTAGGAGGCTTTAAATCTACTTCTTCTTACTGTTCTATATCTCTCATTCAAGACTGAAGTTTAGAGCAGCAGCGGGACTTCTTAGTTCAGTTTTTCAGCTGCAGTTGTTTATTTGAATTCTCTTTATTCTCTTTTTGCCCATTTTTACTGGGAAGGACTAATGAAAATAAATGTTTAAAAGCACGTTTTGAATAATTATTTTGTTTGTGTAAGGAAGTGTTTGTGCTGGCAACACAATGCATGTTACAAAATATTATCAGTGAAGAGATGAATCTGCAGACCTTTATCTTTGGTGTCTTTGTATAAGTCTGCATTATTTACTTGAAATCCAGTAGGATGACTCTTGTAAATCCTTGTACTATAAAGAGTACAAAAAAAAAAACCCACAACTTTTTTTAAAGCATCCCATTAATGTGTTTTCTTTTCTTTTTTAACAAAGAAATATGTGATAAAAAGGAAAAAGCAATGCTTGATAAAACAACATGGTGGAAATTATTTTTACTATACTTACCTACATTTTCATTTACAGATGTGATACTCTCATGTTTCGTTTGAAGTAACTATCATGCAGGAAATGTTCATAATTGCACATCTGTGAGCAGTTCAGCTAATTGTCAGCTACTTAATTTTGGAAGAGTTATAACTATTGACATAAAACTGTCAATTTAATAATTAAGCTGGTCACTCTTAAAGGAAATTTTATCTCTAAGATCCCACTATAAATCAAACCAGTATGTTCAATCCTCACAAAGACTTAAAACATGTGATTGACTCTACTTCAGTATTATTCACATATAAATAAAGCTGTCCATGTGCTTTATTAATTTGGTCTAATAACCAAAGTCAATAATACAAAAAACATTCTTTCTGATGGGTTCTTTAATATGGTATTTAGACCACGCAGTTAACTCCAGTCCTACCAGTCCTATCTCCCAAACCTATTTAAAACCAACCCCAGGACTTATTTAGTAGTCTTTTTCTCTACTGTGTTCTCTGCTGTATGGGAGATTCCATGTCAGAGTTGATCCACAGTAAATTGGTTAGCTTCACCTGCAATAATGTGCCCCTGTGCTAGTCAGCTGGTATCAGTCGTGTCAGAAATATTAAAAAAAAGAAATACGTACTTTGGAACAAAAATTAGTCTTTCACTGCTACAAATGACCTTTGTAGATCTGCATAAAATGTGGGTAAACTTTATTTACCTCTGCCTTTGAGATAAGATTTGTGGCTAAGCAGATTATTTTAGTCATAAAAGTTGCCACTCTGACAGTTTTTCTCTTCAATAGAGTATCTACGATAACAAATTTTCAAGTATTTTAAGCAGAACATCTGTAGAAGGCTAGCAAGAACTTCCTGGCTAATTCAATACTAATCTCTTTTCTAAACTATTTTTATCTTCTCTCTCTCATGATGGATGCTGTTAGGCTGGGCTTTGGGAATTTGGACAAATGTATTTTGTGCTAGATTGGATGCTGTGGTTCATAGTTTTACTTAGGAAAAAATAATACTATCTGTATGATATTTAAGCATTTAGTAGAAATCATGGTGTTATTTGGCTTGGAAGAGACCTGAAACATCATTTGGGACCTCTGCCATGGGCTAGGATATCTTCCACTAGACCAGGTTGTTCAGTGCTCCTTCCAACCTGGCCTTGAACATTTCCAGGGCAGGGGCATCCACAGCTTCTTTGGGCAGCTTTTACCAGTGCCCCACCACCCTCCCAGTAAGGATTTTTTTTCCTCATACTGAATCAAAACCCATTCTCAGCTTGAAGCCATTCCCCCCTGTCCTGTCAATACGTGGTAAGAAGTCAACTTTCTTATAAAAAGTCTCCATTCATCTTTCCTGTAGGTTCCCTTCAGGTGCTAAAAGGCTGTAATTAGATCATCCATAAGTCTTCATTACTCCAGGCTGAAAAACCCCAATTCTTTAAGCCTTTTCTCATAGGATTCATCCTTACTATTATGGTACATCTTGGTTCCTACTGTGTCTGAGAGGCAGAGTTGTCCATCTATACTGACTTTGGAAGCAGTGAATTGTGGTAGCTTGGTTTGGATACTGCTGTTTGACTGCAAAAAGGAAATAAATATTTAATTAATTTGGGGAGGCTTTTTCTGTCTTACTGTCTCAAAATGTGAAAATCATGCCCAATGGTCCCCATACAATGTTTAGCTCTTCGAATAGTCCCACACAGACAAGTCAATAGCCATAACTTTGCAGAGGAGCTTGAATGTTTGCATCAGATTTAGCACTTTTCCAGTGTCTTGTATGCTGATTTCTAAATCCTCTCAAGACCTGAAATTATTTCTTACATAACTTTAAGAATCCTTCTGCATTAATAGGTTTTCCTTGGTTGGGTCATTTGCTCAACATTTTAATGATTTGTGTCTCTCATGTAGATTGTAGCAGGTACAAAGATGTGTTTTAATGATATTCTGCTGTGTATTGTTCACTAGGGGAGAATATAAAGCAGGGAAAATACAAAGCATCTAATACATGGATAGTTTTCAGCCTTTTAAATGATTCAGAGTCTTTGATGAATCACTGGTTTCTATTGCTGACCTCTGCTTCTGACCTTTCCCTGACTTCACAGGTCAACAGTTCTGTCAGCAACCACATTTTGAATAATTTGTCATCCAAGATCTCCAGATGTTATTTCTGGTTTGGGTTTGTTTGTTTGTTTGGGGTTTTTTTTAATTTGTTTTGTTTTTTAAAGGTTCTTGATGAAAATTCAGTTTTGGTTCTACAATGCAGAATTGGAGTTGGCTACAGGATAAAAAGACGCTGAGAGTGTACTGTACTGCCCTCTGCACTGGGCATCAGTACAGTGTACTGGTGGAAGGTACACAGACTTCCAGTACTTCCCTCATACATTAAAAAAAACACCGTAGTCCTCCCCGTTCTTCATATACTGCAAAGATGTTTCACTTCAAGCTTTATCTACCATTTGCCAACTTTTTTTCCTGTCTTTCCCTCAAAAAGGGAAACAACTACTGCCATATGCCCCAAGCACAAAAATTTCCATACCTAGTTATTAGGGAGATACTCAAGTACATTTGATATGACTTTTTATCTTCAGTGGTGTTCTTTCTATTTCTTTTTCTGTTCTGTCATTTTCCCATTTATACACCAGAAAAGTCTTCTCTGATGTGTTTATTTTAATGCACAGCTTTCTTTGTGAACCATTTGGCTGGGTACAAGAGGGGCAGTTGCTTTAATCTCGCAATCAGAAGGCTTTGTTCCTCTCACAGTATGTTTTTGATTAATGTGAACTAATAATTACAAACACTACAGCCTGCAGAGTTATAACACCACAAGTGATTGGCTGGCCTGCAGGTTGACAGGCTTTTCCTAGACTCAAGAAAGAACGATACAAAAATTGCATTTCAAAGTGTTTATCTTGCCAGAATTCCTAATTGTATTTTGACGCAATTATAGCTATGACATTTAGTAGTACTGTCGCTACAGAAACATTAACATTTTGAATGCACAGTGTTTTTCAAGGACAAATGTCTTTTCTTCTATTTTTGTTTTGAAGGTGGAAAACTAAACTTTTCAAGCACACTGAATCTTTTGAAAGTGTGTTAGGTTAGCATTAATAATAAAATATGGCCCTCCAGAATGCCAAGAACAGATGTGGAAAAGGAGATTTTTTTTCCTCTTACTAATTTGGAAAATGAGGTGTAGAATAGAGGCTCTCTGGTTGATGGGGGTTTATTATTTTATTACTTTTTTTCTCTCCCCTCATCAATGCCAAACAGGCTGAAACCTATTAAGTTTTGTCAGTCTGTAATTCCTGCTGTCTTAATGCCTTCTTGCGCCCTAAAGAAACAACTGTTGACTCTGAAGGTGGGTCTGGTGAATGTTACCAAAAGAGTTAAGTGCATCTGAATTTCTTAGGGGTTTTATGCCCATCATAAGAGATAAAGTAAAGGAGTGATGAATATGGTGGGGGTTTTCATGAAGGAAAAAATAGGATGTTGTTAGCTACAGTGTGAGTGAACCGTTGATAGTTGCTGAGAGTGTGAGACTATGCTTCTAGTTCCCATGTATGTGCTTTTAGCATGCCTTTAGTGGAAGGTGACATTTTTATTTCAAATAGTGAGCTGCTTTGTGTGCAAGGTTTGTGTGTGTGAGAAATGTCATGAGGAAATTATTGCAGAGGGGGAGGGCACTGCAAGTTCATACTATGCCATGTAGCACACTGGCTTTCCCTTGGAGATAAGAACTTGAAAGGTGACTGCAAAATTCCTAATATTGTTGTTACTGTTAATAAAATATTCTCATACTAAGCATATTTGAACCTGATATAGTGCTAGTTGTAGTGGTTAAATTCTAGTGGTAGTGACCGTTGCATCATTTCATCCCTATTTTGGTTTCTTTTTAAAAATGCATTTTTCTAGAATCTCAACCTTATAAATGATCCTGTGGAGATTTTGGTTTGTTTTTTTTTTTTTTTCTTAGCTTGAGAATTATTATGCCTTCTTGCATTTTTGTGATTATATACCCAGACCTGCAAACTAATAAACACTTGGGAAGTTTTCACCTGAAATAACTTCAATGAAGTAAAATATTAATTCCTCTAAGAAGTTTAGTTTGAAATATTTTCTTCCTATAAAATCAAGATAATTAGTGCCAGAGATGATAACATACCTGTGGAACTGCTTCTACAAGACTCTTTTAAATTATCTTGGTGTGTATCTTGGTGTGACTATTTTTGTGTGTATGCTGGTGTAGCATCATTAACTTTGAGAGTCTCCTATTAATCACACAAGGATGAAGTAACAGAAAAAATCAGTGTCCCATGTTCCCAGTACCAGAGAGAAAAAAGAGCTTTTCCTGGAGTTTGAGTAAATATGTTTCTGTGTTTTTTGGGGTTTTTGTTTGTTTGTTTGTTTTTTAATTCAAATTAGTTTTCTCCCATATACCTATCCCTTCTTGGATCCCAAGTTTCATAAAGCACACTTGCTTCTTACTTCTCATCCTTTTTTTTTCCCTTCCCAAATTTATGTAAGAATTATCCAAAGCTAAAAAAATCTATTGACTTCCTCTCATTTGGAAAAATAAATATTTTAACAAATGTTTGTTAATAAATGAGTATGAAGGAGGAGCAGTAAATGTTAAGCAAATTATGACTTGTTAGTCTTGGTTATCTCTAGCAAGTCAGTGAGTTAGATGTTATCCTTATGGACTGAAATTCCAGGTCTCAAAAGGGAAAAAAATATGACTCCCTTTTACAACCTTGTGACAACATAGTGATTGCAAACCTAACATGCTGGGAAAAAGCAAAAGCTTGAAAGTATAGCAGAAACTATCATAATTAGATATTTAAATTGCTTTCATATAAATTATGTAAGTATCATGTCAAATCATGATCCCAAGAGTAAACTTCTGGATGCCATCAGGTTATGTTATGGAAAAGTTGATCAAAGAACCTCCAAGAGATGGAGGACCTGAGGAGGATCTGGTTTATAATGTTAGTAATGAAGACCTGGACTTCAAAAGTGGTAACTGTTACCTATTAGAAAGCCAAAAAAACCCCATAATTCCAGTACCTTATATATCAAAATGCAATTAGGCAAGCAAAAGCCCTAAAGTTTCTAACCTGCAAACAGCAGAAAAAACTGTTGCTGAGTCCATTTAAACTATAATAGAAGCAGAAAGTGTTCATATGCATCAGGTGATTGCCACAGGAAAGAAATGTATAGGTATACAGCTGGTTCATCCTTGGAAGCCAAGATATGGGTTCACTATGGGAAGAACCTAGAGAAAGTATCTACTAGAAAGAAGCTTCTCTGTGGACCTTAGGATGCACATTTCAACTGTTGTTGAAGTGGCAGGTGAAATTCAATATATGTCACAATTAAGTGATGTGCACTGAAAAAAACTTTCCGAATTTTACAAATACGTGATGGATTTTGAGACAGCTATTATATATAGATATGAGATCTAGGAGCTCTGAGAGGTAACTCTACCAAAATGCTGCCTTGGTGCTTAGTAACCATCAGCGAAGTAAATAACATTTTCATCATTATTTAGGAGGACTTGAACAAATTCGTAGACATCATCTTCCTATTAACTGGCCCAACACGTAAGTTGGTACTGTGTGATGTTCCTCATATTCCAAAAGGATAGAGCTGGAAAAGCTACCAGGAGAGTAAAAAGTAAAATATAAAGAATGGCTTCTGTATGAGAAATAGGAAGGTAGATTACTTTCCTTCCTGAAAAGTAAACTGCTGTGGAGGTAATGCTAGAGATCTGCGCAATCTTTGGTGCCATGGGGAAAAATAAGTAAATGGGAGGCATCAAATACAACTTTCAACTACTGTGTTGAAAGAAACTAAAAGGAGGTAATTCTTTGTGCAATTTCTCAAGATGGCCTTACTGTTCTTCCTGCAAAATTTCAGGAATCCTAAAACTTAATGAGAGGTCAAAATTCACTGGAATTGATGGTGAACTTTATTTTTCAAATGTTTTAAATTATTTTAAATTAAAGGTTGTTCCCCCTCTCCCTGCCAATTTCAAGTATTATTACTTTATATTAACTTCACTGCAGCTGCGTTCATTCAAGCACTCAAAACTATGACTGGTCACCCCTGTGTCTGCCTGCAATTCAACTTATGTGGGTCCAAGCTCTTTTTTTTTAACCTACCTCACATGCCAGCACTTCAGCTGGATGAAAGTAGAGAGCAGAGCTCAGTGAAGACAAAACTGTTTCACTCAACTTTCCAGATAGGCTGGATCCACATTTTATGACTAAGTTCACACTACTAAGAATTTGAAAATCACTTCAGCTGTGCCTGCACTATGCTGAACAAATGCCTCATACAGAGTTAAAAGGATATGGATCTAGATGTGACACTGGATTACTTTGTAATTCATCTGTTTTAAGTAGTCACTAATTTCACTAATGTGGTGTATGTCTTGACTGCCGTAATTTCTCTTCTGGATAAAAATTTTTTGTTATTTCCTGGGCAGTGACTCTATACCAAACACTAAGTAATCCAAGTACCAAATACTTTCATTTTTGATACCCTAGTTGTTTATTTCTACTATGTACATGGATACCTGTAAGTTTCATATCTATTTGCTCAGATTAATTGTATTGTCTGTGAATTAAATATTAACTGGTATGAAATTAATATAAAAAGAGAAAACATACAAGTGTCAAGATTTTTTGTGATGCAAAATATTGTTATAAAAGTTCCTATATATGCTATATGTATAGAAATTTTCTTCTTTGATAGATTATCCTGTTAACTGCACTATTTAGCAGTTGTGAAATATAATAATGATGCTTTGCAATCTTTATTTTTTTCTGGTTTTTACTATACTCATAAGTAAACTGTTTATATTGAAAAATTCATCACAATTTCATAAGGATTTTCTCACCTTTTTTTTTTTTTCTGAGTTTTTCTATTGTTTTATTGGGGAAGAGGTTGGGGGATTTTTAGGTTTCTTTAATAATGACTGATATATATTGAAGTTAATGTAAATATCCAGAAATCTAGTAACAATTATCACTTAACACTTTCATTATGTCATATTGCAGTTTAGTAAAGGCTTTATCTAGAGCCAGGTTTCCAACACTGACCTTAGGGTGGAGGGGACCACCTGTCCTGTCTGTGACTGAGCTTTACTGGTGAATATTGTTATTTAAACTGAATGATCTCTGTCAGTGTAATCATGATAAAACTGTCTAGCTAAAATCTGAAAGAAATAAAGGTAGGAAAAGCAGCAACAATATAAAGTTTTATATGTTTATTTATGAAGTAAAATGTAATCTTTATGTGCTTTGGTTTTATTTTGAAGGGCCCATCTTGCTGGGATGATGTGCTTATTCCCAACAGAATAAAAGGTGTTTGCCAGTCCCGAGGGTGCAATGGGAATGCAGCGGTAAGATTTTGTCATGTTTCTCCAAGTACTGTAGCACTTATAAGAATAATTCTTTGTAACAATTCTAACCATGTTGGAATTTCAGTAATGAATGTATAGTGACACGTAGGATACACTTCAGAAGAGCTGTTCATTATCAGATAATATACCTCTGATGTCTTGCAAAAGAGAGGAACTTTGGTCAGTTGTTTTTTGGAATGAAGGAGGAAATTATTTTATCTCATTTTTTACATTCAAGTAAAACTCTTAGATTTTTGAGTATGCATAGGTTAAATGCAGGATGTAATACTTAAATGTTTCTGTCAATGCTTGTTTTATAATTATTGTGTATTTCTTTGCCTTGCAAGCTTCAAATTTCCATGTCATCTTGCATATCAGAATTTGCATATTGGGCTTTGTCCACAGGAGCAGGTTCTTCACAATGATTACTTTATAGTTTTTTCTCCCACATCTTGTTGCTGTTGCTTCCTTTGTTTCTTGAAGTGACATCAATAAAAAGATTGAGTAAGAAGGAGCATAGATATCTCAAATTCCTAATGAAGATGTTTCAGAACATGATGTTTACTTATATCTTCTCATGTATTAGATATTTATAGCATTTAATACTAAAGACATCTTAGAGGTAATTCTTTCTCAGGAAAGAGCCTAATTTGTGAGTTCCTTCAGGACAGAGATTTTAAAGGTAAATTCAAATTTTCTGTCTGTGAAAGGATTCTATTCATTAATGATTTGCAGATTGGAGCTACACAAATGCCCTTTTTCTAGAGTCACTCACCTGCTCTCGTTACTTTCTCTTTGTCTTCCCCAGCAAGACATTTGTGAAGTGGTGTGTCCATATAGTTCTGTAGGTGTCTCCTGCTTGGCCAAAAATAGGTGTTAGGAAATATTTTTATTTAACTTTAGATACCAAATTATTGTTTTAATAGCATGGGATTTTTGGCTGAGTTCATGCATAGCCAAAAGAAACTTGAGTTCTGGCAGCCTTTGAGCTTCTGCTTCTTAATGTGCACATTGCAGCAGTGGCTCAGTCACCCAGGAGTCACAGAATGTCCTGGGCTGGAAGGGACCCACAACGAGTATGACCTTGAAAGTGGCAGGTGTTAGACATTCAAATGCTGTTCTCTGGGCAGCACAATTCCAGGTTTTGTCACCTATTGGCAAAATGTACCTGACTGACTTGCAGCTGCCAACTTACAGCTTTTGTTATCCAGTGTATTTGTGAAAAAGGTACTGAAATAATGACACTTTGGGCAACGCTGCCTCCTGAGCTACAACCCATTCCCTCATTGAATCAATTCTTATTTTTTAAAAGCAGAAGCAAAATAGCATCTTTATGAAGATAGAAGAAAAAAAGCCATGGACCCTAAAACTAAAATCTGAAGCTGTGGCAAACAACCAATATCCAGTCAACTAGGCCCCATTACTCCAGTTGTTGTCAATGCCTCTGGCAAGTTGCATACCTAGTAGAGCCAAGGATCAGTGTTATCTTTCAGTAAGGCATCACTGAACAAATGTCAGAAGACACCCTGTGTTAGACAGAGATGTCGCTAATGCAGCTTCAGATGACAGGCATGGGGCTGTTACTGCAGAAGTCCGCTGTTCCTTTATTTCCAAATTGGCACATTTTCCCTTTATCAGCTAGAAACCACTCTGTCCAATAGTGTTAGAACTGATCCAGACTGAGGTGCAAGAATGCTCCTAATTTTTATGATTTTTCAACCACAATTTCCAGCAATGTCAATCTAGTCAAGAAAAATTAAGCAATTAAATGCATTTAACTTCCTTTTTTTACCCACCTATCCAGTAGCTCTGCATCAAATATTTGAATTGATGGCTTCTTGAGGGCCTCTGGTTGCTGAAATACATATTTTTTATGTTTTGGGATGGATTTTTTTCCTCAGCCTCCATCACTGTGAAAACACATCTTTACTTTCTGGGAAATCTTCCTGTTCAAAGGCTTAAATAACTGTCTTTTGATTTGTGTCTTGCTTCAAGTGGGAAATAACAGATCGTACAGATGTGTTTCCAAGGATTTGCCATTCTTTTCTGCTCTGTTAAAATAGTCTTGTTGGAACTCTGGATTCTGAGAATTTCAGTTTCTGAGTGCTGATAAGCTGTGATTCTCAGAAACACACTGTATTTGACTAAAAACCCTGAGAAAAGCTCCCTAATTTGTGTGATAACACTGAGGTTATTGCTGTGTAATTAAAAGTTATATCACTGGGTGGAATATGTAGAAATGCAGAAAATTAGGTTTAGGGGGTATAGGTAATAATAGGTTAAAATATGGAGGATTTCAGGTATGGATTTGTCATCTTTGTCTTCTTTCTACATAAATCTGAGTGTTCTGCTATTGGGTCAAAAGTCCTGCACTTGCAGGGACATGGATAGTTAGTAATTGGATTGTAAGTAAAAACATATTACTTAGCATCTTATAATTGGTTAATTTAGACATTAAAAGGCTTTGGACATTAGAACTCACGGCCATTTTTCCACCTTGCTGACCTTGGAGGCATTCTGTGCAGCTCTACTACTGCTAAAATGTAATAAACAACTAGGTCCAAACAAGAATTCTTGATCTCCTGCATCTTGACTCAAACTCTGAGTAAAAGAACTTGAGATTGCCAGAAACAGAGAAAATTAATATAGTCTAACTGTTTGGAACAGAATAAAAATAACCTTAACTAAATAATGGGTTGAGACCTCTAGGCTTTTCTTGCCTGCTACCATCTTTGGAAGATGAAGGCACATTTTATCATTAAATATTAATTTTTGCATTGTTATGACCAAGTTTATACAGTTTTCTCTAAAATAGCTGCACAGTGTACATGCTTCTTTACAGTGATATGCAATGAAGAATTTTAAGGCTGTCAGTTGAAAGTTAGCAAAAAACTGCAAATACTGCTGCTTAAGGAAAAAAAAAATCTTCCATTATTTCTCCTCTCAGACATGTTTCATTTAAAATGTTTTTTTGTCTGTTTTCAATTTTCATAAGCATCAATTCACAACATACAAAAACACAAGGTAGTGTGTTTTCCTCCAAAGTACTAGTTTGTACGTATTTTGATATGAAATTAGTCTCTTGACAGAATTGCAGACTTCAATTCTTTTGGTTGCAAGAATATAAATAGAATAATTGACAATATCAGAAAGCAATGGAAATCAAATTTCAGTTTGGTTAAATAAAATTTATAAACAATTTGTAGAAGATATAATGATTATCTTGATGTTAAGTGCACTGTGATTTGATATGTGTGTTTTGATTTGCTCCCAAGCAGAGGTCAGTGTGGGGTTTTTTGACATTAATTACAGTCTGTCAGAATCACTCTGAACTTCTACAGCTTCGAAAAGATGAAGCTGCTGAGAACACTTGCGTTGCTGCAATTGCAGAACATTGAAGTCACTTTTATAACAAACTTTAATTATATTAATTAGAAAATGGAAGAGTCAACTTTAGCTCTTTTAGATGAGGATCAAACTAATCTTTCGAGCTGTTTCACGAATTAGGGCCATTCGTTAAATGAGAGATAAGCTTGTACTTTTGGTATCTGTCTCAAAGCACTTTCAGCCACAAACACTGTATGTAGCTGTGCAGGTGTGCTTGCAAACAGGTGTGGTTCTATGAATTTCCAGATGCTCTTCTTACATGATCATAATTTTGTTACTGCTTAGGACCATAGAATCATTTAAGTTGGAAAAGACACTTGAGATCACCAAGTCCAACTCTTAACCTAGCACTGCCAAGCCCACCACTGAAACAGGTCCTGAGGGTATTTCTGGTATAATTTTTGTGGATTCATGCTCATCTTTACAAGTGATCAGAATACATGTGGTACTAAACTATTTAGCCCTTCCTTATTCAAATGAAACATTACTGAGGGAATGTTCTTAGATTTTTACAGTTCTCTAAAATGCAGAACACTTTCTGGTTATTGTCCATTGAAGTGAATTTCTGATTGAGGACTTTTTCTGCTTCTGTATATAAACATGCTATTGTATTTCCTTTCTCTTTGTAGGCTCCTGTTTTTTAAAAAATCAAGAGCCACAGAAATAATCTATTTTTTCTTAGGGAGACAGAGCTGTAACACTACCAAAAAATACTGAACTGGTGATTTCATAGGAATAAACTCCACGTTAGTTCTTCATTACAGTGAACATGCATTGTTTTCTGAAAGACATTTCCATGTCTCCAAGGCAAATTGTAGGGCAAATATTTTTGAACTTTAGAAACCTGTGGAAAAAGTATTATTGTTCTGTATGTGTTCTTGGGATTCTCATTTGATGTGCAAAAAGAGTTACTGTAGATTTGAAAATCTCAGAAATAATGAAAGGGTTAAAGAGGATTATAGGTCACACCTAGCTTAAGGTATTGGGAATAAGGAAAAATGAAAAACACTTCAATGGAAATATGAATGCACTTCTCTTCCAATTTGATAAATCTCACTACTGTTACCTTGAATTCTTTGTTCCTGATGAAGACTGCATCGACTGTCTCTCATCATAACTGAGAAGCATTTTTGTCTCTGCTCCAGTTACTGGAGGATGCTAGGCTTTAACAAAACATTTCTAAAAGAAGCAACAGGACTTCTGTGAAATTTTGGAAGCGTCTCTAGCTACTGGATTTTCTTGAATATCAATACACCCTTCTAATCAAGCTCTATAGCAGTCTCCCTTGCCCAGAGCAAAGATTTATGTTCCAAGTTTGGTCATGTTGGTCTTTTTTTTTTTTTTTTTTGTTGTTGTTTTTTTTTTGTTTGTTTGTTGGTTTTTTCTTTTTTTTTTTTTTTTTAGCATTTAGTACTGGTCATTATATGTGATTTTAAATAGTCTGGTTCCACTATACAGTAGTCTCATTGTTGTAGGGTATGTTTGGGTGCAAAGAGTTTGCCAAAGGAAGCATGTTTGGTTTTTTAGTTATGTAGCTTTTTCTACTATTATTTCCATTTCTTCTGTGTGCTTCTGAATCTTGCAATTTTATTTTTTATGGTATCTATATTTTTGAACATTTCTCGTATTTTTTTCTCTCTACTTGTTTATTGTCATTAGTTTTAGCACTGAGGACAGCATTATCTTTTCTTTTCATAGTGTGTTCCACAGGGAACCTGTACTCATCTGAAATAGGTTGGGCTAAGAAATCAAGGAAATAGTATTCCATTTGTAAGCTTTAAACATGCAGCTTACCAAATGGTTTTTTTTCTTTCAAGCATCCAAAGCTATACTTTACAAATACCACTGTTCAGATGAAATATGTTTCATTTTTCATTTCATTTTGCTTTGATTAGCTCAGAACACAGTTTCAGTTGGGAACAGAAATAAATCCAGTAGCAGTTAAAGTATCATGAGAAAAGTAGTAAATTTAATAATGTTATCAAAATATGAATGTAGTAAAGAACTATCACCTCATTATAGGAAGGTATTGATACATTACTATATTATTCATTGTTCTTTGTGTACAATGATTATTGTTAAAGGAATTACGTGTATCTGTCTCTGGAGACGTTATAATATTTTCAATGTCATAATATTACTATGAGTAATTTTTTAAATTCTGGGATGTTTCTTCATACCAAGAAGCCTCTTGACTTTGCATTTTTATTTTATTTCATTGCTGTCCATGTTAGTTTGCCTTATGCCTTAGAGAATGGTCCAGGTAATATATTCTAGTAAAAAAAAATTACAATGAGTATGACAGAGTAGTAGTGCTAATTAAAATACCAGATAATCTTACTTCAGAAATATTAAATTGATACAAGGATTCTTATCACAGAATGATTTTAGTTGGAAAAGACTTCCAAGATCATGAAGTCTAACCTTTGACCAGTCACCACCTTGTCAACCACACCATAGCACTAAGTGCCACAACAATGTGTTCCAATGCTTGACAGCCCTTTCTATGAAGAAATTCTTCCCAATGTCCCACTTGAACTGCCCCTGGCCCAGCTTGAGGCTATGCCCTCTTGTTCTGTCACTGGTTTCCTGGGAGAAGAGGCTGACCCGCACCTCCTGCACAGGGAGTTGAAGAGAGAATATGGTTGTCCCGAGCCTTTTCTTTCATTTGTGGCTGTTCTAAAATGCCATGTCATATCAGATAAGCTGTTTATGTAGCTTTGTCAGTGACTTTGAGATTTCACTGTTTCCACTCTCTTACATTTTGGGCCATTTGTGATATTTATGAGTAATTACTTTATACCTTCATCCAGATCATTAAGAAATATTTTGAATAGCATAGGGCTAGGAGATGATCACTGCAAGTCACCTTGAAAAACAGACATTGGATGATTTGCTGTGGGAAATTACATTTTGAAACATATCAGTTAAATGTCTCTAACATTGATCTCATGGTGTTCTAGTTTCTTAATCTAAATGTCAGTGCCGTATCAAATGCCACACATAAATCTGGGTAAATTCCCACATCGCTATTATGATGTTCCACTAAATTTGTAATATCATAAAAGTGTCAGGTTAGTTTGATAGTCTAGTTACCATAAATCCTCATTGATTGACGTTAATTACACATCCCTCTTTTATTAATCAAGCACCATATTAGCTATGTGCTGTATGTAGGGCTGGTGTCAGGTGTCCATGCTGATAATGGCCTAGATTACCTCATATAGCTGCCCTAAATGATGACATGATGTGGTTGTTTCCCTTTAAAACTCTGTATTTTAAATCCTCTCTGAGTGTGGGTGGGGGTTTTTTAGATGTCGGTGCATTTCTGAGGAGGAAAGAAGAGGGGAGCAGTACTAAAAAAAGCACCTTGGGACTTTGGAATAGCCTCTGAAAGTGCTGTGTTTGTATTACACTGACTTTGGTTAGGCCTTTAAATTTATATACCTATTAGCAATTAGAGATTAAAAATATTTACTTCAAATGTTTGATTATGAAGAATGACACACAGCTGTTGACCTTCCATAGTATTTAAACATTTAAAGGTTCTTTTACTTCTTTTCATTCTTTTTCCAAATTATGTCAACTCTATACTCCTTTTCAGATTCTTCTTTAGGAAACCATAATTAGATTTTTTTTTTTTACAGGTATTCTCAAAGCAACCTCATTCTGGAGTAGATCAATTTTTCCTTTATAAAGAAATTCTGTTATTCTACTTCTCAGTTCAGAAAAATCAATGATAGGTGAAAAACTGAATTATAAAATAGAATTAATTCTATACAGGGACAAAAAGTTAAATTATTTATCTTGGAAATAGAACTTAAAGCTTTTATAATCAAGATCTGTCCTCCCTTTTTTTTTTTTTTTTTTTTAATAGAGTGAATACTTATTCACTCCTCATCAGTGTAAATACAATATTTCTACAGTATATTGGATGGGTTTTTATGGGCCACAGTCTCTGTATCAACACTCATTATTAGCAAACATAACAGGTATAATTTAGATCAGTTAATTATATATATTAATTATGTTATTTTTTTCACCATAGAAGTCTTAAAACTGAGACAAGCCAGGTCTTTGGAACTGTTTATCGATTTTCTCATCTCACCAATAATTAAAAATTGTAATAGTTTTTCTGAGCTGAAATTTTCATGCACATTCTGGAAAACCCAAAGGGAATCAGTTACTTTTGCTTTGTGCTGAATGATCTCAGGAAATTTAGCTCATCTTTCCTGTATTGATACCACAGTATTTATTTACATGTGTGGAAATGCCATCATTTTGTAAAAGATGGAACAAAAAATGCTGAAGATTATAATATATTTTTCAAGCAAATTCTTCCCTCTTTTGGGTGTTGGTCTTCAGTTATTAACACTGTAAAATAAAGAAAAAAAACACGCTACCACCTTTGTTGCTCATTTTATTTTTGCATCTGTCATTCAGTTCCATAAAACCTAATCTTCAGCACTAAGTGTGCTTTCAGTGTTTTATTCTGTTTTGTATGAGCAATTTATGTGATCATGCTCAGCTGCCATGTTTTCATTTCCCTTCACAACTGCCTTTTAAAAATAAGTAGTTGTTTTGAACGGAACTTTGCATTTTCATTAGTGATAGAGATCTTGAAAAATTTTTCAGATAGTGTAGAGGCTTCATCATTTGATGAGAGGCAGTTTCAGATGAGTTTAAAATTTGTCCTGTGGTAGAAATGGGTGAGAACTTTGTAAAGACTGATAGCTGAATACTAACAAGCCAACAGCTTTTCTTCAGATTTTTGGATGCCCCTAGTTTCACTGAAGAAGTTGATTTTTATAAATGACAATTTCTATATCCTCCTTGAGACTGTCAGTATCAAGAGTCTGATGTTATAGAAAGTGAGCAGAGCACAACTTGTGTTCATCTGACCAAATCCTAGATTATTTGCAGATCTTGTAATAATTCCTTTGACTCTGCTTGAAAGGTAGATTTGGTATTTGCAAACCAAAACTAAATGTAAGTGTACCTTTAATGTTTTCAAAGTATTCTACTTCTAAAAATGTCTGAAAAATATTCTGGTGGTGTGCTGCAGCAAAGAACTTATTCTGTACTCATACCGTGTTGGCTGTCATAAAGACTTAATATTGTTTGATTATGATCTCCTATTTCGGCCGGATACAGTGTTCTTTTCCTGTTACTGTGATGCTCAAATCAACCACAGGAAGATTCCTCTGCCTATTACATAATAATACTTAAATTTTTAGCTCACATTCTAGGTATCAACTGCTAACTTTCTACTAAAGATATTAGGTTGGATGGACTGCTCTATGATTTCATGTGGTGAAATTTGTGTAACCAGAACACTTCTCTTATGGAAGCTGGTTAGCATCAACTTGAGATATAAAGGATAAATATAACCAATATATTTCTCATAATCTAGGTGGGTTTTTTTCAATTTACATATATCCATCCATCCATCCCAAGTCTTAGTTACACCTAGCATGAACACAAGAGGCAAGTGGAATCCCAGTTCAGTGTGTTGTATTCTGCTGCCAGGGGAAGAGACTCCCACTGGCTTGATGTGCTGTTGCCATTATCTAGTCTTGAGCCAAGTAGTGAGAGCAGTGTTAGTTTTTTTGTTGGATGTTGACCAAGAAGTTGTTTCCACAAATTGTTTGGAGGCCATTATACCAACCATGAGTTTTGTCTATTTGAGTTGAAGGAAACATGCAGGCATTCAGGGACCTGAACTGGGAAGCAGTAATTGAAAGCCATGGGTGAAACAGGATTATATTAAAACCAGAGGAAAAAAACCTCAAGAAGACCCAGTAGAGTCAGTTCCAAACCCTAACATTCTGTTTACTGTGTCACTTATTTCACAAACCAGACCTGCATTTTCTTTCAAACGAAGATTATTTGATACGTGTTTTTGCATGTACTGTATCAACGTGTCTAATGTGTTCAGGGATAGTGTTTTGTAATTCCATGGATTTCAGTAACACTTTGACTGAATCTTTTGTTGCTCACTGCACATGACATTTAAACAGTATGTTACTGTCTGCAGCTGGTGCAAATCCATTGCCGATGATTGAAGCCTTGGATTTCCACTCAAGCATGCAACATGTTCCTGCAATCATCTATCAGCAATCTAATCAGATGAAGGTGATTTTGTTAGGGTACAGTATGGTTACAGAGGAGTCTCTCCTCAAATGTCAGGCAGCATTTATAATGCAAGAACACAATTTCTTCATTCACGTGTGGCAAATACTGTTATTGAATGTTTAATAGCTGTGTCAGTCTCAGGCTGATACACTGTGTGAGAAATTCTGTTAGATCTAAAAGCTGCCATAAAATTTACCTTGGCATTAAATCTGTTTCCCACCTATAGTTTTCATGCTTAATGTTCTGGTCTCGGATTCTAGAACATGAAGGTATTAGGCTTTAATTACCAATTGTCTCTTATATTTTTAGTCTACTTATTTCTAAGAAATTGTGCCTGTTATGGATTTGGGACCAGTTCGTAAATTTGAATTTGTATTGTCTGCTTCTGTGCATGCACCTTATGAAATTAGCTGATTTTTTACAAATCAGAACTGAATTTAAAATAAGCATGCACTGTTTATAGGATGTGGTGGTGGGAGATAATGTAGTCAATGGCATTACCTGTGAGCTTTTCCCACCAGGGGCTGCAAAGTAATTTGTGTTTGAACTGCTGCAACATATAAGGGGCTCTGTCTCTCATGGTTCATGCTAATGTGATAGGTAGTTATTGAATAGCTGCTGTCAGAAATGCCTGAATTCTCATAGTATAGCTATCTGGGGCAAGGCTTCAGGGGTTGCATTCAGTTTACCATGTGTATTTCGAACTCAGAGAAGTCAAGTATAAGGAAAACTTGTTATTTTGAGTCTAGAAGGCTTAAATTGTAATAGCAAATGTCTTTTGGATCCTATTTTATGCCTTAATGCCCCAACTCGGGAAGATACTTAGTGTATATACCCAGCTTTAAATATACAGATACTCTGCTGAGGTTAACAATGCTCTGTGTTTTAAGCACCTGCCATATTGGGGACATCAATTTGAATGCATAGTTATTGATTGGATAAATACATAAAAATGCTTTAGTGAAGGTCCTGCAATTGTCATTAGAAATACTCAGTGTTTTGGCCCATTTGCTGGGAGGATGCTCAGAAGTGAAGTATTTCCCTTGCTTTAGCACAATGGATGGTTAGAAAAATATGGTTAAAAAAAACCCAAGAACTTTTTAAGAATGTGTTATCCCCGATTTCTGACAGTAAGGATTGAAACAGTTCTCTTTCAAATATTTGTGAAACACTGTGTTTCATAGTAATTACATCTGCAGATCAGTTGTACTGTATATCACGGCAGCTCTTTGGGACTTTGGTTTGGGGCATTCAAAAATCAAATATTTGAGTTTTTCTACTCTGGCACTTAAATGTATGTGGGCAAAGTAACTGTGCTTATGAATTGTTTTTAGAAGCTACAGGTAGTTAAACTGCTGCCAGGGAATAAGGGAAAGAACGTTCTACTGAAAAAATGGGTTTCTTCCATTTGGTGCATAAAGCTGCTTCACTCTCCTGCTACTGCACCACTGCGACATCAGAAATGGCACAGAATTCTTCAAGTTGCATCATTGTGTTTTATAGTCATCTGTTTCAAAGAAGAAATTGATATTTCTAGTGCTCATGGGGTAATTACTCAGAAGTAACTTTTCACTGAACATCACTGTTACAGTGCTATTAGCAGGAGCTATAATTGTGCATATCTCATTCTTTGCAAACAAAAATATTAGCCCCATGTTAGAGGTGGCACCTACAAACAAATTGATTTGTAGAACCTTGTTCTTAAGTAATGGTAGACAATAGTGCATTGCTTGCAGGATCACTAACCAGTCAATAAGGATTTGTTGTGATACCTTAATTCTTGTATTTTACAGGTTTTGCTGGGGCATTTTTTTTCTTAAGCATTTTTTTTAGCTTATCTAATGAATCTGATCTAATTCATTTGTACAGTTTATTTAAACTTAGATTTAAAATATTTAGTTTTCTGAGTAACTGTAAAAGTCACCATTACTCCTTGAAAATACATAGGAATAAATATGCAAAGTATATGAGAAAGAGAAGAAGCATGATGAAAAACATTTGGTCCATATTATCCTCTCCCCTCAACCCCTGCCAAAAAAAAAAAAGGCTGTGACCAACCAGCTCCCAAAAAATCCACAAATTAAAGTGGAAAAATTGCAAGGTTGAAACATCTTAAAATCAAATAGTATGCCATTACGTACTATTTGCAGCTAGATTTAAAGTAACACTATTTCCTCTATTATGTTGTGGGGTTTTTTTTAATTTTAGAGATTATAAAATGTCACATCAGATACTGAGTTAATTTACAATATTTTAACTAGCATCTTGGAACATGCTTTGAATGAATTATAGAATGCTTTTGATTGGAAGGGATCTTAAAGATTGTCTAATTCCAACCTCCTGCCATGAGCAGAGGCACTTTGGCCTGTTCCTCATTTTGGTTTTGAGAAAGCACCTGTGATTGGGAGAGGATCAGAATAAACGGTGTGGGTTACCTAGGAGATGACACACTGTAGCAACAAGAGTTTTTGTTCTGTATTCATTTTTTACTTATTTTTCATGCTTCTAGAGAAGGTCAGATTGTTTTTCACAGCTTTAGGATGGACTTGCTGCCTGTCCAATTTTGGACCATGAGATTTTAGGGTACCTGTCAGGAATCTCAGTTACACCCTGGCTCAGGATCATAGATCTATGAGAACTACACAGCTGGAACTACGTTTCAATTTCACTAAATATACATTGGTGTATTAATCAGTGGTATATTATAGTCCACGAATTTCTGTTTTCTCTGCTTATGTTCTTCAAGAGCAAGGGAAACACCCATTGGAAAATTTTTACTCAATGTTGCTGGTTTCCAAGCTTTCAACAAGGTAAAGGCACAGCCCACATCTTGTTCTTGATAACAGTCAGTGCAGGGATCTGGACCAATTTAGTTTAGAGGGAGTGTCTTCTTTGGAATTAATTTCTCTTGAGGATGATCTTTTGATATAAGTGAAACATTTGCTGCTTGTTTCGTGTGTTCTGTGGAGAAAAAGGTGCTTTAACTGTTAAGTTACTGCAAAAGGGCACCCCCACCACTATTGGCCTTGTGACTGAGGGTGGTTGTGGCTTCTGTGTCTTATGTCTGAGGTATACCAGAACTACAAATGGGAGCAGCACACAGAGGATCTTCTTTTGCAGATGGCAGTCTTGAATGTAGTAGGTTTTTTATTTTTTAGTGAGTATTATGCCTGGGCTGTACTGTCTTGTGTTCCAGTCTCTGAGTTCAGCACTAATTAAGCATTTGGCATTTTTTGGGGGCATATGAGCTAGGTATTTGTGTTTTTAAGAATGCAGTTGCACACCCACTCTGCTAGGAGCTGAGTAAAAAGCTCTGTGTGCTCAGGAAAGAGATAAATATGGTTTTCTGTGTTCTGTATAAATGTGTGTGTTTTCCAAGGTGTTGCTGAGGCACATCATATTATGGATTGGAAAGAAGTGACTGGGCAGACTACTTATCATTATAAGGGCTGGACAATCTTTTCTATGCTAGGGTCTGTTTTAGAGGTGATGAGGTTTATTTCCTCAAGACTGGATCATAGCATGGTAGTGGTTAAATGAGAAGTTAAAACTGTAAACATGTGAAGCAGGCAAGGCAAAACCACATCTGATATCCAGCTATAACCTCTCTCTGAAATTTAAAGGGCACATTTTTTATAATTTGCAAGCCTGAACACTAGAATGAAGTGTGTTTTACAGACAACTATAATTCTCATTTTGACTGCTAATTACCCCAAAGGGATTATTTTATGCAATGTACTTCTCCAAGGTCTTCCTGCCTCTGTACTGCATATTCATGAATACGTAGGCTGCAGGATGGGAAGTTTGTTTCCAAGTTGTGAGCTTGCTGCTATTAATAGAGGTAATTTTTGTACAGAAAGAATAGCAGTCAGGAAACTGTGAAGGCAGAGGTAAGAACAGGGCAGTGTTTGACCAACACTAGCTGATTAATTGCTTGTGCCATCTATGGGAGAATTTTGGATTCTGAATAAAAGATGTGTCATAACAAACATTATAATAGACTTGTTATGTTTGCAAGAACACAAAAGTCATGAGACCAAATGTGTGCTGCTGGCTCAGTTACCTCTGCAAGCTCTGCATCCCACCCAGGAAATGAAGTGAAACAGAGGAGTATTTCTGTGTCTGGCTCTGCCACCACACACCTGTAAGTCAGGGTCAGCTCGAATTCCCACCAGTTGTTTTGGCAGAGTGGTGCTGCTGCTCTGGACAGAGTGAGTTCATGACTGTCAGTGTGAATGCTGCCCACACTCTTGTAGTGCACTCAACAGCCATAGGGACCTGTTTGTTCACAGCACTGGGGACTCAGTTTGTTTGAAATTTTGTGACTAAGACATTACAGCTAGACAATTTTTTTTGTTTAATGTCTATGGTAATTCATCCTTTCTTATTTTTCTGTTATCCCATTACAAGACAATGATTTTGGTTGTGCATCTGTATCTTTCAAGTTATCCCTTTTTCATACATAAAGTAAAATTGTTTAGTAATACCGCATTTAAAAGTTATAAGACAGATCTTATAATAAAAATAATTTTAGACATGTCAGATGCAGAACCTAATGTATATTGTTTGGGGAAATCATTCAAGAGCTGTTCATGTTCTTTTAAGGATTCTGCTATTGTGTAAACCCATTTTTAGTTACATTTTCAAACGAAATTACTGTTTTATCAGAGTGAGGGCATGAATTTCTATTAAAGTAAATTCTTTTGGCTAAGTATGAATTTATATGCTATTTATACAGTTAGAAATCTACTTTAAAAAATCATGAAGCAGGAACTGTTTTGCAATGGAGAAGTGTAAAAGAGTCCTGCAGTCAGTTACCTGGGTGGTCAGAAGACTAGAGGAAATTGCAGCAGTTAGGGAGCTAATGGGCTTCCAGAAGCAGAGAGATATGCAAAACCATGCCCCATTTAGTGTTTCTAGGAGGTCCACAAGGTCAAGTATTGCTGACAAATTTCTTCATGCCTGAAGGCCATAGCTTATCTATAGTCAGTAAGTTTTCTCAGTCCTGAAAACAGAGATGGAAGCCACAGGCTGTGCCCAGGTGGGCCTGTTCCTTAATTCTGGCTGGGCAAGGTGATGGTTGGCACCATCTAAAACATGTCAGGGACCTTGCTAACCCTGCAAGTGTATGGATGACTGTGTTCAATCACCCTGAAGTGCTCTTGGATAGACTTGAACAATACGCTGTTTACTAGTATAGATGTAGCTTTATTCTCTTCTGGATTTTTTAATGTAGAAAAAATGTGATGAGAGAAAGGGGGTTCTGCTTGTTTTTACAGTGAAAACATTGTAAATAGTCAATGGTTTGTTAGAAAAAGCAAATTAGGTCACATTGGGGAAAACAGTCTATCAGGGCTTCATCAGCATTATACTAAAGTTATGCAAACAGCCATCTACACCAGATAATATATCTATGCATTAAATCATCTCAAAGGAAGAATGTCCACATCTTTCTGGCTTTAATAATGCAAAATACCTTTTCAAAGATGACACTGTGCTGTCATCTACTGAGAAATGTTGTCTTCTTCTGTGCTGGTATGTACATGAAGCATGGTTTTTGTGTTAAATGCTTGTTTAACTTATTTACTGCAATATTTAGATTTCTTATGCTATAAACTGTAGGTAAGAGTATGCAAGCATAGATTTATTTTTTTCCCAACAAAGTTATACAGGAGCTAATGAATTTCCCACTGGGACTTATGTTTTCTAGCTCATCTTGCATATACACTGCATCTAGCTCATCTGTATATATTACATATAGAAAATATATTTGAAAAAAAGGATGACAGCATAAAACTAAATGCCAGAAAACAATCAGTTTGCTGCAGAGGCTTTGTAGATTTTGCAGTGCAAGATTAGTCACAGACAAGAGTGGGCCTGGTGGAATTTTTTGGTGGTTGTTCTCTTTGTTTGTCCCTTCTACCCACTTCATTTCCTGCAGCCCTCCGTAACTTTCAAGAGCATCTAGTGACCTGTAAGAACATCTGGGGAAAGCTTTTGAGAGAGTTTAGTCTATAGTGTTGTTTTATTAGGTAGGGATATATTTGACTCCATAGCAACATTGTGTATGTTTGGGTTTTTTAATTTATGAGTCATGTAAAACAAGACATGTATTTGTATTTTGTAAGTTTGTGAGGTGTTTCTTCTAGATGTCATAGTTTAAATGTGGCTATTTAAAACACTGTCTGAAATATTTATCTTGCCAATAAAACCTCTTTATCTCATTGCACAGAAGTGGAAGAAATGTGTAATGTTCGTTGTGCAGGGAGTTATATACAGATTTTACTTAGCTGAAACAAATAAAATTAACTAAACATATGCATAGTCCTCTCTCCTTCTTGGAAGATGGCAATATGAATCAAGTATTAGTGTAAGTGTATTCATGTGATTATATTTAGCATCATTGCTCCTTTTTCTGCATGTCATATTTTTTGGCCATCATGAAGGGTATCTTGGTTGCTTTTTGTTTTAAGTCTCAGTTTATTTGCTACAGCACAAATATTCCATCTGTCCCCTTGGTCCATGCAGAAGAAAAGATTTAAACCAGGAATCCAAGGGAAAGGAAAAAAAAAAAATCTAAATTTGCTAAAATTACTCCCAATCTCATCAACTCTGGCAATTGAACAAATCTGAAAAAATAATTACTGGGAAAACTTTGCAGAATTTTCTCAAATGTTATAGTATCTTAATATAGTGTAATAACGTGTCTTGTTCCATGTGGGTTGGGCATTACCTCTGATAGGACACAAGACCTGCTCTTTAGCATTTTTGTAGAAAGGAAAAGATAAGGAGGATAAACACTAATAATTTAGTAGAACTCTATTAAAACTCAAGGACTGCATAGCTGTAGGTGTGCTAACTGTACAGTCATGACAAAGAACATGCTTCAAAAGAAAAGCCACAGACTCCTGGGTGGTAAATAGAACTAAAAAAAACCTCACTGTCTAGTCAAAGAATATGCAGAATATGCCAAATATTTTTGAATCTTCAAAGAAGGCAAGCATACATTGTACAGGAGAGAATTACATTTCTGCCATTTCCTCCCTCTCCTCTCACTGTTTTCATCGCAACTGGGCAGTCTTGGCTGGTTTGTTCTTATTCATATCCTGATTTATGGCAGGCTTTGGACAGATGACAGAACAAACTGTCCAATTTTTCAAAGCTGAAGACACAGAAATGAAGCAAAGAGCCACTCCTGTAGTATTACAGCCTAATTCTGTCTGCCCAGTGTCATCACATAAATACTGATGCTCCCCCTGAGGCAGCCATAGTGTTAAATGAAAGGTGTCTTAGTACTGTCTTTCAGCTGTGTTAGAGACTTGTAGATCATCTATATGGTTAATGGATGGATGTGAGGCTCCAGGACATAGGTGATATTAGAGGCTGCAAACCTAAACCCAAAAATAACAGCCATTTTTTAAAATGGCTATTGGGTTAAAAATACCTCTTTTTGAAGCTTTGAACTTGCCCAATTCTTTCAATATAAAGGTACGGACAAAACTTAAATTTTTCACTTGTGACAGGACCAGATGGATGGAAATGTACTGCATATGTTGCAGAAACACATCAGTATTAACAGACTAGGCTATGGAATTACTCCTGTCATATAGAATACTCAAGAAAAAGTAATAGTTAAATAAATTGTCATTTACATTGGCATTCTGATTTGTTAATGCTTCAGGCTTTTCTCTGAAGTTTCTTTGAGAGACTTTACTATTGAATGTCACCTGTGCAATATTTATAGCTCAAGTATAGGAGCGCTGTTTCTTGTACTTTTTAGATTTTTTTCTTTCGTTATTTTGAAGCCTTGCTCACTGTCTTTACCCTAAGTGCTTTCTAACATGGCTGGAAGATAAACAAATCACTCAAACCTGTAATTGCAAGCAACTTTTTGCGCTGTAAGAAGCACAGTCTGAGGATCTGCTATCATGTAGTATTCTAGTTTCTTCCCTCCTTGAGCCCATTTCGTGGCTTTTGTTCACACAAAAATTCAAATCTGATTGCCAGAGGAAATTAAGCTCAAACTAAAGGGTTTATTCTCTACAGGAAACACTTGATAACATATTTAGACAGTTGGATTCTACTTTAAAAGAGGCTGATGGGAAAGTTTTAGTCTTAGAAATCAGCGCTAGTGTTCAGGATATGATGATTATAATACATTGTAAGTAGCTACTCTGAAACTGAGAATTCTTCTATGGTTCAAGTAATTCAAAGGAATTTTTCCAAAATAATCTATTTCATACATGCTGGTGAACAAATTCAGTGGAACAATACAGGTTGGGCTCTGGAGGCTAGGCTAGGTAATTTAATCATCCTGACACTTGCAGTCTTGGTTCAGCCCAAAAGTTAGGGTTGATCAGAGATTGCATTGGATAGATACGTGCATAAAACAGTTACGAACAGAGAAGGGAAAGGGGAGAATGTACATTCTTTCAGAGAAAGGAATGTGTAAAGCTTTCATGTTGTTTTATGTGAAAGCATGGGTGTTCTGATTGAAAAGTTACTTACTTAAACTATCTTACTGTGTTTTTGCATGCCACAGGCTTTACAGGACCTGTGACCTATTAGTTTTGTATTTCTGGGGATTGGCTGTCTATAGGGCCTTTGATTCCACTGCAAGGTAACATTCCAGGCAAAGATCAATTGTAAGGAGACACAATGCCCCACAGCCTTCATTTCTGTCTGTACTGTGAGAAAAAGAATGATGAGAACTGGGTTGTGATGACTTCTGAGTTTGTGTCACGGAAGTACCGGTACCTGAAGGAATGACAGCAGAATTAGTGACAGTACTGTTTGAGCAGAAGTCACAACTTGCAGTGAAATGAAGCAAGTATGTCGTGTGGTTGCCTTTAGACAAGCAACGCAAATGAGAAATGTTGCTATTAAAAATGTGAAAAGTCACTTTCACACAGAGTACTTTCTTGTGTGGGCAGCAGCAGCTAAGGGATTCCCAAGGGACTTGTGTTCTATTTTCCCACTGTGTCATTTCTAGCAGACAAGAAAAGCAAATTGCATAATGCATACTACATCTCTTATTGCTTTCCTTGTACAGAAAATTCCTGGAAAACTATAGTTTCATGTTCTTTTCAGAGGCCAGGTGTCATTATAAACTTCTGTAGTTAATAACTCATCATGCCAGTTATTTGAATCTTAAATATATCTTTCTTCTCTCTTTAGGTTTCAATACAAATCAATAACTTTGTGGGTTTTTAGTGCAGACACTAGATAGGTGAGCTTTTTCTCAATCATCAATAATCTTGGTTCTATCACATTATATATCTGCATAAAACTGAATGGTACTATAGCTATCCTGTTAAAAAAATTTGAGCAACACCTCTGTTCTTCCAATGAATTGTGGAAAATGAGAGATAGAAGTGTTTTTTCTTTGGCAAGGGGAATAAATACATAAACAGAAATTTTTTAGTTTAGTTTGATTTTTTGTTCCTTTTTTGTAAGAATTTGGATAAAGGTGGGTTCTGGGTATGATGACAATCTATTACTATTTTCTATCCCTGAAAATGTCTCAGGAAAATGATTTATGATGAGGTTTACATACATTGTTATATGCCTAAAGCTTGGTTTTCAGTGACTTGGTCAGGACTAAAACACTAGGTCTTGTAAAGTTTCATTAATAGCATATACATTTCCTATCCCATAATCCTGCTATGCTCAAATACATTCCATATCAAAGGCTTTCTTTTCAAATAATTATTATGCAACAAATTGGTTTTGGTATTCTCTGCTGAATAGAAGGCACGATGAATATGTTTAATTCTGAGAGAAAAAGTGGAACTGTACATTTTTAATGTTTCTCTTGTGTGAACTTGATTAAAGTCAATCAAGAATTAAAAGGAGATATTATGAGAGATACTGACATTTTTTTCTCTGAAATATGTGACTTTTAGTTGCTTGGACACATTTAGATTACTAGTGTTATAGAGGAAAAGAAGAAGAAATCTGAAAAAAAATCAGGATACCATTATTGCCCCTGAATGCTGCTTGTCTCAAAAATTCAATAACAATTTTAAAAGTTCACTTCGTCCATCCTTCACACAAGTCAAAGTTGATGTTTTCACCAAGACCAAGCCCAGGTGAAGAGTTGACAAATGATATCCTAAAGTGTTTTTATTATGAGTAACGTCTTCTGAGCCAGAGGCACTTTTAGAAGGGCAAGGAGGTTTGCTCAGAAAGCAGATATTAGAGAGGTGCTCATGTTTCTTCTACCCTTTTATGCTGTTTTTGTCTCTTGTCAAATTAAATAAGTATATAGTACTTACAGAAATTTAAATTTAATATATTAACTCTTTATTGCCTTTCTTTGCATCAGAGGTGTCTCAACTTACCTTTGAGGTCAGCTTAGTTATGCACAGTATATTAGCAAGGCTTATTATATAACATTTGTTCTCTCTTGGAATATTAGTTCTTTTCTTTGCATCCCATAAAGACACTTCTTGTGAAGTTCGCTCTTTTGGTAGTGCCCATAAATTGCCATTTCTGACATGTTCAACAACAGGGTTTCTGTGAATTTGCAAGTGGAAGGGATGGGAAAATGTGTGTAGAAATGTATATAAAGTATGCTAGTTTTGGTGGCATGCTTGTCCTTTCCTTCTTGCTGATTTTTCTGATTCCATTCGGAATGTTTAGGTCTGAGATCAGGTGATGAGTTTTTCACAAGATCTTCTCTAACAGGAAAAATTACTTTAAGTTTTGGGGATTTTGTGGTGAAGAAGTGTTGTCAGAGTGTAATGATTATGCTTTTTAGAGATTTATTTTAATGTTGGTATGTGAATGATTAGAGTAAGCAACATATTTAATAATTGCAGTGAAGTATTCCTAAAATCTATGCTAAGGAACTTCAAATCCACTGTCACTTAATAACCTTGAATATTTTTTCGGCTAAATCTTAATAGAAAATTAGTAATTAATCACATGCATTGGTATAGTGTTTGTAGTGATCAATTCATGTATTTTATTAATATTGAAACAGACTTGAGGATCAACATGGTACAGCTTGAATGCTGATTTAATGCTATGCATAAATTCTATCCCTTTAAAATGAGTTAAGTGTTCATTTGTCCTTAACCACTGAGGCATGAGGGCTGTATTTATCCCTTGTTTGCCTAGGAGGTGGTCCACTTAGCTGTGCCCAGAGGAAGCTGCATTTTTCAGTTCAGAGAAGTCAGCTGCCCTCCGGAATAGTGCTTACATCATTGATATCACGATTAAGCATCAAGTTTAACAATGACAGGAAATCCACAGAGAAAAGGTTTGATTTTGATTGGAATCTCAAGTAGGAGAAAAATATTCTTGAATGGAGAGCATCTTAAAAGAAAATAGTGCTGATGATAGGAGCAGAGGCTAAGGTTACCTTCTCATCTACAAGTATTGCACTAGCAGTTCCTGAGTAACTCCAAACACAGAGGAGGCAGAAGAATTTGCTTGTCTAAAATGTAGTTAGCTATAGGAATGCTTTTTTTTTTATTTGTGTAGGTTTTTTTGCCATAAACCCAGTTCTACTGAAAGAATTTGGTATTTGGGTAATAATTTTCTCCCTTTGATCTTAACAGCTATTTGGGCCTCTGTGTTTGCTTAGCAAAGCCAAACTATGCATAGCAGCAGTCACCAAATAAATCATATTAAGTGAGGCTTACTATGGTCAGTACCTGATATGAGGTTCTTGGTAGTATCTGGTGAGGTGCATGGGGCAACTGCCACTATTTTGAGCAAGATATCTTCCAGTAACCAGAGCTAGTCAAAATACTGTTGACTCATAGAAGAAAGTGGAGGAGTCTTGTGTATGTAATGCATTCACAAGTCTATCACAAAATCATTGAGGGCTTAAATCTTTCAGAGTTGCTCTTTGTCTGTACAACTTTCCGCATACAAGTTAGCCAGTGTAGTCCTGACGCTTTTTACTTATGTAACTTTAAAAGCTGTGCCTGTTACACCGGCGAATAGTGGTGCTTTGGTTTGGTTTTCATCATTGAGGTATTTCTATGGCTTGGAAAGCCACTGCCTGTAGTTCTTCTGGGACGTGGAAACCTGGTGATGTCTCTAAAAAAAGTTAAGCCAAATCTTTCCCAGAAGGAATATTTGATTCCACAGCTATTCTGAAGTGATTTTCTTTAATGTGTCCCCAGATCCACTGACTATCTACTAAATTTTTCAGTTTCAAAAGCAAATGAATGATTATCACAGGGGTGTGCCAAAATAGCATTGACACTTTCTCTTTCATAGGGATAATTATGATGTTATTGTTGAAATGAGATTTAAGTTTGCTGATAATTTGAAAAAATTAAAGGCACACCTTCAATGGCTATAAAACATTCATAAATGGCTTTGCTTGTCAGTCCTAAATAAACATGTGTGGGAGCAATAAAGCTCTTGCCTTCTTTTGTAGCTTATTAAGAAATGAGAATAAGAAATCTGGCTGGGTGTCCTTAGTTTAGTCAACTTGCACAGAATGAGAAGCAAGGGGAGGACCATGTATTTTTATGTGTATATGTTGTTCACCAGCCAAGATGCAGGCCCTCTTGGTGGTACTTAGCAAAGACTACTGGTTTTTCTTCTGACAGTGTAGTAAACTGGACTTGAGAACATGAATCAAAAGGGTAAAGTATCTTCTAGGCCATTTTCAGACTGCCTTTCCCCTGATGGTTTGTGTATGACTTTGATCTTACTTATGACGGTTACTTGACCATATAGAAGAAAGTTCAGTTATCATCAGAAGTTAGGGGTATGTAAACCCCTGGTTTGTTTGAAAAGACAGTTTGCAGAGAAAGACTTTTACTAAATTTCAAAGAAGATTGAGGGGTTTTTGAAAAATTTGACCATTTTCTTCTAGAGTTTCATAAAAAGTAGCTAGCATTGACCATGTGTCTTTGAACCTTTTCTTCCCTCGTGCACTTTTTATGGTGTTGTGTGACACAAAAGCGATAACAACAGTGAAGAATATGACAGAGTATGTAAGAGTGATGCCTGCTCCCTTCTCTCAATAACAATCTATCAGATACACTGCCAAAAGGAAGACATTTATAGTGTTAAATAGAATGTTCACAATTTCATGGGACCCATGCCTTTAGGCAAGAAAATGATCTAAAGGTATTCACTGCAGCAGAAGGTGACCATAAAACTACTTACTTTTAAAACTAAGAAAAGCACTAAATTTTGTCTCAGCTTTTGCAGTAATTCCTTGGCATCCTTACTCATTGCTGAACAGCAATACTTACAATCATCAGAGAGGTTTTTCTACCTAAAAACACATGTGCAGAAAGGAGGAATAATGTAATTTCTTCTACTTTAAAATCTTTTTGAAGTGGTCAGATACTGATGTAGACTGCGAGGATTTTTGTTCATTCCTTCTGAGTTATTCTGTAAGGTTTGAGGGCTTATCTTTTTGTTATGAAGTCAAAATTAGGGAAGTACTGTCTCTTATAGCATAAGTTTAGAGATATTTCAAGATCAACCTTAAGAAATAACTACTGCTTGTATGAATTTTACAGTTTGGGGCTAAATTAGAGTTAGTCCTAAACTGGCTGGCTCCTAGGTCTCTGCACCTGTTCAGAGATTAACATTGGAACATAAATGATTTGGATTAAAAAATCCAGCAAATTTCCCACCTTAAGCTACCATACTCTGGGGGAAAGACTAAATAAAAGAATAGCTGTATTTACATGCCTGGTAAAATGCAAATCTGAAGAGTGAGAAGTGGCTACATTCCTCTCTCTTATATGTTGCTTTCAGTAATTTCATTGCTGGAAGCAATGGAGAAGCAACTTGTGCTGATGGGTTATCTGTAGTGATAACTTCATAGGTGTATGCCCTGTCATAAAAAAGCATGTTAAATTAAATCTGGTAGATGTAAGAAATAAATACTTGTGGATTGTGTATTCATGCAATGTGCAAAACCAGGCAACATAAATTTTATATGCAGCTGGAAGCGTAATTGGTTTCATGACTTTTAAAAGCTTTTAAACAGATGGAATGTGTATTACTGCAGAAAAAAAGAAATATAAAAAATGTGGAAGTTAAGTCCACACTACTGCAGAACTGTCAGGCACTCAGCATATTACATTTTTGATTCCGATATCTCCCTGTACTTCTGAACTCCCAGCACAGCACTGACGTCTCAGACCTCCAGAGAACAGACTATTGCACTGACTGTGCAGAATTGTGCTTTGTGTGGGTTGATACAGTTTGATTTTCCAAGGGTATACTGCTAGTCTCAACATATTTGTTATGAATAACTCTTTTATTCTTTAATCTTCAGGATTTCTTCTGAAAAAAGACTTGACACATAATCTTGAGGGGTTTCTTTTCTGCATTTTTAATGAGCCCTCTGTTCTGTTTGTATTTTATATTAAGATTTACTATTTCTTTAATTATAGTTTAGTCAAGCAGAGAGTTTTTCAATGAATAGCTTTGGAAAGTGGCAAGATTTTCTTTTGTTATTTTAAACAGTGTTTTCATATTCCATGATGTTCTCAATTCAGCAACACTGAAGCACATCATACATTTAATTAGAGGAGTTTCCTTAAAGCAATGTTTGCGCCAAACAGAAATATTGAGAAGTAATTTTCCTAATGATATAGCTGAAGTATTTTGGGACTGTAGCACAAGATTCTTGACTATTTTTCTGTCGCTGTCTGTCCTGCCATGGAATAAGAATTCCATAGTTTTTCTTTATTTACCTTCTTCCATAAGTACCTGTCATGACAAGAACCATCATATGAAGTATTATCAAAAGCAATTAGAATCACCAGATGCTCATTAGGGACAAAAAAGATCTAAACCTGTTTCAATTGATCCAGAGCTTAATACCTTTATTACTCTTTTTGTTTGTGACTCAGATAAGAGTTTATTATAATGGTTAAGTGCTTTTATCAAAAGTATTTTTTTGTATGCTTCCTGGCCCATAGTTTACCTGTCTGGAATTGTGAATTGTCAATATTCTTTTAGCTGTATGCAGAAGATGTACTGAAGCAAGGAAATATATATCTTCTTCTGCACTGAAATAAATCCTTCTTAACATTTAATTCAAACAAAAGTAAACTCAAATTAAAGGGCAGAGAAACTCAAGCTCCAAAACCTATTAGCAAATAATAAAAAGATCAATTGATACATTTTTAAAGGTTGAAAATAAATTGAAGTTACAGATTGTGTAAGGTTATCATGTATTCCAGATGAATGTGTAGTTTCATTGACTCTTTTGAAGCTGAAATTCTTCCAGTTAATCTGATATTTAAAAGTTGTGTGTGTGTGTGTCTGTGTCTTGAACAAGAGCAAAAGCTTGGTAAGTCTGAATTCTTGTCTAAGGATGACTTTAAGCATATTGTCTTGCCTAGGACTACTTCCTGATGTTATGAAATAGAATGCAAATATAATTTAGCTGTGTATAAACATATACAGCTATCTACTTCAAAAGTCTTGTGAACAATTACTTTAAAAAGGCTTGCCTTTAAACTGTAGTCTTGCCACATAGTTCTCTTAAACTGCTACTAAGATAGGCTTTAGGCTTTTTGCCCTTCACTTATAGGAGGCTATGAGTATATTGTTGAATCTATTGCCTGTATCAGGCTTCTGTGAGACACAGGAGTGACTAACCTAGGAGGAAGGTTACATTAATACTTCTCATACCCCATTTACCAGATTCCACCTTAGAGTGGCACAGTACTGCATGGTACTGGCTTTGTTTTATGTAGAAATACACACTATAGCTAAATGGTCATCATCACTGAAGGAAAAAAAAAAAAACCCAAAACAGTAAATGACAGCTGTTTTTTAGACAAAGAATTCCCTACTGCAAGGCTGTAGGCATTGCAAAAGTAAGAGATTCTGTCTGGACTGCTTTTGGTACAGTATTGCAGTAAATCTGCATGAAAAGCTGTAGAGAGGGAAAGGGGATTTTGTATTAAAGAAAACTAATTTTTTTCATTCTTTTTCATTCACACAGTCTCTTTTACTCATGTATTAGTGAGTGCTACAATATATGTCCTGATAGTCTTGGTAGGAACTTGGAGTGACACTAGCAAACACTTAGCATGTCGTTTTCATGGCTTTTGGATTGTTCTTAACGCTGAAGCCTGGATGTGACATTTTCATCCTAAAAAAGTTGACAGTAGCTTTAAATTTTTTTTTTCCTTCATCCCATCCCACTTTCAGGAGTCATCAGGAAGTGCTGCTGATTTATTCACTGTTTTGTTTTGGGTTTTTTTGTCTTGCTGCAGTTTGTTTGGATTTTTTTCCCTGTTCTCTAAGGATTTTTTTACCATGGTCAGGTTTCTTGAGAATAAACTGTGATCTTAGTATCTTGATATTGTCAACAACTGTCATTCTTTTATGCCTTCTTATCCTTTCTTACAATGTTTTTTTTACCCTTACCTTCCATTCGCATTTTATTAATACCACGTTTTCATTACAAACCTCCACAATTTCTTACTGGAAAGAAGATCTCATAGCAGCAAAGAAATTACAGACTTTAATCTGTGGTTCCTATTGCAAAGCATGTGTGTTCAGACTGCTTTTATTTACGTATGCTTAGAGTGATTTGGACACTTAGAACAATTTCTTGTAGCAAAATCTTATCAAAGAATGGTATGGTTCATATGGCCTTCCCTGGGGTGCAGTGGAAAAGAGAACAAAACACACATTTGTGTGAAAAGTGTTATGCTAATGAAGGCAGTCTAAGAGGCTAAAGCAACTTGATTCAAACACTGTATTCTTGCAAATGTAATATGGGCTCCAAGAGAGCTAGAGCTTTTCTTTATTATGATGGTAAAATTGTATCTTAAAGATTTCCAACATCAGAAAAGTAAAGCTTGACTTCACTATTTTAGGGCTAAAATTCTGTGTTATAAAGTTCAGAAAATGAGCATACCACTAACAAGAAAAGATAATGGCACTATTAATGCATATTGAAATGGGTTAGTATTATGCCTTTGACTATACTTAGACAAAGTCTAAATTAAGTGATTAATTTTTTGTCTATAAATCCAGAAGATCACAGAATGCACACACTGATGTCACACTGATACTGTCTTTGTTAGGAAAGACACTGACCAAAATACACACCTAGACTGGTATTTTTGCAAGGGATCCCTTGTAAACCTTTCCTAATGATTGTCCTCCTTTGCTGCTGGCAGTGGTGATTTGTCTGTTCTCTCAAATGTCAGTTACCCAAAGATAAAGGAAGGACATGAGCAGCAGGTATGTAATCTTCTCTTTATCTCTCCTTCAATATTTCAGGAGTTTTACTTTAAATGTGGAGCACACCCAACCACTGACAGTGAAACATCTGTGGCTTTGAACCTCGTTACAACAAACAGTCGCTGTATCACATGTATAACATGCACAGATATTAGGTAAGTACAACAAAAACTGTCAGAGATGTACAGTCTCTGTGCTTCACAGTACTTATCACTTCCAAAGAGCCTCTTTTTCTTTGTTCATTTTCCTTTTTAAAGGCTGTTTTTTTTTCCCTGGTAACGTCGTGAAAAATGGGTCATATTTTCAGGCATGTTTTTTGTTTTGCTGGTAAAATTGCAGTTCATGTTTTTATACCTTAGTCATGTTGCACGTGGAAATCTGACTGCTTAAGCTCTAACTGTCTAAAACCTGGAGTGCTTGAGATGGTGGCTTAAATGGGTAGATAACTTTCTGCTAATATGTATTCAAGAGCCAGGGAAAGAGTTGGATTTTTGAGGGGGACAGACTGTTCCTGAACAAATTAACTTCTTGGTGTGTCTTCTGTAAATCAAAGTAAAATGCATCTGTTCTCATATTTGTGTTTACTGTAGTTTGAAATACTGTAATCCGTCTTTGCATGTGATATTTGGGCACGTACATTCAAGAATATCCATTTACTTGCAAATGCGTGGGTTAAAAACCAATTGCCCGAAAAAAGACAGCTGCCATTGTAGTGAAGGATTGCCTGAAACTCATTTGTCTACTGATTAGGACATATTTTATGTGAAAGTGTAAAGTGAATTGGTCAAAAAAGGGAGAAATTGGAAAGGACACTCGAACTCTGTACAGATTCATGGGGTGTGTCTTCTGAAAAGAGCTGGTTTTGGAAGCATCCTTTGTGGTGTCTTTTCAAACTGACTTCTAGGTACAGATTAAACAAAAACCTAATATTGGACTTTGTCAAATTGGTAAATCAGCACTCTGCAGCAAGGGTGCAGACTCAGCTACTCAAAAGTGGCTACTTCTCCTGTCCCTTCTAAAAATTCACTGGGCAAGAGGAGTGATTTGGCTTGCTGAAGTGCAGACCCCTTGTGTGAGTCTGTACTGCTAAATACAAGAGGGCCAGTGGCCGATCCCTGATCCCAAGCCAGATGGAAATAACTGAGAGATGCCCTGCACAGAACTGTGTAACCTACTGCTTTGTCATAGCCAGCTTGGGTTAACTGGGAAGCTGAAACCCAAAGGCTCATTGTTGAAACTAGATCTGCTGTGAAAGTTACTTTTTATCCTAGCAGTAAGATGGAATGGAAAAGGGTTATTCATGTCCCAATATTTCCTGTGTAGGGCTCAGGAACATCAGAAGAGCTAGCTGGACTGCATGAAGTACCTCAAAGGGTAAAACTTGCTGAATAGCTGAGTTTTTTGAGATAAACAGCACCTATCTCTGGGACTTGTGTCCACCAGAATTCTCTAGAACTCTGAAGTATTTCTAGACTGCAGGAAAAGTTGTCTGTTACTTAGAATTTACTGTGTTTTCGTTAGGTCTCTTCTCAATTAAACAAAAAAAAAAAAAAACCACCAACAAAACAGAACAGTGATCAAAAAAAAGAAAAATTAAGGAAAATATCTTGTCTAAAATCCTCTTTCTGGGTAACATTAAAAGAAGTAAAATATAAGAAATTTGTTCTGTTTCATCATGTCAAACTATTGCTACACATTTCTATGATAAATCTAAATTTTTGAGAATGTATCAATAAATTAAATTCTGATTATCTTTCAAAGTTAGATTTTTTTAAAAGCCATAAAAGGCTACCATGCACTTTTGTTTAATACTAGACATTTGTAGGTGACACCAAAAGCCAAGATATTATTTTATTTTTTGTATGGCAAATTCTGCAAGTTGTTAAAATAGAATTTCACGTGTATCTTTGGGTGGCTGAAATAATTTTCGAATCAAAACTGTGCAAAAATTTGGTTTAGTTTTTGATTTTGTCTTTTACAAATTGCAAGGATGGTTAAATATTTGTCTTTGACAATTGGAAAGAGAGAGAGATCGTACAACAGAAACATTTATCAGTTATGTAAAGGTCATTGTAAAATCTTGGGCTTCTTGAAAAAAAATCTCCATTCAGTTTTTTGAGTTTCTAATTCCTTTCTCCAACCTAACATTCTTTTACTATTTGTATGTCATTTCAAGAAATTACAGAAATAGCCATAATCTTTTTACTTCAATTAAATATTTAGGTGATTATACTGGCAATTACTTTCTAATATGCATATGCAGTTGAAAAGTAGCATTTAGGGCACTCTGTAGTTTAGAGTAGTTTGTGAAACCTACCTTCATCCTTCTGTAGCGTTCATGTGAAAAAAAGATTAACTGTATTCCATACATTATCTATACTTTGTATTAACTTCACTATAGTAATAAGAAATTTTTGTATGGTCTTCAAAGTAGATTTTTTTTCCTTTTTTTTTTTTTCTGAAAAAAAAAAACCAAACCAACAACAAGACACCGAACAGAAAAATATGACAATGAGGTACTAATTGCATTTCTCTTAAGTATTTTTGTTTGCAGCAGCATATGCACTATCTCTAGGTGTTTTCATCGATATATTATTGACTGTTAGTCCACCACAGGCAGAGCAATTAAATTCTAAGATTTTTGGCGCAGTATTTGTATGATTTTAGCAAGGTTAGCAAAGCTCCTAGAATTCTTGTTTAAAGCTGTACTGTAGTCTGCTATATGACAAAAATACAAAGTGGAAGCAGTGTTAGTCTATTGCCAGTTTTTTATTCTCAAGTTTACATTAGATACAATTAGTTTGCCTTAGGTTTATATTTTAAATAAATATTTCCATGCAGGTCTGACCACCAGAGCGAAATAGTTGAAAGGCAAACACCCTTATAGGGCTATGCTAAATCCATAGGCAGTATTCCATGTAGTGTAATGCCTTCCAATGTGTTCTGCTTATCTACAGCAGAGTTAGTGTGAATTGGCAGCCTTTATGCATTTATTTTTTTTCTGTAGCATTCAAGGTGATGGGTTGCTATTCTGTGTCTTTGAAGAAGCTTTAATAGGTTGAGCAAATGGCTGAAAGTTGAAACAAATACTAGAACTGTGCAATCCTCGAGGGAAGATCTTCTTTTGTCAACTGTTTCCAGTAGAAATAACATCAAAAGGGGTTAGGAGTACCCCAGGGTACCCATAAATCAGGCTCAGGAATAACAGCAGTTTTAGGCAGTGTAAAAATAAAATGTGGAGAACAGAAATGCCTCACGTCATCTTTCACTAACTCGGTAGGGTACAATTCCTAAAGGCACCATTATTTTTAGCTTTCAGCAGATACAGATAAGTGTAAAAGATATGTAGGACATACTGTCACTTAATAGGTAGAAAGAATTCTCTAGAAGGAAAAGTGTTTGGTGTTATGTTATCAGATTTTCTTTTTCTAATCTAATAAATCCCTGCTTCATAGTCTTGAACAAAGGAATGTTTTGCTTTGTTTAAACAGTGGAATCTTTTATATGTTTTTCTCCAATTTGAACTTTCTAATACTGGAGTTGGAAATGAGAACTGCTAGTGATGATAGTGCATATGTTAGTTGTTCTTCAAGGGTAACTGTGATGTAGTGGCTTTGTCATAGTTCTTTTCTGGCAAATCAATTCAATATGATCACGTTAGAATACATGGACAGGATAGTAATGGAGAAGGTCAGTACTTAGAGGGGAAAAAAGTCAATGTACTCTAGGAAGTCCTGTTGGAAATTCAATGGGCATCCCTCTTCTCCTTCAGACAGTAAAGAAGAAATGGCTGCATTTTACTGAATAATAACAGTGTGTTAATCCGGTTTGGATGGGATAGTTTGGGCCTCCTAATCTTCTCACTAGATCTTAAACAGCTGTGTTTTTTGGTCTTTTTTTTTCCCTCCAACAGCAGTTAGTGACATTTTCCCACCACTTCTGCTTGCTTATTTCCTCTGTTGTAGAGTTAGGATTGAGACTGATGAGTTGTTGGGTTTTTTTATGGAGTGGTGTCCCTAAATTGGTAAGGGGTAGAATCATTTGCTTCTCAACAAATACATATGTGAATAATTTTCTGTTGTGACTTTTGCCTATGGATTTTATATGCCAAAAGAAGACAATCTCCCCAAGTTGATTATGAAGATCAGGGTTTTTCTAATTTCGTGTTTTGGATTTTGATCTTTATGATGTTATTGTTGATATAGGTATTCCACATTCCTTATCAACCTACATGTTGTATTGTATTGTGCATTAATGTTCTACCTTGCGTTGAAGTAAAGTATTTCTTCAATTACAGTTTAAAATATTGTTTAAAGGCACCTGAAATAAGTTTCCTTACCTTTCCTTCTTCTTGTAAAAGATATAGGGTATTAATGCAGTCTGGGTTTCAAAAAAAAAAAAAAAAAAGTGGCATAAGTATCAGAGAAGGAATACAGCAGTGACTCTGGTAAGAAATAGATGAGGTAGCAGGTCAGCCATGGTATTCAAAACCTTTACATTACAAATAATTCCAGAGTCTTTAGTCGGTTATTTGAATCCAATGCTACGGCTGAAGAGAGAGTTTGCAAAATTCAGTTTTTGGTAGAGAGACATCAGTTATCTCAATTGATTAGAGCATGGTGCTAATACCACTGTGTGGACTTGATACCCTACAGCCCATTCACATAAAAGTTGGATTTAATGTGAGTCCCTTCCAGCTCAGAATATTCTTTGATTTGTTCACATTTGCTAAGTGAAGAAGCTGTGTTACAAATTTGCTTCACGTCAGTTTTGCTGTTATTTGAAGAGAGTTTTACCAGGGACCTTCTGTTGTTTTCTAAGATGAAAATGCAGACCATGTCCATTAAAAGACATTACCAATGTGATGTTTTCAGAAGAGTAAATAGCGTCTTATTTTAGTCTTATACTTGCTATTTCTCTTTGCTTCTGGCGCATAGGATGCTAAATTCACCCCTTGGGCCATAATAATCCAACTACGTTATTAAATCTATACTTAGCTATTCTTTTTTGAAGTACTTTTTCCCCCTCTCTGTGACCTGTCTTGATAATGTGGTCTCTGCTCCAAATCTCTGTCTGTTAAATTCTGTTGTCTTTATAGACCTTGAGTAGCTCAAAGAGGAGTGGAAAAAGACTGTGCTAAGAATTAAATCTGCTTTGTCTAAGCGCTATGACCATCAGGGACAATGTCTACTGCTTTATTCCCTAATGTTTCTTAAATTAATGAGATTTCTAAAGAATCACTTATTTAAAGTAGGAAATTAGATATAAAACTAAGAACTGTTACTAATTGATTTAGAGCTTTTTTTTTTCCTTTCCCCTATAAGGTGACCTGTAGAATACTGTTGTTACAGCTTTAATATTTGGTTTCTGATAAAAGCAAAACCATGCAGAGAAAACCTTTTGTTTAGACTTTTCTTGGTCTTTTGAAATGTGAACCAAGCCTAATAATGCCAGTAAGAGACCTTCATTTCCTCTGAGATGCACACTGTGGACTTCAGACTCCAAGACTTGTACCATGGGCTACTGATGGTCTGTCTTTTCCATGAAATTCAGTTGCCTTAGCCTTTCTCTTGAATTAGAATCACTGGTGTACAGCAGCTGCCTATGGTAATGACAGGACAGCAGTGCAGTTCTTCCTGCTTTGTCTCTGATTCTGGTAAAATCTGCACTGCAACTTCATCTCAGTGAGACAGCTTCCAGCTTCAGCACATCTGGGGATTGGAGTGCATTGGCAAAGCGATTGCACTGTCACACTGCACATATCTTTGCCAGCAGGGGACAAGTGAGGGTTTTGTGCAACTTCACTTGTCTTCTTTGCTGAACAATAATCATGAATTTCCCTTCATTTGGAAGAAAAAAGCCTGCCTACTTTTCCTTCTTTATGATGAAGAGTCTTTTTCTATGTTATTCCTTTGCTTGGCATGTATGTTAATGTGCAGTTGACAGAAAGGACAAATGGAAGGGAATGTTTTAACTGCTGGCTGATTTTTTTTTTTTAACGTTTGCCCATGTGTTTGTGAAGTTAAATATAACCACATGTGGTATGTCTATGCATGTTTGGAACAGCCATGGGTGAGAATTTTTGTCATGAGTCACAAGTGAATTTATTTCAGTAATATGCATCTCCTGATCCAGGTGGGATAAAATAAATGTCATGAATTTCATTTTGCATTAGGCATTTCACCTGAAGCCTGAAGATTGCAGAATATTATCAGTAGGCTCTCTATTATATGTTGTATCTTCTCTGCCATTCTAATCTATGGCACGATTAATACAGTGAGCTGTTTTTGTAGACTTCTTTACTTACATATTTTATTCATGTTGCAAGACACAAAGCCTTAAAAGTTTAAATGGTTTTGGATTAATCAGTAGTTTTAGTGTCAGGTAGCCAAGTGTAACATATCCAAGATTTTATGAACCTCACTTCCAAAATATTCTGAGGAAACCTGAGTATGAATATTTGCATATAACTACTGAAAAATGATAGCTAATGAATGTAATTTTGTTCAAGTATTGTAAATTTAAATGTTAAAGTTAGAATTTATTTGCAGTGTTCAAGTAAAGCAGAGTAGCAAATGTTTTTAAAATGTTACTCAAAGAGACCAATTTGAAACTTTCAAGCCCACAGTTTCTCTCTTGCAAACACTTGCAAGCCTTCTCTCTCATAGGTGTTTGCAGGTTCAGGTGTCTGGGACTTTTCTTTCTTTTTAGAATTAATTCCTTAACACAGAAGACAAAGCATTTTCATCTCTGGTCAGTTTTGCTTCAGGCAGGGTTAGCAATAGCTGAATACTTGCACCATCTGATAGCAGTGTAGTGACCTATGAGAATTGTTATTGGAGGCCACAGCCCAGTTGTTTTTGGAGAGAGATCTACATTGCAAAGGCACCACCACAGGTGATACCAATTAGCAAAGCCTCATCATTTCAGCCAAGACCTGAGGTCTGAAGGAACAAGGTGAACCAATGGCAGAGATCTTCCTTTCAGATCTCAACTACATCATGGGAAGGGTTTGGGGAGGAACTTCAGCTGTTGCTCTCTGCTGAGCAGCGGTGGTTGGCTCATCTTGCACTTGAGTAAACTGAGAGCTGTTGCACCCTTACCTTCTATTGTCTCTGACTTTGTTTTATCATATTTTTTAAGTTTACAACAATAAGGAATTGAATTTGAATATGTGGTTGATGAAGAAAATTTTACAAAATCAAGTGCAACAATGAGAAGTCTGTCCTATAAAAAAATTCAATGCTTTAATATTTTTAATGAATTGACACTTAGCAACTAACATTTGATGTGTCATTAAATGAATTGCTGATGGAAGATGGGAGACAGATAAAGATTCTTTGGAAACAAATTTAGAGTAGTAGCATGCCTTTGTGTGAAAATTGCTTCAAATATAGTTCAGGCCAAGTGTTGTATTTTGATTGTATATATATACACGAAAATATCTGTACAACTATGAATTGATAGTGTATGTGAAAAAAAGTAAGGTTTTTTAAAACTTATATTTATTAATTTATTTCTCTAAGAAGCTTGTTTTGTGACACATGCTATGCTTACCATTCTGCACACAGTTATGTACTCTCTACTGTATCAGGACAGATTTGAAAACTAACATATCCTTGACAGTCTGTAGAATCAAATGAGGAGTTAACTTGATAGATATTGCCAGCTTTTCTAGCTGTGAACCCCTCACAGCCCCTCTCCTACTTGGGGGCTGAACTACTCTCTCTTGATAAATTGATCAGCAGCAGAAAAATTCATTTTTCTGTTTAACTGAAAGAACTTATCAAAGATGTGAAGGGATCATAGTATGGAGTGTCTTGACTCATTTTTTACAGTAATATATATATTTGTACCTATTGGTATAGATGACTTTTCATATATTTAAGTGTTTTTGGAACAGCAACTGCTAAGAGTTTTTGAAACAATCACAACTGAATTTTATTTCTGCTATGAATTGGTTTATGTAATGGGCATTTCTAATGTCACATGAGAGACAGTACATCTCAATTTAATTTTCCCAATTTCAGTTTTGTCCAAATTGCTTTTTAAAATTCTTTATTTTCAGAGTCAGAGAGAGAATGACTATATGTAGAAGAAAAACTATTTTATTTGCTATAAAGGAGTATCTATTTGAGTTTAGTTTTGAGAAATTAATTTTTAGTTTATGGTCATCAACTTTTGTTTAAAAAAAGAAGTGCATTCCACTGGGACAAAAAAAAACCTGAGAAGATACAGAGAACTCAATGAATTGAAAAGTATGCACAGAGTGTAGGTGGTTATTGAAGCAGAAGTCAAATAAAAATAAGTAAATTCCTAAACACTTCTATGAAGGCTATCTAAAAATGATGAATGCTAGGTCCATTAAAGGCTAATTTTCAGAAGATTACTTTGTTAGACAATTTTTTACTGTAGAAGAAACAGAGCTCCTGAATCTATTTCTGACAGAAAGTCTTATGGAGTAATTTGTTAGCATTTGTATTGATAATTGAGTAATTCTTTTAGGATGCTGTGCCTTGGATAAAATCTTATAGAACAAATTTAACTGTAGTTTTAGATGCACAGAAATATAAATGTTTTGTATATTTAGCTTTATAAAGCTTTATATAGAAAAAAAGTTATATGGGCATTTACTTTGGATTACAGTTTATATTTTCTAGGTTATTTTTGAGTCATAAAAGATCATTTCAAGCTCATTGACATCTGCTATAGCAGTATGGTCAAACTCTGATCATTGTAATTTAGCAAGAATTGGAAAGCGAGGAAGGAAGGGAAAGGGGTTGTGAAAGACGTGGTTGGCTTATACAGCACAGAGAAACAAGAGTGAAAATATCCAAGAAAGAATGAAGCTGCCCAGCAGCAAAAAACCTAAATATGTACAAACCAGCAAAATTTCATCTGCAGGAACTTAGGAAAAATTGAATGTAGCGGTACTGGACAAATGTACCAAGATGTAATTTCTGAAACCAAATACATGATGGACTATTCATAAGGCAGAAAACCTGTAATAATATGTAGAGAACTTTGTGAAATGTTACTTGACCCTTCATGGAGTCCCTTAATGATATAATATGGAACAGTGACTGTTGTCCTGGGTAATGTCTTGGAGAGCCATTCTGTTCCTCAGACAAATGGCTCCATAGGAATTGCTATCAGATTTGAAAAAGCCTGATTCAAGTAAAAATTTTGATGCAATTTGATGGCAAGTGTTTGCACACTACTTTCAATAGATGAGGCAAGGTACTACTCTCAAATTCTATAATCTTATTTTTGATGTGTAGCACATTGAGGGCCATAGGGGTGCAAAATGTTGGGAAAAAAGGAATTGAGGATTATGTTGGGAGACATATATTCATCTGTATACATATAATAAATAGGGACACTTACTGCTTTATTTCTCTCTAAGTCATGGTGTATAATGAATTGTCATAGCAGTTTACTGACTGGCATCAATATAAGGAAAATATTTCACATATTTGTTATTAACAGTTTGCACTGCGCATGCAAAGCTCTTGGTGCATTACAGTCTTGATGAAACTGTAATGGAATTTAATAATTAGAATTATTTTTTTTGCTTTTTAACTTAGCAGCTCATGATCACTGATAGCTCTCTTCCTTCTTGTTAATTTTTGGATGTTGTTAAAGGTTGTTTCTGAAGGTGAGACAGTTTCTGCAGGCAGTCTTAGAAAGAGTCTGTTATTTATCTTGTTCTGTAAGAGAAACCACTAGGGTTCTAAATTTTTTAGATCTTCAGAGAATTGCTTTCTTCCTCCAGATGAATGTATTTGTGTAAAATTTCATTTAGTAAACTTAACTATATGTTTACTTTAAAACAGCAATTTAAAAACAGTAAATTATTGCAGTAACAGTGTCATTGTTGTATAATGATAAATTATAGTAAAAATGTTAGTGTAAATTGTGCTGTGATGCACTAGGTTCTTTATCAACTAAGTTACCAGCACAATTAAATTATCCTTATAAAGGGAAAATCCCGGGCAGGGTCAGAAGGGGACACAGAAAGTAAATTCAGTCCCATAGTGGAAATCAGACAAGGTTCAAGTTAAATTGCTAATATGTAATTGTTATGAACTTTGTTGAAAAAAGATGCTGATTTGCAGTGTGGATTGAAAATGACAAGAAATACATCATAATCAAAATCAGCCAAAATCTGTTAAGTTCAGTCAATATCTGTGATATGTTATGGGAGCTGTGTGCAGACATTTGAAAATGGATGAAAATGTACACAGTTAAGGCAATAATCATTTTCCCTGTACAAGTTTGTAAATGGTAGTGATACTGCACTGGCATGTCAATGTAAGAATACTGCAAGAATAGTGACACCAATAAAACCACCTTTTTATATTAGTGCAAACTCCTATGATAAGATTTGTATTTTCACTTAACATGTTTGATTTAGTTTTTGTTAAAGTAATTCCATACCACTGTACACCGAAATGCAGTAAGCAGGATGCAAACCAGTACATTTTGCCATCAAAAGTGGTTTTTTCATATTTCTGCAGTTACACTGACCTTTCTCTTGCAAAGAAAATAAGTCTTACTGGTGATCTCTAAAGATTGACTGTGACTGTGGTTAGACATGCTCCTGAAAGAATTTAGTGTTGGTAAAAAGTGATTAAAATAGTAGAGAAAATGTGCTTTGCTGGATAGCAAGATAAGGGAAAAATAACGCCTATTCTGTGGAAGATGTGAGTTAGCATAAGTGTTGCTTGTTTGTGCAGAGATTTCTGTGTTTTTCTACAGCAGCAAACTTTTACAAAACTCTGTCACTTTCAGTTTGCTTTCCCTTTAAGGGTATGTACTCCTACGTGTTTATTAAGTAAAATGGAACTTGGATTAATTTTTAATACATACTTACACATAACACATATGTTTATATATACATTATTATGTATGTGTACTTCTTTCTTCTTTTCCTCCCTTCTTCTCCATAAGCAATCATCAGTTATTTGAAGTGCATTACATTAACAAATGTTTTCCCCCTACACTATTCTTATTTAACTTTGCACAGGAGACAAATCTGCTCTTAATTTCTGGTAAAAGTAGGAACCAGGCAATGCTCTTTTGGCATGGAAATTCCATTTGCATTTTACAATTCCTCTTTCTTTTTGTTTTGTTTGATGCAACAAAGAGAACAGTCATACCACTTCCCATAAGGTATGTTCTCTGTACCCACTAAAGGCAGTGGCAGCCAAAGGGCTGCCAAGAAAAGCAGGACCAGCCTACTGGTGTACACAGTGCAGGAAAGATGACTGCACTCAGACATCAGCCTGTTCCCAAACAGATTCATAGAGGTGACATCTCTATCTTGAACTGTACTCAAGAGCAAGACTATGCCTTTGCTCCCTATGGATTCTCTAACCTTGCTGGTGTTTGAATTCCTGACAAAAGAAGTTGTATTTATTCACTTTTGCTATATGTGCTTCTAAAGGTGTCAGAGCATGTCCTGATCAGAAAGTGTGTGGTGAGAGTGATCCTGCAATATGGTTCAGTCTGGTTATATAAATATAAAACAGCTTCAGAAAGTCATTTATTCAGTTCAGTGCATTTGTAATTTAATTTTGTTTTGAGAGTGAAATACCAAAATGAGAGAAAAAGCATTTTTACGTCCGTCATCATTGAGATTTTGAAAAATAGCTTTTTCTGTCTTATCCTTCAAATACATCCATAATTTCAGTCAAAATAGTCATTATTGTTTTGTGGGGACATATTTATGCATGTATATGCTAAAGTAATTGTAATTAAAAAGACACTTCTCTCACCTTGACCCTTTAGACTTTGATTCTGCAAACAATTTTGTGGGTTTGGATTTTTTATTTATTATATAAGTGCTTGCAGGTTAGGACTTACGTGCTGCATAACTGCAGATCATTTTCACATAAATAGAACTATGACTTTTCCAGAAATAACTATCTTCTACAGATGCACAGCCTGTCCCTCTTGCATTCAGCTGTGACCTTGAAAACTGATTAGCAAAATTGTACTCTAAGGGATGCAAGGCTTCACATAAAGCAAGTGAAGCATGTACAGGCCCTTGAGGGGTGCTTAGAGTATCTCATAGACTCTAATGGTAATTCCTTTCTCTTTTAATCCTATTAGGTGATTCTACCTTGAGGCAATCTGTAGTACTTCTCTCTTTATTTAATTTTTGTGCCACAGATTTTATGAATTATCTTATTACAACTTCTTTTTCATGTTTTAAAGACAAATTGCTCTGTATGTCTGGTGTGCTAAGTGTCTTCTTCAGCTACTCAGATATTTTGGGTTGTTTTATTGATTTTACAAGGCATAAATTTTGGCACAGTAAGAAGATGAAAAGTTAAGTAGAGGTATGATTACCTAAACCTGAAAACAAAGTGGTGCTTGTGAAAAGCATGCGGAGTGCCCTGGATTTAAGAACTCATTTCCTTCAATGATAAGGACTATTTGAAAATACACCATTTGCTACATTCCAAAAAGTAGTACATTTATTGTTGTGTAGTAACATTGGCAAGCTGTGAAAACCTAGTTTCAAAATTAATTTATTCATTAATTAAAGACTTGTAAATTATTGTACTTTTGACTGTCTAACTCTCTACATTTGTATTTGAATTATGTTTTGGTTAGTGAAACACCACCTTCTGGAAGTCTGAGAATTGAGAAATAAAATACAATTTAAAGCATTCTACACATCCTTCTCAATCTTGATGCCAATTTTTGTTTCTTTGAAGTATAATTTGTATTTTGTGAACAGGGATGTCTGGTATTGTTTTAATAAGTCATTAAACTAGCAGAAGGCATTAAAAGAATTTTTGCTGGTGATAAAAACAGAAGGCAAGACTGAACCTGGTCTTAAGCATCTGTAATGTGCCAAGGTACAGAAGTATAAAATGTAGTGTTCCCCCCACCCCTGCGTTTTGTGTTCCTTGTTAAAAAAACTGTGTGCCAAAAGTGGAGACATTTTTGTTGGGTGTTTTTTGTCTCTAGAAGTTAATGTATTCCTATTTCTGAAGCTAGAAAGAATGGGGAGAATATCCAGATATTGTTTAGTGTGCTACAAGTGCTGTACACCTATGAGAGGTGATGACTTCACGTGCCACTGGGGCAGTGTGTCCACTTGGCAACTTCTGCTCAGGCTGTAATGCATTTCCCTATCCAGGACAAAGACACTGATTCTCCTGAGAGCTTTTTTTCCCCCTGACATCTTTCACTTAATAAAAGGTGTTGTTTATAATAGCAAGGAATAAAATATTTTTTTAGTGGTATCCTTTTTGTGTCAAGAGGGTTTCTATGGTGGTTTGAGTTTCTGCAGAACATTTAGAACCAAACTGTGACCTCATCTCAGTATGCATTTAAACCATTGTTCAGCTTGCTGCATCTGCATAATCCCATCAAAACCAACAGAGTATGAATGCAGGTGTATGTGCTTTGCTCGGTCAGAGCCCAGACTCATCCAGTCTAATCATTCTGCCCTTTTTGAATGATATCCTCACATCCAAGAAGTAATCATGGAATGTCTTTAATGAGCCTCTCAGTGTGAGGTTGGATTTATAATGCTTTTCGTCATAGGAAGCAGATCAAATAGTGAATATTCAGGGGATTTTGGTCTTATTTTTGCGAGAATAAGAGTTCTGGAAATGTCTGCTGTCATGAGAATGAATATCACTGGAGAGAGCTCTTTTCTCAACTATTTGCTGTTTTTTTCTGATTATCTGTGCTAATCTGTATGCATAAAAAATGTATTTTATATTATTTATCTTTCACTTTTCTGTGTATCGTGATGCCTTGTAATGGCCCCCTGTTTTCAGAGAGATATTTATGGTTTTGATCAAACTGTCTCAGCCATTCCTGTTTTCTAGAGAATACATTATGCATATTTGCAGTTCAGATGGTATTTATCTAAGGGTTAAAGTATTAATGCTAGTAATAAAACATGTTAAAAATATTTCTGATGAAAATGGTTATTTTTCCCAGCATGTTGAGCAATATTCTTGGCCTTTCAAGATATGTGAGCATTCCTTTGGATTCTAGTTGCTGATCAAGAAATACGATACTATTACTCTGTCTTTGTGTTCCTTTCCTTTTTTTCAGTTTATCTGTTCTTTTCCAAATGTATGAGTATGTTATTTCTTCTTTCTCTGCAAGATTCACAAGATTGTATTAAGCTCCTAAGGAAGCTGGGAGAGTATCCTTTGAACTCTTTTCTTCCCTTCTCTTTCCTTCTCCCTGCTGTGTTTAATAAACTCTGCAAAGAATTTTTTCTTTTTTTTTAGTTGAAGGAAAAAAGGAAAGGGGGAGGAAAAAGAGAATTAAGGCTTTACATTAGATCTGCCATCAATGTTCAAGAGGTCATTTTTGATACCAGCAGGCATCTTTACTTCACTATTTTATTTTAAAATAAAATTCTTTTCTAATTGTTTTATACGAGCAGTAAGCAGTTATGTAGTTGAATTGTAGCATAAGAAGATTTTTTTTTTTTACAATTCAGTATGAAGCACATTAGACAGTATTGCATTGACCTCAGTTTTAAGTACTAATGTTATGTAATAGTTTTTGACATTTGGGCAAAATATTCCATTAAAATGGCAATCTTAAAAGAAAATTTTCTGCTTAGCATTTACTGATATCTGTCTTATTGTTTCCCATATGCATGAGTGAAAAACATCCTAAGGTGAAAACTTTTATTTTCAGAATTGTTTTGGTTTTTTGTTTAACATTGAGTTACATTTTTGATATTGCCCAGCAGTTTTATTTATTTTATTTTAGCATGGCTTTTCCTACTGTGCATATAATCAGATGCCAGTGAAAGATTGATTCTGCAAAGCTGTGAGTACTCCAGTTCTAGAACAGGATGTTATTTAAATATATGCTTGGCTTCAAACATGTGAGTAGTGGCTAAATACGCCAACAGAAGATGCTTATTCACATTAGCCTCTTTTTTTCAGTTTACCCCTTGTTTTCTCTCTAATGGCTAGTCTTGTCAAGGTTAGGTCACAATATCTAAATTTTGAGAGCCATGAACAAAGGCACACAGATACTGAGATTTTGCAAATACCTCCTATGGTAACTGTCTCAGGGTAATTGTCTGTCTCCAGGTGGATGAGTTTCAAGACCTGAGGCAGACGAAGAATGACCTTTTTAATGGTAATAAAGAAGTTTAAAATACAAAACCATTTTGGGAACTAAAAATTGGAACCTTCCTTCCTTGTTTGGTTACTGGAGGTTTCTTGTGGATGTTTCTTTTTAAAAAAATTACTCTTGGTCTCCATACACTATCATGTTTCTTTGATATTTCAACTTTCTTTGCTACTTTAAGAAACTATGCTTTTCTTAAGTTGAATTAGGGTGGGGTAACAGTGCCAATTAGTACAATAAGCATGAGGTCAATGATTTGTAGGAAAAAAAGGTTATTTAACTGACAGCAGAAACCTGAGAAGTAATGACTTGGTCTAGGCTCAGTTGCTGATAGGTCAATTATTCTGTAAGTATTGACATACAGTCCACTTTGTGCCTTGGATTTCTGAAAGGCTACTTATGTTACTGGCATTGCAATAGCTGCCTGTGCAAAGTAAAATAAATAAATGAAGACTTTGCAAATTCAGACCTATACTAACATTTTTTGAGTGGTCAGTGCCTGTTGGAGAAGAAAATATCAGGGCCACGACTACAAAAATTTTTTAAAAATTTTGACCAGTACTGGAGAGCACAGATAGCTGGAACCACTGCACATGTATGAGGTTTCTTCGGATACTTTGATACTGCTTGTGAAAATTGGGTCATTCAGTGGTTGTGTTGACTACTGTGAGATGGAATAACTGCATTTTGCACATTGTACAGGTTGTCAAATACTGTGGTTTGACTGATGCTCTAAATATTCCAAACTTTTTATTGCAGAATGTTGTGCTGTCTGGTTTGGGTCTGATTATGCCAGCTTCTTCCCTCATTTGCTGAAAGAAATATTGCAAGGTTTGATTGCTTGCCTTCTTCTAGGCTTGACTTGCAGCACAGCAAAGTGAAGAAGCCTACTTTTTCTTAACTGTGGCTCCTTTGTAAATTATAATTTTCCTGTGCAGAACAGCTTCTTCTTTTTCAATATTTTGCAGATGTGAGAAGTTTGTCTGTATGGTTACAGTCATTATGTGCTTTTTTTCATTTATGCAACTTTTCTGTTTTGCTCAGCTACTGGGGTTAGCATAAAATTGGCATGACTTCACTGAATCAGCTAACATAGGTGGCTTGCTTCTTGCAAATTGTTGGAAGAGGCAAGCAGCCAGCAAGGGTTGTTGCACAGCCAAGAATATGGTATAGGTTCAGGTTTCAGAAAAATTTTAGGTTTTCAAATAAGACTTGTCACTGCTAGAATTATTTCATGGCAGAAATTAATATCTGGACAAAAGTTGTTAAACCAATCAATATGTCCATAGAGCAGGATGCAAATAAGTGTTGCTGTCCCTGGCTTTAGAAGATTTAAGGAATCTCTTCCCAATGTGAGATTAAGAATAAAGTATCATATTTGGGTGAGAATGTTTCACTGCTGCCATGGTGATTTTGATTCTGGGTTTAAAACCCAATGCAGAGTTCTGTAGGGTTTTTTGGTTGGGGCTTTTTTTGTTGTTTCTGTAAAAAGAGATATATCTTTTCTGTATTTTGATATATTTTTACCAAGAAGTATTCAGAAAATCTTAGTCTGAAAAACTGTGACTCCTTGGATAAAATTGCTTACAATTTCAGACAAAGAGAGAAAAAAAACCTCAAAACAGTCAACACCCCAATCCTTATGCATTCCAAGACAAAGAATTTTAAAGATAGTGGAAAGTTGTTTTTAACTATGTTTTTATATACAATTGACAGCTCATAGATTCAACATTGAGCAATCTAAAGAAAAATAAATTTCAGACCTTCATAAGTTTTAATTCAAGTGATATTATTTTCCTTAGCCTGCTTCACTGTTATCAAATTCTTGATACTTTGTTGCTTATGTACGCTTATGATTGAGTGTGTTCCCCTGTCTCTGGCAAGCACCTACCTCTCCAACTCATTCTACCATGAAAGTCCTGACTTAATTTCTTCTGAGATCTGCAAGTTTTATTGCTTTTTACAAGCCACCCCAGAGCTCTAGTGTATTTTTATTTGATTGGCAACCATCAGTTTTGTTTGTTTGATAAAAAAAAACAAAAAAAACCAAAAACCAATTAGAATATTTCACTCTATAAAACTATGTGTTGATTTTATGAGTGTAGCTTTATTGTCATCATCTTAATGGCAATGACATGAATTTTCTCTGCTTAGTGGGTTATTAACAACTTCTGAACTCCTGCCTTCAGAATAATATCTTTTTTTTTTTTTAAATTCTGTTTTTCTAAATCTCTTTAATGATGCCTTCTAGGTAAAGAGATAATGTCATGAGAACTTCTGAAAACAGCTTTCTGGCTGAAGCTTTGCTTACTTTGTGACATACATGTATGTTTTGACAATCAAGGTTGTTGAAATACTTTTGCCTTTCAAGAGAGTAAAACAACTCACAAAGCATATTTTAACCAAATAGCAAAACATATATTTACCTTAGAATGTAAAGGCTTATTAAATTAAATGCCTAATAATTGAGTTTATAAAGTTGAAATTATCATAGCTCTGGGATGCTGCAGCAGTGAAGATAATACTCACCAAGATACACCAGAAAAAACAGAAGTAGATTGATCTTCTGCAACCATTTGTGTACTTCTTGCATTTTATCTAGACAGACCATTCTAGTAACCAGAATTACAGTGAGCTTAGTGCCAGTTACAGAATTGTACCATTTGCTTTGTGCCATGTTTATATCCCACGACTTAACTTTTCATAATTTCACATATACCAGGTGCTCAGAAAAAGGGAAAAAAAAACAAAACCCAAACAAAAAACTCACACACAAAAGCCCCAATCAACAAAACTGTTGAGCTTATCAAGATTACCTTTCTAGTGTAAGATTGTACTGTAAGAAAGCCCATGAGGTTTTGTCTAGGTTAAATGACTTTTGAGAACAGAATCAACAGAACATCCTGTCAAAGTTTGTATTCTACATCTTTGTAGGTTTTACCTTGAAGAATTTTTTTTCATTTTTTACCCTAAATTTGCGGGTACTCCATTTTACTTAATTGTTTCTTAGTAAACAATATGTAATTTAGTTGTTTCCTAAACAGTGGCCTGCAGAAGGATGTATTTTGCAGTTGGCTATTCTCAGTCCCAAAACATTAGGCATGCTTTATTTTTAAACTATTGTCTGTTAATTTTTTATTCTTTGTCTCTCACTTGCTCTACTTCTCTGGACTGGATTGACTTCTTTTTATTTCTTGTCATCCTAGACTTTGTTTCTCTATTTATTTTGTTTTCTTGTTCCTCATTTTATGTGAGCTTATATTGTTTGATTTGAACTAGAAGTGAAATGCTTTGAATCTGGAATTTCATTCCATTTGTGGTTTATTTACTGTCTGGAGCTCTATTTACCCTTAGCACATGAAAATTATTTCCATGTGAATCTTCTTTTGCATGTAGCATTTGGATTTGGGGCTAAGCTTGGCCAATTGCTACCTAACAAATTAAAAAAAAAAATTATATTTCATTTTTTAGAGCCACAAAAATAATATACTTTTCGCCAGTAAATATCTTCCTGGAGATTGTGCAGTCGAGCTTTTCACTTTTTGATACTTCATTACAATGGTACTTCACAAGAGCAAGGTTGATACTGGCCTCCTTTTCCTGACATTTACTGACCCATATGGCAGGCCAAAATGCTGGAAGAGAGGTGCACTGGCACATGTGGTTGCACCTCCCATGTCCTTTTCTTAAACAGTCATTTACTGTTTATTATGATGGGAAACAATAATGCGTTAACAAAACATAGGTAACTCAGATTAATCAGCTGCTTTGCAGGCAGACACTTCCTGAGTTCCCTGGGGTTTCTATCAGCAAATTGTCATAATGATGCTGATTTGCACAGAGCTATTGTTTCAGCTGTAAATACCTGAATTGATTGCCCAGGAGCCCTGGTCTCAGTGTAGCATTGTTTTCCTTTGTTCTTTATTATGTTATGTATCCTGCATAGCAGGGGGCCTGTAACCATGGCAGAGTCACCTTGGGACTTCAAGTGTGGTAATCTAAATGAATTCTTAGTTACTGTAAATTACAAACAGAACAACAGCAGCCTGCTGACACTTTTATGAATATGTATGGTTTACCTGCCAATGAAATTATGGTGAGGGATAGATCAAAGTGAATTAGGACTTGTCAAGTGAGTTTGATTAGTCATTTTGGACTTTAATTTTATTTTTTTTCTCTGATTTGTGACACAATAACAAAATTAATAGTTTTGCTCTCCTTATGGCAAAAGCTGTTGACACACTAAACATTGGTTTCAGAAAATGCAGGATTGACAAGTGATTCTTCTATATAGACCATCTTGATAGCACAGCTGGTGCATTGCAGTGCCTGTGGTGGTGTGCACTTGTACGTGGTGAGTGTGAGCTCTGTCTTGTGTATATCTGCAGCAGTGCTGGCTGTGCCACAGAAAGTGTCTGCTGTCTTCTAGTTCTTGTGGTAGGACTACTCTACTCGCCCCCCTCTTTTTCCTTTTGCCTTCTAAAATGGGAATTTCTGATTCAATCTCACTTTAAAGTGGCTGAAATATTTCAAGAAGCCATGAACATTTCTTTCTTTCCATTTTTGGTTTCAGCCTGTAATTATTGCTTAGCAAATGAGACCTCTTTGCCAGGTGGTGTCTCTTCACCCTAAAATCATCTCAGACAATAAATTATCTACCAGACAAAGCAATTATTTTCTACTGACTTCACATGCCTAGAAAAGATCTTAAAACAGGCACTTTCAAAGAAATATTCCTATGAATATCAGAGATGAGAATAAAGAAAACCCATCTACATTTGGTAGGGAGGGCCAGGTCTCACAAATAGCTTTTTTTATTGCGCTGACCCAGATATGCAGATAGGTCCTAAAGATATGTTAGCCAAGGGGAACTCCTTCCAGGAGAAGCAATGCAAGACAGACATGAGGAATCAGAGGAACTGGGAAAAAATAGCAGGAGTTTCCTGTTGCTTTTTTCCTTTCTTTGGGATGCTCTGAGGCTAGAATTCATTTATCTTACAATGGAAGGAATGAAAAAAGGAAACATTTTCATTACTCCTTGTTGCTGGTATTGTTTTTCCAAAGCATCTGAACAGTCTTGTACATGCTTCCTAAAACCAACAATCCCCTGAAATTAATTTTAATAAAACATGAATGATTCTGTGATCGGTACATTACTCAACCCTGCAGCGATAAATTAAGGACACACACCCCAAGGGAAAATCCTGCCCAACACAATCATGTTCCCACAGAGTAGAAGTCTGAGATACTGGAACACTGAAATTGTTAGAAATTAGATCCTGATTCTACAAGCATATGTTAGCAACAATACTGCAAGTAGTCTGCAGTGGCTTTAACTGGGTAACTGCTTATCTCTGGTATAGGAAGATGCACAGTCATGCACCATGTAGTTATTTTTCCAGACCCAGTCTCAGATGAATTGCTGGCTTTTTTCAATGTAAATACTCATACACCTCCATTTCATGACAGTGGTTTTCATGGACAAGTGAGGCAAGTCAGTTTGCCTCATTATTTCTTAAAAGATTAATTTTAACTATCCTGAATCACAGGTCCCAAGTTTGTATCCTAGATGTGGAAGGCTTTTGTGCTTGCTTTTGCCTGCCTATGAGAGTTAGGAGTTAAGAGCATTCCGTGTTGTGTTACGCTTTATTTCAATTTTTCAAATGCTTTGTGATAGTTGACACAAGCCAAACTACTATGCGAGATGAGCATTTAGTGCATCCATTTTATAGGTTAAAAAATTGTGTAACAGGAGCCAGAACAAACATATACAAACCTATTGGTTTGCAAGGAGGTGCTAAAGTAAGCAGCATTTGTTTGATAACTACTGCAGCCTTGAGGATCTTGTTTGCTCTCAAGGGACCTAAATATCTTCACAACCTTTATCAGTAAGATTATTTGTTAACAAAATGCTAATCTGCAGGCATTTCTACTAGTCTAGAGAATTTCTCCAACTGACACAGGGAATTGCAGAGTAGGGACAAAAGTCTTCTCTGGACTGCTGCTTCTGCTGCCAATCGGATTCAGGAATGCCTCCTGCCATGGTGCAGTGTGGGGCTCCTGCAGTGGTGAGCTGGCAGGCAGCTGCAGGGCAGCTCCTGCAGGCAGCAGATGGCAAAGAGATCCAACCCAAGCTCTGGGGAAACTTCAGAATGCTCATTTTTGCCATCCTGCTTTAGTTTGATACTTAGCTCCTCAACAGAAATATCATCTGTGCCTCTGCCTTTGATTTTATCTACCACAGCTGAGAAACTCCCTGACTGAGACATCTGGTTATTTCAAAACAGCAAATAACAAATGTTATTAACATGGAAGTTGTGCTGTTGTTTTCTTATATGCCTCTTGTGGCCAAGAAGGGAGTAACATGAATTTAAAAATAAAAGAAAGGATAAAAATCTAAGGGTGTTTAGTCCATCTGGATGCATAGACTATCAAGCAGCAGGAACAGAGAATGGAAAAATACAACTCAAAATAACTCATTAAATGAAACTAGGTTTATTTCAGATAGCTTTTCTGTAGCTGAATTCCCTTTGTTAGGCTTTGGCCAGGACGGATCACAAGCACTTTTTCATCAGTACCTTTTATTCCAGTAGTATCAACAATTGCGTGCTTTTCAAAAGGTGATACTGTTTTCATAATTTTTACAGGCTTAGATATATATTTAAATTCAAACTGGTTGTGTAGAAACATGTTTTTTAGTATTTCAGTTCAAGAATAAGATGTGGGATACATTACGGTGTTTGGACATCTTCCTGCTGCTGTATCTCAGAGAGAGATGTTTGGTCCAAATTCTTGTAATTTTGCCAAGCTCCAGTGATAGGCAATAATTAGTTTGTCCCATGAAGACTGTATGAACTAAAAGACAGTTTTGCTTGAGAAAACAAAAAAGTGACTATACCAGTTGAAAAATTAATTTGGTATTGGAAAACAGATTTTAGTACACTTTAAAAGTATGTGTTTATTGAATTACATTGGGAAGAAAAACGTATTTTTAAAAGAAAAACAAGAGGAATTATTTCTGCCGTTTATACTCTTTCAAAGAACTACATATGTTGAAATGGAGGTCAGGAAGTTTGCTGTCCTACCAGGAAAAAAACAATACTCTGAGAAGAAATCTCAAGTGAATGTAGCATATTCACCAGTGAGTGTGCCAGGTTAGACTTGGCTGCCTACCCATTATCATGCTTGATATCTGTTGTATCAGTGGAGCTAGCTTCTCTGGTAACCCACAGCTGAAGGGTTGTAAACAGCAGCACAAAGTCAGGAAAGTTCTCTCAGACATGACTTTTTACCAATTAGCATCTAAAAATATTCTTATTCCAACCTGTCAGGATTTCAGGTGGACAGGTGCTATTCCAATAACCATGGTGGATGAGACTGAGACAAGTCTTCAGGATCAGTTAGTAGATTGCAAAGGAAACAATTAACTTTTTAAGCTTAATGAACTCAGAAGCCTTTTTTGCTGAGAAGTGTGTGTGTTTTTTGGGGGTTTTGAGATAGCTGGTAGCACAGTGATATTGTGTCTTGTTAGGAGTAGGGGATTTGAAGCTGCACATGAGGCATTAGGCTGCTGGGATCTGTGCTTGACACAGAGGTTGGGTGCAAAATATTGCCAAGCTACTACAGCTGCACTTGGCACACAGCATCCTCTACAGATACAGGCCAGTGTATACCATGGCAGAGTAACAAACTAGGAAGTCATTATGTCTGAGTTTATGAGGGCTTTCTGACTTAGTTATGTGTGGAGGGTTGTGTGCCATAATTGTTTCTTTCATTAACCATGAGAATCAATTTAATGCTTCTTTCCAGTTTTGTACCTTTATAAGATTACCTTTTTTGTAGTTATTATTTTGTGTATGGGAGACACTGGCAAAGAAATAGAAACCATCTCACCCATTTAAAAATCTTTCTAATAATGCTATAGTCAGTAAATGTTGAGATGTCTGCATCCTGACCTTGCAGGTGGCAGAAATCTGCTGTGATACCAGATGTCAGGCTAAAATAAGAAATATAGAGAGACATTATTAGGACACAAATTGTGTGTGTTTTTACTGCTAGAATTTAATTAAAAAATACTCTATGTAGGCTTGTTTGTGAGACTACAGAGTGTATATTAGAATATGAAGTTTTATACTTAAGATTTTCAGGCTTAAAACTGTTGTTTTACACATAGTAATGATCATGTTTGTGCTCTAAATCTGAAGGATTGAGAACTTTGTCTAAGATTATAAACTAAAAATGTTAGAAGTTAAACAGCGTCACCTGATTCTTCACTAGTGGGTGATGTTTTCACATTTGCCAATTAAATAGATGCTGAAGAGATGTACTTTCCCTTCAGTTCATACATGCTCATTGTGCTTCTTGAATCCTCACAAGCAGCTTCAAACTCTTAATAATGTGGAAGCTGCAAATAAGTTTTGATGGTTTTCGTTCTTAGGAGAAAATGGAACACACTCTGAATTTCAAAAATGTAAATCATATTTTCTTAAGTATTCCTGATTCATATTGATCTCTAGAAAATATGAAATACAAAAAAAAAAAGTGCAAGCATTTTTGTTTATTTATAACTTATTAGTTCTCCAGAAAATCACAAACAAGCTTACACAAAATCAAATTTTATGCCTTCTTTGCTGCAGTCTAACCATACAACCTTGCAGTGGAATTAATATGCTTAGTTCAGTACTACAGTACAAATACTTCTTTCGCTGGAAAGTTCTCCTTCAGATATATTGCAGAAGAGTTAGGGGAACTGCATTAAAATTAAGTTACTAAGTAAAACCAGATCTATTACTACTGCTAATATCATATCCACTGTTCCAAAAATGTTTTGTGTGTGTAGAGAAATATGTATGATTCTCCATCTTTGCTAGACAAAAAGAACAGCAAAGACACTTTATGGAATGAAGCCTGAATGTTTCCTGTGTCCCAAGATCTGAGAAGTTTGAGAATTTTAATGCATATCAGTACTTTAACACATTTTTCTCTGAGTTATGTTGATTAACTGCAAAGTTAGTAATTTTTGTTTCTATACTCTGAGGACAAATTGTCCAAATTTCTAAATAGTATTTGTTTTCCTCTTTATTGTAATTGTTAATTTCTTGCTGTGATAGTAGTCAAACATTCTATAAAAACTGTGTTTTCCTATTCTGTGACTGCATATGCAAACAGAGTATGTGTGTGTCTGTGAACAAGTGCATGTGCATTTGCACATCTCTGCAGGTTTATGGATGTATAGGTGTACATATTTGCAAATTTAAACTGACTAGATTTCTTTATCTTTGATTCCATTTTGTGTTTTAAATGCACACCAATGATGCTTTACATTCTTTTACTGACATATGTATTTCAAATCCCTTATTTAATTGACAGATTACTTTGGTTTTTAATGCTGTTAAGCACTGCCTTTGCCTTTTACAATAGGAAGGTTGAAGCAATGTAAAAGAGTACAACAAATATGGTACATGATTGAAGGTTACAGCAGCCCAGAGTAGATGAGGTGTCCATGGAACACTAAAAGATTAAAAGAGGGTAAAAGGCTAAGGAAGACCAGCTGGCTCTGTAACATATTACTGTTCAGGGTGCATTACCACTAAATTGGAAAACGGGTTCAAACTGCAGGTTTCCAGGATGCAGCAGAGTGGAATGCCTGCCAAATGTGGTTACTTCAGCCTGGGTAGAGAGTAAAGGAACATGAACTATTGAATGTTATTGGCACTGTTAGCAGCTATTTACTCTTTCTCTGGGGCATAGGTTAAGGATAGGGACAAAGCACAAAAATCAAGAGAGAGGAAATGGATAAAACCAAAGAGACTTTGGAGGCACTGTAATTCCCTATCAATTGCAAAGGAGGAATGATGAATCTCCTTTTCTTTTTTAAAAAATATTTATTTTATATGCATGCTATCAGAATAAACCTATATGACATGAACAAGGTTTTTTGACATTTGCTGAGAAAGGGTGATTCAGTTTTGAAGCAGAGATCCGTTGCTTTAATCCTTCTCTTTGCCATGAATGTCTGTGTAATGTAAAGCCCATCTGTGGCCCACTGCCACAGGGTTATAAACAATGTCAGCAAGAGTTAAGAAAAAGATGATGCCCAAGTGTCCAGTTCTGATCTAGATATGCTTGCATTCATGTTCTCTTTCTGATACAGACTTCTGTGACCTTCAAAAACTTTGTCTCATCTGAGGTGGAGATGCTCATAAGCAGAGGAGTACTGACAGTCCATTGGGAATGTAGGTGCCCCACAGATTGTGAGAAGACATTTCTGATGAGTTAGGACTAGGCAAAACTGTGTTATATATTCTGTGGTATTTCTGTAGTAACATCTCAGTAGACAGACTAGTTTAAAAAACCCCAAACATCTGTCACATGGAAATGGTGTGTAAAGGTCTGCTTCATAACTGTGAAATGTTGGCCAGTGTAGCCACACACCTTGCAAAAGCAAGAGATCATTCTCAAAATGGGATTTTTCTTTTTTTTTTTTTTTCCCCATATCCACTGAATGGTACTAAGAAAGGTTATTTGAAATCAAATTAGCTAATATTTTCACCATACCAAAATAGCAGGTATTCATATGAGGAAAGTGAATTATTCCACAGAAAAAAAGACTGTATTCCCAGGTGGACACTTGGCACTTATGTTTTCTTAGGGAATATATTACTCACAGTGCAAGATATCAGTGAGCATGGTTTGTAAAATTGTATTTAAAAAAAATTCTTTCCTCTTTATTTTTTGTGCTTTGTTATAAATTGACTTTCAACTCTTCTTGTGATTAGATCAAACTTTGCTGGGAGAAGCCATCTTTATGTACTTTCTGGCATAGCAGTTTCGAAGTCATTTTCCCAAAAAGTATCTTTAGTATCTGTATCTAGTATATTTTGTGTGTTTCAACAGAACATCTGTTAAGCGTCTTCAGCAGCAATGTGCAAAGAAAAGATTGAGTGCCATTATTTACTCCTCATATCAATCAAGACTCAGGAGATAGATAAAAATAATAATAAAAAATAATTTAAAAATAATACTGCAGGAGAAAGAATAGTTTGCTGCTCTGGGAAAAAAATCAGATTGCATGTTAATGTAATTTAAAGTATTAATTGACTTCTAATGTATCTGTTGGAGACTTAAACAATCTTGAAAGCTAAAGTTCGAGAATACTTTAAAATTAAACATAAAATTTTTAAAATCACATTATATTAAACTATCCTTTAACAGATCTCTAAAACTAGATTGCTGGTAATATCTATTTTGCTTACAGAAGTATTGTACAATGTTCTTAGTGCTTCCCTGTAAACCTTCATTTGAAAACGATAAGAAATTATAGCAGTCATCAATGAAATTTTAACTGTTTACTGAAGTAGCAACTTATTAGGGTAAAAAAAGTGGCATTAATATGAAAGGCTGATATTGCAAACTCAATTAAAAAATAAAGATCTGTATTATAGATTTCTTTCCTTCAAGGATATTACGGTATTATTATTATTAAAGCACTAGAAAAAATTGGTTTTATATTGGTCTGTGTTGCAAAGTATACATTCTTTTTATAATTGTAGTTCTTATGGGTAAATAGGTGTCACAGCCATGACAGTCTGCCACAACTGGCAATGTGATATCTTGGATCTCGTTCTGGAATGCAGGGTGCTGCACTGAACTGGTGCATTGCTAGTGGAAGATAAGGTTAGGGTACAAAAAAGAAGGCCAGTGAGACTTTGCAGACTTTTCCTTTACTAGAGTCTTTAGCATCTCTTTCAGTCTGTGTGGGAAGATCTTTTTTCATGCATCACAACATCTGATCTGTGCCACTTGTAAGATTGTTTTTGTGCCTGTTTAGTGCGTACACACTGAATGATGGGAGATAGGTGGGAGTAAGGAGCAAGTGGCAGTACATCCTGGTCCCTTTGCACCTGCTCTTTTAACACAAGTAAACTGTCTTTCAATAAATAAAGGAAATGGAGAAAAGTGACTCTTACATTATTCTTTAGAGCAGCTGAAGCAGCTCCTAGTATTCCCTTGGGGCTTTCGGGAGCACAGTTGTGATGTTGTCAACAAAGGAAAAATAGCATAGCAAAGTGAATGCGCTGCTGTTGTTCATCTGTATGTGGACTGATGCAGCATTGGAGTAGCAGCTGCTGCCTTTTCTCAGCAATGCCTTCTATGTGTCTGAGCATAGGGTAGCCATGAAATTCCCTTGTCATCCATTTAAACAACAGCACAAATTAGAAAAACACAGTGGAGCTTTATTCATTATTAACACTAAATTGTAAGCACCATAGTGTGCAAGTGAGTTTGGGCTGGAAGTGTAATGAGATTTCTGTTCCAGAAAATGATTTTTGTTTGATTTCCTGACATGTGGTCAAGCTGACCTGCTGTTTGATTTCTTGGTCAAACTTGTGGTCATGAGCTAAGGAAAGAACTTAATGCAGAAAGTTTTAGCAACCCAGAATGAGGAGAAAGGTTTAGGTTTAATATAAGTTGTGGGGGGAAAAAAGATACAGATAATTAAATTTTATGTTACGGGCTTCAGAAAAGCACTAAGATGGTTACAAGAAGAGGGAAAACAAAGAAAAAAGGTATTTAAAATGAAGAGTGCTAGTTCTCCCAAGTTTGTAAGGAATTAGTAACTGCCCTTGTGTGGCCCAGTATAAAACACCTCTGCTGTAAGTCCAACTGCAACTCTGCTTGGGCGTGGGAAAATCACTCCATGTTTTGCTGTGACTCCTGTCCTACAACCAGGACACACTAAGAGCAGTGCAAAGTCTTCCCAGTAGCTATCCCTCTGTGGGTGAGACTTGGCTAAAAGCCAAGCACGCAGCTGCTGGCTGACTCCCTCTCTGCTATAAAGGAAGAACAGGAGGAAGAAAGCTCATGGGTTAAGGTAAAGACAGGACAATCCCGTACCAATTACTGTAGTGAGCAAAATGGACTTCAGTTTGGAGAAAACAAACTTAATTTGTTGCCACTTAAAATGAACATGTAATTAAAAAAGGCAATGTGTCACAGTCTTCATAGTGCTGCTCTTTAGATAAAGAGTGTTTACCTGTTGCTGCAGACAAACATTTTTTCTCATTGTCACATGTTTAGCTTACTCCTGAGATCTGACGGAAAAGAGAAGGGCACACTTTCAGAAACAGTGGTTGGATTCATGTGGAGAATCAAAAGCAAATGTAGATATGTATCGAAAGGCAGGATGAATGGGCTGAAGCTGTCTAAAAACAACAAGGGGGAGAGGTGTTTTGTTATGGCAGGCTACACAATAAGAATCAAATAATTTTAATGCTTGCCAAGACTGCCCTTGCAACAGGGTGCCTGTTGCATTCCCAGGATTATGCCCTAGCTCCATTCATTTCCCAAGCTGGCACCCTGCTGTAGAAACTATGGTGGCCATTCTCAGTGACTGCTTTCACAAGCAGGGGTAGCTCTGAGCCTTGTTACATCCCTTCATGTTGGTGTATCAGGACTGACCTTGGCAATTATTGTCATTTTCCAGATCTTTCTCACCTGTCATCCCTGTTGGAAGCAGACTTAACACAAATACTGTTTCAACAGCTGCAGATTTCTGAATGTCTCAATAATGATCAGCAGCTTCACTGAGTGGCAAAGTAGCTGTTTCTCTGTCTTTCAGTGCTTGGCTGCAGCTGTTCTATGACTACCACAGGACTACAGCTATTGTACAATGAAGTCATTGCACTACAAAATTTTAGAATTTAATCTAATTGTAATATTATACGTGTATACATATATATATATATCATTTCAGATAATTAAGGAGATAAATCACATATTTGTGATTGTGTGCAAATTACTGCAGTTCTCAAAAAGAATATCCTGAGATGCTTCACAATTTATGAGGTACTATATAGATTATGTCTTGTTTTCATCAAAAGATTATGAGGGTAGAAAAGCCAAGCACTCCAAAACTGGAAAATAAGAAATCTTAAAGGAGGCTGACCACAGTTTTTTCCATCTAAATCCATTCAAAAACAATTTCAATTTTCAAAAAGTTTAAAGTCACTGTTATTTTTATTTTTCTTCTCATTGAAAAGAAAGGATCCAAAATATTTTTTTTTATAAATTTTAATAAATCCATTAAGGAATGATGATGCAAATTCTTGTGGCAGCAGGAAGTTTATCTGTTATCCCTGCTGTTCTCTATTGGTTTAGCACTGTCATTTATGCACTTTTTATATCACTAGGACAAGAGACTGTGGTCTATCATGGAAGAATCTGTGTAATTGTGAAGCCAATTAATGCTTTTATGGAAAATAGCAGTTGAGTGTATCGTGGTAGCAAAACTGGCTGCTGTTTACTGTGAAAATGATGCAAATATATTTGGCATATTTGATCTGGATGAAAGTGTTCGACTTCACTGTTGCTTAGTTGACATCTGGACTTTGGATTCTGTTTGAAACAGCTTTTTTTTCTACCTTTGTTATTTAACTCCTTAAGTGGAAGGCATTAATAAAGTTTTATTGGGTTAATTTATTAAGCAGAAGACCTGGTACTGCTGGTACCAGCCTTAATATTGAAATCTCCTATTTTTTTAAATACTAAGAGCAAAGATGTGCTAGTAGTTCTAGTGGCATTTATCTCAGAAAAATACAGAAAATTACTGGAAAAAAAAAGGAAAAACAAAAATGCTGTCTCTAGGAAGGAATAAGTAAACCTCCATCTTGAATGAACTCTTGCAGTAGCATTTGGCACTTGTCTAGAAATAGAAAAGTCAGTGTAGGAGAAAAAACTGAACAGCTGTTTAGCTGCACAACATAATGATAGTGCTTTATGCTTTCTTTTTTTACATGCATTTTAAGAGTCATGGAGTTACTAATGCAAGCTGGGCACTTTATGCTCAATGAACTCACAGTGAATTTCAAACTACCAAAAATGGAAAGTGAGAATAAATTGTAACTAAAAAAAAAAAATTTTAGGATTAAACTTCACCTTAAACTTGCATATGAACAAATTGTCACAATGTATTGCAAAAAATTCTGGAGAGCTTTATCTAGTTTTTATGTATTTAGTTTCAAATGTGTTAAAATATATTCAGATTTTTCTTAATCTAAATGTAGTTTCCTCATAGCAAGTCCTCTGGGACAAGTATGCGGGCTATTCCACCTCAATTAGAGCAGCTATGCATATCTACTCTCTTAGTGTGATTATTCTGTACAAGTTAAGGGTGTAGTTTTCTCAAAAAAGATTGCAAAATACTTCAACTGAGAGCATCACTCATTCTTTTTAATGGTTTCCTACCTCCATACACATTTTACCTGTTCAGTGTCTCACATCACTAAACCTTTCATCTGATTGACTTCTTCAATATTAGACATCTCAGATAAAGCTTTTGCATTTTGAGTACTGCCTACAATAGGCAGCATTTCATTCTTTTTAACTGCATTCACCTAAAATCTGCCTTGTCATAATAGGCCTGTGTTAAAAATTCTAGTCATCCCTGAATGACTTGTATCTCATAAATTAGTCTTAACTCCTACCAACACCAATGGTATTGTTGTTAGAAAATGTATGAACTAGAGGTCAGATACAGATGAAGGAAAGCCCATTTATATTCTGATGCCCTTTGTGGTAAACTGTTCAATAGATAAATGAAAAGCATTTCAATGCTGTCAGAGATTTGATTCACAATCTTTGGACCAATCAACATTTTGATTTGTAAATTATCCCCTGAAAAATTGTTCCCTTTGAAATTCTTAGAGTGACAATCTTTCTCTAGAATGGAAACTAATTTCATTCTCATGTAACACTAACAGCCATGTTACATGTTAAAGCGTATTTCCTGTCATTTTATATGAAACATATACAATATAAGGATCATTTCAAATATGTATCTTTAATTCAGCATTGACACTGAAATACTCTCCCAGTGTGGAAAGTGAAGTACCTGGTGGGTTGCATTTCCTAGTGTGTCTTTAGGGCTCCTGTGTCTGAAATGTATATAAATGGTTCTATCATTCTATTAAAAATATTTAGTTTGAACATGGACTGGGCCAGCTGTCTACCCCAAACAGACCTGAGCCCTTCAGTATTCTTGCAGATTCACCGACCTTGACTGTTCTGTTTGGCCTGCTTACATTTTGCTTCCCTTTCTTGATTGGATGAGCTCATTTTTCTAGGGAGGTACTCCAGAACAGTTGACAGATGAGTGACAGCTAGAAACAATTGCATTCTCACAGCACTTCTGGTAATTTTTTTTTGTTGTAGCAACAGTGATTTTTGTCTCTCTAGTCAGCAGATGTGATTGGGATTGGCTAGAAATAAATACTACCACATCTAAAACTGAAATTGGGAATATTCTCACTGGGAAAAACCTCTGTGCTTCTTACTGCAAGCAAAAAGACCTCACAGCTGCCTTGTGATTCTTTTTGAATCCTGATCTGTATGACTCAACAGCTATTTACAGGACAGCTTTCGTACACGTGATAGGAATATTCCTTCTGTGGTATAGTAGCCTATAATCATACTTAGGGTTACATGTATGAGTCCAGAAAGAGTCTCTAGGTCAGTGTGAGAATGCAGGAAAAGAGACCCAGTAACATTTTTCTTCCTGAACTCTCTAAAAATTCTATATTACAATTGATAGGCCATTCAGAAACTGTAAAAGAGTGCCACCAGTATTTCCTCTCGAGTAAAAGCTCAAAAGGGAATTGGATTGCCAGAAAGTATGCATGCTGTTCTTAGAATTTGTTGTGTTCACTTAATATGTAGCTTTTTGAATGGCAAATCACAAAAAAATTTTGCCTTTGCTGCCTTCACTGAGGCAATGATCTCTCTCTCTCTCTTTCTGTCTGTGACCATACAGCACATTTTAAGGGGCTTCCCTGTGAGTGATAAATCAAAATTAATACCCATGTTGGTGGCAGGGCTGCTGACTCTCTTTATCATTCAGTTCAATAGGTAGTCTTCCACTGATTTAATAAGGAAAAGATCAAGTCCTTATGATAAAGAAGGGAGTAAAATAACAGAATAAAAATAATAGGGAATAAAAATGTATCGTTGAATTGTGTGGTGAGATCACAGGTTTTGGAAATTTCAACAATGACAGATTTCCTTTCTGGAAAGAGTATCTCATAAAAGCAAAGCATTCTTGAGATAGATTTTAGGAATTCAGTCTTCCCTTGTTTGCATCATACATGCCTTCTTATGTAGATGGCCACTGCATCTGACAACCAAGTAGCTAAGTCTAGCCATTGAGGTGACAAGAAACTATGCTTAAACTCCTTTCAAGTGAAATTTTAGAATACTGAGAAAATAACAACGTAAAGACAGAACCTTATTGGGTTCTATTTTACTTTGGATCTGTGAGTTCAGTAGCTACAAGTTTTATCTCCTGTAAAGACATAAACTCATTTAGAGTTTATTTTCTAAGGAAGGAAATACAATTATATATGTTCTTCCTAAATCTTGCTGCTTTGTAGACTATTCTGTAAAAAAAAAGTACACATCAGTTCTCCACGAACCTTACCTAGCCACAGAAAGGTGCTCATCATTAGGAAGACTTTCTGTAATGTCTCTAATGAAAGAAGCAGACCATGATGCTGAAGTCTAATCTCTTGGAATTCTGCTTGAAAAAAAAACAAAAAAAAAAAAACCAGCAAATGAATGTAAATGCATATTTATGCAAGAGTGGGATCTTCGCCTGGATGACTTATAAAATTATTACTTCTAACATAATTTTGTTTTAATGATCCTCAACTTTAAATGCATGCAGTTAATATTATTTAAAATTTTGGATGTTGGTCTTTGTTTTTGTGGAATATTAAAATAACATATTTTTAATGTACTAATTACTTTTATATATTTTTTTAAAAACCTATCATGACTATCCTATAGTAGCACAATTTTTCATTCCTGCAGTCCTATGAGTAAACCTTCACTCTTGTTGCTTTGTGCAACTTGCTTTACAAACAATGCATTCAGGTAATGCAGAATTGTAAGGTTTGACAGGTTTTGTCCATACCACAAAATCACAGGGTAGTGTGTGTTGGAAAGGACCTCTGGAGATCATCCAGTCCAACTCCCCTGCCAAGGCAGGGTCATCTAGAGCAGGTGTCACCATGGAAAGGTGTCTGGCACCATCCTCTGGGTACCCACCTTTGAGATACTTGTATGTATTGATAAGATCTGAGGTCTCTCAGTCTTCTCTAAGCTAAACAAGCCCAGCTTCTGCAGTCTCTCCTCAGCACAGAGCTGCTCTAAACACCTCATCATTTTCTCTGCTGGATCCTCTCTGGTAGCTCCTTGTCTTTCTTGTGCTGAAGACCACAGAACTGCACACAATATTCCCGATGTGGCCTCACCAAGGTCAACTAGAGAGGGAGGATCACCTCCCTCATCCTGCAGGCCACACTCTTCCCAGTGCACCCCAGGATCCCACTGGCTCTCCGGCCCACAAGAGCTGGTTCATGGTCAGCTTGTCATCCACCAATACTCCCAGTCCTCCTCAGCAGAGCTGCTCTCTAGGTGGTCAGCCCCCAGTCTGTGCTGCTGCTTGGGGTTGTTCCTCCCCACGTGCAGGACCCTGCTCTTGTCCTTGTTGAACCCCGTAAGGTTTCTCTCTGTCCAGCTCTCAGCCTATCAAGGTCCCACGGAGCAGCAGCAGAGCCTTCAGGTGCATCAGCCCCTCCCCCTCCCCAGTTTTGTATCATCAGCAAACTTGCTTAGGGCACTCCCTATCTCTTCATCCAGGTTGTTGACAAACAAGTTAAATAAGACTGGACCCAGTGTTAATCCCTGGGGAATGCCACTGACTACAGGCCTCCCACTGGATTCTACTCCACTCGTCACAATCCTCTGGGCTTTGCCATTCAGCCAGTTCTTCATCTACCTCACTGTCCATTTATCCAGCTCACGTTTTTTGAGCTTACCTACAATCATGTTATGGGAGAAAGTGTCAAAAGTCTTTCTGAAGTCAAGGTAGACAAAATCCATATAAAAGTTCCCATTTTTCTTTTGTCTTTTTCACAGCACTCTTACAAGCATAATTCAGCAATTCCAGGAAATGTCATTGTGGAAAACAAGTTTTTTTGAAATATGTTGGGTTGGTTTTTGTTTTGTTTTTTTTTTCTTAATAACACAATTGTGAGCTTTACTTTCTTGCAAGTTTGTAGGAAGACTACTGCTCTGCTTGAAAATCTGTAGTTCTGGTATGTGGCCAAATGTGCCTGTGTCAGACTTCAACTTCACTTTGTTTTCCCTCTAGAGCTGCTTTTTTGTTTTTCCCTATATGATCTCTGTAGAAATCTCATGCACTGGTGGTGCTTTCTCATGTTTCACATTGGATTTTAAGAAGTTGTTTTCTCTTATGAGCACCTTGCTGCATAAAGGACACAGCAGAGCAAATGTGTTGTGCTGGTTGGTGGCCAGCAGCGAGCATTCAGCTAACAGTCCCTGAAAGGACACAGGAGGAGCAGGTATTTTATTGTCATGTCACTGTGGCACTACTGTACTTTGAAACTCACTGTAGAACACGGGAGCAGGTATTAGCATTATGCAGCTGTTCTTATTGCCCACTCAAAAATTTAGTCACAAAGTGCATAAGAACCAGACCAAGTGAAAGAGAAGGCACATCTGCAAATGGTCAAAAGAAAATTTGCCCTATGCACTGCTAGTGGAAGGACTGACAACAGTTCATTCATGACTGAAGCAGTTCATTTGGGAGAAGATATTTTTTGATTGTGGTTTGGGGCTATGGACTGGCTTTTAAGAAGACAGAGGTGCCATTCCAAAAGTGGTATCAATGAAAAGAATACAAAAGTGGTGGAAAGGTAGAAGAGGCAGGAGGAGAATTGCATGCCTGATTTCAGAGCCCATAGGCACACTTATGTGGAAATTAGTGATGTCATGCTATGCATATATTTGTTAACTGTTGAAGGATTGGGGAATAGATAGAATCTGAATCATTGCAGCTTGTATCACTTGACTATGCTCCTCTTTGGAGCATATGTATAAAATTATTTGGTTTTTTGGGGGGTAAGGGAAGTGAGTAGTGGGGGTGGATTTACACACCAGAATTCACCTGTTCAGCAACTGTCATATACTTGAGTTCTATACTGATGTGCTATGTCAATTAACGTTAAACCATATAAATTCCTGTAAAATTAAAGCACATTAATTGATTCTAGTAGGACTGTTATGGTACCCATGAAGAACTCTGCCCAAACATGTAAAATAGCAGATATTATAACTTTTAGGCAGGAAATGATGCCAGTTATTGTTTCTTGCAGAACATTTTTGCTTGGTTGCTCTTTAAATTTAAAAGCAAAATTGTAGTTTTAGCTGTGGGAATGTAATAATATATTATCACCTTTATTTGGTAGACAATATGAACAGGGAAATATTATAGCATGTCCTGAACACCAGGGGTAAAAACATACCTGAGATCTTCTATGCTAATTCAATTGAATCTAGTATGCATTCTTTTTGTCTAGTTTTTGAGAAGTTTGATTACCTGATAATAACTCAAGCTAAAAGATGATAAGGGTAATGAAAACTTCATAAGAATGTCAGTTCATTGTATATAGCAATTCTTGCATTCCATGTAATGTTATTCTCCAGAAATGAGCGGTGAAAGATGTTAGAAAGAAAGCTGCAAAAACCCATGAGGCACTTAGTTCTGTAATATTGGACCACAGAGAGAAATTTCTTTCTGACCTATAATTTTCATCCTCCTGAATGTGACTGCAGATACTGCTCTTAGTTATCTAAAGTGTCATTACAGTACCTCCTAGGGACAAGCACAGTACTGTGAAAACATTCACCTAGGGCTTCAACAGTTAATGACTGTTGTCTGAAAGAGGAGGGAAAATGGGCATTTATCTCTTTACCTAGAGCAGCAAGTTACCCCACCTCTAGGACAGGTGCTGAGTCACACTATAGAGGAAGATTAGTGCCAGTACATTATTCTTCTGTGTCCAACAGCTGTGAGTAATCTCTTCCTAAAATCTGACTGAGAGCTAACAAAAATAAAACTAAAACATCTGTGCCAGCTATGCACAGCTCTGTGCTGTGGCTTTATCTGCAGCACATTCGCTACCATAGCTGCCCATTTTCTTGTGCTTTATCAATTCATACTCGGCAACAGGAGAATTAAAATTGTAATTTGGAGAATCATTTAATTTCATAGTTTTATTACCTCTTTTCTGATTCCAGTGTTTCTTCTTCCTTTCCCAATTTTCCATACGTTTTTTTTTTTTTTTTTTTTTTAGCAAAATACTCCAGGCAGCCTTGTCAGTAAACAAATAAGTGAAAATGTTAAGAGCAAAGTAGCTGTCCTATCACTCCTGCAGTCCTTCCATTCGTCACAGTATTACTCAGAAATTACTTCTACTGAGCCATGTTCAGTCAAGCAGCTGAGTGTACTTGATAAGAACTTTGAATATTTTCATTTCCTGTCCTTTTATATGTTTTCTGTGGATATCCGTGCACCCAGTGATCTTTTAATCAGATGTAAATCTGGACTGGGACACCTGGTCTGAAGTCCCTATTACTTGTACCACTTTCAAACCCCAGCTTTGAATTGTTTACCTTTGCTGCTTTATCACCACTTTTGTAGTCTTGAAATTCCCTCTGCAGTATAAGCCAGAGGTATGACCATCACAACAAACTTTGAACAGGTGTCCTATTCCATGATTTTTTTCCTGTTGAATCATATATGATTTGCACATCTAACATTTCTCATTTTCTGATAGTATGTGGTAATACTTAGTATCCAGACTAATTCTCCACTTTTATCCTACCACCAGTCATAATGATGCATGGATATCTGTATCATTTGTGCTACAATTTTTTCCTACACTTATGGCAAATGTTGAACCACAGAGAAAGGAAAACTGATAATTAACACTTAAAGAAGCCCCCAAAATATGGAAGTTACATCCTCTGTATCTTCTTTAACTTTTGATACAATCAGAAATAGCAGATTTCATTTGATAATAAGCCCTTTAGTCTATGTTAGATAAAAGCTTCAGCAGGAACTTCCTCACTTAGTCTAGGATCATTTGTGAAAGACCTACTACATGTCTCCTGTAGACGTTCTCCTTGATTCCCCATGAGTTGTTTCTAATTTATTTAATTTAAAACTGATCTTCAAGATTTCCTAGATCAGTATTGCACTAGAATCACATTTAGAGTATATTTTCTTGAAATTAATTCCAGGAAATAAAAAAAAAAAAAAAAATTACTTTGATAACTCTGAAGAAAAAGAAATTAAGCTTATTAATGGACAGAAATTAGAAAATTCACATAGGCTGGCCATTAATAAGTTCTAAGTTAGAACTTAGGAGCTTCCAGTTCTGAGAGGAGAGCTTCTGAGTAAGAAATGCTGCTGGGGAACCCTGCCCCATCCTTAACTAATTGTAGATATCAGATTGATTACTAGTGGGATAATATAATGTGTTTCAAACAATAAAAGATGGATTTTTTCTTCCTTCTAAAGTTATCATAAGTGTCTAGAAATCCTAGATGACTAAATTAGATGCTGTACAGAGAGAGACTGTGTGACTTTTTTGCTAGCTCTGTGTTGATCAAGATCCTTTTTGGGGTTTGCTTTGTGCTCTTCTGAGCAACACGAAAGTGTTGTTAAATCCATGAATTTAGGGTTCCAGGAGCAGTCACAGAGAATTGGTGTGCCCTACTATGGATGGAATGTGTTAAGAAACAATCTCTGTGCTGAGACAAAATTTCTCCATTTCCACTCTTTGAAAAAGCCCAAAGAATACCTGCAATTTCTTTTTGTACGGTGCTAACATAAAACTGTACTGCAAATTAATATGAGGAGAAGGTGAAAAGGAGCTGGTTTAGGTTAGTGAAATAAAGAGTAATTGTATAGCAAGGCTGACCTGAAATATGTAATATGTGAGTTATGCTGACTCCTGATTTTTGCTGCCCGCTGAAATTACCCTGGAGAAAAAGTTGTTAAAGGAATCATATAGAGAAGTCATGCATGCAAGAATGCACTTCAGTCATGCACTTCTCTGTTCACTCATAACACAGGTTGCAGCCTTCTAATAGCTCCAGTAAGTAACTCAGCTTAGCAAAGTTCAAAGTATTTGTATTTCTAGAAAGTGGAGTTTTGAGTCAGTCATTTAATCATGTTGATATTCTTATTAAACATTACAAGTAAAGAGAAAATTAAATAATTTTTATTACGCATTCAGTGTTATAGAGATCATCTTTTATAATGTCCTCAAAACATCATAGTTTAATAACATTAAAAAATAGTCTCTTATCCATTTATATTTTAGTATCAAACTATTACAGATTTCTCTGTGTTTTAACAAACTCTTGAAAAGTTGCCAAAGCCTGAGCAAACAGAATTAAAATATGCTGATTATAAACTTAATCCAAACCAAATTTGTAGATAAAAAATAAGGTAAGATTCTGCTATTATTACTACTTCTTGGTATTATTCCTCATGTATTTATCCTTGTAAAATTTTTCATGGTCAAATTTAGTAGGAGTTACAGGGGTTGTGCATTTATGGTATCAGGCCAGCCCCATTTCCTGTCATATATTCAGTTACTTTTTGAAGTGTAGCTGCAAGCACCGTGTGTTACTAATATTTATTTGGTGCTCTTAGTTAGATTGGAGAAAACTATTGAGATTAGCTTTGAAAAAATAATTTCAGTGCTTCTTCTTTAGTTGATAAAGTTTTCACTTCCAGTTAATGTTCTAAACTGTTAATGGTATCCAAAATATTCTGTTCATGTAATAAAGACCTCTGGATGACAGAAGAACAAAAGAAATATAATGTAAAAGTCTTTAACTAAAAAAACATCTTTTGGCTAAATTTCTATCTAAGTAGTTGTTTTGTGTTTGCCTCCAAATTGCATCGCTATTCAGTTTGGCAAGTTCATGTGAAAAAGAGGCATATTTTGTAAAGTGATTGAAATAATATTAAAAATTACTAAATAACCATCAGAAGGATCTCTTCATAGGCAGTTTCATATAATTTTTTGTCATCATTTTAAAAAGGCCAGTTTTCAGGAGCCAAAATTTCATGTTTCTGGAACATGATTTCAAGGTCAATACAAAAATTTCCACCTCAACTGGTGTAGAATTTATGGGTTGGTTTACAATCTTTCTGTTTTGGTGAATTACTATTTGTCCTTAATAATAGATGCATGGATTCATTTTATGTTTCCCAACAACTGGGTTATTTTCTTGCACTATTACAGAGAGAACTAGAACAGAGAGAACCGGCTCAATGCTCAAATTGAGAACGCCAAAGTTGTTTAACTTGCAGTAAGCACAGGGGACTTTTAGCACATTAGAAAGGGAAAAATAGAGTAAAACCTGTGTGAGTCTGCAGGGAGATGAAGAACTCAAAAGCTTAAGACTTGATTTGATTAAGAAAAGTCAGAAGGAAGACTGTCATGGAAATGTACATGTCGATAGACCTCACGAGGGCACTTAATCAAACCTGTCATCCATGGCAGGATCAAATACGCTGAAATTAATCCAGACTGATATTTGCCTAGCTTGTTCCTAAAAACCTCTGAGGACGGAGATGCTGTCTCTTGCAAGCAGTCTGTTCCATGGAATATCTGTTCTTTACTATGAAAAAGTAAAATGTCTTGTGTCTTCTGCTCTGGTAGTCAAGCTGATGTTTTTAAGTCTTTCTGCCTGTGGACATTAAGAGCAGATGGTCACTGTGTTCTTCTGACTGTTTGCCTATTGGAAACCCTCCATGATATCCCCTTTATCTCTTTTCTAATTTGAACAAAGTTAATCCCTTCAGTCTCTCTATATAACTCATGTTTACCAAAAGACTTAATGCTGTGTTGTTTTCCTTTGAAAAAGCTCATTTAGCCATATTTTTCTTAAACTGCGATGCTCAAAACTATGCAAAGTTTTCTTCAGCAGTGGGTAGAGCACAATAATTGCCCTTGGTGTATTACATGTGTCACATACATGCTGTGTTGAAGTATGTCTCAACTTTCTCTCTTGCTCTATATAATTTTTGGTTAGTTTGTACTTATTTAAGGAGGGGCTCAATTTTTTATTTATGCCTTAGAGCAGCCTAATAACTTATTCTGCATTTTTTTTCCTTTGTCTGATTGATTTGTGGGATATCTCTTCAGTTCTGGTCCTGTATTTGTTATTTTTCCAAGTCTAGTGCTAAAGATGAAAGGTGTGTTCTCTAGTCAGTCCTACAGGATGTTGTAAACTTTGGATAGATGAAGATTCAAGGACAGATACTGATATTGCATGAACTGTGTTTTCCCATATTGCTTGCGAGACTGTTGTTGACAACACTGTCGAGAAAATACCTAATTTCTAAGGTACTCAGACTAAAATGTGAATCCAACAGGCAATATTTTCTGGCAGTAAGTTTGTATGACTTTAGTCATTTTTTTAAATTTATGACATACTAGATAAGTGCCATATCTTGGGGTGACTGTATGATACTGTATTCCCTATTGTCTGCCCTATGCCAGACATTAATCCTGTGCCTTTCTGTGTCTTTAAGCTGTGTCTGAGTGAAAGAGAAAAAAAAAACCCAAGCAGTTTTGTGTTCAAGGACACTGATACACACTTCCCTGCATTCCAGGCTGCTACAGAGTGGAGGAAAGCACCTTCCTGCTTTTCCCAGCTCTTGGCTCCTTTCCTCAGGAGAGAAACAGAGACTTAAACTCCTTTGCTTTTCAGCTAATCTGTGATCTGAGGCAAGAAAGTTTTTTTTCCCCTGGGACTTTGGCTTCTTGTTCTTCTCTTCTGGACTGTTCAGTAACACCAGAACATCATTGGGAGATCCTACACCAGGGCACGGGCCCACACTGAACCCCAGCTCCAGAGAGGAGAGGGACACATCCACAAGGACTTAGAATTTTACCAGGTTCTCCCCATAGCGAGAGGTTTTATTATTTAGCATTATTCTTTTTTTTTTTTTTCCCTGTGCCTGTGTGCACTTTACTTGTTAAATAAATAGGGTTTTTTTCACTTTCCTCTGAGGAAAATTCTTTCTGAACCTGGTGGGGGAGGGGAGGCTGTAACCTGCCTTCTATCAGAGAACATTCATTTTAGATGTACCTCCAAATTTGTCTCAAACCAGGACACATGGCTAAGCAGCATGTGACTTCATGGCTAAATAAAATGCAAAACACAGAAAAAAAACTCCAAAAAACATAGAATTTATTTTCAAGCAATGAAAATAAGTCACAGGAGTAAGAGTTGAATGAACGATGAGATTCCATCCTAAAAGAGACCAAGGAAACACTGTTGCTGGGTTGTTTAGATGGCTTGCTGGCTTCCTCTGTGGCTGTGTCCTAGGATTCCGTGTTTACTGTTGTATCCTTGGAGATTCATATCCTTGACAAGATCACAGAGGATGCTAAGCTTCTTTCTTTGTCTGACTGCAAGAAAAAATGATGTATAAAGAAGTATATAAAAGACTATAGGAAGAAAATATGGGGGGGTTTATGACAGCTTGTTAGTGACATGCACCAGAAGGTTACTTGCCCATCAGTGGTAGTTAGAATAAAATGGTGTAAAAAAACAAACCACCAGAAGCAAGGGTAAAGATCACCAGAGTGATGTCATGGTCACCATACAATTTCCACATCTATGCCCATATAAACCTATAGGGCTGCATAAGCCTATGAGTCAGTTGAGTTTTCTGTCTTCTCATTCAGAAATTCCCCCTAGAGCATGAGGGAAAGTTTGGCTAAATAATGTGCTGACTAATTACTGTGAGAATCCCTCCCAGTCTACTTCAGCAGTCCATATGCATTCAACCTGGTAGTATTTTTCTTAAAGGTAGGACATGCCATGTGCTCTAACTGCCACAGTACCTAATCTTATGCCTTCTGAAAAGATGCCTTTCTTCTTGACATCAGGCTAGAAAAGAGGAATGCCAGCTAATACAGTCTGTCATTAGCACTTACTTTCTGTCCTAGAAGACTGAGAGATTTTATCATATGTATTTTTATACTATTATGCTTTAAAAACATCTTGCAAATTTTGCTTAACTGTATTTGATATAATTTTTCTCATCCTTCCTTAGTAGTTGAATTTGAGCACGTAAGCTGCTTTTCCAAACAGAGGACAGTAAGGATAAAGGAGAACTGTCCCACTAAAACATCTGTAAGCGTCTTTAGAGGTATGGAATGCAAAATGCTGTAGTATTCTATGAAGAATTTTTTCTTGTTCATTTTGAGTTTATTCAATTGATCTGTCTTTCCTGAACTCGTGGCAGCAAAGTGTAACACCCACCCACTTAACCAGATATTCAAATGTGCAATTACACAAAGGGAAGGCTAATTGTGCTTATTTTTCCTAGTGTTACCAGCCTCACTCTGTTTTTATAGCATAGAACACATTAAGGAAGTAAAAAAAAAAAAAAAAAAACTAACCAAAATAAATATGTCTGTAGCCCAATTAGCTACCACATTATTATGTATGGACTTCTCTAATGCCATTTACAGGATACGAAAGAGTTGAACAATAAAATAGTGCCACTGTGATTATATTACACCATAAAATAAAGCATGCCAGCCTGTTAAAGGCTAAATCAGTGTGAATCTCATGCATCATCAGTTCCTTTCTAAATATTTTTTGTCCCTCTAATGTGGCTCTTATGATGGATAATTTATGTTCTACTTTCATTTTCTGTCTTTAAGTGGTTTCAAATTCTAGATATGATCATCAGGTTCCACAAATCATTGATGAAATTCACGATCTGTTAAATATAGACTTTGTATGCTTTCAAAGAAGAATCAGGTTTCACTAATAACCTTGCAGTCCCTGCTTTATAAGATTTAGGGTTGTATTTGTAAATGGCTTATGCAAAATTAATCATACCTTGCAAACTGCATCAGGAGAATTGCTCGCAGCAACGCAACTTAATCCATTGGATGAGTATTGGTCACAAGACAAGAGAACAAGACTAGTGCAAAAGGCTTCTTGCTACTGCTCTTCTGCGTGTTATCATATAAACAATGTCACATCCTTAAGTTAATATATTTTTTAGCCATTTTTTACATCATATAGGTTTTGGAGGAAGAATGTTTTCTTCACTACCTAGAAAAACTGTGCCTTGGTGTTAGAATAAATTATTAGGCACAACTATAATGCAGATAGTAAGTCATATTTGCCATCCTGTGTTCATTAATGGAAGTCATTTATCATTCAGGATTTACCTGATGTTGTATCTTAAAGGCACCTAAAGCAAGTGCGGTGTTATAACTAATGGAATATATAAATTCATGGCTAGGATACCTCACTGGAGAGGAATGGGAATTCAATGCAAATGGGTGAAAACAATAGGGTGGATTAATTCTTCTGGCTATGCAGCTATGAAAAATCCTGCTGCAACCCCCTAAAAGTTTGATTCTCTAATAGCAGCAAGAGACAGAGCACTCCCAAATTGCAAATTTGAGTAAAAAGTAGGCAAAATCTCAGAAAAAGGGGAATGTATAAACATGACATTAGCTCTTACAGGCTTCTGTCGCTCTGCTGGTATCACATCCATTTCCCTGAGATTTAGTTTTACCAGCTAGTCTTCAGCAATATGCTTCAGTCTTGAGCAGATGCTTTGTAACGTATTTGGCAGCTTTTCTGTGTTAGGTGGAAGAAGGGACTATGCAGTTGCTCTTCAGTGGGGTGCAGAGAGCACAAATATCTTTGCATCATCACATTGTTTTTCAGAACCCAGGTATTCATTGATATTTGTGAATAGTGAGGAAAAAGAAGAAACCTTGTCATGTTTAATGTAATAATATTAGAAAAAACTGACAATTGTCTTTGGCACTACTAAGTACAGAAGGACCAGAGTTTCTTACAGAGCAGCCCTATTTGTTCCCTGCATACAGTTTATGTTTGAAAATGTAGGGTTGGTAAAGGGACTGACATGAGCATCCTCAGAAAATGCTAGAAACTCATTTTGTGCAAGGAAAGCCATTAATTCAGACCTCAAAATCCTTGAAAAGGGATTATTTGAGCCCTACCAAGACCAGGGCATTCAAAATCATCAACTGATTTCTGAAGGAAAAAAAAAAAATTTGCTTTTTATAGGTGACAACAGTGAAAAACAGTCGATGTATTGTTTATTAGTCCCAGCAACTGTCGTCTTCTGTGATGCCTTATCCTTGTTTAAAAATCTGCAGAAGTGATAAAACATTCATCTTAATATGCACTATTAGTAAAATGTTTGGCAGTTGATTTCTTTAAAATTCTGGGTGTGACTGTGACAGAAAAGTTGAGACCAACACCTTTTTCGATTAGACACTTTCTAGGTTATACTTTCCTGGTATAACAACTTGCTGGCAAGATGTACTGACAGCACAGTGTCAGTAACTTTTTTTTGCTAAAAGCTCTTCTTTTGTGCTTGAAATAATTTATGGGGGCTCAGGTTTGTTCTATTAGGTTTAGGCTGAAGTAGCTAAATTATGAAGTATTATCTATGATCTGTTTCTACCAGAAATTTAAAAATGCATATTTTGTTGAGCAAATTGGGTCATTAAATATGGAAAAAGGTCACAGAGTTACCTGATCTGCATATGTAGATAGACATTCTGAATGACATTTGGACTAGATTATTTGAATAGTAACCTAAATGCTTGCTCATGTTCATATGAAATGTATACAAACATGTTTTCAGGACAAATGCCTGAACATATTTGTATATTTAGGAATTTTTCAAGAAGACAGTTGTACAGACTGCAAAATAATAGACCACCTTATTAAAATAATAAGTGTTGTACTTAGTGAATTCTTCGTAGATTCCCCCCCTTCCACTGGTTAGGTAATTAATTGCACTATTTGATCAAAACAGTGTATCTTAGTCCTTCTGCTGTTTGATCATTGAATAGCAGACATAACCAGGGAAGTAAAGATTCACTGTTTTCAGCATCAGAAAATTATTTTTGGTATTTTTAGCATGTGCTTCTGTAGTTTTCATTAGAAGAGAATTCCATACTCTTTGTGTACTATTTCTACCATGAAAATTGAGTATCCTTTTGGGATAAATGTGTCAAGAGAAAGGCACATCATAAAAATAAATTAAATAATTGCAAGCAAACAATTTTCAGCTTGTATTCTCAGGACTCAATTTTTATTGATGTTTCACTCACTCTGGGAATCTTTCCTGATAATGTAATCCTGAAAACAGTTTCCTTCTTCTCTGACCTTTGTATTCAGAAACATTTGTTGAAGTGGTTTTGCAGGAATTTTTTCCTTCCCTAAGGTATTGCAGGAAATTCTGATCAGGGACAGTTTCACTTAATTGTAAAATGTCTTGGCACAAGATCACAGGTTTAAAGGAGGTATGTAAATACTTCACATTTTCCATATAACTCCCTCAGTTTCATCATTCTGGCAGTTTGTGTCTGTCAATCTCCATAGATTAAGAAATACAATAGCAACAAGCATGCACCACCAAGGAAAGGAATATTTAAATTAATTTCTCTCCAGCAGGGGTCTTGGCTGGACTGCCTTGCTATCTTTCTTGTTTGGATCAGTGTATCTGTGTTCCAGCCCCTCGAACCCAGTTTGCATTACATCACCAGAAAAATCTGAGACTGATTTTACTTGCTCTTTGTTGACTCTGAGGTCTGAAAAGATTAGCTCCAGACTTGCTGGAAACAAGGAATAACAAACAGTTGCTTTTCTACCTTATTTGTGGGCTGCAGGGCCCAGGGACATTTTTGTGCCATTCTGATTTTGGAGGCTGCTTCACCCTGTGCTACTTTGCTGTGGTCTGTCTGCACACTGGGTCTGCAGTGTCCTCTCACTGCTCAGCCTGAGACAGGAGCTGAGATGTCCAGCTGACTCTTCTCCATTGTACTTGAGGTAGTGCATCAGCTCTATGACTTTTTTTTCTTTTAATCTTACTTTTCTGACAGTAGCTTGGTCTGAGCTACATACCAGTAATGCCACCTTGGGGTATAAATCAGTTTACCCTTCCCACATCACTTCATCCAAAATGCCAAACAGTAAAAAAGGAGGTCTCAGAACCAGTTGCACAGCACTGAAATCCACATAGAAAAACTATTTTTTCATGTCAAGATGACTCAGAGCTTTTCCCTCTATAAAAAAATATATAATGATATCTTTGTGGTGGCTGCAATGGCTTCTCACATCAATTAATGAGAATAAAAAACCTATTTTAGCAGAGGAAAGAAAGAGTGTGAGTTAGCATGTTGCTTAGTTATCCTTAACAAGTGTTTCCCAATACCAGGCTTTGAGAACAAGCTGTTGTATGTAAAAGTTTAAAAACCTTACTAACAAGGATAATCAAGCTTTTTAATGACAAAGTCTTTGCAGAGTCACAGTGCAAAATTGTGATTATGATTAATTTCCTTGGGGGATGCATGACTGACAGCAACTGAAGCTGGCTATCCCACAGTCATAAATTGAAATATGGTTAAGTTTTGCTGTTTGCACAGGGGGAGGAAATACAGACTGGCATGTTGAACTGCATAGGGCATACTGTATCTTTTAGCAGAGCAGGATTAAACCTTCAATACTTTTGCCCCAAACTCTTTCTGACCTTTTTTTGTGCTCTCTAGTGCATTTGACATCCCAGAGGAAGGCACAAACCAGCACAGCAAGCACTTCCAAGGTTTTCTGCAAGGAGACTTGTACAAGTTATCCTGAATCCCAGCTGACATTATGTTCTGCCATTTGCATTTTTTGTCTCAGTAGCATTAAATGTGGGGCCAAGTCTAATTAGACTTCTCAGTTTCTACTTTCATGTAAGGGTGACTTACAGCTAATGGTCCAAGCTACCATCAGAGGAGATGTGGCCAGAACGCGTCTGACGTGCTGAACTGTCCAGAAGTTCCCACCTGTCTGTGGTGCCCGGCCTTTTGGCATTCTTCTGAAAAGTCTTACAGCTTCTTTAATGTATGGCTGTAAGAACAGGACGGAAGCATCCTGCATAACATGGAAGCAAGTCCCCTCTCCGCAGTTTCATTTCTTGCACTTGGTATGATTTGTGCTTGGAAATCAAAGGTAGGATGTTCTAAAGAAAGATGTCTATCATCACCCATAATCCAAATTTCCAAGATTTTTTTAATTCCTAAATCTTTGAATGAGTGCTACAGAATGAAATGTCTTTTTCAAGAGTGTTTGGAGACAAGCCCATCTATAACAAGGACTTGCCTAAACTACTTTTCTTTAAAAAAGAAAAGGATGCAAGAAATAAAAACCAGGAAGGAGTTTCATTTCACAGTTACAAATCTCTACCCATCTTCTAGTCTGTGTTCTTCCTTACATTCTAGTCACTGTAAACTAGAGATAATCTTATAATGAATTTTTGAAGGTTGATTGGTTTGTTTGTTCTTAAAAGGATGTACCTGACTTCATTAACTGTCAATGGAATCTATGATCATAAATGACTTGAACATTTTGAAAATTCTATCCTCAGTCATCATCAAGGTTGTGTTGCCATTTCAGCTAGTCCTTCAGTCTTTGCAGCATTAGGAAACAACCTTCTTGACAAAGAGGTGTCAGCCCACAGCAGGATAGCTAGCCTGTTGTGACATAGCAGCTGTCAGGAGAAAAGAAAAAGAGCTTCAGTCTTTCTTTTCCTTATCACAGGTGACAGCTGAGGGAAATAGAGCTAGATTTTAATGCTCGAAACAGTTTTTATTTTTGAGAACTGTTTGTTTTCTTTTCTTTTTGTTTTTCCTATTGGATTAGCATGTACTGTGCCAAAAATATTAGTCACCCCATGGAAAAGTACACTGTTAAATATTTTGATTTTTCTTTATCTATACAAGATTTATCAGAACTTTTTCTTTCTTAAAGAGTTTTACCTCCAGTTAGTTTGCAACAATAAATATATTATAAAGAATAGCGTACACAGTAGTAATTTTATGGAATTTTCCTTCTCTTTGAGATGTAAAACTAGCAGAAAAAGGTTTTGTAGTGAAGTTGTGTACTGTCGAAAAGGGTTCTTTATCAATATCAATTCTCTGTTCAGACAATAAAATGAAGACTGAGGTGCTTGGGAAATTTCTTGCAGAAGTGAAACATTCAAGCTGACTTGCGTGGCTAATCAAGACAAAAAAACAAGCCTAAGCTTAGTTAACTGAAAGGCACGACTAAGCAATTACCCACACTGTATAATACTGTTTCCATGCAGCCACCCACACGTTCTGCTGATCCTGAAGACAATAATGAGGCCATTCTGTCTCCTTTCAAAAGCAGTAAAGAGAAGACTTTTAGAAGTATGGCTTTGTGGTACCCACCTCATCAGGAGGATAATATCCTGCTCAAAAAACCCTTATGTCAAGGTGCTTGAATCATTAAAACATCATCTGAATTGTGTCTGAATCCTGCCCTGATGGACAAGAACAATTATGTGTTATATACTAGGCTGGCACCTTGTAGGAAACTACCAGGGTTACTTTCAATTCTTTGCAATACTTAAAACAATTACTTAATAGACAGAAAGTGAATGGCCACAATGATTAAGTAACTGTTCAATACATTATGTTGCTGTCTTTTAGACTAGATGGTCACACTCTTAATCCTTTTCTGTGCTAACTTGCTGGAGATGATACAGAGATTGCTAGCTGGGACATGATACAGGGATTTTAGATGACTTTAAGAGTAAATGGTAAGCAGAAAAGTGTATAACTTTGTAGCTACTGGATTTCTGGTTGATTCAGGTGCTATTCAAAAAGATACTGCAAAGTGGGGGGTAAGCATACCAGCAGTAACATACTTATCACAGTCTGGGATCCAGTGATCCAGGGTTTGAGCTGTGTTTAGTAAGTTGAAACTAAATATTAGAGGAAGGTCTCGTTATCCAGTGCTTTAACAGGAGAAATACAGTCATGTTTATTGTATCAGACAGTGAAGCTATCAGAAGGCTTAGAAGTCGGTACTGTTACTTAAAATTAAGACTCTTTCCATTTGTAAAGCCACACAGTGGAAGGATTTAGAAAGTACTTACCTGTTGAAAATATTTTTCCTCAGATGGTAATGCTGAAAAATTAATAAAACTTGTCAAACAGAATATATCTTCAATTATGACAGCTTAGGAGGAATAGAAGTCTCTAACCCTATGTAGTAGTTATAATCAGTTTTTTAAACACTGGAATATGCATCATGGGTGTTAGTCAATCTCCAGGTGTACCTTTATAAATCTGTATGTGGCAATTCCAAAGAAATTTCATCAGACTGTGGTCTGGATTTGTTTCCTTGAGAAATTTAGTGGAAAAAACAGGTATAGCCTTCATGACATTACTGTGCCTTTTGTCATATTTAGAGTTCTCGATGCATATAGTCCCTCCTTTTAGGGTCAGCCCAGACTAAAGGCTTATTTCATATTAGAATGGTGCGATCTTCATGGCATTAATGAGACAAATCTGAGTTGGCATTATTTAGGTCCTAGATCTCATGGAAATATTCTTTCATATAGTTCAAAATACATGGATCACTGTCATTGGTTTGTGAATTTGAACAATTTGGGAGAAGTTAACCATGATTTTGAAAACCTGTTTCTTCTTCCTTATGCAGGGAAAAGTACTGGAAGTACTGGATGTCACATAAGGATCAACTTGTTGTAAATGAAAGAAGAGTCAGGCCTCAGGGGTTTAACTGGGATCCTTCCCTTAAATGTGTTCATTGTAAAATTTTTCTGTAAACTGTAGGCAGCCTATTTGGAAAATTATTTCCTGCAACGCTTAGCCTTTCAAGGACTATGTCATGATGCTACCTGCAATGAACACAGTAGTCTCTGGATAAATAGAAATCTATCCTAGGATGGTGATTTACAGTCTTGACAGAACTCAGTGGGATGTATATTAACCTGACTATCCATTAAGTGCCTTCCTGCCTTGAAAAGGCCTATTTTTAAGAGCTTCCTTGACTCTCCCTGGTTTAGAATGATGGAAATTAGCCCCACTACTAGCAGATGTTAATCATGTAGCTTAATGCACTGCTGGAGGGCATTTGCATTATGATGGTGAGCATGGTGTAAGTACCTGTACAGAACAGATTAGACCATGTTGCCTTTCGTGTTTTCAACAGATGCCACACTCTCCACTCCGGAGAATCTGCTTGCAATGCAGCCATAACTACTTTTATTCTGGCTCAGTGTCAGTGTTTTAGTCTGCCCTAACTTCATGAAAAGTTTTGGCTGGCTTTCTTATTCTGGGCTGCTTTCTTTTTCTCTTCCTCAGCACCTTTATCTAAGTGCTCGTGAGAGCCCTCACTCAGCTCTGCTGTCACTCCCCTCACTTTTTTAGTGGCTGTTCTTCAAAATTCTCTTGTGTAAGTCCTCTATTTTAGCATGCTTTAAGATTTTGCTCTTGGCCACTTTTATTGCCTCATCTTCTACTTTTACGACTGGGGTTATTATTTCTTTGCTAGTTATTTCTATACCGGCTTCTTCATTCTGTCTCCCATGGGAAAAGCCCACGGTGCCCCCCTAGCTCACCTAGAAATTTTCTTTTTCTCATCTGTAACACAGATCAAAAGTAATGTAGATTTTTGCTTTCCAAATTGTCCACCTGATATCCACTCACCAGTCTTGCAACAGAGCTTCCACTCCAACACCCTGGGCCTGAATCAGTCAGCCTGGGGCACTTGCCCAAAACAGGAGTTAAAATGAAAAATGTCAAAAGTTCCACTAAGAAAACTGTAGTAGGGTAATTCAGTACTTTGAAAAAGGAAGCATTACACCTAGGTAGCTTTATTTTTTCAATTAATTTTAAAAGATAAACCATCCTACTGAGCACTGTCTGCTTGGATCCCAGGTCTTGAGCGCTGCAACTGGCCCACTTAAATTTCTACTTATCCAGACCTGCTTTTCTCAGAAGAAAAAAATTGAGTTTTGCTGATTTTTTTTTTTTTGTATTCTATTACACACAAAAATTGAAAATTCAGTAGTTTTCTAAATTCCAAATATTTTACTCTATTGGGACTATTCCACTCACACTAATTAAGAGCTAGTCCTTTCTCTCATTCTTCCTCTATGACAGCAGGCCCTGGGGTAGTGGCCATGAGAAGGGGAGAGAGAAGACCAGCAGGCAGGAATGATGCTCCAAGAAGAATGAATTTATTAATTAATTTCCACTATACCATAGACCTTTTCTTCATAAGCTAATTGGTCAAAGGCACACCCACCCTTTGGGGTCATTGGCCAAAATCCTAAAACATTCATTATCAAAATATTTTTCTATTGAACTATGAGCAAAGCTTTACAAGGTCACAGGTGTTTAAACTTACTAACAGCTTCTGTGAGAGAGAAAAACCTCCCACAGGATTAGAAAAATAGCTAGGATTTTTCATGCTAGCAGCATTTTTGTGTCCACATTCCTCATTACAGAAAACATCTGTTACCACCTTTCTATTTTACTTTCTAAATCAGTGACATGTTGAAAAAATTTCCAGTGCTAGTGGCTGCAATCTCCTTCTCTCTAACTTACTTATTCTTCCCTTAATAGGAAATATTGCCAAAGGATTGCTCATAAGTAGTGCTCCTCTCCTAGCATTCTGTTGAGCAATGTGTTTAGGGTCTAAAATTAAACCAAAGCTATATGCAGGTGTCAAAGGACCTAGATCAAGTATTTTACAGTAACATATAGTGTTGTTATTAGAGGAAATGGTTTTCTAAGTTCTTAATATATTGATGTAATTATGAGAATCAATTGCAGATGCTGCAGGATTGCCTTATCCATATGTTTTCAAACTCAAAGCATAATAAAAGACCAAATAGTATGAATGTCTGCTTATTTTCCTTGTAATTCTGATTATACTTATTATACTGAATTTTCATTTTGTCACTTAAAGTGTCATTGGTCATTGTGACCAAGTCCTTCATACTGGTGAATTACAGCCAATGAAAAGCAGAAGTAGTGAGTTCCAGTGAACTGCAAACCAATTAGCTCTAGGCGTGGAATTTTCGTAATTCAGACTCATTTTTATTTTCCTCCATGCCTGTTACATATAACATTAGATAGAGGGGGAGAAAGTGCACACGCTCTCCTTCTCTCTCTATTTATCTCTGTTTTATTTTCTTTTTTTCCTCTGGTTGGCACATATCTACTGTTTATGTTATGAAAGTACTGAAGTATGCATACAGTAGATCTCTTTTTTTTTAATTTTTTTTATTTTTAGTGTTAGGTTATGCCTCAAGTGAAGAATTGGGCTGGGCTTTTTCCCAGGTATAATGTGTCCATGTTCAAAATGCTTTTAGCCGGTATGACCCAGAGTGTTGAACAGCCAGACGGATAATTTTTCATTTACTTGGAGTGAAGACCTGCACAATTTATATCCAGGGAGGTAACTAAACCACTCAAGGTCTGGTAGTTCCCCAGTGACCTCCTTCACTTCTTCATGTGCATAGAGAGGGGAGTTCAGTGTGCTGAAACACAAAGGCTTAGGTGATATGTGTCTCCTCTGGAGATGTAGGGTGGTGGACAGTTTGCTGTCCTGTAAGGACAGGGAAGGACACACTAACTTATGTAAGACTCTGTGTAGCTGCTTATACCTGAGCTAGGCAATTTTGGTGAGGCTGGCTGTGTTGGGAAGTCTGTGTTAAAACTTAACAAGGTTACTCTTGAAATCTCTTCTGACAGCTATTTAATGTCTAGCAAGTGCTGAGGCTATAAAAATGCATTTTGCAGCAGCATTCAGATAATAAATACTGTGAACAGTTTGAAGTCACTGGCTTGTCTTTACAACATTATGCTGTAACAACAGTAAACCTTATGCCAGTTCTTGTTTCATTTAAACAGACTCAAGTATTATCTCCATGTTCTTGATAAGACATGTACAGTATCTTTTAGAAAACAACTGTGACAAAATCATTACACAGAACATGAATGTAGTGGAATATGAGGGATAGCACAGTTCCTCAACAGGTACTGTTCTGTATGCAATACTTACATTCTTATTTAATTATTTAATTTGAAGATTAAGGTAGTCCTTGGTCTCCAGTGTATTTTCAGCACTGTACTCGATATCTTTATCATGTATGCAAATATCTTTATCATGTATGCTCTCTGAATTTTTACTGGGTGCATAGAAGGATACTTGTCCTGTCTATCATGATAGAGGGCAGTTTATTGCGTGTCCTTAGGTGACTTTTTATACCCTACAGTGTTTTTTTTAGTTAACACACACTTAAGGGCTGTCCCTCAAAGCATTCAGACTGTTCAACTCTAAAGTAGATGTGCAGTGGAGGTCAGAGAGATTCCTCTCAGTGCACAGGACTCTGTTCTATTTTCTCTTTTCTGGGGAAAAAAAAAAAAAAAAAGTGGCATCCTGTAACTACCTGTAATGTTAGTAATCTAGTTATCAGCTTTCCTTTTAATTTTCTATAATTTCATCTGGAAATGCACAAGTGTGAGAAAATTATCTGTATTACCATCTAGAATATTAATATTCCAGAGGAAGTAATTTGGAAGCTTTTACTTCAAAAATAAACAAACAGAAATTATCCCCTCTAAAAAGAAGCAGAAAACCAGAAAAATGCAGGTTCATCTACTTTTGAAAACAGGCAGCATTCTTTGTTACCTGAACAAGCCATAAATACGTGTAAAACTGTAATTTAATGCCATGTATAAACAGTCAAATTCAGAGGAACCAGTGAAGCAGAATTGAGGCATAAAAGAGAAAAAGAGGAATGACAAATGTTGGCAAAAGTATTTGGCCTGTTTTGTATGGCTTTAGTAAAAATACAGTATTGAAAAATAATCTGCATTAGAACATTTCAGAGTCTGAACTGGTTAGAATCAGTCCTTGCTTTTCTCTTCCTTCTTCCTGTCAGATTTCTGATGCATCTGACAATGCTACCAGGCTGTTTGTTACCTTTATGGATATCAGAGCCCTGGAAGCTTCTATCTCTGAGCAGAAAGTCATATTCAGTAAAATGCCCTCTGAGAAAGGCTGCTTATATAAATAAAAAGAAATCTTTTTCATAAAGAGTAGGTACGAATACAGTTTCAGCAAAATAAGTCACGATGACATTCTTTTGGGTTTCATAAGTCTCACTTTTGCACAAGAGCAAATTCCACTGGCAAATATTTATATATTGCCCACCCTCCCAGAAGTTTTCAGTCCCTATATTCTGAAATACTGCAGTGAAGTAGAATGTATTTTATGCAGTTTAAAACAGTGATTGATTTTTAAGGCGTGAGGTTTTTATTCTTATACATCTGATATCCTTTAGTTCACTATTGACTTTATTACTTGAAATCCTTTATATTGGGATCATTACTAAGGGAGTTAAAAAAACTCACAAATGGGATTTTTCTTTCGTTGATTACCCTCATTTTTGAGGTACAGAAATATTATTTATTCAGCTCTTTATAGGTAAAACAGATAAGTGGTGTTACAGACATTTGCAAGAAGGGATTTAAATGGAAAAACTATTCTTATAATAAATGTTGCAGTCTGCATGTCTCGCTCTATTTCTAAACAGGTCCTTATTATAAATATATAATTAGGAATATCTGCCTAACACAGTGACTTCAAACATGGTAACTCTATAAGGATTTTTATTGTAATTGTTCCTCAATATCTGTTCTAGTTAGTTGTCTGTATAGAAAAGACCTCTCTGTGTATATCCATCATATCTCTGACAGAACAACCTCAACCTTCTTCCAGACCTGAAGCTTCTGCCCATGTGCAGAGACATCAATCGTTTCATGAAAATAGATGTTACAAATTCTTGAGTTCTTGTAATGTTTTGACAGAAAGACCACTTTATAGAACTAATAACTATGTAATATATATCCATTTATTTAGTTTATTAAGAAGTATAGGGAGTTTTTTTCTATCTGGAAAGCACATAATTGCTATAAAGGTGCAATTTATTGCACTTTGCTGGAATATTTATTGTGATTGCCAGCTATATTCTGATTACTTATTTTTTCTTACTGGTGTGATTATCAAAGGCAGCAGTGCTGGGATTTTTGAGTTCCCACATGGTATGAAGAACTAAAAATTTGAAAACATTTTCTCTTTGACAGGTAATCTGAACATTTTTCATGGCAGTCATTAGAGAATAAAGCTGGGATTTAGCAGTTTCATTTTACAGGCTCACTTCTCTACCGCATTATGTTAACAAAAATCCTGATGACAATGATATGAATATGTTGAAAATGAGAGATGAGAGCCCAAAGAGAGATGTAGAGCAATTGTGTACTTGAAAAGTTTTCCCCTACCCTCTGACAGGCTCTTTTATCGTGAACAACAACCAACTTATTCCAAATCAAGGTCTTCAGTGTGGAACACAAACCAAATAGGCCTCTAATCATACTGAACCATGAGGTTTTACTGTGCCTCACAAGGGAAAAGATTAATAAGTTATTTTCATTAGTAACCTAAGATATCATCTTATTTATTTTTTCTTTTTTTTTACTTTAACATGTGATTAATCTTGTTGGCTGTTTAGTAAATGCTACTTTACTCAGCAAAACACTCTTATTCAAAGTTTATTCCTGAATTCTGTTTCCCTCTGGTTTGTGATATTCTGCTGTCCAGTTGCTGGTCCCAGGAACAATTCCATGGACGCTTCTGTAGGATCATCTTTCTCCATCCACCATCACTGTATGGTATTGATGCAGACCTCTCCACAGATAAAGGCGGCTGCTTAATCTCTTTTTCTTTTGCCTGTCTCTCCAAGAAATGAGTAAATTTTTCACAGTTTGAATTTTCCTGAGAATGTAAGAAGGACATTCCATTCCCTGAGCCTATGACCAAGGCAATCGTAGTAACTGTAGGCTCTGGTTATTTTTCTCTGTTTGAGATAAATGTCTTGATTTAGATTGTTTGTGAAAGACACTCGTTCTGTTCCCTCTGTGACGCTGTGAGCCACAGGTATCAGACACTGATCCTGATTCTGGCCACCTACATGCTGTCTCTGTTGTTCACCTGGTAGAAAAAGTGCCTTTTATTCCAGACAAGTCATTTTACTTCCCAATGCCTTTTTACCTCTTTTGTTTATTTAGATTCTTAGCTATCTTATGTTAGGAATCGTCTTTCATTCTCTAATATATAGTGTGCCCAGCATGATGAGCTGTCATTCTTCTCAGTGTTTTCTGGTATGGCTGTAATTCAAATAATGAGTAGTAGTCACCTTTAGCTAAAAACATCTAGTAAAACAGTGGCATTTTCATGAGCTGGCAATTCATAGAAGCTCCATGAGTATCTTCCTTCTATTGTAAACACTTTGGTTTATTTTGGTGCAAGAGATTCATGCTAAAAAATCCTGTAGAACTCTGGAACTCAGAAGCCATCTTTGCTAGTGGTTCCTGAGTGGTATTAATGTTGAGGATCACGGAGTCCATACAGAGAAATATTTCTGAATTAAATTTCAGACTTCCACTTGCGGTGGCCAGCAGATAGCATATTACTGTGCCTAGGCAGAGTCCAGGATATGGACCATTTCAGGATTGTGGTGATTTTCTTCTGATGCAGTCTGAGTGAAAATACTCTTTTGAGGACAACCTTTGCTCTGCTTTCTTCTCTTTGTTATATGTTGTTAACTGTTCAATAAATTACATTGTGAACTCAGGGCTAAAAAAAAAAAGACATTTAGGACAAATAACAGAAGAAAGAAAGCTGAAGAATAATCTGGACAAGATTTGAATCATGATTTTGGGAGCATTTCTGGGAGTTCTTGGGCTTTGGGATAAGTTCTCTGTATCTCTTGTGATTTTTTTTTTAAGGGAAATGAATTTAACTCACTATTTTATTGATAGTGAGAATAATAATAGATTGGCAGAAGTCTCTGGAAGTTTTGTCAAATATTTTACTGGCATGTAAAGGGAGATAAGATACATAAGACAAAGGGAGAAGAGGAACAAGGTGCTCATAGTGTAAAGGAGGTCAGAGAAATGCCAAAGCATATTAGGATCCTAACTCCATTAAAATCCTGTCTGGCAGAGGCAGGCCATTTCTTATTTACATCTCCTCCAGAGCAAGTGTGTGAGACACTGCTCTGATGCTGGCAAGCTAAACTTCTGTTATGCTTCTTTTATGTTTCTTTAATGTCTCCATAATTTACTTCCGTAGTCTAGATGCTGCTCAAGGAGATTTCTACATACAGGGTAGATGGGAACTCCTGAACTGACAATATAGAACTTTGCAGCCTTTACATTTTCAAGCTCTTTTTATGCCTTTTCTTTCCCTTGTGGCTTATCTGGCATGGAGTTTTTCAGAGTTAGTCCAAGAAATGCTACAACCTTTTCCACAAAGTTTACTTAATCAAGCTGGGCATTAATAAAACTCAGTACTCTGATTTTCCTTGTTGAATTTACACCTTAATTAATTTTGCTTAAAGTGTGTAACATAAACTTACATTTTGAGAACAAATGCCTTTTTCTGTTTTCTGACTTCTGTTTAATTTCTTAGGTTTTCAGGTCACATTTTGCTTCGATTTGGATTTTTTTGTTTGTTTTTTCTCTGCCATTAAAAATTATGGACTGTGAAGAAAAAAGACAGGATCTTGCTGTCCACAGAACTCTGTCAAATCAGGATGCACATCTTATCCAGTATAAATTACCAAGCAAAGCCCCTACCTGTGCTTTTTTCATGACAGTCTTTCTAGATTTTTTGTAGTTACTTACTTTTAGCAGAAATGTAGACAAGCTACTCAAAGGTGTCCTATATGGTGTTTGCCAGTGATACTAAAGTGGGAGGAGCTGTTGATTCCTTTGAAAGCAGAGAGACCCTGCAGAGAGACCTGGACAGTGACAGGCCTGGGCAATCACTAATTATATGAAGCTTAACAAAGTGCCAGATTTTGCACTCAGGATGTACATAAATATACACTTTCTGAAGTGGTGACACAATAATGATCCCATGCAAAAAAAAATTAAAAAACACAATAAAAAACCAACCAAACCAACAACAACAACAACAACAAAAAAAAAACATCATAAGGTATTTACTTTCTGTTTTCAGAACAAGCATTGGGGAGGTAGGAGGGCTCTGCAAATGCTTTAATTGACAAATGTATTCTCTACAGCACTAATAAGGGGATTTTTTGCGAACCCAGGAACAGCCAAGATCTGTATTTTTTTTAATGCAAGCAGTTAAAACCATACCACGAGCTACAGAAATTACTAAAAATACCTGTATTTATTTTGCTAGTATCTCAGGGATTACTGTTAAGGATTTGGTTGGTTTGTTTCCTTTGGGTTTTTTGCTTAGGATTTTTATTTGTAGATCTGTTCAAGTACAAAGAGACCTGAGGCAAACCTAAATACAGGAATCAAAGAAAAAGAATGAAGATACTAAGTGCTGAAGCTTCTGATTCCAGAGCTAAAACCATGGAGTTGGTCTCTTATTTTGGATCAGTAAGAGTTCTATACTGTAACCTTGATTTGAAATTGAAAATAAAAAGGCATTTTATTTCTGAAATTTAGGAGAATATAATATATTATGTTTTCACAGAATTGCCATTTTAGAATAGATTTAGGACTTATTCTGGTATGGATGCTGCTAAGAGTCTTTCTACCTGATGGAAATATCAGACCTTCCATCCCTGAAACACATTTCCTGAGGGCTGCATATCAGCAATGGGACTCTTTCCTGTACTGAAGATGATGTATTTCATTTGAGAAGATAACTGACAAGATATCAAGCTTATTTTGGCATGCAATTTAACATTCAACCCCAACAGTTGCAACTGAAGAAGCTGTGTTCAGATTCCAATGGCAAAAAAACGAATAAAATGAAATCATAGCATTAACTCCCTTTTAGCTGTAATTGTTGCTTTTACTAAAATTAATTTGCACGGAGAAAGGAGAGCATAGGGACCAGCTTGATTGTCATTTGAGCAGAAGTATAAAAATTTTAATTTAAATGTATGGGGTTGGGTAATTAATGCCAAAAAGATATCTTTTCTAAATGCTCAAACTTAGACCAGATTAACTGGCCTGAAACCTCTTCTTCATGAAATGAGTGGTAGTTATGTCTGTGGTAACGTCTTTTAAGCACATTACTGTTAAGAAAAATGGGTTTCTGAACCTGTCATACCAATAAGCATTCAGGCACTGTATTTTTTTGGGTTTAGCTACTGCATGTAGCCTGCTCCCTGGATAATCAGGCAGACATGCTTCAGCTGCTGGTTTCCAGTTGTTGCAATAATGTGCTAACATGCTGGTCCCCTGAAACAGCCTGCTTATTAACTGCAATGCCCAAAATGCCATCTGGAGTGTTATTCAGACACCTATAATTATTCTGTCTACTTCTATTTGATTGTCTTCTTTGTTTCACTATGCATGCTCTTTATTCCTTTTCATTTTTTCTTTCCTTTTTTTTTTCATTCACTTAGCATGGAATCATTTCATTTTTTCATACAGAAGTACCAACAACTGTTCTATAAATTCATTTTACATAAAGGTGGACATGCAGACTTTCTAGAAGAATTTCTAGGTGACAAACTGCAGAATCTATCTCTTTTAGAGTGAGAGTAGAAAAAAATACCATAATAATCACTTTGGCAGAGACTAATAATCATAGAGGAATGAATTCTTTGCTTCATGCCTTTTTCCATTTATACTTGGTTATAGTGCATATAAAATATCTGCAATTTATATGACAGTGAGTTGCTCTCCAAGTGTAAGTGGAAATGACTTTAAGAGGTACAGGTCAGCACAGAACAGGGTCCTGATGCAATGAAGTGGAAAGGGACCCATAAGTACGCAAACTAAATAGTTTGGTCTGCTTATATCACCCCTATTCATTCTGCTGTGTGAAATCACTCTTTATATCTTGAAAAAAAACAGGGGAAAAAATAATGAAATTATTTTATTTGGGTACCAAACATATTCTCTAGGATTTTTCTTTAACTTTTCAGTATAGTGCAAGTTAGTTGCAACCAGCTGAGAAAAGTGTCAAGCTGAAAATAGAAATTAATATGAAGAAGATAATTTGCTTGGCAATTAACATGAAAGATACTATGTGCCATATCAGTTAAGCAGAAAAATTAACACATGCATCCCATTGGTGTTTTCAATATTATTATATCTTGCTGAAATATGTCAGTACTCATGACAAAATTGTCCCTACATCATTTGCTGCTAATCTAGGAATCATCCAGAGTTTTCTCCAAGCAGCCATTAGCTCTTCCTTTTCCTGTCCAGTTTTGTGTGATTGGAAAATAGCTGTTATTGCAGTGTAGAAAAGGGAAGAGAGAGTTAAAGGCTTTAATGTGATCCCTGGTGTGCGCCAGCCCAGGCCAGAGAAGTATGTAAGAGGGATGAGGGGGTTCATAAATGGGCCAGAGATTAATAAATAGTCAGTACTTAATTTTAGTTTCTTGTGCTGGGAGAATTGAATTTGTAATCCCATCGCAGGGATTTGCGGACAGTATCCCCATCTAGGGGCAGATCGGAGTATCTCGGCTGTCTGGAGCCTGCTGGTGGGGGAAGGGAGGCTTTGGGAAATACCCACACCCGGCCGGGATACAGCTTGCGAATACAAACAAGCGCACTCAAAGCACGATGCCTTTAGCAGCAGCGTGTAGTGAAAGAAGCTGTGCAAAGTAAGAGCTGGAGAAATCAAAAGGGTTTCTAAGCTTGCTGATGTTGCAGCGCTGTGGTGCCCGGCCCTGCAGCCACAGCGGGGACTGGCAGCTCCCGGCCTGGGCTGCCGGCAAGGCAGGGCCCGGGAGCGGCTCTGGAGGTCTGGAGAAGGCCGGCTCTGTCTCGGCAGAATGTGAGCGGGTGGCCACTGCTTTTTGAGTGTCTTCACAGCATTCATTCGAGGTTCTAGCTGTTACACTTAGCTGGGCTCATGCAGAGGTCACTGACAGAAGCAACACAGGAACTGAGCTCTCACCCAGAACAGAAAACCTCATGTCCTTTGAGAAAATGATTTTACAGATGAGGGCTGAGGTCATTGGCAGGACAACACGGGAAAGCTTGCACTGCGGCGTATTAATTGTGCCTGATGTCGGGAGAGAAGGGTTTTGCTCTTAGGCCCTTAACTTTCATGAACCACTTTATTCACATAAGTATCTTTGTTGTGGTTGTCACTGGTTTTTCTTGCCTTTTTATACAAAAATGCTCTATGTAAAAATTCATCATTGAAGATAAAAGTATATAAATAGCAAGGCAGTTACAAAATATTCTGTGATGTTATTGAAGTGACCTTGTTGCTTTCCTTTTCACTGCATCCTCTTTTTTTCCTGAAATAAAATTGTTTGAACAAGATAACCCCTTGTAACTTTATAGAAAAATGTGACCTGCTCAGTCAGTTGCCTTTGCAGGGCTCTCTTAGCTCGGGGACAGAGAAAAGGAAAAATGACTGCATATAAGTCTCTAGATTTAAGGTCAGCTATTCTGGCTGATGAATTTAACAGAATTATGTACAACATTTTCCTCCCATCCTCTTCTGATGGAGTGATCCTGAGTAGAAGGAATAACCAGATTAGGGTTTCAACGTGACTATTTGCATAAATGAGCCTGTATGTAAAACTGGAACGAACAGCCTAGCATTGGCAAAGCTCCAGAGACCCTAAATCAAATACCAGAGGGAGAGAAATACAGAGAAGGAAGGGAAAACACTGTATTCAAACACAAGATATTGGAACAAATAGTGCACAGTTGAGTCACTGTGGGATGTTTATGATAAAATAATTCTGTTCAGTTCTCCCACCCTAATAACTGTGCACAAGTTGTGGTGAAGCAAATTCTTGACTTGATTATTTTAATTTTTTAAGAAAGACGTGTTTTCCCTGTGCAGCACAACGTTCCTAGGGTCTTTTGAAATAATAAGCGTAATTTCCAACATTAGCAGACACAAAAAATACTGTTGCATAGCAAAGCCAAAGTCCAAACAAGGCGTCTTACGCATGATGTGTATTAGTAATAAAACTTGTGAGCTGCATTGCTGTTTTTATGCATGCATGTGCTGTGTGGCAGCCCATTTATGCATTTTCCACTGTGCTGGGGTTTACATCACTGTCGTATTAGTCTAAGCAGAATAGAGCAGATTGTTTATTTTGGTTGAGCTCTGCTTCAGGCTGTAACATCAGATGTAGCTCCTAGAGTGACAAATTCCAATTGCAGTGTCACAGATTAAACAAGGGTACAGAGGAGCCCTGCAAGCAGTTTTGTTTCTCATGGGAGTGAAAGGATACTGTGCTTGCTAAAGTTAGTACGTGTGATCCCACCATGGCCAAAATAAAATAATCTGCTCTCATAACTCTTCTCTGTTTAAAAATTACATTGCCCAGCACCCCTTTTGTTTTACACTCATCAGTTTGGAGTGGCAATATTCAGTTGCAGTTAGTTGCCTTTTATTAATGAACAGTTTCATAGTTGATGTAATTTTTAGCTGTATTTGTTCTACTGTATGGTAATATCTCCTTCACAAAATCACAGACTCAAAAATCAGTTGTGGTTAAAAGGAATATCTGGAGGTCCTCTGTTCCAGGCCCCTGCCCAAGCAGGATCACAAAGAGCAGGTTGCTCACACCATTTCCAAATGGCTTTGGAATATCTCCCAGGGTGGTCACCCCACAGCCCGTGGGCAACCCATGTCAGTTCTTGGTCATATTCACAGTATAAATGTTNTCATCTTTCTTTCCTCTCCCCTCTTCTCTGCTTCTCTACCTTACCTTGTTTTCCAGTCTTTTTTTTTCCTTCTATATGTTAAGGAATACAGTCCTAAAGTTCATGCACCAGGCTGTATTTTCAAATCTAACTGGAAGGGAATAGCTGAAATTTACACAGTGGAGATGTGCTTTATTCAAAAGTTCTAGTCCCTCCTGGAGTCCCAGGGAATGAAAAGTACAATATGATAGCATCCCTTAAAATGATATCCAATATTCTTTTCCTTCTGTACCTCTCCAGGGTTTTAAGCATCCCTAAGAAGGCAAAACCAGCTCATGATTGTGTCTTGTCTTTTGTTTTAGGAACATTCTTCTATATAAAGTGTTTACAGACAATATAATTTTCACTGACTATCTCAAAAGATTTGATTTTGGGAATGGAAAATAAGAAAAAAAAATTATTTGGTAAGGTGTGGTAATAAGAGAACAGTCCCAGACTAAAGCTCTCTTGTCATAAATCTCTGTTAAGGGACTTTTGGCTTTTTAACCAGAGTGTTCACGTGCAGACTGCTGTTGCCTGTTGGAGACAGCACACAGTAGCCCCTGGACTATACCCAAGAACTATTAGGGACTTTACTATTTGGCAAACCTAAAAACCATGTCAGGGCCCATTCTAACAATTTAACAGCACAGACAGTTGCCTTCCAGTGGCACAAGAACATTTTCTGACAATGTTAATTTTACTAGCATGGATATAGAGAGTAAAACTAAAAGAAGGTGGCTAAATAGGGTTTGAATTCTTGAAAGAAATCAACAGGACCTCAGGCCCAGTGAGACCAATCAAGAGAATAAAATGCTATTGGGATATGAAGACTTTTTGACTTTTTTCACTTGTTCATCATCAGTGACTAAAGGACTGTATGGTGCTGAAAATGCTGTAGGTGATGTTAGGCTTTCTTCCTCTTATTGGCATATCCCCATCATTCTCCCCACTTCATTGGTTATCTTGATGGGTTTTTTTTTTTCCTGGAAAACAAATGATACTGGTTCCTTCCTGTGTGTCTCTAGTCAGAAACCTATGAGCCTGTGAAAGGAAGGCTCCTTGGGCTAACAGGAGTGTGTGATTGCTGTGGACTGTCAGAGATGAGCAGTTTTGCCTGTGCTGCTAAGGGCGGGGTGCTGCCTCAGAGGTGAGGAAAGCTTTCTGTGACCCAGCTTAAATCTGTGGAAGGGTGAAGGAAGCATGTGCCACCCTTTGATGGCAAAAGCTGAAGGTACAAGTGACATAGGTTTGGGAGGTCATTGCATGCCAAACAGTCAGTGTGGTGGAATTAGTTCACAGTAAGCCGGAGCTCAGCAAGCTGCAAAGAGTAACCAGCAAGCGAACCAGGGCTTGGGTTGGGGCAGTTTATGGGCTGCTGCCTTTGCTCACATTTGCCATCTCTTGCTTCCATTACCAAGGTCCTTTCCTTTTCTCTCCAGTGGAGCATTAGTGAGGTTTTACAAGCACAGATGAAGGAGCAGGTTCTACTGATCTCCTTTCAAAGTATGTCTGATTTATTGGTTATTTGCTGTGCAGAGGAGCACTGTGAACAGCTAATCTGATAGATTACAGGATGAGATTCTCCTCCAGCCTTTCACCATCTACTCCTTGATATCATAAGATTCAGCTGTTAGTGGCAAGGATGATTATTGTGTGTGAACACAGAGCAGCTCATCCAAGACATGTCTGAGCAAGCAGGCAGAGCACACACACCATACCAGGTACTAACTTGAATTTACCTGTGCATGTAACATAGAATTCCCTTGCCCATGTCCTCAGGTGGCAGATGCTGCTGCCTGCCGCAGTGATCAGAGATTTTACAGGCAGTAATGTGTGTCATTTCCATAGCCTGAAAAAACCTTAACAACGGAGTTAACAGGAACACTGCTGAAAGGAGTACTTGCCATCATGTGCACTAATTTTAAGTGTGCCTGTTTTTTCCTCTTACATTCTGGTTTATTACTGTCAGGCTGCTTCTGGGTTCTGGCCTTTTGGCACTGCTTTCCAGCAGAAATAAGAAACATGAAAGCACATTTTAGAGGAAAACATGTAATGTAATAGAGGAGAAAATAGGTCACATTTCACTTGCCGATGCCTCTTTAAGTTAACAGCTGTGGGTCAGAATACATTTTTAAACAGAAGCACAGCCAGAAAATTTAAGCTCGCACAGCGATGTCTCATGGCATTCATAACCTTCTTTTCATGACCTTTGAGGCATTGTGTGGTGTGGCAAGTGATCAAAGACAAAAAAGGGAGGTTCTTTTGTGGTTATTGTTTTAAGGGATTTAATATGTCAGTTATGTGATAACACTGTATTTTTATACATTGGGGTTTTTAATTAACACAGCCTACATAAAAATATATTTTCATCCCTTCAGAAAGGAAGAGTAAGGATGTACATTTTTTCGTTCCTAAATGTCCATGAAAGATGGATTCTTGACCATCTGCAAAGTCATATCACTGATATTACTTTCTTAGTACTTTCTCTTTTCTCTGGCAAGGTCTTGATACCCATTTCATATGCCTACCCTTATCAAAATATTTGGTGCCTGTATTGTTACTCACAAATTGCCTGAAGTTGATAGGTCACTGTTTCTATTAATCCGTAGCAGCATATTGCTCATTAAAAAGCAGGATTTGCTGCTCTACTTTCCTCCAAACTGTATAAATTTTAAACCACAAATGACTGTGGCAATTTTTCTGTATTTTCTATGTTAATGTTTTATAGAAATATTAGCATCTTTATAATGGATTTTAATAACATATTCAATCAGAAAATACTTGGAAGTATTTTCATGGTAAGAAAACCATGCACTTAAAGCATCATAAACAGGCTATTCTTTCAAGAGTTTTGAATAAGACTGTGGAATGTGTGTGATAGACAGGAAAGCCAGAAGTGACACCAGCTTTGTATGAATTAGAAGACTATATTCTCCTACAGACAGTTCTATGAGGAAGCCACATGATGGATGAATAATTTGGCTTACTTAGGCATTGTAATTTCATTCTGTTACAAGGATACAGCCAAAACAGATTGACTGCTGCTCAAGGACAGTATTTATGTTTAATTCTTTTGATTGCTTATGAATCAGGAGAGTGCCTGTACTGTCTGTGTCACTAAAGTTTATATTTTTCTTATTTTTTCTTACGCGTTGTTTTTCAGTGTTTCACCTTTTCTTGAATGGTGAACGACCTGAAACATAACAAAGATCTGTTTTGGAACAACACAGAGATCCATTTATAAATGAAATTATTTCACAGTACTTATATAGTAAGCTTTTTGAAGTACAGGAAGATTGCCAAAGTGGAAAAATGTGCTAGAAATACAGAAGTGTTCTATGATAAATATAATACTCATAGGTGGGGTCAAGGACTCTGGTGTAGCTGTGTGCATTCATATGTATTTACTGCATAGAAATGAACCCCACATGGCTATTTTTGCTTCGCTGACTGTAATCCCATCAAGGCAGCCTTATAGACATCTGCTAAGGTTTTTATTATTACTTGGTTAAGATTGTGAGAGTGAGGTGAGAAAAATCCAACTGTCACCTAGAAATGCCCTCAAGGGGGTTTCACAGATTTGTCCAACTTTATTTCTACATACTTCTACAGGCTTAGATGTATTCCTTGCCCCAAAGTGCTTCAGATTATGGCTACTCATATTTTCCAAAAAATAATGGTCTCATATATGTGGTGTGCTGTTAAACTTAATTCAGTCAAACTTTTTCAAGGTATGAAGAGTAAGGACCAAGCAAGAGAGAAATTGTCCCATATATTTTTCTGTAGACATTGAAAGATATATCAGCTTTATATAAGCTATCACATCCACTGTTATGCCTACAAATAATTCCTTATGCTAAGTAGACCCTTCCATTCATAGCCATTGGACTCAGTCTCAATACATTAATAACCATCATGAGATTTTTGGGATATATTAGAACAATTAATTTCTCAGAGTACTTCTTATCTAAACAAGATCAAGTCCTTGTATCTTTCTTTAGCTAGAATCCTGTGGTAGTCTATCTGAGAATTATCTGCATCTTGCAGCTCTGGAGGGAAGTAGGAAAGGGCTTATGGACCAGAAAGCTTTTCCGTTGGTGCTGTGGTTGTACCACACAGTTACCCAACAGTAATAACACGAAGCAAAAACATTTAGGGTCCCCTTTCTTTTTAATTTAAGTCAATGCATGCTGATAAAATTTTAATGAAAAGGAATCTAAGCACAGGAGTTACTTATTATGGAAATTTCCAGTGATGCATTGTAATGTTGGATTTTCAATTTTTAAAAGTGGTTACATTCCTAATTGGTGAACAAAAAGGACCAATTTATCCCTTGCTGTGAGAAACATTTTTCTTATATATTATTCTCATGAAGCCTCTAATTCAGCCAAACACATTATGTAAATGGAACCCATGAAACACTTTCTAAAATATATATCAGATATACATTACTAGCCTGTTGTGTTAGATTGAGGAAGGGACCTTGTTACATTGTGGCAATTTTTTTTCTTTCATAATACTCCTTCCTGAAATAAATTGTGTTTGGGACAAGCAAGTCTTCTATCAATAACTCTTGGGGATGTCCTAAATGAGTATTCACTACCTTCACCTGAGCATTGTGAAGGTAATCGCTACATTTTTATCTTTGCTGATCTCAGGAACAAGACTTTTATGCCCCTTTTAAAGTAGAATTGAATTCTTTTGATACAGAATCTGCAAATGTTGGACTGCAGCGATTGTTCCAATGCCAAATGAATTAGGATAAATCTGCACTGCGTACGGATTGAGTATCTCAAAGCCCTATGACACAGATACCCTGGGCGGAAAAATTAGCAGGCAGTGTAAGAGCTGTGAAAGCTAAGCTTGTTTTTCCTTACACTGTCAAAACCCAGATTTATATCTGTCTTGTACACGTTGCTTGGAGTCTGATGGTGTTAAAAGATAGGATTTTTTAAAGATTAATAAAGATACAGTTTAAGTATGTACATGTATGGCTGTACCCCTTCTAGAGAATATGGTTTTGATTTTAGACAATCATGATACAGTAAGAAGCAAAATCTATTATCACAAAATAATTTACAGCAGAAAATTATTATAGTAGGTCATTTGCATAATGAAGTGCTGTTAGTATTGATTTTATAGAAGTTTAGGTGGAAATATTAATAAACCATTTTCATTTCTGGCCTGGCTTTTTTAGGATACTCCACTTTTGATGGCTTTCTCTTACGCATCTCACCACACACATGTTTTTTCTTTGAAGTGAAGGTCAGATAGGTGTGAATTTAGAATCAGGGAGCTTTCCATGAAACTAGAAAAGATATTCAGATACTGAAGTAATAAAAAAGAACAATTAACCCTTAAAGTTATCAATACCCTCAATATCCATTAAAACTATAGGCAAATTTGATTATAACTGCAATTTAAGAAGAAATATTAGGGCTGTTTTTCTAGAGGTTACATTTGACTGTTGACCATAGGGACTTTTGCACTGTAGGGACAAGATGACTGCTCCTCTACTTCTCCATTATGATTTTGTGACCCTCGAGAGTAGATAAATTCATAGAGATCAGCTTCTCATTTTGCCTTACAGCTGTCTTTTTAAAATTATTATTTGGTACATTCAGAACAGCAAGTGGGCAACTAATAAGGATTAGTAATGGGAAGGTTTTATTTAATTCAGTTTTAAGCTGCTTTATTCAACAAAATCCTTAAAACACAGAGATTATATTTTTGAAGATACTAACACACTGCCATGAATTCTATAGTATGTGCAATACTAAAACATATTTTCATAGAAGATTAAATGCTTGTATACAGTATGTGAAATTACTGATTACATTTTGAAGTTGTATTCCCACACTGAAGGCTTTGTATTTTACTGTTTCAGTGGTTTTTCAAAGCATCATCTAGCAGGTTTTGGAGAGGACGTAGCTGTACTCCTAACTCTAATGATTTTATCAAAAGTCTTTCTGTATTTGATTTTGTATTTAAAAACTTGTCTTCTGGAGTACCATAAATGGATGAGAATTCTTTTTTTTTTTTTTTTTAATAATTATCCTTCTTCCTAGTTACTAAAAAAATTGAAATTTATGTTAAATTTCTGCCTGTGTTCACTCACAAGCAAATTAAAGGAGTAAAGTAATTCAGCATTTGAATGGGAATCTCACTGATGTGTTCAACTTAGCACATCTCTCTTTGCCATTTTGAGACTTGAGGTTGGTAATAGTTCTGAAAGATAAGAAATAATGTATAGCAGTATTCTGTCAGGCTTGTGATAGGCATGTTTAGTTCAGTCTCTGCATGTGTGATGGGAGTCTGAACTCCTGTGATGGTCCATGGAGACTTAGCCCATACAGGCAATGGAGCCACAGTGGTGTTTCAGCTCACCCCTACTCCACATTACTGGGAGGCTGATCAGCTCCAGCCTCCACTAAGCAGGTTTACCATAACTGGAATTTCTCACTTGCTATGTGGGTTGTTATCTATCTATCTATCTATCTATCTATCTATCTATCTACTTACTTACTTACTTACTTACTTACTTACTTATTTACTAAATTTAGGTGTCTCACTCCCAAATTGAAGCCCTTACCTCTGACCAGAAGCTGAATTTCTTTACTCATTATTACTAAGGGAATGCCTTCTGTGTAGAGTTAAAATGGCTGCCTTTGGAGGCTAAAGGCACAGGGTGGTTTTCACAAAAACTTTAGCTTTCCTGGCTGGTCACATTCTTATTTTTTCCTACTTGTTGCTATTTGATGTTTTATCATATATGACCTTTCCTCACCTCATACATAGGATATCTGTTACTAAAGGACTTTTCTTGCTTTAGGTTTCAGTTTTCAGTAAAGTTTCCACTTTCAGTAAAAGCTTTACTTCCATTTCCTCACATCTGATTCATTTTAGAAACCATCTCTTTTAAAAAGGGCTGCAATGTGCCAGGATAAATTCTATTTTTACCTATGTAATAGTCCTGTTTACTATGAATTAAAAAATAATATTAAATTAGGAGTTTGAAATGAGGCTTTTTGTGGGTTTCAGTCCACTCCTTGTTCATGGTTCTCACTATCTTGTTTTTAACAGGAGTCCTGTGCTTGTGTTCCAATGTGTGCATCGCCATGTCATTTGCCTGGACTGCTTCCATTTGTACTGTGTGACCATGCTGAATGACCGCCAGTTCATCCATGACCCAGAGCTTGGCTACTCCCTCCCCTGCGTAGGTATGTTCCAGAGAACTTATTTTTCTTAAAATTTCAGGGTAAGATTTTTTTTTAATCACCTATTAGTTTTGAGTATATCAGTGAAATTATACTGCATTCATAGGAGTTGTTTAATTTCTTGGAGAAAATATTTGAATATTGATGTGGGTTTTGCTAAGCATGTGAACTGGAGAATTAACTGGATTCCAAAGGGTATTTCTTTTAAAATCATGTTTACTTTCTTCGCATTAGTATTTTATAATCATGAAGTGCAAGCAGATGATAGCATTACACTCTGGTTAAAAAAACACAAAACACCTTGACCTCCACATTTCCACTTTTAAATTAAGTAAATTATTAACTTTCTTGGTCTGTCTTCAAGTACTAACAAAAAAAAGACTGCAACAGGAATTTTAAATAATCTTCCTGTAGGTGAAGTTATTACTGCTAATTATCACTTCATTGAATGAAATGTAGTTCTGTGTTTTACCTGAGTAGGAAACAAAGTTTAACTTAACTAAGCAGAGACTTAAATGGAATATGGAAGATTTGTTTTGCGAAGTGATTCAATTACAGTGGCATGTGTACTGCAAATTTGTCAAAAATTTTGCTGTGAAGAAGTGTATTCTATACATAGAATTCTTTTTTCTTGGGACTAAATTAGCATGTGAGCATATATGTTTGTCTCAAGTGCTGTATTGTGGTATGAGAATAATTTTACAGCATATTAGAAGCTGCACACAAGATGGGTTTGCCCAGTTACCTGAATGACTAATAAATAAGTTTCAATGCCCACTAGATGGGAGAAAAATTGACAAAAGTTCTTAGGAGAGTGGCATCTATTTAATCTGAGAACATGCCTTGAGGATACTGAAAGTACAGTAATAAGAAATATTTTAAATTATTTATTTTTATTTGCTTCAAGGCCAAGCAAGCAATGTTTCTTCACATTTCAGAATTGCTGTGTATGTGCTGTGTTGCTGGGTCTTATTTTACTTCCCCCTAAACAGGTCTCTCTGCTACTGCACTTATACACTGATGTCATCCTGCACAAAATAATTTTTAACGTTTTGTAGCAAAACCTGTCATGAGAAACTGAACAGGAACTTTATAACCAGTGTTCCTTCCTTGACCTTTATATTAGCATAGTACTGTGTGGTCAATCTGTACTCTCAGCTGCCTTCCTTGCTTCTCCAGAAGTCAATCCATTTTCTGCTCCCACGCAAATTAAAAGGTGCTTGAGTAGAATTCTTCCTTTTTTCCCTTCTTTTATTGATTTTCTTCTATTTTCTTCTGTTTGTTCCTTAGGTTAGTCAGTTATGCCAGTGGTGCAGCAGGCAGCTCATCTTTCTCCTCACTTGTGGGCCTCCTTGCTGCTCTGGCTGGTGTCACAGAGCTTCCTCCAGTTCAGGCTGATATGTCAGACTAATGACTCTTCTGCCTCTTCTGTCCGTAAATCCAGTGCTAGTTATGCTGCACAAAACTTGTATTAGCATTTTTCCATATATCTGCAACTTCACTTGTTCAGTTCACATGTCCTTTTTTCTCAGAGAGGAGAGTAAGAAGTTTTTACCCCTGACTGGCAGAGCCAGTCTTTTTCTCTTTTCTGTTTGCTGAAGTTGAACGTTATGGATATTGAAAGTAGAAGCAGAGTAGGGCTGGGATGAGGAGAATATGCAAGAAGATGGTGCTGGGATGCTCAGGGTTGTGATTTCAGTCTTGGAGTTGAGGAAGGCATGGGTTTGGCTTAAGAAAGGGACACTGTAGAAAGTGCACAAAGGATGGGTGTACTTCTGTTGCTCAAGTGAGATAGGGTTCAGCTGAGGGAATGGAAAAGAAGCTATTGCTGCCAATCTAGCCTCAGCTGTGTTATCCCTAAGTGTTGCAACCGCTAAATATGGGAAGACTAAAATATTGCTAATTTCAAAGTTTCAGAACTCTCCAAATCACAAAGTTGTTTTCAAAATACTATACCCTAAAGTAGTTCTAGTAGCAGTAGTAATAGTAATACAATTGCAATACCTTTTCTGTCTTATTGATTACTACCTCCATCAATTGTCTCTGTGATGTTAGCAGTTTCAAATTTAAAAAAAATGCATTTGGAAGTATTCAAGCTACTGTGAGGATGAAGAATCTAAGCAGGACTGTTGTGACTTCACTGGTACATTTTTGCAAATATCTGAACCGAACTAATTCGGTTGTCTCTAGTATTAAGTTATAGTTGAGTTAGGAACTAATGATTATTTTTTGTTCTTTGAGAGAGTCATGAGGCTGAGTTTCATCATACCTGTGAGGAGGAGGCATGCCTAAGTTGCCAACCCCTTTCAACTGTTCAGATACAAGGGGTTTTAGCCTCCTTCAAAGCTATGGATAAAGCAGCTTTCATCATCAATGAATTCAGTTAGGAAACATTCACAACAGTGCCACTTGATTTTCTTTTCACTTACCATGGTACTTGTACTGATGTTGTAATGAGGGGAATCCTTACAACACGAATAAGACAGCGATGAACTTGGAAGGAAAGATGAAGCGATATTTCTGTAGATGTTCAGGGATTATTTTATTCCTCCAGCCACATGGCTGCAGTCCCAGGCACACCCCAGTCATGGGACCCTGCTCTCTTTTCGGGCCCCGGGCACACCCAAACCACCCAGTCAGGTACAGGTATGGGGCACAGGTGACATGGGGACAGGGACAGAGGCAGACCCATACCCTGCAGGGTCCCTCCCCCTGGGATTTCAGGGGGAGGCACCTCCACATACTGAATAGCATAAAATGGCATTTTTACAGTCTACAGTTCACAATCTTCATTTTGCAACTGCAGCTTGCAGTTTGTATTTACATGTGAGTATGAGAAAGTACTACTTGGCACAGCTTTTTCTAATTACCTCAGTGAAGCCTAAAATGAGTTCCCCTTGACAGGAATGAACACCATGGGACATGCCAAGAAAATACTTTTCTTTCTTATTCTGGCAATGTTGGTTTAATACATCTTATAGATAAACCCTAATAAAGCGTGACTCAAATTTAAAAAATGTTAGGTCTGAGCTTTATTGAAAGGATCAAGGTTCATTTGAGCCTTCTTCTAAAAGGAATACAAAACAAAATCATATTCACTGTGATGAGATTTGTCTTATGGTAGCTGACCAGGTTGCACAGACAGCTCAAAAGAGTCTGCATTAATACATGTATGTTTAAACCCACAGACTAATGCTGCAATAGTGTTTGTGAGGTCTTGAAGTTTGAGGTTTGGACTTTTTAAAAGTTATTTTATCATTTCCATGTAAGAGTAGCTTTACTTAAAAACTAGCACATTTCTTCAAGATGTATATGCACACATTGCCCTCAAACTGTACAGGAGGGTTTGATTTTGTAATTAAGCATATTTAAATTGTTGGCACTTCCAATTAGTTCTGTTCATTCTAGTGTTTTTTCAAAAACAGAGATAACATAATGAACATAGCCTGCAGTTTCCATTAACATTTGACTCACTGTTCCCGATTTTTATCAAGGGAATGTACCAACATAGCGAGTTTTTTATATCTTTTATTGGATCAACCTAGAGGTGAAAGCACCACACACACAACAGAATAAAAATAAACAGCAGCTGCTACAGCAAAGGGTCACTGTGACAGACGAGATCAGTGTTGTCATCACAAGTGTATGATAACTTGAGATGGAAAGGATCTAGGGATTTCAGATAAACAAGGCTTCTCAAGTAGGTTTAATTTCTTGTTTTCTGCCACAGATGTGCCAGAGGATGAATTTTGTCATTGCATTCAGGTATTTTGTGTGGTTATATCCTTGCTTTGATTTCTGTTATGGGGCCTAATTAAGGAGGAGATAATATGTGTTCAAAAGAAAGCTATCATCTCAGCTGATGAGCTATATCACCTCAATAGTGCCATAGCTTCACTTTGTTCCAAAACAAAAAGTGTCATTGCTGTGATTTTCGGAAGAACAACATTAATTCCTTAGTGTTCAGCTGTTAGAGTGTCAGGCAGCAGTACTCTAGCTGAGAGCAGGCAGCTTTGAGCACCAGAGCTCTGAGCACAGTAACTGGTGCATTGATAGGATTAGCTGTTCACAGGAGTGTGGCAGCAGCCCCACCACTCAAACCCACTAGATCAGCTCAGAGCAAGGACTTGCAGATAGGAGCTGTCTAAATTTCACTGGTCATTAAAATAAAAAAGTAAATGTTACAGATTATACTCTCTGCCCTTGTTAAATAGCAACAAAAAATCTATCCCATCTCTCTGTGTGGTGTCTTGTATTAATGAGGCTTCATGCATAGAAATTTCCATGAGTGGTGACCTCCAAGTATCTTTGAAATAATTAATAAGGTGCTTAGAGGGATAGATTTGCATATGCATGAAAGATCATTTATGGTTATTTAGTTACTATGCAGGGCAAAGAATCTTATAGCATTACCTCAAAGAAGGAATTGTATACAAATATATAATGTATTACCCCTTTTAAACACATTATGTTTCTATGAACACCATTACAGTTTTAAAGTAGCATTATAGCTTTATGAATCTTGGTCCCCAAAGTAAAAGAGGCTTCCACAGTTCTTTGGTAGTGGAAAAGTTGGTGACATCAAGGAAAGGCAAGGTTTTGCACTGCTGTAGGCACTTTGCAAAAATGTCTTTATTTCTTATGAGTAATCATATGCATGACATATTTTAAAGGAATCCAAATAAAAGATGCAGTTCTCCTGATGACTGTAAAACACTACTATATCTGGAAAGAATCTGATTTTACCGCAGATCTATAAATAAATAAGGAGAATTACCCCAGTTTGTGTATGAAACTGCTAATAAAAAGGACTAAATCTTTAAAGTATAATAAATTGCCTGAAGAACCATGTTCCACTGAAAAAAAGTTTCTAGGGTTAGATTAAATTTTTTATCCACATTATATGCTATTTGTATAATAACAGTGTGTCAATGCAGTCATGAATCTCTGAACCATCTTTCAAAATCCTAGTACCCTTGCAGAAAAGGGGAGAATGAGCAGCTTAAGCAGAGTTTGCAAGTAAAAGGGAAGAGGAAAACTGTGTTTGATTTGATCACACCAAATAGTGAGTTTGAATCTTTTGTTACAGAAAAAAGCTCCAATAAATTTCAGATGGTTGTGTGTATGCCAGGGGGTCTAAAGTGAAGGTCAGTGTTCTATGAACAGAACCTTCTCAAGAATTTAATTTAGAAGCATGCATAGTTTGGTGGGGCCTAAAGTGAACCAGCTGGTATAAGAAATGACTTGCCTGGTGTGAAGCCTCAGTGTGTCAAGAGTTTCTAAAATCTGTGTTCTCCAATAACCCTGCTTAAACAAATTTGAGATAACTCAGGAAATCACAAAATTCAGGAAATGGGAGTGATTATTAGAGGAATAAAATAGAAGGGATTTAAAGCACACACATTTGCAGCTTTAGGAATTAATGCAAAGTGCTCTTTAAGTTTATTATTCAGGAGCTGTTAAATTCTTGGCAGCTGTAAACTTTTTGTAATTTCTTGTTGGTATGAAATATCTGAGCTTACAGAGCAGACTTTGACAGAGAAGCGAGCCAAAAACATATAGATAAAAGCAGATTTTTACTCACAAGGATTAGTTGAATTTGGGGAAGTTTCCTGAAGTAGTTTCCTGAAGAATCTTTCATGGTCTTCTGCATTCTCCTCTCACTGTGGTCATAAAATAAACATGAGCTAACAGTGTATCAAGTGGGTTTTTGTGTTTCTTTACTAGCACAAGCTCATGAGACTAGCTCAAAGGACATGGTTACAAGTCACAGCAGCCCTTTCATTTCCATTTTCAGTGTTGACTGAAGTTCAAGCAGTGACATCTGACGTTTGTTCCCTCAAGTCTTTGTTCTGTTTCTGTGGCTACAGATTGCCAAATTCCTATCTAAACAGCTTCTAAATCTACAGAACAAGGAGAACTTGATCCTATGGTATATTTGAAGCAGGCATTGGATTCTTCTCTGGGAGCAGCTACAGTGAAATTATACAATGTGTTACTTATAGAAATATGAGTGGCCATAATTAAATTCTGCGTGAGATGTCTTACCCATAGGTGTTTTTCTCCCTTATCTCTCACTAGTCCTTCTATTGCAATGTATTTCAGTTGTAAATTGCATAGAGATGACAGTGCACATAGGCTTAATCTGGTTAGCAATAATGAAGGACAAGAGATAATGAAAAAGTCTTGCATAGAAATTAATTGACTTTAAAAGGAACTAAAAATGAACTTTCAAAGCACACTTGTATAAAATGAGCTGGCCTGTGTCAAAGACAAACATACTGGAGCAGTAGCAGAAGTGTGTGCAGAGGGGTCTGTCTTCACTATTTCTATGTCCGGCTGAAGCAGATGTGAATTTTTGTCTCAGCTGGAGCCAGTGAAATCTGTGACTTTGTCTTTGGAAATGAAAGGTATTTGTTCTGACTGCAAGCCCTTCTGCCCATATTTGTTTACCCTACAATGATTACTTGACAAGGGTATTTGGTTGACAAGTTACTTTTAAGTTGTTATCCGATTGACAAAAGTCATCACATACACAAACAGTAAAATCAAGTCATACAGCTTTGTTAGTCACAAACTTTACACCGAACTGCGTGGATGAGTTTTTAATTCAAGCTGTTTTCTAATTCATCTTATGTAAGAGCTGTTATAGCAAGTACAGTGATTTTGACTGTATTTCCATAATTCCTATCTTCTCCATAAAAATGTATTTTTTAAGAGAGAAGGGTCTGCTTCTGAAAAAGAAACTTTAGTGTTCGTTCATGGCAGCAGATTCACTTTGAACAAGGACTACATTCAGTTTCATGGATGGTGTTTCCATTCTAGTCCATAGGCAGGTAATGTTCACGAGGAAGTCTCTGGATGAAAGATGGGAACAATTGAGATGAATAGAAGGTAGGAATAACAATACAGAAAATAGTGGAAAGAGGAGTCATGAAGGGAAGGAACTGAGAGAGGCCAAAGAAGCCGGTAATTAAGGAGAAGTGTTGGTGACTATTCAAGGCATGAAACAAAAAAATATCTAAAGAGCAAGGCCAGGTAAAATGAGTAAATAATGCCTCCAGTTTCTCTCATAAGGCTGGGAATTTAGCTTCCTATGATCGTAGTTCAGTAGTTTATATGGGGACTGTTCCTCCACAGACTGGAGACACCTGTTTGTCCTAAAAATATCCGACAGACTGAAGAATATCTTAGGCTTATGCAGCTTGAGGGGAAGCTGACCTTACATGTTTGGGTAATTAGAGATTTCCTAATGGAACAGTTTTTATCTAAGCATAGGGTTTCTTTCAGTGCAACACCATCCCTTAGGTGGGCTGTGCAAGCAGCAGCCTGTATAAGAAATCACTGAGTGCTAACTTATATACTCCATAAATAACCTGCTGGGACCTACTGTGGCACATTCAGCATGTGTTTAGTCTCCAAAGCCTAGTGATTAATATTCCCTGAGTCACTTTCTGAGCATTGGTCTCCCACATGGCTGCATGTAGAGCTGCTGCCATATCACAGAACTAGCTAAGGACATTCCCCTTCAACAAGGAGTTGGCTTTAATTAAATTTCTGTGTCTGGGAAGTGAAAATCTAATTTTCTTTTTGACATTTTCTATATTACTACTTAGACAAAATTATGAAAATAATTAATCCCCGTGAAGCAGACATCAGCATTACAAGGGGTACAAAAATATTGCATATAAATAATACTACAAATCACCAATTTGTTATAATTTATTGATGCAAAGTCTTATTAAAACTCTTAAATCAAATTTATTCTTGATATAGCAGGTGTGTCAAATGATTGCACAATGTAGGTGCAAGTGAGGGTTATAAAAAGTAACATGGTTCAAACTGCTTCTCAATAAATTCTACCTCCCCAAAAATGTATTTAAAGACAACAAATAAATGGGGGGAAAGGAGATAAGGTAATTTAGGAAAGATATTTTCATCGTGTGTCAGGGTCACATACAGTCCAATACAGTGGTGAATGAAACTGGTGATGGATGAAAGGTCTGTATGCAGTAACAATATTTTCATTCTGGCCCATGGGGAATCCTTTTTTCACATTAAAATGCCATCATGTCACCTATTGTCATTTAGTAGCCTTGTTTCCTTCCCTACTTATAAGCATGGAAATTATTATCTAAATTATCTGTTGCTTATAGAAATTTGCCACCATATGATAACAGAGTAGTCTTATTTGGAAATAAGTCTAGGTTCTTTAAGATATAAAATATGTGCTTAAGCAGATGGTGCTTTTTTTAAATATAATTTTATACTTTATACAATATGCTCTTGTAAAGAAGTTTTTAGGATGCTTACAGTTAGTTTTTTTGTTTTGATGCCTGATAATTTTGAGCTAGTTAGAAATGTTTATGTTTAATATTCCAGTTTTAAAAAAAAAGTAGCCTCATTTTTTTCAGTGAAACTAATAAGACAGTAGGATTTGCCAGAACAATTTAATATCCCCATAGTTACTGCATTTTTTTTTTAACACAAACACATAGGTATCTGTAAGGAAACTAAGACTGAAGTTCGCAGAGTATGGTGATTCTGTCAAGCACCTCTGGACAGAATCAGGGACAGCTTCTAAGAAGGGACTTTCCTAGTACACAATTGAGTCTGATTCACAGCCAAGGTAGAAGTAAAGGCCCATGAGATACAGTTAGCTGAGAATGAAGTGAAAGACATGTTTTACTTATACATCGTTTTAATAAGCGTGAATTAAGTTCTGAGAAGACTTTCCCATTTCTGAAACACCTGTGGAAGTGAAACTTCACAGTTCCTTGTTATTCATGTCCTTCACTAACAATTTAAGTTCGAATATTCACACTTTTTCTGTCAATACCTTTGCATGCCTTGCTCACTGCAAATGCTCATGGATAAATTTCAGCAGTAAATAATAAGTTGTAATGCAACAACATTCATAACATTGCATAATATGTGGAATGTTATACCTTAGGTGCCTTGAGCAGGCACTGAAGCACTAAGTTGCATTCTATAATCTATTTCTTTTTAACAGATATCAGAATGTTAGGAAACAGTTATATGTGAAACTGAGACCATCTATCAGCATCCTAGTGGGTGACTGCAAGTACACTGTCTGCCTGTCAGTCAGTACCTGTTTTCTTTTCTTCTGTGTTCCCCTTTGCCCTAGATGTCTCTTTTTAAACCTCATAAAAAATGAGGTACTGCTATAAAAGCAATGACCTGGCAAAGTGTGCAGTTCTTGCCACTTGGTGCACACCTCAGGTACTCCACCTCCAGCTTTGCAGCTAACACTGCCTGAGACACCAGTGCCTCAAGAATACTTTTACTGTTAGACTTTTACAGAAATAACCAGAATATTCACGACAGTTTTACTGTATTAATACCAACTTGGAAATCTGAATAAATTCTCACCCCCGTTTAAGATATTTGGTTGTGACTGTGAATTTATATATATAACACATGAATGTAGAACATATGTGTAAAGCTATGTGTAAATCATAAATAGCTTAGCTGAAGGTGTTAAACACCAGACAAATTACACAACTGGGAAATACAGTGACGAATGCATGCCCATTAAAATTCTCCTGCTTAGTTATTCTGATTTCTTTCCCTATTTGTTCCTATTCTTTATTTTTCTCCAAAAATATGCCTATCTTGATTCTACATTATTTCTTTTCATGATTTTTTTTTTTCTGGGAAGTAAAATATTTTCTATTCTGTCCTTCACTGCCATTCCCTTTGTTGTCTGCCCATCTCTGTTGCCTTATTTGCTGATCCCTAAATATTGCTGGCGTGCCCTCTGATTCTCTTCCACCTTTTTCTCTTGCTCTTCATTTCTCCTTTTGTCTGTCTTTTCTCTCCCTCACCTTGTCATGCCTTTCTGTCTCCTACCTTCTTTTATCATAATTGTCATTCCAGTCACTCTTGATCTCTTCTGTAAGGACCACAAAGCAGTGAGGCCTCTAGGCAGATGAAAGCCTAAGCAAAACTGACTCTGGAGGTGGAGTAATGAAACAGGGTCGCTTTTAGGGTCAGTTTTTGTCTGTGATCACTAGAAGAAGAATGTTTGGTATTGTCCTTTGGCTGCATAGGAGAACCAGCTAGTCTTATTGCCCGACCTCTTTCTTTCCCACCTGGTGACCAGGAATATTCACATTCACATGTTGAATGCCTGGCACTGTGTCTGTGTGTCCCCTAGAGAGAGGCAATGGGAGTAGTAACAAGTGAAGGCTGGTATGCTCTGATAACTTGTCCCAAGACAGCTGCTTGGGAAAGAGAAATTTGTGTCAAAGGGAGTGTGGGGCTCAAAGCCTTGATTGTTTTTTGACAAACACACTTCCTTCATTATCCTTACCAAGTAAAAAACAGTTAATAAGAACTTGGGGCTTTTTTCTCTTTTTCCTTCTGTAGCCATGCATGCACATAAGCACACATAGACACAGCCTGCAGCAGAATTTATAGCCAGCTAAAACATGAACTATAGTACTAAAAAGTTCTTTTCTTTGCTTTCTACTGTGTTTAGAAAATGAAAGAGTGCAATACCAGGTACAAAGGAAGCTCAGCTTGTCAGTTAAATGGGCTGCCTGGCACAGCCACATTTTGCTTGTCATGATCCATGGCCCCAAGTAATATCCTCTGTTGATATCACTGCTGGAAGAAGGCTGGAAATTATGGAGGCGTTTTTGATAATAACTGCTAGCAGGGAGACAGTATTTACCAGGAGTCTGCAATGAGACTCTCAGGTAAATAATAAGCATTTTAGAAAAACAACCTAATTATATATTTAATCGCTTGGAGCCGTTCCATTCACTTGGGAAAATAGCGTGTGTTTTGTAAATCTACCTAATTATTTATTTGGGAAGAAAGCAATTCTAGCCTCTGGGGTAGATGTAGTGTGAATTTTTTGACTTTCTGTGCAGATCTGATATGCTTGAGAATGTGTTTTAAAAAAACACATCTCAAAATACCAAGCCAAGACAATGCACAAATGTTATTAATGCAGTGAAGATGTTTTACTTTTCTATCCAGTGTTCTAGTATTTCTATAAGGGCTTCAAACTTTATTCTGCTTTAACACAGGCATCTTAGTATTCTCAGTAAGATAAGCAGTAAAGTGCAAGCAGCCGTATTTCTACATGGCACACTGTCTAAATAGGGAGTTTTGAGGCCACTAATGAATCAAACTAAATCTAGTCAGCAGTCATTAAAAGCTAGAGCACATTTCAGGTCTGAAACTCCATAGCATCTTTGCACTGGACGTGATGGTTTTCTCTTATGATGGTATGAATAATGAATTGCATACTTTGGCCATAACTGGTTACTAGCAAGAGAACTGAATGTCTAATATATGTCAGAATTAAAATAAGTAATTTTGTACAGTGTATGCCAGTCCACAGGGAGTTATTTATTCTACTAGAATACATTCTTCCCACTCTCAATTTATGCTTTTTTACTCTGGGTTTTTTCCTTAATCAAGAACTTACACTACTTTTCATAGACTGTCATTAACTGTCCTGAATTTACTTAGTGAGACCCTGTATTTGCTGTGTATTTGTAAGTGCTATGGAAGTCCACTTAAGAAATTAGTTTTTATTTTTCTAATATTTTAGAAATTGTTTTTGGCAGAAAATACACCAGGGCAGAAGCATTTACAAATCATATATTTACTCTATGTAATGATAAGTAGAATTTTCATAATAAAATGTATAATCAAGAGGAATTATCTGAAGAATCAGTTTCTTGACATTGCATTTTCTTACAAAGTAAATTATGGTGTACTGCTAAAAATGCAAAATGCTATCAGCATTTAGAATATTTTCATTCTCAAAACAAATGTAAAATATTTTTCAGTTTAAAAAACTTAGTATATTGATTTTGAAGGCTGATCACAGCCTCTATATCTCCTCCTGACTTCATCAGGATTTATAAGGGTTTTACATGAAACCTATTTCTCATCAGAGAAACATCAAAAGCTCAGGACAAACCAGTGACATTATGCCTATAATTGAACACTTCCTCTAAAGGGACAAAGTTCTTCTCTGGAGTTAGATGTCTTCCACAATAAATAAGAGGAAAAATTCTAACAGAGAGTTCTTACATCATTCTGTACCCATTTCTGTGTTTCATCCCAGGGTAACCTCAAACTCTCACATCTTTTACTTATTGCTCTTATTCCAGGTAACCTGCAGCTCACTCCTTTGTTTCCCTCCTTTCAGAAAATTCTGACATTTCTCCTGATTATATTAGGTTCTTCAACAATGAAAGGAATATTGCTCTACTGCACAGGAACATGCATAATTAGCACATGCTTAACCTGGTTGGTTCATACTCAAAGACTTATGTTTATGCATGGACCTTCAAACCTTTCTGGATAAAGAAATTTTCATGCATCAGCCTCATTGCTAGATAGCATCAGTGTCATCAACGTGGACTGATTCAGGGAACTGATCTATTATTTCTAAGTAAAGCAATTTTCCTTGCATTTTTCCAGCATATATAGAAATGCATCCTAACCTGAAAAACACTTTATTTCAAAACACATTGTATTCAAAAGTGATTTCAATCCTTCATGCATTGTATGACTATCCAAGCACACAGAAAGCAAAGTAGTGACTTTCATGTGCTGGATGAAGCTCATGAAAGTGTTTTCTCTCTTTTGTTACGCTGCATTTTTTCTAGGTCCCCGTTGAGCAGCATTCTATAATACATGACATATAAAACCCTTTAAAGAAAATAACCTCCAGTTCATTGTATTATTCTAATTTTGTTTACAAAATAGTAGGCATTTACAACGTTTGTAGAACTAGAAAATATATAACACAGTGGATTGATGTCACACTCTTTAATTACAGACTGAAGCAGTGCAACATTGGGATTTAGTGCAGATAGCAAGGTCCAACCATAGAGCAAATGTAAGATGGTTTAACCCACGCTTTCATTTCAGCCATGGTGGAGCCTGAACATTAACTGAAATTTGGTGAGGGAAAAGTGTTCCTTTAGAATGGGATACCTCTATGCCAGGTTTGTTCTCTAGATGCCATACAAGTTGTGTGAGTGATGTCATTCAACAGACAGTGGCAATGAAATTCAGGATAGCCTCTGCTCCTGTTGCACTGGGAGAGTTTCATAACTTTAGCAGGATCCTCATGTAGCTGCTATGGGTGCGTTAAGGTCACTCCTGTATCTCTCACAAGGCAGCCAAAAGATTGACTGATTGAGAGGAAAGCAGCATAATTGAAGTGATATTACATGGAATATAAGGAGATTTATAATGACAATTTTGGTATTCCAGAAAGCAGGACTGGTGTGTGACCAAGATTTTTCTCAGAGGTGATTACTACTTTAACTATGGTAATTAAAAATACCCTCTAAATCATATTATGTCACAAGTTAAATATTTGAAAGCAACATTAAGTTGCAACTGAGAGAGCTTGTTTGTACTAGAAATCTTTATAGTCCTTTTAGAAGAGTATTCTAAAGTTTAACTTACTATCCTACCTGAGTTACATATTTTTTAAATGGCAGGATTTTGATGGACAGCTCCCAGTGAACCTAATGTGAGTTTGGGATAGATCTTGGTGTTTGAGAATATAAATGAAAATACTCGTGGCTTAAAATCCTTCTTCCCCAGGATTTAAAAAGCCATTTGAATCTTGACATTGAAGTGTCTGGTATGGGGAAAACTGTTTGGTTTTGATCATAACATTGAAATTCTGTACAATCAATTCATCCCAGTAACAAAACTCTCACAAATTCAGAAAGTTGGGGGTTGTATGTAGAAAGCTTCCTGGCCATTTCAATAGAGACTGGAAAACAAAGGATACTTCTGAGATAAATTTCTTATCTTAGGTACTACTGGAAAATGTGGATTTATGCCGACAATAAAGACAAAATGAGATTAAATTCTAGTCCTCAGAATTCAAAAGCACAGAAGAGTCTTATTGTGAATGACAATTCAGTATCTTGGAGAGGTTTTAAATATAAAATGTTCTGTAGACCATATGTTGTGATATATCCAAGGAACCTGAAAATATGGTCCTCTGTCTTTTCTAGTTTCTCACAGTTCCGGTGTGATGACGTTCTTTTTTGATTCACTCTCTGCTCTATTTTGAGAGGCAGTTTTCCATCTGAAATTAAGGCATAGTACTAACAATATGACACATACAGTATGGTATTGTTTGCAGCCAGAAAATGGTTGCTAATGCACCAGAAAAATTTGGAAGAGATAACACTGAAATCTTGGCTTGCTTCAGCCTCCCACTTACAAACTGCTGATCTGGCAGCATCAATTTACACCCAAAAATATGGGCAAATCTAAGCAAAATGTAATGCAATGATTTGTACCTGCAAAGAGTAGTCCTGACTTAACTTGCTTTGAGTACTTTTAAAAGTAACTAAAATTACTCTAGATTTATGTTCCTGATCCTTGTCCATCAAGTTTGATATGTGTGCAGATATATGTACATTTCACTTTCACTTTTTAATCTGAACTTCATTGTGCTAAAATTTAATATTGGGAAGATAATGCAATTCAAATGCACAAGTACATCTTTACTTAGCTTTGCATTAAATTTTTAATTTTTTTTATTAAGAGACACATTATTTAGCTTTATCAGTAAATTTGACTATATTGACAAAATCTTTCTCTGACCTTTCTTTCAATATAAATCAGTGAAATTTTCTGAATTTTTCCATCTCTTAGTGAATGGCTTTATATTGTAGTTCAAATCTAGTCATCCTACTGATACTGAATACCTATATAATAATAATAAAATTATCACACCTGAAAGTAAAATATTATTACAACCAAACTGATTGCTTTTAAGGGTGAATTATTAATGTAGCTATTCATGTTTAAATAAGTATTATTGAAAGACATATCTCTTAAGCGCATATTGTATGTTCCTAAATTTTGTCATGTGAGGCTTTCCCCTTATTTCAGAAGTCCTCTACTTCTTCTAAGTGACTAGAGAAGTGTAACTTTGTGTATTAGGCTTAGAATGTTTTATTTTCTTGCCCATGGAGAAATGACATTTTACAGGCATTTTGAGATAGTTGTCACTCATAAACTGCCCTTCTCTAACAGTCTTAACTCATTTTTTCAAAGCCAGTTGCAAAATTTATTGCCAAAACACTTGTTTCCATTTCCCTGTGTAAAAAATAAAACTCTGCCTTTTATGTTATTTATAAAAGGTGTCGATTACCTATATGTAGGAGGGCAAATTTAAAGTTAAGTTGTTCAAAAAGCTTCCTGTGTGGCTGCTCCCAAAGACCGCTGTGTGCAGTTTTCCTCCTGTGCCTGCTCAGGCAGTGACTCCTGACAAGGTCACTTATTGTATTAATGTGTCGTGTTGTGTAAAGTATTAGGTGTTCATGTGATTGTTTATAAGTTAGGTGCATTTATAGCCACTTTATAACTCCACTGCTCTTGTCCCAAGGGGGGCTTAGGTGGAGTGCATTTACAGCCCCCAGACCTCTAAAGAATATCAAGTTGCACAGTTTTTAGTACAACTTAGAAAGGAAACTTCTTTTTAATTATTTTTCATGTTTTTTTCTTTTCAGAATGTGCACAAGCAGTGCTAAAGTTAGATTTGTTGAAGAGCAGGTCTGGGCACAGTTCAGCACTGGTGCCAATTAGAGATATCTTGCAAATCTAAGGAATGAAAATGGAAACTTTATGCTCTAAGGGAAGAATCCTTGATTTCCGCTGGCACATGCTTTTAGCTCACAGCTTATGACACTTTTTATATGTTGGAAATCTACTTTGCATAACTTGAGAGGTTTTAAAAAAATATTATACTATTCCTCTCCCTCAGGACCCTCTACAGTTGGAATCTTAGTAGTAAGGGAGCCTGTTTCTACAGGCAGATGGATATGAAAAATAATGCTAATAAAATTTATAAAACTCTTTTTAACATTTTTATAGAAATATATTTGTAAAATGTATGTGGAATACAGGGTAAATGATGCCATTTTATGGCTTAATATTGCTCAGTTAGGATGACTTGCATAGCTCCCTCATGGTTTTGCCACTGTTTTTTTTTTATCCACTATGCATTTTATATAAACATAAATATTTGTATATGTGAGGTATGCATGTATATGTGTAGTATACATATATATTCAAACAGAATACATATGTGTACATACACATGCACATAATTATATATAGAAAAGTGTAGCTTTTGGGTTAGAAGTCAAGAAATCTCAGAAATTGCTCTACTGCTTTTACTATTTCATTTAATGAAGTCATATTTTCCTTTGAAGTATTTATTCACAACTTCAAATGAAGTCATTTGGATATGATTTTTTATGTTACGTTAGAAGAGCTGAACCACTGGCTGTTAAGAAACATTTAACATCATCATATTAAGCATGCATACTTTGCAAGTGGTCAGTTGTGGTAAGAGTTTCTGCCTCTGTTTTTCATAATTTTTTAATGTTTTTCTCTTATATTCCTTCTCCTTCTGTGGAATATTCTTTTTTTTTTTCTCTGTTTGTTGTTTTGTTAACTCATTAAAGATTTTATTAAAAAATCAAACAAAAAACCAAGCAAACAAAAAAAAAACCCAAACTCAAATGTAACGTAAAACTCATGTAGGTATTGGAAGAGGAATGAAGGTGAGAATAAATATTGAAATAAATAAGCAAACATAAAGGAAAGATGGAAGTAGACTCCAACCAGTAGGAACAGCTGCAGAAGTGAAAAGGAGATGGTTGGCTGCAGGAAGAAGGCGTGGAATTGGCAGTATCTCCTTCTTTCGTCCTCTTCAGAGGATCACAACAGTGATTCAGTGTGATTATCTCACTCTGGGGAAAGTTGTGGTGTAGCTGATACTTTGTTTTCTCCACCTTTTGGCCTTCACGGTTAAGACTGGAGATCTGTTCAAACCAAACTCTGAGGAAATGAAGGTGACTTTTAGACGACTGTTGTTTTGCTGTGTTTGCCTCTTTCCTTTGTAGAATGGCTGTTTTCTCAAGCCACCTTCCATAGCTGCCAAGTTTTTGCACACCCTATTAATTTACCTTTTCTTCAGGACTACATGGCCATTCACTTTTCTTCTTTCTTTTTATCTTACCTCTTCTTCCATGCCCTAAAACTGCATTTAAGGAATGAATTATATTTGACACTAGTGTGCATCGCTTTTTCACATGTGTGTCTGCCTTACTTAGAAGCTATGCAGTTAACATAAAGTAAGGATTTGTTTGCCAGTCCATCTGAAGGAGAAGTTTATTGGTCCTTACTATTGTAAGCTTGAATCTCCACAACAAATTAAAAAGGCAGTTAAAGGAAATCTTTAAGGATTAAAAGTGGGGGAAAAAAAAGGTGCGATTTATAAGACTGTGGAAAATGTTTTAAAGGACAGAGATTCAGTGAGAACGATGCTAAAATATGCGAAGCAAGATGAATCAAACAATGCATAGGGTTGCAAGACTTAAAGATGACTGGATGAGTCACTAAATATCTGTGAAGAACAGAAGGAAAACTGCAATACCATTAGATATTGTGGGAATTACATTTGAGATAAATATAAGCACAAGAAAAAGTTGGTAGAAAATTATTCTGTCATCTAATTTTGCTGGCTAGTGAGAATCTATATGCCTATTAAGCTCTGAGTGGTTAGCATCTTGGAAACCCTGCTGAAGGACACAAAGAGATCACAGTTATTAGAAGTGAAATGGGACACAATAGCTCTATTAGAGTCCCCATTTCTAATAGTCCTTTCCTGCTCTCTGAAGCGGTCAGCATGGCATCTGTCTATTTCTTCACTGTAAATGGATGAATATTCTCTGCAAATAATGCAACCAACTACATTACTGGTAATGCTTATAAAATCCTTGGTGACTTGGAAAGGACTTTTGTTGCCTTGGATGTCAATTCTAGGGGAAAATAGCATACAAATGTAACCGATCCTGTTGTATATGGTGCTACAGTGCCCAGAATGGAGCTAAGGCTTACAAAACTTATTGCAACTCAAAAACATAGCTCCATATGCAAAAGAAAAATCTGTTAGAAATTTGAGTGTCTGGCTTTGTTGTGAAGTAGGACATGTCTGAATAGGGGTCTAGCTGGGAGAAAGAACATTAGTGATAGATGGAAGCATCAATGAGATATATAGTCCTGATAGAGTGATCCTTTGGGAAAGAAATACTGATTTCAAAAAATGCTGTTAAAAGTGATTCTGGAGTATTTTGGTTCTGTATGCCCATGTGTTTCAGGCCAACAGGGTAGAGCAATAATGAAATATTTGTCATATTCTTCATATACTTCAGCTTTCTTCTGAAATGGCTTTAAAACTTGCATTTACACATTAGATGTGATACAAGACATATAGATTTCAAAACATAAAATGAAAATTTACTTAATTCTGTTACTTTACTGCTTTCCTTTTTTTTTTTACAGAATGTTTGTTATGTCTGATGACTCTACATGAATATGGTGCACTTACATGAATTTCACCTTACTTGGCTTTTTTAATATGCTCTATAATCAGAGTTACTTAGTGGAAAACTCAAAGGTGTGTGTTCTGGTACATCTAGCACTGAGTAGATCATCTTACAAGTGATGCCATTATGCCAATGCACACGGCATCCTGGAGTCCCTTGGTGGCACTACTTGGCATCCTTCCTGTGCACATTCAGATCTTGCCAATTCAGCTTGCTGTGTTGCAGTATTTCCTCTCAAGTTCACAGGAATATTTAAATGGCAGGTGTTCTTTCAATTCTTCAGTTTTAACACCTAATTGCTCCCCTCATTTCCTCTGTCCCATCCTTTGTGTTTTTACCGTTCACCTTTAGTCAGCTAAGATCTCCTCAGTGCAGGAATACTCTTTCCACTCTTTAATTCCTTCCCATGTAACTCTCTTTATCTGTGCTCTGTGTCTCATATTATTCTTCCTGGGACATTTCCTCTCCATTCCTGATTGAACTTCACAAACTTTCTTTTCTCTCTTCCAGACTCTCACTGTTTTATTGCTTTGGCAGCATGGAGTGTCTAATTTGCTTTGCATCCATTTTTTTAAACTCCATTGGCCAGCTTTAACTTTTACTCTGTTCTTTGGTCTTGTTGTGCCTCCTCCCTGCTTTTATCATCTACTACCTCCACTCTAATTGTAAACTCTGAATATGGAAACAGTCAGCAGTCAGCTTTGACAGTGCTAATGTCCTTTCAATGAGTCAGAACCTAAGGAGTGAATGAAATGCAGCCCAGTTTCATATGGTCAAGCTTTCCCTTTCTATAAGTGCATGGGTCCCAATCATATTTCCTGATGTCACCATTTTCAATGACCTTGTGGGATAGTAAAGTCCCTTACACAATTTCTTGGCACAGATACTGCCATCTGTACATTTCAGGGTTTGGGTTGGGTTTTAAATGTAAGGGGAAAAGGGAGTTGAAGTAAGGGGGTCTTACCTTCTCTTTTTTTTTTCTCTATTCTTTTAACTCCCATTCCTTAATTTCATTATTCTCTTTCTGATGCCTTTTAAAAAAAAAACTGTTATCATTTCTATGGCAAGAACATGAAAGCCCTGCTATCAAACATGATTTCCTTTTCTGACAAGGTACCCCACCTAGCTGATAATGGGAAGCCAGTTGATGTAATCTTTTTGAATTTCAAGAAAGCTTTTGATACTGTCTCTCCTGAGATCCTTCTGGACAAAATGTCCAGCACAGCTGGATAAACACATCATGGGATGGGTGAGTGACTGGCTCACAGGTCAGGCATAAAGGATTACAGTGAATGGGGTGACATCAGACTGGGGACTTGTCACTGGTGGGGTTCCACAGGGCTCCATCCTCAGCCCTGTGCTCTTCAGCATCTTCGTAAATGACTTGGACACAGGACTGGAAGGGATACAGGGCAAGTTCACAGAAGATACAGAACTGAGAGGAGCTGTTGACTCCCTTAAAGGCAGGGAGGCCCTGCAGAGAGACCTCAACAAATCAGAGGACTGGGCAATCACCAGCTGTATGAAGTTCAACAAGGGAAAGTGTTGGATTCTGTACCTGGGGTGGGGACACCCCTGGATTTATGGACAGACTGGGGAATGGGATCCTGGAAAGCAGTGCTGCAGAAAGGGACCTGAGGATCTTAGTCATTGGCAAGTTGAACATGAGTCAGCCCTGAACAGCCAGGAGGGCCAACCCTGTCCTGGGGGGCATCAGGCACAGCATCACCAGCTGGGCAAGGGAGGGGATTGAACCACTCTGCTCTGTACTGGGGCAGCCTCACCTCGAGTGCTGGGGCAGTGCTGGGTGTTAAGAACTAAGAAAGAGATGAAGTGATTAGAGAGTGTCCAAAGGAGGGCAACAGAGATGATGAAGAGCCTTGAGGGGAAGCCCTATGAGGAATGGCTGAGGTCACTTGGTCTGTTCAGCCTGGAGGAGACAAGACTGAGAGGAAACATCATTGCACTCTAAAACTTACTCATGAGGGGGAGAGGCTGATCTCTTCTCCCTGGTGACCAGTGACAGGACATGAGGGAATGGCCTGAAGTTTTGTCAGGAGAGGTTTAGGCTGGATATTACAAGAAGGTTCTTCCCCCAGAGAGGGCTTGGGCACTGAAACAGGCCCCCCAGAGGAGTGGTCACAGTACCAATCCTTGTTCAAGAAGCACTGGGACAATGCTCTTGGGGCCCATGGTGTGACTCTTGGGGATGGTTCTGTACAAGGCAAGGAGTCAGACTTGATGACCCTTTTGGGTCCGTTCCAACTCAGCATAGTCTATGATTCTGTGAACTTTTGAAAAAGAAATTTGTCTTGATGCTGCATTAGTCAGGCTTGGCATTGCACTGATTTCTCTCAATTGCAGTGGTTTCTAAGGGATCTATGATACGTGGTCAATTAGTTGTGATATCTTGAAAACGTATAAGCACTCACAGGAAAAAAGAATCATTTTAAAGTCAGTTATCTATGTGGATTCTCTGCTGTCTAATACATTGTGAATTCTTATATCCATCTTTCCCATAGATACTCACCAGGTACCTTTCCTCTGTCCATCTGCTTATTTCTTCAGGACTTGTGATAATTTTAATTTGTACTTCTCTGCATAATCAGTCAATGTATTTAAAAACTGTGTGAATGTGTGGTATGGGAAGGTGAGGGAAGAGACAGTCAGATAATTTTTAAAAGGTCCAGCTCCTGAGGCATAATGTCAAATGTCCTAAATGTCTTAGCTGCATCTTAATTTTTTTTTTCCATACTGCCATTCTGATGATGCAGGAAGAGGCAATTGTATTACTTTCCTGATGACTTAAAGTAGTAATAATTACATATCTGATGTTACTAGATTCTCAGCATCCTGCGTTGGGACAGTTATGATTCACTTATTGGTGACTTCATTAATTCATTTCAGAGGATGAAAGCTTAAAAATTACTTTTTTAAGATTTTCACATATAGACTTGACAGTCTGAAAGATGTCTTAATGTCTAATTTACAGTTCTTTGAAATCATCAGCTTTTCCAAATGTATAAGTTTCAACAGTTATTAGGAAATAAAAGTCAATTAGCACTTCTAGTATATACCATGAAAAGATATTTCCCTAAGGTGTAAATGTGTTACTTAGTAAGACTACTAGCCAGTTATGTCTTGTCAGTATCCAGAATGTGAAAGCTTTGGATACATCTAAATAATGAGAAAATCAGTTTACACTTCATATACTGCAGTAAGTCAATAAACAAAACTTCCCAGCATCCATTGGAAAGCTGTGAGATGCACTGTGCTGTCTCTTCCATTAGGAGATGGATACCATAAAAGACTGTGAAACTTTCCCATGCACATATTGAGTGGATTAAAGGAGTGACTTTCACTGAATATATTACTATTTTCTAGCCTTCTTAAAGTGAGATATTTATTCCCCTGAGAGGAGAAAAACCCTGCTTTACTGAGATTGCTGACTGGGCCAGGGAAGGTTGGTTGTTAACATTAAACTTCTAACCATCCCATCCTCCTCTTGTGGCTTTATGTGTTAGAGGAGACAGGTGCTTTCAGCCTTGTTCCTGCTTTGATGCAATTTCATCATTCCTTCTGGCTTCTTGTTCCTTTGGTCCTTTGGCCATTCTTTTTATATCAAATGAAAAGACATCAGCTTTTCAGGATAAGTCCTTTGGTAAGAAATATCAACCCAGCAACCTTCTGTCTTTGCTTATAAATCCTCACTTTAATGTTTGGAAAGACCTTTGCTTTTCTGAAAGGAAACAGTCATTGAGGGTGAATCTCTCTCTCTCTCTCCTTTTCTCTCTCATTTTTTTTTTTTTTTTAATTCTGTTTGGGAGAATAATCTCTTCTCAATCCATGGAAAAATAGACATGCATGGATTTTCATATCTTGGCAGATCCACAGAAATCTCATTAGAAAAACCTGCAGAAGGTAACAAGCTCTTAATTAACGTTGAGTTAAAAATAGGAAAATAAACTTGCTTTAATTGGGCCAGGATCATAGGAGCCAGGATTTAACTTCCACAGAGATAAGTCACCATCATGAAGGAATACAAGTATCAACTGTTATTTTGTTGTCACAAATCAAAAGATGTACGAAGGCAGGCAGGATGATATGTTAAAAGGTCATGTACTCAGAATCAGGGTAACAAAAAGTATTTGCGGTGATTAAAAAAAGAGCAGAAAAATATTAGGGAAAGTTTTTTTCTGGAGTGTTATTTTATGTTTTTGCTTTCATATGAATTTGTATGTGTGATAAAAGAAGCTTATTATGTTTGTGCATCTGTGGTTATTTGCTTTAGTGAAATAATAACTATAGAATATAGTCTTTTTAAATATTTCTAACTAGAGAGTTAGGAATGTGGGAGGGTTTAAATTAAAAAATTAAGTATTGAATGTATTTCAGAATTATGTAAACTTTCTATTGTTCAGCCTGACTTACAAAGCTGTAAAGTGTATTTTACTGACAGGAGAGAATAAAGAAGATTAAATGGCAATATTATCATTCTTATAATGAAGGTGATCTAACCTTGGTGTATGCTTAGCTAAGAAAAGTGAATTTCACCTTTATACAGACGGTCTTGTGGAAGACTCCTTCTGTAGCATTGTGGAAGACTGCTTTTTTGATTGAATGTTAGCCATCATGAGCAAATGAATTATAACTGTCATGTAAAATGTTAAGAAGATGTTTAGAGATGGATTCTCCACTACCACTTTGTCCAGTAATTTCCATCTGTACAGTTGTATATCCCCTTCACAGAGCTGTAAAGGTGGAAAAAGGCTGAAGCTTTATGTCAGGTTTTCTCACTGCCCTTCTCCCTCAATAAGGGTGTATGTGAATGGCTGCAGAACTACAAAGCTGTGTTTATAATGCCTGGGCTGTATAGAACAGAAACACTTGGGAACACATTTTTCTCTCCTGTTTATCAGTATCAATTTGCAGTAGTGCTACTTAATTCAATTTCACGTATTCCAAATTTACCCATTATCTTAGTATAATTAAATAACATTCTCCTCTGCTTTTTTTTAAATAGCATTCTAGCTCTATTCTCGTTGTACATTCAGATAATGTAGTACTGAATTGCTCCCACTGAATGGGATGTCACAGCAGAATAGTTCAAGTGTCTTGCTGCCATGCGAAGCTTGAACCTGGTCCTGAGCTTTTGCTTTAACACCACTCTGTCACTGGGGACCTTGTCCTTTGAGCTAGGAAATCAAAGCCTTCTGCACACAATGTCAGCCACATCATTTTACTGTGTACTGTCAACCACAGAAAGTGACCTATTTTTTTTCTCACCGTGATAAAGCAGTGGTCAAATGACCACTTGTTTGTATGAAGCTTTTTGTGTACAAGACAAAGTATTTTGCATTTAATATTTGAGCAGGGTTTTGAAAAATTCTATTAAAATTTTAACACTTGAGTAATTTTTATTCATATAAAGATAATGACGTAGTAGAGCTAGTCTTCCCTCACCAGCTGCTGAATCCCTATTAAGATATTTCTCCCACCTTTTAACTACATTTGTCATTGGAGATTTCCACCAAATTCCATTAAATTCTGCTACTCTGCACAGTAAATAGCCATGAAAGCACCATGCTTCTTAGCACAAATCCTCAATCCCCCGCTAACACCTTATATTACAACTGTCTAATTACCACGTTCTGCAGTAACCTTGTGGGACTTCCATAGGTAATTAGAACTCCAGAGCATTTCTGCAATAATCCAGCAAGGACCTCTTAAGTAGAAAGAATTATGTGGTAGTAATATTTTTGCACCCACGTGTTCTTCACAGTTAATTATTTCAATTAATATTTGGCAGCAATGAAGAAATTCATAGAGGTTCATAAACTGAGACAATTCTCAGGAAACTTTAAAGGCAAATGAGTTGCAGTTGTGGTCACTTAAAGATGCAGGGCACTTAAGAAAAAAATAAATTCCTAGTACATCAAGGTATTGCAATGGCAGATTTTCATATTGCTACTAGGAGAGATGCCTTAACTTTCCCATTCCTTTAAGACTGTAGTGTTTGGGTAAATTCTCTTTTCTTTCCTTGGAAGTTTTACCAAGTCATTGTAGATGAAGAGTACTGTGAGTTAAAAAGCATGGTGAGTACACTCTGACAGTGTTATACAGACATATCTTTGATGACAGAGAATAGTAGAGAAGGCTGTTGAGATGTTTCCTTGATTCTGGATGTCTTTATTTCACTTCAGTTTCACCTTCCCTTTTTTTTTTCCTTTCAGAGTTCAAGATACCACATACTGTGCAGCTATAAAGGCCCCATGTACACGGCACATGCTGCACACACTGGCAGTGTGTGTTTCAAACCTTGCATCTAAATAGTACTTACTGTCTTTACTGATTATTCTGGTTCTTCACTCCTGTACAGTCAGTGTCAGGCCAATGGTATTTCTATAGATTTATGACAGTGTCATCTGTGCAAGAAAATTACTCCATCATTCATGAAGTACACAGGAATGTAGAAAACAGCTCTAATCCCAAAAGCATGTGTCATTCCTCCCTGCTTCTTGCTCCCCTCAGCCTTTGGGTAACCCTTCTACATCCTCACTTTGGTGCTTCCTAGGGGATCTTCCACCCCTTTGGAGTGGCCTCAAACACACTCAGTTATTTTGACAGCAGGATAGAAGCAGCTGCCCGATAAAAACTAACAAGAGAGAGGGGGTATGTGAGGGGCATGATGAGGGTAGATGCATTTCTTTCCATTGTGCCCAGAACTGGTTTCCTTTTCAGGCTGCCCTTTCCACATTGTCAAGTATATCTCTATGCTGGACAGAAAGACCTAATGCTTTCCAAATCTGCCTGTCTCATCATAGGTACCGACCTGTTTCATTATTTAGCTCCCAGTAGGGTAATGACTACAATTTATTACTTTACTGTCAGAAAGATAATGACTACATTTTATGGTTGTTGGCCATACCCTTTTAGTCTTAAAATCCAGGAATTTTGTTATGGTTGTTTTCTACTTTCTGTGTAATTGTAATTTTTGTTTAACTGTAATATCCTGTAAAATAGGGTAGGTCTGGAAGAAGTCTTTGGATGGGTTGATTAGAAGGTCACTTACTTTTCTTGCATTAAAAGGGCAGAAGAACAAATGCCATTCCAATTTATCATCATATGTAACCTTTGATTAAACAATTTTTTGCTGTATCAGTGTGAGTGGCTTTAGGCTTCAGAGTAGATTAGTGAGATAAAGAACTTTAGCACAAAATAAAGAGTCATTTGTTTAGATGATTATTAAATTAAAAGTCCGATCTGGAAGTCACCCTAATGAAATGTAAAATTGAGTCTACTGAACCTCTGTGAACTTTCAAGTCAGAGCATGATGCTTCCCTAAAATATCATAAATTGCCCCTATTCTGCCAGTTAATTCTGTTGTTTTGCAGCCAAGATTATAAATTAGACTTGATTAAAATAAAACGAGCTGTTTCTTAGAATGTGATCCATGAACCCTAGTCAATACAGTCTTTCCTTTATGGCTTTCTATCTATTACCAAGTTATGAATTTAGTTTAGTTTATGTTGCAAAGTTTCCAAATAGAATGCATTATAACAGTCTTAAAATTGTAGGAATAATAGATCTATTTTTATGTGGTTTCTCATTGTTTGTACAGCTTTTAGAAGGTAGTGTATTTTCCCTTTGGTATGCCTGAGAGGGTAAAAGCAACTGCATAAGTGAGTAGGTGTATGCACATGGAGAACCACATGTAGTTTTGCCATGAAAACAGACAATCACCATGAAAAAATTCTCAGCACATTCTCAGAGGTAGTACAAAATGTTCTCAGAGAGAAAATACATCACCAAAAGAATCCCTGCATGGTGACGAACGTTTGAATAATGTCCATACAAATCACTATTCTTAGTGAATGGGCTGTGGCTTCTGTTTCTTACTGAGCAAAGAAAATTTACTGGTTGCCACACAGTGTGGGTAAAACTCAGATTTAGTGATGCCAGCAGCCAAAGGCAGCAGAATTTACCTGATTCCACAGGATAGGATTTTGACAAGCTTTTGTATATTTCTACAGCCCAAAGCAAGGACACAGTCACTGTTGTTGTATTGCTGAATAAGTTCTTCCAGATCAGATATTTTTTCCCCTCTGTTTCTTTGTTAACTTTTAAATTTTTTATTTATAGTCTTTAGAGATAAACCATTTCCATTAAATGCTTACTACTTTGGTTTTCTCCAAAGATATATGAAAGATAAATCTGATTCTAGGTGTGCAGTTTATTAGAATTCTCTGAACCTCCAGGAAATCTTACCTGAAAATACATGCTTTTTTTTTATACTTGTACAGCTTGTTCTCCTATGACATAGAATTAAAATTTCCACAACAAATAACAAAGCAGTGCTTGTTGGCACGGCAAAAGTGAGTGCATACATTATGCACACAGAAGGGATTTGCCTGTCCATGTGAGTTCTCACTTCTCTGGGACCAAACTTTGAAATTTTCTCATTTTCTCAAAGTTCTGTTTAACAGTAAACAGAGACTCTGTACCTGCCATTTCTTAAAGTTGGGGCGGGGTGGGAGGATACTGGTGAATAGACACCCTCTGTAGATCTCTTTCATGGATCCATTCCAGTTATGGTTCTACTGGGCAGCCCATACATGTGACCTGTGCCAGCTCAGTCACAAGCCTGAACAGTAGTCTTCATAGGACTACAAACTGGGTAGACAAATGCCCATTTCTTCCCAGGGAAGGCAAACCTCCCTGAATGTATTGACACTCCTCTATGAAGAAAGTCTGTAGAGTCTCCGCTTTGGAGGCAATCCAATGTTTTTGCAAGGGCTAAATGAACTACTCTCTAGACCCAGCTTTGTACAATTTGCTGAGCTCAATGAACTCTTTTCTTTTCTCCTTTCCTCCTCATACTTCTTTTTTGCTTTTAACAATGTGTAGTAGAAAAATTGGCAGTTACTCAATGAAATCAGTGTTCAGCTTACACCAAAAGGAAGATTTTTTTTTTTGGTGAATTTGCACTTCTAAGAAGATGTCACAGTTTTCAAACGAAGTGGGGAGACTCTGAGTTAATGCTTTTTGAATAGCTTGAATAAAAGGTTGCCCCTGAGTCTGTAAAACAGAACCAGTGAGGCACAGTACCTCCTGGAGTTCCCTTTGGCCAGTTTGTCTTTGCTCTGCCCTTAACTTGGGTCTTTGTCTGCTGGGCACAATCTTGAGCAAAGTAGTCCCCAGTACAGCTTAGAAATATCAATGGAATGCAGGCTCTGACTGATTTATTCTTCCTCCCTTTTTTTTTTTTTGTCTACATTAAAAGAGAGTTGTCTCACAGTATTCCTTTACTCAATCATTATTTTTCTTTGAGGCTTATTCATTTAAACTTCAGGAGGAAAGTGCCACATTTACTACTACTTTTTTTTTTTTTTATTGTTACCGCTATACATTAGTGTTGCTTGTAACATGCCATTTCTATCACAATTGTGTGTGACTACCAGAACAAACCTGCTTCTTGGTTGTAATATGCAAGAAGCTATACAAAGTATAATTAATGTAGCGAAGCAAAGTGACTCACAGGTGACATTTGTTCTCCTGAAGATTAAGTGGACTTTGTGAAAACCATGATAAGGATGTAAGAGAACAAAGGAAAGGAAAAAAAATGTAGGTAGGATTTTTTTGGGTTTGTGTGTGTGCTAAAATGGAGATCCTCAGCAATATGCAACACAGCCTTTCTATTTAGCATTCCCCCACCTCAGTCTCTGAAGTATGAATGTGTGCATTTTCTTTGCTAGAATGAATAAGGAACATGGGTGTCCAGTGACCATGATCTTCATTGAAGCTGTGGAAACCTTTTTCTATAGAAATACCAAATTTATAATGCTATCATTTTTATCGTACCACTGATACTGGAATGAAATCTGTAATTTTATAAACCAATTTGATGCTAATAAGGAGGTATGTCCATGGCACCATTATAATTTACACCCATGATCCTGTTTCCTTTGCTCAGTGAAGTATTGACCATTACAGACAAGCTGATCCATTTTTGCTCCTGATATTGTGAAATTAAAATATGACAACCATCCATAAGCAATACCTTTAGCAAGTTCACTTTATGGCCAATAAAAACTAGGAAAAGAAGAGAGATCATATTAACATGTAATGATGTAATTACTAGGGACATTGTATCTTTTCCCAAAATAGTATGCAAGTAACACTAGCACATAATAATTAAAAGAAATTTTTGCATAAATGGTTCTATATTTTATAAAGATTCTCAACAGGATGGTGTTCCATCAGTTCTGCCTACGTACATGCTTAGTTCCTTTTGATAAAAAATGGAGTTGCCATAACAACTTCATGCAAATTTCATGTGACTTATATGGAACATTATTTTTAGAAGTATTTTGAATTTTGGTTGCTTTAAACTGAAAAAAAGAATTTATGTAGATAGTGCTTTTGTCTTCATCTCTTTTGCTTTTCTTGATAAGAGAATCCAGTGGTTTTTTTCCTGCAATAAGCTGAAGAAATAAAGGTGTTTAAAAAAAAATCAAATAGTTATTCCCCAAACCAGAGTTGAAGTAAGCAATCACATTTTCCAGATTAAAAAATCATCTTCCTAGCCTTTGTAAGGTCTCAACATTGATTTGTTGGATCAAAAATAGTGAACAGAGAAGTTAGGTTGTTCCTCTCAATTACTGCTGAATGATTAGGTTAGACTATCACTAAACATATCCACCTAGCACTAACAAGTCACCTTTTTGTGTGCCTCAGCAGACAGTCTCTAAGTGAAACAAGTCTTGAGAAGCCCTTAAAGTATTCAAGGAGTTCAGGCATTAAAAAAATTGAAATATGAGTTGTAGCTGAATTTGGTGCAATGTTTTTGGTTTAGATTTGAAAAAAAAATGAAATGCTTTTTGGAAGTAAGTTTATCTGCTGCGTGTCCTATTTTTGTACACCTTAGGATAATTTAGCACTTCCTTATGTGCTGAAAATGAGTCCAAAAAAAGGCAAGGGTGAAGTAGGTGTTGTAGTTTTGTATCATTATTAACTTTGTTATAATTTTTTTTTTTTTTATAAGGCTAAACATTCTGGTACACTATGTTGGTCTTAATCAGATGAATTCAGTTTTCATAGCTTTCAATATTTATGGTACAGGATTTGTTTCCAAGTTGATAATAATTGTGCCCCTCTGCTCTATAGCAGAAAATATACAAGAGGCTTATCTTTGATCTTCTGATGAATGTCCAAGTGTTGTCATGAATATATTACTTGACTTTTTGTCTTAGCTAACAATAAATGAATGAACTTTGCAAAATTCACTCTAATTTTGGTTTTATATTTTTTAAATATTTTTCTTTAATATGTATGATGTTCTGTATAAACTAATATTTTACATGCTTAATGCATTAGTGATGCTTTTATCTATTTAATGTTTTGATGCCTTCACTACCTTTGTGTTTATCTTGTTCTTCTACTACTTGTTCTTTTACATACCATTTTGCTTTTGCAAAGTGAGAAATAGGATCTGTTTTCTCTGGATGTGTTTTTGACTTACAAGTAGTACATGCCATAATCCAAGAAAACATATGTTAAAAACCAATTTGCAATTTGTCATAATTAATGTGTTTTGTTGTTTTGAAGTAGGAAAAAAATTAATCTCTATCTTTGTGGTGTGTCACACCATTGATTTTTTAAAGCAAACCCACTGAAATCAATTGAAAATGCTGCATATAAATCCACACCACACTATGGCTCTTTATTTATTGGCTTTAATTAAAAGGGAAAAGACACTGGAAATCTCAGTGCAACACTATGGAGATCTTTAGGATTTTTATTTTTTAAAGTTCTTCCCTTTTTATGATTCCATCAAAATGCCAAAATAAGATGTTCATCTAGTTGTGTAAACCGGATGGGGAAAGTAGAAAAATTTAATAAATTGACGAGCTTACAGCATCGTTCAAGCGATTAAATGGATTCCACACCACCTCTTCCCTTCTCCATATCCCCACTCCACATTACTCTTATCTGCAGGATTAGACTCCCTATTAGGTCTTCTGATAAGAGGCCTCCTGCTTTCTGAGACTCACAATTCTCAGAGTACAAGGGGGAAGTATTGTGCCTGCAGGTTCATATGTTATATTACATACTAAATCAAGAAGAGGATTCAGGTTGTGGGAAAGATTGAGCACAACCTTTAAGAAGCAAGGCATGGAATTTCATTTTAAACTCTGTATCGTGTTTAGATACTGAACTGCAGTAAGCTAAAATCACCACTTACTTGCTACAAATCAGGTCCATATCTATGAAAACAAACCAGACCATGTTTTCAGTAAAATTAGCACATTATACAGTCATGTGACATCCAAAGTGAAAATGAGATATATTGAGTAAAATGCTTCTTTAACATAGTTATGAATAGTATTTCACTTGTAGCTTTCAGTGGGTTTTGTTGGCTTGTGGGGTTTTGTTGTTTTTGTTTTGGTTCAGGGTTTTTTTCATGGATGTGTAGAATTTTCCACATGAGCACTAGAATCTGTTGCAGCTATTTAGGTCACCCACTGGGTTCATTGCAGTCAGAGGACTAAGGTTGCTCCTGGAAGATAAAATATCTCCTCACAGCCTGGAGGTCTAAGCTGTGACTAGGGGTCAGCTTAAAGGTGAGTGGTGGATATTTAACTTAGAGAAAAATGGATGGAAATTTCCAGTTCTGTACAAACTTAATCCCTAAATGAACCAGAGGCCATCAGGGGGTGGCCAGTATCAGCACAGTAGGAAAAGTTTATGCTTTCTTTTTCTAGGACTGCACATTCAAAGATGCAAACAGGTATCTGTACACATTTATGTGCACACACATTTTCATACTTTTTTTCAACCATGTAGGTTGTGTCTTTGTGAATTTGTATGATTAAATTACAAATAGTGCTACTTTGTGCCATTTTGGACACCACTAAATGGGGCATGTTTTCAGTGATAGGTAGAGTTCTCCAGATGACCTCTTGATACTGTTGCAGTCTATTGAGGTCACCCTCAATAGGTGACCTTACATCCCTTACCCATATGTTTGAGTTCATTAGTTACAGAAAAGCTTTTCTTTCATTTCTGTGCAAAATCTAAAACTCTGCACCGTCCATGAATTTCAAACAGCAGCTTGTTCTGGTTGTACAATACTAGTGTGATCCAATCAATAATTCTACAGAAATTTAACTCACTCAGGGACTAAAGCAGTTAATTTGATGATGATTAAGTTTTTGTAAGGTTACTGCTACTGTAACTTAAAGGATACAAGTGCAAGTTATTTATAGTTAGACCAAATTAGTTCCAGTGATTTTTTTTTTTTTTAATCAACAGTGAATTGGCTAATGTATCTTCTTCCATTTCAAAAGGGCAATAATAATTTAATCACAATGGTATATCATGCCAGTATAAGCCAGGGAAATAAGGTTGATATGTTTACATGTTCCAGTTTGCATTACTTTTGTGACATGGTCTTTAACAGTAGAGAGAGAGTCTATTTAATTGATCATTAATTTAAATCAAACAATAATACCTCCTCTGATGAAATTTATGCTTCAGGTTGTAACCTGGAACTTCATTTTATTTTCCACATCACATGATACAGATTTGTCAACAGAGATTTTGTAAAGGGAACTTATCACCAAATAGATCTATCAGAATTTTATGGTGTAAAAGTATTGTGAATGTCTAGATTTTGGGAATCCAATCCAATTCTTCTTATAAATATATTTAATATAGTCCAAGTACCACATAACATCACCAGCAGCATCTATACAACATCTGAGGTATAAGTATTTCCTTACTTAACTGAGTTTAAGGTAACTGTTTTGCACTCATAATCAAATAGAATGAGTGTAGGTTTTCATATGGATGTGAACATTTAAACAGAGGATAAGCAGTCCACCAGAGCTGTGAGTAATGAGGAAAGAAAATGAAAAAGTTCATCAGCATTGAAAATTTTTGAGAACAAAAGCAGCAATATTTGGGAAATTGAACATTCAGTTGGGAGAGATGTTCAGGAAAAATATATAACTAAACTGGACTGTCTTGGAAATTGGCTTTCAAAAGTCTCTTTGTTCTCTCAGTTGAAGTATGGTCATGTTTACTTAATAAACACTTGCTTCTCCACTTATGTTTAAGGCTAGGAAATAAAAAGATCTTTGAATGGAAAAATGAGTAAGTAACGTAGATTTGTAGGTCAACGTTCTGTTTGACCTATATGAGCAGCTAAGTAAGTTTTTGCTTGCTGCACAATTTCTTTTTTTTTACTGGGAAACACCCTTCAATCTCTAAATTTCTAGGCGTTTTATGGGGTAAAGTCCTTCCTAATGATATATGTTTGAGGGTTTCTTTGAAAAGAAAACTTTGCTTTTTGAATGGAAATGCAGTTTTAGGTTTAGAAAACACAGACCAGTGCGGGTTTTGTCATCTTGTAATAAGTCTGACTTTACTAGGAGATAAGATGGACATGTATGGTAGCATCTACAGTTCTAAATCTGTGCCATCATAACTCATAAATTCTGTCATTCAGGTCTTCCTGGCAGTATGCAGTAATGAAAAATGTCCAAGAAGTAATAGTGGAGGAGCTTCTTCTCAAAATTCTGCAGCAGGCTATCTATAATGGATCATTTCCAAGAGGATTTGAGATTAATATGACTTTTCCTTTTGCTCTTACACTGATGAGATGTCTCATTATGCTCAGCCCTTTTTAATACATGGGCCATACTACAAGATTTAATTTATTTATTCTGTAGGTGATTTCCATTTCCTTTTATTTACCCTTTAGGCAAGGTAGCTGACTACACAGCAGCCCCTGCTGTTTGGACTGGACATGAATGGATTTCTGAAACTTGGTTTATTTTTCTTACGAAATTGAGCCAGTCAGAGCAGCTTCTACATAGCTTAATAAAATAGAAGTGAATTTATGTGAAAAAAATTCTTCTTGGCCATATATATTGTTGCATCTTGTTCAATTTGGGGGGAATGGTCACTGTCCTGGAGATGTCTGCTAAGGCAGGTACAATTCACTGCTTTTATATTCAAACTGCTTTTTAAATGTCTATATGAATACTGAAACACTTTCTACATACAAAGCTACTTGAAATTACTGCTGTATTTAAAAGGTACAGCCTCAAACAATCCTTCAAGATTAATTTAGTTTTTACGAATTTTCTTCTTTAAATTATCCAGCACGTAACAGTAGGGGTTAATGGTTCTTTAAAATGACAGACTGGAAGTTTCCAGCATGGATAAAAGGATACATTTTTACCACACTGAGGAGTCTAAAGATCAAATTTTCTTCATGTATTATAAAATTAATAATAACTTTTTTCTTGTTAATAGAAACAGTGAAGTTACTTATACTTGCAAGAGTAGACATTTCTTCTGCGCAGAGCTAGTCAGTTTTTCCCTTTCCTTACTAAAGTCGCTAACACTTCTGAGGTGTTTCAGATATTGCAATGTACTGATTTTAGAAAATGATTGAGTATTTAATAGAGCCCATTTAATTCACTTGAAAAGATTCATTAGCTTTAACTTTTTCTATTCCATGGATACAATATAATCATGCTGCAAATACATCAAATTCTTTCTGCTCATTTTTTGCCCTGACTCCATATATGTCAGTTGAAACAGAGAGGAAGCAGCCCAATTCCTGTTTGCATTCTTTTAAATCCATTTAAAACCCGTTTTTGTCTATGTCCATTATGGAACTTTTTTTTTAATGGTTTATGGCAATTTTGCAAAGGGTCTGTGAGCTTCAGCTTCATCAAATGTGAAAAATCATACTTTTTGTTGATGAAAACCCCCATGATTATTTATTGACTAGGTTCATTATCTCTTTTAATGTTTCATTACATTAGTAGCATTCTCTTCCCTGGTGGCACGTTTCTGTCCTGATGATGCTAGTTTTTCTGTATCTAATTAACAAAAAGTTGTTCATCTGGTAAAAAAAGAAGCAGACATGTTATTAATATTCTCCTTAGTAAACTGTCCTAAATAATTAATGCAAATAGACTTCCAGGATTGTGAATTTTGATGAGAAGTTACTCTCACAGATGAATTATTTGGTTTAGATATTTTCCCTGCTAATCCACAGGTTTTTGTGTTGATTCATGTAAATCTGATTTTGCCTTAGTCTGTTGAGGAGGAAGGGAATACAAAATTTAAGTTTTTGAACAAAGGAATGCCAACAAAATACAAAAGAAAGCTAGATTGAGTTAAAACTCTTCTGCAAAGCTCTAAGGCGTTGAGTTTGCATGTGTAATAGAACATGAATCTGCAGTGCTGGGAATTCTCACAGCAAGCACAGTTTCCTTACATTACTGTAATATTTGAGTTCCAACTTTATGTTTGCTTAAAGGAAACTCAGGGCAAACACAAAGTAAAGGACTGTGAAAGACTTACAAAAGAGATCACGTTTTCCCCTTTTTAAGCAATCTCTTGGGAGGGGAGGAGGAAAAAAGGGTGCATTTTTGTGGGATGATGCATTCCATCTTTTCATCCATATAGTTTGTGGAATTGTTCCAGCTTCCCTGGTGTTGCACAAAAGCACACAATAATACACTTGTGCAGCTCTGGGATCTGAGAAGAAAATGAACCCTGCTGATGCCAGCACCCTATCAAGCAACATATCCTGCAAGCTCCACATTGCACATTCACTTCACTTCCTTCCTGGGCATTCAGGCGCGAGTGAACTCAAAACAAATGCCATCAGTCGAGTCCAAAGTTTTCTAAAAGGCTTAATATAAATTCCTTGCTTCTGATGCTGTGATTCAGGTTAACTCTGGGAATTTATATGTATATTCTGCTGCCATTTTTTTTCCTCCTTTCACTGAAGATGAGGGCATAGGGTTATTTTCCATATGCCTGTTTTCAGCTCTCATCTCTCTTTTTTTGTTTTCTTTTTGCAGAAAAGCTTATTGGAGGAGGGTTATTTTATGCATCTTGAAAGCCAGCACACATCACTCAGTGTCTTGTAATATCAGATGCAGTCCTAGTAGAGTAGCTGATTTTACAAGACACCTGCCTTCATATTTGAGGGCAGGATCAAGCCCTTCCTTGATGACTTGAGGACAGAAGCTCACTGCTTATTTATGGTGCTATATCTACGTGTGAACAGGAGCTAGAAGTTTAGTCTCTTATGCCACAGGCTGTGTCCTATATGCTAATCCCATCCTGTCAAACTACTTGAGTCCATTTTTTAATTAATTGATGACAGTTGTTTGGAAAATTTCACACTTAAAACTTCTGTTCACAACTTGCACACGTGTCTCTGTTCAGAAATGCAAACATGCACTGAGTATCTTTTAACTAATACAATACTGCACCACATATCAACTCTTTCATGTGCCAGGAAAATGTGCCTGTGTCACATAGATACCAGCGTTGATGAAATTCAATTATTTTAAATTATTTCTGTAGGAAGGCCAAAGATATTGGAAGTATTGAAGGGGGCTTTCACTTTGGAGAGGGCTTTGCTTCATAATGTATGAGCTTGCTACCATTAACCATGTTAAGAGCAACCTCACATGTCTGTAAAGAAGTATAAAAATCTTTCATTTAGTGTCCCCTTCTGGTGATTTTTACAGGAACAGCCAGCTGGAATCAGGGTTTGAATCAATGTGTATTTGTCTTTTCTTGTTTTCTTGCACAAATCAGGAATTATGAGAAAATGGGAATGAGTATTTCAAATCTTTGCCTATTCCTAAGGTAACTTAGCTCAAGTACATTTTTATCCCAAGGGAAGATGGCAGTCTGTGGAAACGTCAGATAGGATGGACTGGAAAGGTAGTACTTTAGATTGACTCTAAATACATGCTCTGTCTTATGGAAGCAGCATTTTTTTTCTTCTTCTCCCCCACCCTCCCCACTTTCTTTTAGAAATGTCATCCTTTTTCCTTTGCACTCAGATTCTTCCAAAAGCAAAAGACAATTGATTTCCCTGGTTGGTGCCATTATCTGAGATGCAGGAAATTCTATTTTTTGTCTAGGACAGAGCTAAACGAAAGTAACTGTAGTCTGTCTTTTGTAAGTTAAATTAGTAAGTGATGAATAGCTTCAATAAGGAAAAAAAAATCATATCTTCTGTTAAAGAAAATGTGAACATTTGCCTTTCCTCACTCCAAGTCAGACAATGTGACCTACAAAAGTTTTCAGACATGGAAGAAAGTTAGTTATGCTTTCAGTTGTAAGATTTTCCTAAGTGTTGCAGGAAATAGGCTTCAATGATTTATTTTCTGAAAATTAAATGTGTAGAGCTTTTTTCAATTACCAAAAAGCTAAATGTGTTGAACTTTGTAAAGTTTAACTCTATAATCTACATCACTGTCACCGTGCAAGTGCGTAAAATAATCAGAGCTCATATATTGAAAATCCTTTCTCATATGATATTTGCATTGATCATAACAGTCATTTTATCTGCTAGGAAGAAACTTAGGACTTCAGGACCTGCATCTAAGTCTGTAAGCATCCAGAAAATAAATGTCTTATAACAGTTCTTAATTTGACCATAATTGAGTTCTGGGTCCTTTTTGGATCAAATATATTTTAATTTTGGAAACTTCTTTTTTGCCCCCAGCCATAATACAAGCACTTTACAGGTGCAGCATGAGGTGGGGTTAGGGGAAGCGGCTCCTGGACCGTAAGTGCTCCCTCTCCTGTTCTCCAGCAGTGGATGCAGCCTTCATTGGGAAAAGCAAGGGACCAGTGGTTGCCTCAGCAAGGGTTGAATGGCAAAGATATAGGGCTTTTTTCTTTGCTCCCCTCTCTCCCTCCCTTTCCCTTCTTTGAAATGAGAAAATAGGCCACCAATTTAGTGGGAACTGAGTCTGGCCAGGCAGCGCTGTGAGCTTTGTGTGCTCGATGGCTGCCCGCCATTTCCCAGACCATTGGCAGCCCTCTCTTACTGTTTTCCCTGGCTGCATAAAGAGAACATTGTGTCTCTTGGAAGCTCTGGCTCATACCCTGCCCTCTATGTGAGAAAAGGAAATGCTCCTTCTGTTCATGACTTAGCAACGGTTGGCAAAAATGATGTCATATCCATGGTAGCAGAAAGACAAAAAGAAAGAGAGGGACTGCTTTTTTAGACAGATTTTACACACCACAGTGTTCCGTGAGGGGCTGAACAAAGAACAGGCATTGTAGTGCTCCATTTAGAACAGAATACCAGTCTATTTTGTTCAAGCTGGAAAGAAAAGGGCTTTATTTATGACTGTGTTTGATAGTCCCATTTAGTAACATTGTAGTATGGTATGTATGGGATTATTTCTCTCTAGGTTTGGTCACTTCACTCTTTGCTTCAGTCCCTCTGTTAGAAGTACATGTGCTAGCATGCTCTCCTTTATTCTCTTTCTTTATTGCTACTACATATGGGTTCATGTTAAGTAAAAGAATATGGAAAATTGCTCATTAAATGTTACAGACAATCACACAACTGCAATATTTTGTTTTTGTGGTCCCCCACATAACTCTATATTTTAATAATATAGTGTTACCATCACATTGATAAAGACCTCAGTGAATTGAGCATCAAAATGTAGGCTTTTCTTGGTCTGTAATTTTTTTGTCTTTGTTCAGGTATACTGCACAATATCAGTGCTCATGTATAATTAAGAGGTTTTGGAATAAGCCTGTCTAGGAAGTATATGTGCATCTATGAGAGTGTTCAAGACTAAAGGGGAAAGAGAGGAGGAACCTGGAAATTTGGGATGTCTTATTATAAGCCAATGACCCTACCCTCCAGGTGAGATTTGAGCAAATTCGAAAGATCAAATTAAGGCCTCTCCCTAGCTTTGTGGTGGATGATGCTATATGATCTTCAGTTATTAAAACTCTGACAGATGTATGATGAAAGCCAACACATTTAATCTCCCACTCCATTTCTGTTTAGTAGGCCTTTCCCTGGAGAGCAAGGGGTAACCCTGTTGGTTCTACAGCAAAATTTGGAAACTCATATATATGGGGACCTGTCCTTTTATGAAGTGCTCTGATGCTGAGCATCCTTCACTGACTTGGAACACTAAATTCCATCCAGCACATATTGAATCCAGATTGAAAACCAGTGCTCTGCATGCATGAATCCCAAACCTGAACTGAAAATAATTTTCTTTCAAATATATGTGTCAGGTTTTCCTGCTTTTCTTGCTTTTTTGTTCTTCTCACTATTTTTTTTGCTTATGGATGCACACTGCTGTCATTGGGGATACCTAAACCATGTCCCGAGATGTAAGGTAGCAAGGTGTCACAGATTGTGATTGTTACTGTCATGGTCACTACTTTCTCAAGTGGTTCCTAACTTTCTCTAAGAATGAGAATTACCTGGAGAGATTTTAGTTGTCTTCCAAATGTGTGCCTTTGGAAATCAAATATAGCTTTAAATGAAAAAAAAGCTTGAAGTGGGCTTCTCTGCACAGTGTAGTATTAATCTGGTTTAGCTGCTTGTCCAGTCTGAATTTCCCTTGACATGGCTTTGTTTTTGCAGGTGATTCAAATATTTCTGTGAGCATCTTATTTTGAGATAGAGAAAAATTCTGTTGGATCCTGAAATAGTTGTTGCCAGCCAGTTTGGTATAGAGCTTTCTGCCTCCACAAGCTCCTATAGCATTTTGTTTATTCTTTCTGCAAAACAGAATGAACCTCTTTGGAATAGACATTGCCAGCCCTTCTTGAATTGGGTTTGAAATGACTTTTACTGCTGCTGTAAATTGATTTGGAACAGAATTTCATTTCTGTTTTCTGCCAAAATTTTGATGTCATTAATCTCTACTGACTTGAAGCACCATCATAAACACCAGCTCTGGCATGTGTAAGGAGGCAATCTCCCAGGTACACAAGACACTAGGAATGAGCTCCAGAGACCCTCAAGCATCAGCTACAGATTAAGTAACACTATTTTTGTGTTTGCTGTGCTTAAAATGTGGTCTACTAAATTTGGTATCCTTTTGGCTTGGAATGAATTTTAACTGTAGCCACGACAGCAATTTTTAATAGTATATCTGTTTCTGAGGTATCAGAGAGAAATTGCACAGGTGGTATATGCATTTAAAATAAGCGTTTGAACTTTGTAGAGAGGTGAATATGATCATTTCTTATAGCCATGTTAAGAATTTTTTGCTTTCTGTAAGGGAAATGCTCTCTGAGTTTTTGATATTTTTCCATTTTAGGTAACATTGTTGCTGTCTTCATTTAAATTCTGTTGCGAATGTTCTGATGAATTTATGGTCGGAGCACAAATACATCAAGGGTAAATAAACAAAGGTTCTCAAAGTGTGTTCGGTTTATTAATTGGCTGTGTCAATAGCAGATGGACATTTCTCCCTGTCCACATGTCCTTTTGTGCCTAGAGCTCCTTCCTCTTCCTGCAAATTTAGTATCAGCCAAAAAAACAGAAGACAGAATGTCCAGCTATTGCAGCATTAATCTTTTCTGAAGGATTCTCTGATGACAAAAGATTAGGTTATTTTTCTCAACTGCCAGATAGCACATGCTTATCTAAGGAAGGAACACAAGCTTTTTCCTGTGCCTTTTCAACAGCTGTGGAAGAATTTGGGATCCATGAATGTTGTGTAGGAGATGTTGCAAAAATTTGGATTTTTTAGTTTGAATTAGAAGGCTTAAAACAAATATGTATTATTTATTCTTGAAAGGGAGAGAAGAAATATTTCTGAAATTGCAGAAAGGAGAAGTCCGTTGCACAAACTTCTAATTTATTTGATTTAGAGAAAATTTATGTTCTCCTGAAAATAAAGACATAATTTTAAAAGTACAAAGTAAAGTACACCGAAGTGAACTTGGTGCAGCTTGACCTGAATACAGTCTTTCCAGATCCCAATTTTCTTAAAGGTCGGAAGTCCACTTTGTTAGAGAAGCTGTAATAAAAACCAATCCTCTCAAAGAGTGAGTGAAAGAGCACCTCTCCTCTTTTAGCATGTACTCAGAGTTCTGAAAGTTATCTCTTCATGAAGACCATATTTATATCATCAGACTTTTCTATATAAAGCCTTTCAATCTGAACAACATCTGTTTCTCTACTGAAAGGCTACTGGCATTTCTGTGAATCCTACCTTCTGTGCACCCAGGTGGAAATTGTCCATTTTTCTGAAAGAAACTGGGTCATGGAAGAATCCGAACCACAGTGCCCTTCATTTGCAACCAAGGGGTCTGAACTGTCTGTCACAAGCAGGCCCTGTTCTGTGACTTCACTGGACTGAGGTGTAGTGACAAAACCTGCAGATGTGACACAATGTATTTACTCCTTGATTTATTTATCCTCAGGAGCATGCCTATCCTAGATGCCATGTAATAATGAAAAATGCACCAGTAAAGGAAGCAAGCCTTTCCTTAAACAAAGTCAGGATATTTTCTTATCTTACATGAACCCAAACCTTTTGACATCTCTTACAGCATACAGTGCCTCTGAGGCCACAGGGCAGGACAGTGGGGTCAGCCCGCTATTGGAATGCAGCTGAGATGTGCTTCCGGACAGTGTCGTAGATTTTTTGAAGACCACATAGCACAAGGTAGTGCCATTTAGACTTTACCATATGTGTACAGGAGCAGGCAAAAAATATCAGTCTGGTGTCAGCATACTGTTGTTCTGAGACATCAGATATTGCTGTCAGACTTTGAGTCCCAGCCTCCTACATCTGCACTGTTGAACTCTACTTCATGTGAACTTCTGCATCCTCCCAAACAGATATTCCTGTTTATGCTTATCTCCTCTCTTGTCCCTGTATATCCACTGCCTTTTATGTTTCCACACTAAATCTAATGCCTATTGATTCACTCTTCCTTCTGGTCTCTCTCCTATGGTACTCATTACTTTTAAAGTACTGTAGTGAATTCCTTACTCATTAACACTTACGTCTTTACTATTTGCTTGTGATATAAGCCACTTTTTTTTTTTTTTTTCATTTTAGTATGATCCTTGCTTTACCTTCCAATTTCCTTTGTTTCCAAGTTGATGTATTATAATGGGAATGTTTCCCAGTTTTGGCCAGGACCTGGAGGTTACTCTGTACCACCTCATTTCATTGCCAGGGATGAGGAGAAAGGAACTTTCTGGCTTCTGAGAAGAAGGGCATGGCTTCTGGTCCTGAAAACGTGGGGCATTTTCAGACATTGTTCATTATCTCAGAGTCCATGCTGAGCATTTTTGTATATGGATCACTGTCTCTCTTGTACACTTTTGTTATTAATATTGTTGCTGTTACTGTCCATTTCCTTCTTTCATTGCTGTCTCCAGTAATTTGTTCTTATCTCGACCCATGATCTGCCTTTTGTGACTCCCATTGTGGTGAGGGGGGAGGGGAGCAGCTCATGGTCTTTTTAGTGGGAGTACCAAATTGAGGAACACCGTTCCTAAACCAGGACAGAATGCAAGCTCTTTGGGACAAGAAGCCTTTTCAAAAGCTGTGAAAATGGTGTGAAAACTGTACTGTTTCAGAAATACTTTTTAGTAGTCTGGTGAGCTAGAGTCTATCAGGGAACATAGTATACCTACTGTCCTCTTGACCGTGGTGATTTTGCATTCCAGATTTGTTGCAGAAATTCTTCACAGTGTAATAAAATACCATGTTACTAGCATGAAATTGCATCCTAGCATAAATGTCAGCAATTTGTACTCGGTACTCTTTTTTTTTTCCTCACTCTTTGCTATAAATATTCTGAAAAATGCTACTGATTGTTAATCAACTGTATTATTTGGCATGCATGTTGTCACCTTCATCAGGGACACCAAGAAAGACAATGCTTAAGGAGCATACAGCATATATTTGCTTTCAAGAGTGGATCTCGAAGCTTTACATTCAGGAGAAAAAATGTTAACAACCATTCACTTCTGAATTTTTTTTAAGCATTCTATCTTTAGGCATATCTGTAATTTCAGTCATTGATACAGGGTTTAATTTAGTTTCATTGTAGCATATCTTTACTCTTTACATGCATTCTGTAATTTTTGTGTTCCTTTATTTGATGGAACAAAGTCTCCATTTATTGCCAAGCATATCAAGATACCATCATGTGTAGTTCTGAGTTTAGTTGAACCTGCTGTTGAGCAATTTCTTTCTTGGTGATTTGCTTGCTGTGTCCAGGACCTTTCAGTTATTTTTCAGAAAGTTCACAAAATTAACAGCGTTCCCTCATTTGCAGAAAAGACTAATACTTGATGCTTAATGCTTGCAATTTCAGTATCGGATGAAATATTTGTTTGAAAGAATGTATTACCAATGCATTTTGGCTTGCTGCTATCACTTTCCCCAAATCAGGCCAATATTTCAAAACTGAGCTTGCCAGTATCTTTGGCACTCTGTTGTCCTGGCACCTGATGTCTATACTGCTAAGTACTTGATACCTTGGCTGCACTTCTGCTATCTATCAAATCCGTGGACCAGTACTATCAAAACAAGAAAGTAATGCTTCGTGGCAGTTATTTTGTGAAAAGGTAGAGTACTATTTCATTAATTCATCTAATTACAAATATTTTTAAAACAGCTGTGGTTCCTGCTGTTGAAATCAGGTATAGAATCTAGGTATAGCACAAAACCTGACATCATGAGAAATCATGTAAGCTTAAATTAGAGCCCATAAAGGGTCTAAATTTTGTTTGTGATTGATACACTTTGACATTAAAGTGAGCAGATGTAGAACTGCTTATGGGAGCAATACTAGTTTCTGCCTAGACTCAGTTATTAGGTGGCTTCATGAAAAAGTAGAAATTGCTCTGGGAGACAGAGGTTGCTATTTTTAAGAAGTAAATGCTTTGGTCTTGGCATTCAGAGACTCAGCTCTGTGGGAAGCCAGATTCTGTAAATTTAATATCTGGAATTACAGAAAAGCTCAAGGAGTGCTGCCAGGTGCATTCAGCTGGCATGTGTCTGAAGTCCTTGGGTGAGATTGATATCATATGAACACACGTTCTATTGTATTGTTTCCAGAAATTAAAAGCTATTTGTCGTGGTTTAACCCCAGACTGCAAATAAGTACCACAGAGCTGCTCATTCACCCTCTCCCAGCAGTGGGATCAGGGAGAGAATTAGCAGGGTAAAAGTGAGTGAACTCATAGGTTCAGATAAGAACAGTTTAGTAATTTAAATAAAATACAATAATAGTAACAATAACAATAAATTTTGATGAAAGGGAAATAACTAAGAGTGAGAAATAAAACCCAAAAAATACAAGTGATGCAAATGAAAATGGTAGTTCACCACCAAAGGACTGGTGCCCAGGCAGTCCCCAAGAAGCAGCCCCCTCCACCAAGCTTCCCCCAGCTGCATATGCTGATCATGACCCCACACAGTCTGGGATATCCTGTTGATCAGTAGGGGTCAGCTGTCCTGGCCATGTCCCCTCACATCTACTAGTGCTCCCCCAGCCCACTCAGTAGTGGGATAAGTAGAAAAGGCCCTTGATGCTGTGAAAGTGCTGCTCAGCAATAATAAAAACATCCCTGTTTTATCAGCACTAATTCCAGAAAAATCCATATCACAGCCCCTTACCAGCTACAGTGAAGAAAATTAGCTCTACCCCAGTCAAAACTAGCTCACAGATTAAACAATGCTTACATTCTTGCTGGAATTCTCAGCCAGCACTACACAGCTGTCATACTGGTTTTGAATCTATTATTGTTCTGTTCAAGTTATTCAGGAATAAATAGTTAAAATGTTAATTGACATAAATTTGTGCTGTTGTAAGGTGTATTTTGAGGGTTCTTACAGAGCCATCTATTTGATGCTACTTAGTTTCAGTAAGAAATGCTTGGATGAGTAAAGTAATTCTTTTCAGAAAAAGGTGAAAACTGCCCTCTTCTTGAACAGGAGGAGACATTACACATGGAGATCCTGTGTAGTTCTCCATTATTGCTCCCTTGGCTACAATATTGTTTCTGTGAGCTATTGACTCCATGTAGAAGAGGTTTTTTGGCTCTCTTCACTATTCTTTCATGCTCATAGTTGTTCTTCTTCACTTTATGAGGTATTAGTGCAGGTTGTAAATATATTATGTACGTATATTCTATGTACGTCTGTATTTGTATTCCTCACATCATCAGGAGAGACTTGGCAGCACTATGACTGCTGTGCTGCAGTATAATATGCTGCTGTCAGTCCTTACTCATGTTGGCTTTATGTTCATTATTCCCGGGACAAGGCGAGTAGGACAGGGATTTACAGCCTTAAATGTGAGCGCTTCCATGTGCTTCACGGTGATCTGTGGACATTCAGACACCTCAGCCATGAGGTGGATCCATGCCTACTGTAAGGATACCAGGTCTCTTTTTTGTCCTATAAAGTTTGGATCCTTGTAATTTTCCTCCTGGAATTCCATTATGTTTGCTGAAGAAAAAAAAGATTAGGATTAGAGATTAGAAATATCTGTCTTTTCAAACTGGAAGGGTTTGGTGAAATGATCAGTACAGCAATTCTAATTTTTTCTTAAATCCTTGTATCACTCTTTGTTAGTAGACACAAACATGATGAAAAAGCAACTGGAAGCACATTGTCCTTCTTAAATTCTTCAATCTACTTATAGGCTCATGAGGGTATCAATATCTAGGATACATCACAGATGGTATAGTTATTATTTTATTTTGCTACATAAGTCAGTTTTCAGGTAAGCTAAGTAAAAAACTAGATTCCAGTCACATTCCCTTTATGATTTTACAGCATGAAATTTTAAAGTATTTTTTTCCTAATTCTGTGTCTCCTCATAGCCACCAGAAAGAATTCTGCCCAAAATGTCAGGTTCGGTGCATTTCTATCTGCCTTGTGGCTGATCACAAATTGCTGCTTTCTTTCACAGCCATATTTCATGCATTTGAAGTAACATTCGTGGGAATACCTACCTTTTTGCCTGAAGCTTCACAGAAAGAGAGATCTGTGTTCCTTTATCCTAGCCAAATCTTTGAATAGCAAGTACAAGTAAGCTCTAAATTCTTACTTAGTAGACACAATCCAAGACAGAGAGATAAATAAGCCACAAGTTTATTAATTCCTATCGGAAATAGTATCTTTTCCAGATGTATTTACTATTTTGTGTTCTTGTACTACTTCCGTTACTGCTCTTAAATTGCACTCATAAAAAATGGAACTATCAGTATTCCTCCTTTATTGATGGGAAATTGAAGCATCAAGTCTTTGTCTAGCCCAAAGTCACACAGGAAGCTAGCAGCGGAGTAGATCTCCCAAGGAGTATTTTTGTAATTCCCAAAACTGGAATCACCATTTTACAGCCCCTGAATTATTCATTTCGCACTGGAAATAATTACCATAGAGAACTTGTGCATTTCCAAGGCTTCTACCAGGTAGACCACAAGCATATTATAGTATGCTTTGTATGAGGCCTGTGTATGGCTCTCTTGAAAACGTATTTCATGTGTTACATTTATATATATATTATGGATTGGCCTTTGTTGTTTCCATGCATTGCTTATGAAGTATATACACAGAAAATAAATAAATGAATACATACATCTCATCGAAGAGAGATAAAGTGTAGTCAAACTTATTAAAAAATATCTTGGCTGGGAACTTAGAGTATTTCAACAGCAGCAGCTGCCCAAAAAAGCACTTTTCCAAGAGAAATGAGTTCTTTGAGTTCTTCATCTTTGACATTAAAGGTGAAAATCTTTGCTGTATGTTGATAGCAACACATAAAATGTAGTTCTGGTAATTAGTAAACAACAATTTTACTACACAAGTTACTAGTAAATGTTTCTCTGATATGTCAAGTAACAAAGAGTGGAAAAATATACATGTTCAAGTGGTTTTGATCTGCTGAATTTTTGTTCTTACACAAAGGTTCAAGTTAAATTATAAAATTAAGTATGCTTCATTTCCTAATTTACAATTAATTAGATTTGATTTTAGGAAGTGTTTAAGAGATAGCAAAATTATTTAAGATGTGTAACACCACTTTCATTGTCCTCTGTTTCTCAGTCTCCTAAAGCAAGTACAAGTGAGAAGCTGCTGCATAGATAATTATTTTTGTGCATGTGGTGTGATGTAAAGAATCTCTTTGTTCCAGACAACGAGATCTTGCACATCAGCACAATACAGAGCATGGTAAGAATAAAAAGAGAGCAAATTCATCACTATACAGTACAAATATAAAAGTTTCAGAATTGAAAATTAATGCCATAGCTAAGAGAGTGGTCAGGAGAGAAGCCATGGGCTTGCATAAATGAAATTCAAAGGATACCTTCAAGACTAGAGGATAAAAAACTCTTCAGAAAGGAATATCCAAGGCATGTCAGAGGTCTTTCTTTCCTTTACTACTAAGGTTTCAGGAGCATTATTTTGAACAGTGAATTTGTTATGTCAGTGAAATTATTATTTTTCAAAACATGACATTCAGAAAGATCACTTTAAAGTGTCTGTTACAACCAATATTTAAAAACAGCTCTTCTGTAGATCACTGGTTAGCCACCTGTGTGTACCTATGCCCAAGTGAGATTACAAATTTAGGAAAGTGTACACCTGTGTTCCAAACTGCAGAAAAAAGAATTTCATTAACTCCTAGGGGATTGCTTACTCTCATTTACCACTTTAGAACAGGACTAGACATGCTGGCTTTGTCTCAGTGTGCTATTATCTACCCCAAATTGTAACAGTGGCAAACTATTCAAAACCAATCACCGCTGTGTGCCTGATGACTCTGCTGACTTTCTGAACTCTTAGTGCCTTTAGCTGAGCAGCTGGCAATAAAGCTGCTGCTGCTGGCTGGCCATTCCAGCTGAGTTTTTTACTGTCTGGCTTAATAATTCAGTGCAAGTTAGCAGTGAGGGATGAAGCATGGTAAAATGTAAAGAATTTCAGGTTTACTTTTTGTTCTGTGAATTGCTGTGCAGCACCTGAGCTATGACCAGTGCCCTGTTTGTGCTCTTAGCCTGGAGTAGTGAAGACACTTTGCTTAAGCTTTTCGAGTATGTGCAGCACCATTTTGCAAGGACTGCATGGGCCGCCGGTTATCACAGCATTGCTCTCACTGATGAGCTGAGTGTCAGCTGATGATAGCACACCTACACAGACTAACTTTGGGATACATATGAAGCCTTGTACAGTAACAATTACGGTGTCAAATGCTTAAGAAATTTAAAATAAATGTAAGAGGTTGTGTAGGTTTGTGGGCGATCTTTTATTTCATGATAGTCTGTGCAGGTGTTCATGTCATACCATGTGTTGTTCTGCTTGCTGGTTCAGGAAATCTGATGGAACCAACATATTGTGAGGTTTAAAGGAGAGTGGGAGTGAAGCCAAAAGAGTTTGGTGCCTTTAACCTAGAAAAATGAAGATCTGAGAGAGAATATAACTCCTGCCTACAAATGTTGCAGAGATGGTAAATATTAGAGCATGAGAAGAGCTAAAGAACTATGTTGACATAAAACCAAATGGGTATAAACTGTCCAAAGATTAGTTTAGGATTAGAAATGTAACTCTTCTAACTGTTGAAAGCTGCTGTTCTAGAACAAAGTTTTGTGGGTGCTAACAGCCTTAGCACTTTTATGATAAAGTGTGATAAATTTCAGATAAGGATTGTAAGAAGTAGCTGTCTATAGACATAAATATCCATACTTGATGACTTAGGAAGTACATTTCTGTGATGTGGTTTAACTTTAGTTTTTATTTATTTTATTTATTTATTTAAATTATTTCTTTTTCTCTAGTTTCTGGGTTTTTTTCCTAGAAGTCAAAACAAACAGGGTAAAGAGATATACAGAAAGCAATCCTGAGATTTATAAATTTTGTTTTAGAAGAGGCACAGTGGTAGGTTTTTCGTGTCTGTTTGGGATTTACTGGAGGTTGTTTTTAAAGCTTTTTCTTTTGTTGATAAATAAGGTCCCACCTTTAAATAAAACAACATATCAATACTGTATCAAAGTAAAAATAAATGAAATGTGAGTTGTAATTCAAATATTAATAGGCTGGTACCAAATTAGTACAATATTCAGTCATGTTTATATCCTGCGTTTGATCAAGTTAATGATATTTGCTCTGTTAAAAATGGAAGTGAGATGGGATAAAGACAAAGTATTCAAACTATTCCAAAAATTTCATCCAAGACCTGAACCTGTGTGTCCAGTTAATTTTTACATAGCAGCCCTTAAGAACAACCATGCACCAGAAGTCCAGTTTTTTATGTTGGTAAGTATATTGTTTTGGTGAATTTGACCATTTTAGTTTGCTATACAAAGAAATTTATTTTCCAACATAAATCTTCAAATAAGAATTAATTTTTTTCAAGCCACTGCTTTAATGCAACTATGTTTTTTTTTATATTGGGAAGAATCAAACTTGCATACTTAGCTCATAGTATAAAACTATTAGATCAAAATTCTCCTTCCATTTACACTTATGCAACTACACTGAATTAGTAACTCAGCTGATCAATATTTAAAGTGTTGCTCAAGGACTTCATTGCATAAATCCCATTAACGTTAATTCCTAGGCAGTGTGCTGAAAATGTACCTTTAAGTGTCTGTCAGACCAGCGATTCTTATAAAAACTTATAAGCCAATTTAATTTGTAAGCAGCAGTCTAACCCAGTGCAAATGCAAGTTATTAAATATTAATTCTTTAAGAAGTCAGTCTCAGGCTTTTAATCTAGAAAATAATTGTTGCCAATATATCTTCCATTGATCTAGGAATCTTCTCTCTGTTTTTTTCAGGGGATTGTTACTTTTTTACTACCTAAGCTTATGTTTTCTGTTGATTTAACTTATCTGTCATTCTCATCTGAGAACTTTCTTCTTACTTAAGTACTTTTGAATAATTAGAGTAAAAGGAACCAAAAAAATGTCGTTTGTAAGCTGTTTAGCCATCTAAGCTATATTAATAATACATCCTTAATTGTTAATCTTTTGAGAAGTATTTCTTTTTTGTTTCCAAGTTAAACACACTTTTGAGAAATGGACAGTGTGCTAAAACATCCTTTTTTTTTGCAATCTTTTTTAGGGTTTATTTAATACTTGCACCTCAGAATGTGTTAATGTAACAGATAAGTACCAGTAAGAGGTCTCAAAGCTTAGGGAAGGAAACCTGTTAACTACCACAGTCATAATATATTTGCTGAAAAAAAAGCAGCTGTTACTGATTCATAGAGATAATTTCCATGGAGGAAACCTTGAGTAAAGATACCTAAAAAAGAGAGGCCTAAGTTCAGGAGTGTAATTACACTGAAGCTTAGAAAATGGAGGTAGAAAGGTTTTTAAAAGAGGGACAGAGCCGCAAGTTTTGTTTGGACGGGGTGAACATAATGTTATGGTTTATCCCAAATGTGCTTTATCATTGCTAAATTTGATTCAGCCCTAAAATATGCTATTTTAAAAATTATATGAAGGCCATTTGATCACACATAACATCCAGCTTGCGGCGTACCTCCAGTGGTATGAAATGGTTTAACAGTGGTTTCTCACGTTTGTGGGACCGTGTATCGGAGCCTGCTGCTGCTGCACCCCACAAGTACTGTGGAACGGACAGGTGGCCCCATGGGAGCAGTGCCTGGGAAGAGCAGCCACCCCCTGGCCCATGCTAGGGTGGCCCCTGACATCTCCCTGCTGCTCTGCTGCTGCAGCACTTCCCCGAGGGGCTCCCGCTCCGGGGGAGAGCTTCATTTTGAGCAGGAAGCACATTTTGAGGGAATGGCTACTGGCTTCAAAATTAGGCTTTCCTTCTTCCTCGAATCACTGCAATTTCCACACTCAAGGAGACTCTGGGGGAGGACACAGTGTTTCTGTACACCACAGGAAAACATGCCTGACAGAAGTGACGTGACAGGGCTGTAAATGAAGAGACTTCCTGTATATTCAGGTCTTTTGTCAAGATCCCCTGTACAAGCAGTTTGAATCTGTTTTTCTGGAGATTCCCAATAAGATGAATCAGATTCTTCTAGACAAGTGTTATAATACATTTCTGCCCTTGTTCTGGTTCATTTTCTAATACAAAGTTTGCTTTCAAGTTTTCTAATATCTTCCACTTACCAAAACAACAAAAGCATTTTTCTTCTTTTTTGATATTTTTCTTTTGGAGTGGTGTCAGGTACTACAGGAGCCCCTCATGTCACTGTCTTCCTTGAAAGGAACTAGCTGAGAAGCTTTGCAGACTCTTAATGTTTGTACAAAAGGAGATTTGGGGAACAATTTTAAGGGGAAAAGGAAGCTAACTGATGTTTAAGAAAGGAGAAACCAGAAAACTTGGGTAACTGACGGTCTGTCATTTTGCTTTCAGACTCATGTAATGGAGACCTAGAGAAGGGTAGTGTTAAAAACAAATAAAAATTGAAAAATCTTTTTAATTATTTTTATTTATTACATTTATCCTTTTCATGATGTTAAAGATTTTGTTAGAATATTAATAATTTTGGAAAAACAGGCTTACAAAAGCCTTTTACATAGTTTAATAAGGCAACAGATCTTAAACTACTAGAAGAGCACAAAGTACATGGCATAGTTTTTGGTTATGTGAAAGATCTCAAATGTGTAATGAGGAACTAAATGATAGATTATAACAGAAACATGATGTTTAAGAGAAAATGTTCTTGTTTGTATTTAAATTTTATGAAACAAGCAACTGCAGAAACATTACAGGTTGAGTAACTGTAAATAAAGAGTGAAAATATCACTGATGCAGAACAACCTTGCTAAGTTGACAAAGAACAAGTAGGTATTTCATTAGGGGAATACATCTGGAAAAGGAACATTAATTGTATGTAAAAAAACAAGGAATCCATTCCTCAAAAGTGCTTAGTCTGGAAATGATTCAATCAGTCATATTAAATAATCAGTCTGGCAGTGATCTTGGTGGAATTCTATGGTATGTAGAGCTAAAGTGATCCTATGTAATCAGGTGGATGTCACATAAAGGAAAGAAAGACCTTTACTCCCATTTTTGGCTGTGTGGTAAAAGTTTCTGCAGTGCTTCTGAGGAGTTTCTGTAGTTCTGAATTCAGTGCTTGAAGAAGTTGAATACTCTGGAGGGTTCAGTAAAGAGTCCCATGAATCTCATCAGAAGGGATGATAGATGTCAATATATAAACGGAAATAGTTTCATAGAGTGCAAAGAAGTAAGTGCAGTTTTCTTAGTTTAATTGTGAAAATCTTAATACATGACTTAATGAGTATAGCTACATATTTGGGAGACAAAATTTTGATAGTATTGGGTTTGTGCTGTATCAGGCAGTGGCACTGAATGCAAGAAAATACAGTATTTTTAACAGTGGAGGAAGGAAGTTAAGCATTGTCTCACGTTAACAAGAGTTGTGATGGATTCTTCATCACAGTCATCTTTAAAATAAAAGCTGAATGTTTTCCTATAGAGCAAAATTGTGTTTGTATTGAAGCAGAGTTAGCTGAGTAAAGTTTTTTGGGAAGTATAGAAAGCCACATGTACAAAGAGGTTCTTTATCTTTTCAAATATGTCAGTCAGTTAAACATAACAATTTCTAATTACTTCATAGGCTTTTATATTTATAGCCCCATCATTCTAAAAGCTTATGTACAATTTTATAAAATGCTTGTTCTTTTTTTCTCTTCTTGAAGTAAATAGTGTTTTCTAGTCTCACTTTCCATTTAAGTATGGAGAGGTGAAATGACTTGCCTGACAAAGTACACCTCTCCTTATTCCCAGGCCCGTTTCCTAAAGCACCCTGTTTCCAAAGTGTCACAAGTGAGATTATTTTTGTAGGAAGTCATATTCCTCAAAGGAATCAGGCATTTATGGTTTTTTGGCCAACGTGTTTGATTGAAGGGGAATTATTTGTACAGACATTGTATACATATTTGGGACTTAAGTTGAATAAAGACGTGCTATTTCATGCATTGAGTGGCAGAAAATCACAGGCCAGATTAATGAGTGAAACTCTTGTTCTCCTTTCCATTTCTTCACCACTGAAACAAACAAAAAAACCCACGAAAACATAAAGGGGTAAAATGTTTGGACCATTTCAAGAATTCAGTGTAATTGATGTCTTTCTAAATTGGTCAAGCATTTATCCCTGTGTACTATTGAATGGTGTCGTAATTTAGCTCATGGGAGCAAATCTTCTGTGTAAAAGGAAAATTGCATGATCACTCTATCTTATTTTAGCAACACTGTTAGATGTAGTCACACTTATTTCTCATTTGATGAGTACTGTGCCTGTTCTTTATTAGCCTTTTTAATTTCTTCATGTCATTGCCAAAACCCCAGCTTTATGCAGTACTGCTCACATAATCCACTGGCTTTCCATGGACTACAGTTGGAAGAGGCTGGCAACCTTTAACTGTGCTTTTATCCTTTCACAACGGCACAATTTGTGGAAACAGTATTTACCTGCCAAGGACTCTTTATTGATCCCACTCAGTGCTTGCTACCTTTGGCACAAGAGGTAATCATGCAGACTAAAATAGCACTCCTGAAGTACTTCCTTGGTCTTTATGACCCCCAAAGTACTCCTTGCACAAAAACAAAATCACTGCCTGTTAATCATTTTGCACTTTATATTTCTCACCTGACAGGCATAAGTTTATCAAAATTTTTCTGAACACCCTCTAGTTTCAAATAAATAGAAATTTATTCTATCGAGAGATTAATTTCTAAATTCTCTGATTACTTATTTTAAAGTGAGCTTTAGATGTGCCCAACTTTGATTAATAATGTTTTTGAAGATGCTTAGAAATTTCCCAAGGTAAATTCTGCTATCTTCTCAAAGCTTGGGCCATGTTTGTGTTGTCACAGAAGTTCCTATTTGTTGTGGGTTTCCTTGCCACTCATTTTCATAATTATTATTGGCACATAACAGTATTTCTTCTCAAATTAGTATTTTTCAAATAAAGCCTGAAGGGCTTTTTCCCTTCTGAGTCAGTCTATTAATTTCTCCATTTTCATGTGTGAGGAATGTATGTAGTAAGTCCTGGTTGGAAAAGGCGTACTGTTCTTTGCAGCAAAGAGTTCCTGAAAAGATATTTAGCTCTAAAGAAGACAAAAATACTTATATGATAGATTGCTGACAAGGTTTTTCCCATCCTGTATAAACTTACACTTTACAGAATGTTATTTCATGATATGTTTTTAAATATACTTCTTATTTACCTCTGTTAATCTCTGTGAGTCTCAAAGGAACTGCCTATGCATCCTATTGGCCAGGTTCTTATACATTTAGCCTCTTAGATTTCTATTTCAGGCAAGAAATTGTAATCATGATGCTAAAGATGGGACCATGTTTATAACCAGGCTGTTTTAGAGGATTTTGTTGCAGTTTATGTAGTTATTTTTTATCATTGTTGATAACAATATTGTCTGAACAGTAAAAAAAGAGGAGGATAGAGCAAAGTTTACAAGCACGTAGACCCTACAGTGGAAAACTATATTTCAGTTTGAAAATGACAGACATTCACTTAATCATTGTCCCTAGCTGGTATTTAATTAAAGCATATATGCAATTTGAATTAAATGCCTATTTGATTTGAAGGTCATGTCAAATTGGGGTTTTTGTAGAGAGTGGACTAGTGAAATATGCTTTAAAGTGATTGTTACTGGTGTGAATGATTACAGAAGAGAAGAACGATGCATGCTGAATCATTCATTCATATATATGTATGTGTGTGTGTGTATACATATATATGTTTAGACTCTTTCTGAGTTTCAGAGGTGTGTATGTGTACCAAAAAATATAGACCAAGTATCACAAAAAGTCATTTTCTGTAACAGAAGTCCTTGGCACATAGGCAGCTTCCTGTCTACAACTTATATGTGAATGCCAAGTAAACTGTTAAAGCAAGTTAAATGTCTGTGGAGTGTCCAACATAAAATCCCTGCTTTCCAGTGTTACTTCTAGCCTACTTTAATGTCCTTAGTATCTCTTTTGCTTACTTTACACAAAAGCAATTATTTTACTGAAAATACAAATCCTGTTAAAGTTAGTGTTTATCAAAGAAACCAGACCTGGCCTCGATGGAGAGACTTTTCAACAGAGTAGAACAGTGCTTCCTGCCCACTCTTCTTAGTTCTTAACCTTTTCCACTACCCACAGGAAATCCAGATCATGCTTTAATAGGCTAAATAGCATGTGAAACATTATCAGTGGAATTGCTACTAATTATGAAATGCTGGAGTCTATTAATACTGAATTCTCTGGTTTCTGGGAGATCCTGGTTTGCTTCCTTCTTTCCTTGTCATGATGGGATTTTCAGAGCTAGCTATATGTGTAATTTGTGTGGACACCATACCTTACTGTTGGAATTGGATTATCTGGTACATTAAGGCACCTCATAAACTCACTCAAAAGAGACTTTCACCTTTCTTCTGAAAAGATGAAAGCCCTTTTCTCTAGAAAAGCAATTGAAGTCTGACCAGGAGGCCAGATTTAGAGATTCTAGACCTTATTCCAATGCATATTCAATTCTGAAATATCTAGCTGGTAATGAAGAAAAATAGATATGGGAAAGAAATTAAAATGAAGCTTGCAGCTAGCTGCTTAAAATTATCAGAGCAAGTGAAAAGTCAGTGGCTGGTTTCCCAGATGCTATTTCTCACCAAGGCTATTTCTCATCAAGGCTCCAGGCCAGTGAAGAGGCACCATTATGGAATTTGGTTAATAAAGTTATATATGATGAATTACAAAACTCCTGTTATAAGCTTTTGCAGAACTGTTTCTTGGCAGTTCATTTGAAGTTGGATTCATATGTGATTCCTTCCAAAAGTAAGTCAGTGCCACTGGAACCAGCATCACTAAACAATGTGTTCAAATATAGGCACACAAAAGGGTAGATCTGGGCTTAATTTTAATATTAATTTACATTCGTTCAGAATTACCTAATTCCCAAATACTGTTGTTAGGTTTACTTGTGCTCTAGGAATAGTAGAATACGCATGAATTCAATCAAACAGGAGTCTGACACTTATTTTCTGGTTGTAGCTGCAGTTTCCTTGAAGTCATAAATAGGCCAAAGTTCAGTAGAAAGGTTTGCAAGCCTTAGGACAACTCTTATAGAAACTGCTATCTGATATAAAAAAGGAAATCAATTTAAGTTCTCTTTCCATTGAGGTATCCTTGGAAACATTTCTTCAGTACTTCAGCACAGTAAATTTTACTACGTTTACAAAGAACTGAGGATTTCTGAGTTTTCACCTAGAATCTCAGGTTTTCATTGCAGAAGTGAATTTGCTTGAGTAGACTAGAAGATGAGAAGAAGCTTAGTCCTGATTGAACAGGTTGGAAAGAAGATTACTGTTGAATCCTGGAAGTTCATTGTTGCCCGAAGGACTAGTGAAAATGAGAAAGGTTTCTATGATGATTTGAATGGGATTTGGGTCATTTTTATTTTGGCCAAGTGATAAAGAACACTGATTTCAGGGGTGTAGGAGGAAGATCTAAAACAGTGCTATATTTCTTAAGTTTTTGAGTTCTTAGCAGATGGGGAGACAATGGAGTACTACAAAAGCTTTTTCATGTTCTCTGTCCTAGACATAAGCCTAAGAAAAGCAAATTGCTCTTTGCACTTCTGCATTCAGCAGGAACAAGGATTTTTATGTGTGCATTCTATGATACTGCTGGCTCTTCATCTGTGCAAGGAGCTGGCAGTGGCAGCTTACACCATTATTAGTTCATAAATGCAAAATGAGGTTATGCTTGTGAATCACAAAGGTACCAGTTCCCTCCATACACGGGTCATGTGTCATGCCAAATACAGAATTACTGATACACTTGCCTCATTCCAAGGGTTGTTTGTTAATTTATTCTCATGGAGTCACTAAGGAGTTTATAAAAACCCCGTGTGATCCTGAAACAGCTACCTCAAATGTGGATTTTGGGTGGCACCCTATATGTTATGTTTGCACTCTGAATAACAGATGAAACAATGGCACTGCTGAGCAGTCTTCATTGTGGTTTTGAGCACTACTAAATTGTGTCTGCAAATTAAACATTTTCTTTATCAACTCTGAAAATTCAGTAGTTAGTCCACAATATGAAAATAAATGTTGGTTGGATGCCTTTTTGCTTATTGTTGCTGCTGTTATAAACTTCCTCATACCATTTTCTTCCTGTCTCTTCCATGAGATTCCTCTAATAGACTTTTCTTATTCTCATGTTTCTCTCTATAAAGATTCCCAGATATGAGAGTTATACAACTTACTGCAAGAAAAATTAAATTCAGAATGTTACAGAATTTGTTTTTATTCTGTGTTATTTGAAGAATAATCAGGAGGTACCCGCAGTGAGACTGTTGAAATAATGAGAGTGTAAAGAGGTGTTTATATTTAATAGTATTCTCCCTTTCCCCAGTAAATTTTGCTGAGCTTGCGGAGATTTTATTTCTAGGATGCACAAGTAAATAATCTTACTATTGAGTGATGATACTCTCTGCAAAACTCTTTGTTTTGTCAGTGAATAACACAACTGTAGCAGGGTTTTATTAAATAATTCTGAGTGCAAATAATGAACATAAGGTATTTCACTCATCCTTGAACTGTGCTTCAATAACGAGTTAAGAACTAAAATCTAATAGAGGTAGTAGAATCTGAGTAAGTTGATTGTGAAGCGATATAAAATTCATATGGAGTCACTTTTGTATTACAGAGTTGCAATTTGCAAATGTTTTTAATGTCATTAACTGCATCTTGCAATGGCACATTCAGTTTAATAGACACCTGGCAAAATTAGATATTTGAATGCATAAACTGAATTTGTGCACTTCTATGGGAAGAGGGAACTATTACAATTAAGCCAGTATAGGGTTTACATGTGCAATTACCAACTGATTTCACATGCACATTTCTTTTCACAATGTATTTGGGAATCAGCAGATTAGATCCTTTTGTATGAGGTAAATTGAGCATGCAAATATTATTTCTTTTGAAATGCAGTAAAAAATAAATAGCTCATTTACTTGCCTAATGTTAATTGGTTATGTTAACCACATTCATGAATGCACATTTTATCTTTGCTACTTGTTTCTCTAATTCTTTACAGTACTGTACAACTGTAGAGTACATAGTCCTAGACAAAGGATCTTATCACCCTGTATTATAATAAAACAATAAATAACATCGGGCCAGGCTTTAAAAATAGCTTCATAAGGCTGCAGCTCCGAGTCAGGCATCAGTACAGGGAAAATTATTTTCAAAAGCACTCAGGACCCAGCAGTTCCCTCTACGAACGGTGAGAGCTGATGAGTAGTAAGCATTTTTGACACTCTAGCCTCTTGTTCATATCAATCAAATTTAAACTGTATTTGCCAAAAAAAATTCTGTGTTGTCTTGTGCTAAAAACCTCTTTTTCAGGGAGATCCATTATTCCAAGTATTGCAGTTGTGAACCTGATTCTTTTCTGTTTGAAGAAGTAACTGACTAGTATAACAGATGGGCAGGAGGAGGTGAAATAGCTGTTGCATATCTAGCACAGAAAATGGAAAAAATCTGATTATTTCACCAGAAACTGTTTCTTGTCCTGTTCTGCTTTTGCAGATTTTTGCTGGATCTGTTGTTCTTAAATGAAGTTTTAATTGTACCAGTTCCACAGTAATTTTTAATGCTTTTTTTTTTAAAAAATACATAATTTACCTCAGTGCCTGTACATATACTTTTCAAAACCTTGCAATAATGCTGCCTGTTGGTGAAATTAGATATTTATCATGTAAATCTTGCTTTAGAAAACAGGGTCAGAAAACCTGGAGGATAAAGATTTGTATCTATTAAAAAAAAAAGGAAAAGTAATGATCATGAATCCCAATAATTTCCTACATTATTCAGCTAATGTGTTTCAGCTCTGAATAAGAACTGTCTTCTGCAATAAAAGAAATTAGTCTATTTACAGTCACTGGCTGATTTCTTCACTGGAGCTGGCAGACATCAGTGTTGGAGACATTATCTTGGCTAATGAAAGATAAAGAATGCCTTCAGGAAATTCCAGCTTTCATGAACCAGTGATGTGAATTTTTTTATCTATTTTCAAAATTCTAGCTTCTCTTGACCCTTCTCTTTTATTCTGAAAAATGAAGAAAATACTCAGATACATTTGAATTTGGCCAAAACTGTGCTGGAAAAATTAGCATTTGTTGATTTTGTTTTCAAGTATGGCATCAAAAGTCTGATTTTGTCCTGCTCTTTCCACTGATTTCCGAGACTGACCCAATAGTAATGTGGAGGAGCTTTTCTTGCAGCTTTTGATTGACCTCTATCTTTGCTAAGATGACAGAAACGTCATTTCTGTACTTGCTGGTTTTTAGCCTGTCATCGAATTCATTAAGAAAGCACTGAAAAAGACCTAAAGAAAAGTCACAAATATCGTGATTTACTAAAAGACCTAAAGAAAAGTCATAAATTATCGCAATTCTGCTGTATGAGAAATAAGAAATAATATATAAAGTAAGAGTTTGAGGTAAAAGAAACATAATTCTGTCCTCACATTGTATAGCTACCTTTCAAAAGTTGAGAAAACTTTCTTTTCAAAGCCATGGTTGAGATAATTTTTGCTTTACCCTGTTGCACTCTACGTTTAAGTAATTGCTCAGTTTAATTAATGTTATTCAGTACAAACTGTTTTTTATTAGAAGAATAGTGTTGAATTTGAATTAAATCAAGCTCCCAAGAAAGTATACCTTGCTTTCATGAAGGGTACTCCTTTCATGAAAGGACAACGTACTCCTTCCAAAAATATAATTTCTGTTCATGAAACTGAAATATGAGTAATTTGTAAAGTGTAATTGCTCCATTCAGCCATTAAGTAATAGAAAAGGAGGGCAAAAAAATAGTTATTTTATTTTAGATGACTTCATATTTTAGTGTTTTACCTCTAGATGGTAACTTATGTGCTACATAAGAGATAATCAAACAGAGGAGCAAAATGAACAGTGTTCAGAATGTTAAATCAAATGTGGCAGAAGCAGCTTTGAGTGTTTGGACTAAAAACAGCAATGGCAAAAGGATTTTAGCAGAACTACTAAGTATTTAGATAAGATTCGTGAATTCCATTCGTTATTTTTGTTCCCACACTTAAGAAAATCTTAAACTTTGATAATAAATAACAAAAGGAAGAACAGTAATCCAATCAGATAGTGAACAGCCTGTAATTTGGAAAATTATATCTTTATTCTACTCAACATATCCACTTACCAATGAGCTTGCTTTTGCTACGTTAGAGGAAATAAGACTTAATTTGATAATTAAACAAAAAAGTAGCCAAAAATGTTAAGACTATTATTTAAGCGTGATGTATTTGCTAAAGGAAAGTTTGCCTTTAGGCTGTGGAAAATAATGTGTGTAGTTTTCTAGCTTTGTATCCAAAAGTACCTTCAGCTTTAGCAAAACTTAGTGTTATCTAGATTAGAACACTATTCTTGAATTTTTCTCTGGAGAGAAAGAACTTGAAAAACACTATTTGCATTTCCCTATTTATTTTATTACATGGGAATAAAGAAAAAAATCCAATTGTTTGTATTGTTAAATACAATATTGCAGTTTCTCTAAGTTATCTAGAAATTATTCCACCTGCTCCTCATCTTCAGACTGAGAAGTACTGAAGGTTCTCTTCAAATTAGCAGTAGTAGTACCAGAAGGAGAAATAGCAGTAGTAGTAATATTAATAATAATAATAATAAATTATAATTTGATAATAATAGTAAGTTCAGAATTGTACTATTAACTCTAACATATTAATATATATATCTTGCCTGGCATGACCTCAGCTGCAGTGTAAACTTACTCCAGAGCTGCTGGAGTCATTTAGATTGAAAAATTCAGTAAAGTGAAGAGATGAGAAGCTCTTTATATCCTCTGGTGATTTTTCTCTATGGGAAGGATCATTTTGTGTCTCATGAAGCAAATGTTCTGACATGGTTCTGATCCTAAGTACTCTGTTTTATAGGAAGCTTAAGGTAGCAGAGCTTGCTCCTTCTTTTCTCCCTCTCTATTGAAGATGTCCTTCACAGAAATGCAAGGACTTTTAAAGTGATTTCCAGGCTTTCAATCCTCCTCTATCAGCTGCTTAGCACCTCAAGCTAATCTAACTATGATATATGGTAAATATTTTCCCTTGCAGGAAAAGTGCTTAAAGTTATTTCTATGCATTGATTGAGCACATTAGGCTAATATTTATCCATTTGAAAGCTGGAGGTTTAGCAGTACATCACTTAATAGCTATGCACTGATTATAAGAAGTCATTATACATAAGAATATCAAGGAATATTAAGTCCCTTATGGAGTAACTATCACAAATATTTTAATGGTGATTAAATCTGGGGAGGCTGGAGTAGTTTGAAACACTGCTTATTAATTCAGGAGGTGCATGGCTCTCTGAGCATTACATATACGTAGGAGTACTGACATTTATGGATTTAATGACATTTTTTGAGCATCAGGAATGTGGCCTTCAGGTTTCTTGCTGCTGTTGGGTGCATTTATTTGTTTCAGAGGCTGCTATCTGTGCAAAGTTCACATTGTTTCCAAACTGTATCCGTATGGAGTAGATCTTAGCAATGATGTTTATCCCCTTTGCGTTTGAAGGAGTTCTTCAGCCGGTGCGATCTCTGAGTTTTCAGGATCTTCTTAATGTACATTTTCTTGATGTCTTCCTCCTAAGCAATTACCACTACCTTTTGTCCTCAGTGTTGCTGTACATTGTTTCATTGTTTTCTCTTGTTTGTTCAAGTCAAGAACTTAGTACAGGACTAGTTGGGGAACTGTCCAATTTTAATTTTATCTCACAAAAAAAAAAAAGAAGACCCCAAACAAAAAACCAAACAAACAAGAACAAAACCCAACCTAATTGAAAAAAAAAAAAAACACCTAAAGAAAGGAGAAATTCAGTCTTCCCAGGAATCTTTGGGAATAGGTTTGTTCTGATGGGCATTTATTTAGATGGGCAGTTTTCTCAAATAGGCATGTACTTATGACGCATTCTATATTTGTTCATTTAGTTGGGTTTTTCTTTAAGATCAGAGGGTCAATTCTGATGTTCTCTGTGGAATGAAAATTTGATTTTTATGTTATGAGGTTTTTTTCAGTCATGGATGGCAGGCAGCACCTTCAAGTTTGGCATCAAATATTAAAAAGGCTTTTTTAATTTTCGAATTAGCTTTAGCTACTGCCATGACATAATATTGTAAAAGAACATAGCAAAACCTACAGGATTTGTTTACTGAAATATTGATAAGTTTTTGTAGTAGCATGGAGTTAGTGTGATTTCACTGGCACCACTATAAAAACTACAAATACTATTCAGAAAATGAAGGCATAGACTGATCCCATTGACTTTTGAGATCTGCTTACACACTAACCTTAAAGTCTGACCTATTTTCTTTGCATGTTCTATCTGGCCAAGTGACTGCTTGTCTAATTCCATAGAGCTATGTCTGAGTTGGGTACATGTACAATAAATGTATGCCCTTTTAATTCCCTTATGAAATGGAGAACAAGTTATTTATTATGTACAGCGATATCAGACAATAACTTAATTTTTTTGCCGTTTTATTTTGTTAGCCTTAGATGTAGATGGAATGCTAACTTGCAATTACCATCTTTGGATAGTGCATGATAGAGTGAACTATAATCCCACAATTGATTTTAATACTTTTTAGAGTGTAGCCACACTTCATGTTACTGTTTAAAGAGCAGGTCAGCTTTCCAAAATTATTCTGAATATACTATAGCATGTTTCCGTGCCCCTAACTATAAAATACTGATTTTGGATCTAAAATTTGGGTTTGATTGTTATTGGGGGTTTGGGTTTTTTTTTTTTAACTGAAAGAGTCTTTTATGCTGAACAATGGGTTGTTGTCAGCTGTCTTACACCCATGCCTCTCCTCATATTGAATGTATCACCATCTTCTGCCACCGTCACTCTCTTAGAGGCAGGGATGCTAAGCCCAGAGTGTGGGGTGTGATTTGCTGTCACTGGCACAGCTCACATGAGACAGAGATTAGAGTCTCACCTTTCCCTGGTCCCTTAGACCAGCTGAACAGGCTGCAGTGCTGGAAAGGGCTCCCATTTCTGCCAAAAGAGAATTCTGTAGTGACAATGTGCTTGAAGACCAACCAAGTTTCATTCTGAGTTTTCCTCTGCAACGTTGCTATAAGAGGACTGGGAAGAAAATATAGGGGCAAAAATGCTGTGGAAAGTCAGGAAAGCTCTGTAATTTTTAGGTTACCATAATTTAAAATGTAAATCTAAATTGATTAATTACATTAACCTTGTTATTTTTCATTAATGTTACAAATTATTGTCTAAAATAATTTAGCTGTGCCTTCCAGATTTTTACCAAAGATTTTATCAAACTTTCCCTCAGTTTTGCCAAACCTTCTCTCTTGAATGCCTTCACATTCTCATTTCCCTGTTGTAAAACAAGGAATGTACAAAGAAGTGCATCTTCTTGGATAAGGATGATGCAAAATTTCCTTGTTCGGTGAGTGAAACTTCTCACTTGTTGCTTCTTCTCGATTTACCAATAAAATTTATGAAGACAAGGGAAATGAATGGGCAGATGTCCGTTTTATCTCTTGGATTAAAGATGCAATAGAAGACACTGCATATGAGAGAAATTGGAAGCATATCCTGTGATATATTTGCAGTATACTTTGTTATTTTCCCCTGAAATAATTAATATTTGATTTAGAAATCATCTATAAAGCCTGAAAACTCCATGACTACATCACAGAACACAGACCATTAGAGTGATATGGACATAAAGTCCACCTGCTGTGAATACCAGGCTCTCCAAGAGCCACCATCAATGCTTCAGGAAAAAATTAAGAAGCATATAACTATTTGCATTTCATAAAAGATAAAGTGTTGGGCCTTCATTACCTCCAAACTCTTTTGGACAAGTTGTCTTACCTGGCTTGGTCTACTTTGTTTCTAACATCCTCCAATAAGTCCCAAGTTGCATGTATTGTAAGAAAAAGGGGGTAGAAGTATTGATTCTCAGAGATTCATATACTGTTAAAGACTTTCTCTCAGCTATGGGCTATTTAATTACAGGTAGATTAGGAATTTACAAAACAAGACAACCAATATCCTAAAATCAAAACTGTCTAAACAAATTTTGTAACTCAATAAAATAGAAATTAATAAAACTAATAATAAAAGATCTGTGGGTAGAATCATTAAATGAGCAATTTTATGTAGAAAAGAATGATTTTCAGAAAATGAGTTATATGTTTATGGTATATGTGCATATTTAGAATCAAAACAGGTTAGTGTTTAGATTGTAAATATCACATATAATATTAAAACACTGAAAAATCCTGAGCTCAAGAACATAATGCATTGCTGGACATGAAAATATAACCAATCATTTATGTTGAATGAACAGTATCTGTTTCTCTTGCAGAAATACTGGAAATATGCTCCTGCATATTTGTGTTTGAGAGAAGAGTGGAGTATCTGTCAGTTTTCTCTGGAAATATGATCTGTGGTTTTGTGTTGGGCTGAAGTAATTTGCTAATGAAAAGCTCTATGAAAGGTTTTGATTAGAATTACTTGGGAAGTTTAGATAGAGGTCCACTTTTATTCAGCCCTTTCACATGTTAATTCCACTGAACCATCAACTGAAAATATCTTCCTTTTTCTACCTGCAGTCATGACAGTTTCAAATGTACCTTTTGCAGGTGATAGCTAATGTATCAATCCTCAGCAGCATAACTTCTGCCTTGCTTGCCTGGTAATAGTGACTCTGGAGTGTCAAGTTTCCTAAATCATCATGCATTACAATAAACTGAGCCATGTATTTCTGATTTAGAATAGAATATCTGCACCTTTTACAAATGTGTAGATCTGTAGCTTTTGGTAGTAGAGTTTTGATGAAGATATGAAATTTCATAATATTTTTCTTATTTAGCTCTAGAGGTGTGATTCAGGTTAATTCTGGTATTTTCAGAAGCATGCAATTTATTGCAATCTACTGGGGTTTGCTTTTTTTATTACCTTGACTAATAGTCATGCTTAATTACTTGATTTTACATTTTTCCCACATCTTCATGTTTGCCATTACTTAACAAATGTTATTTTGAAGTATTTCTTCAGATTTTACCAATATTTGTGAAAAATACTGACCACAGTCAGAGGAGAAGAACTTTTTCTCCTCCTTATTTTTCTCTGGCATAAGTTCATTACTTTTTCTGCGTTGGCCTTTGACAAAATAGTAACATTATTCTGAAGGTCTTCTAACACTGATTTTTCACTTCAGTCTGCAAATCCTACACCAAAATTATAGGAAAAGTCAGTATTTTTGCTGGTCAGTCTGAAGATCTGTAACACACTTTTCAGCAGGAACAAAATGCAAATGTATCTGAAAGCAGTTTTAATTACACTTGTCATGTTACAGCAAGAAAGCTGTCACCAGTCAAAAGCTTGAAAACGCTATCATCTGACACTTGATAGGCAGTGCTCCTATTGTAATAGACTGTAAACAAATTTCCAACCTGTATAATACTGATTTGGCAGTCAAGATGAAAAGTTTAATCTTTAATATTTAAACAATATGATAAATATTTAAAGAGTAGACTATGTTATTTTTCTGGGATTCTTCAACCAGTATTAAATCAGGATAGACGCTTCTTCAAGTAGCTTATCTCTTGCAATTGTGTAGCTGGTGTCATAAATATATTACTTTTCAGGTAGATGAATGCCATCAGAGGGTGACTCAGAAATCCCTGCAATAATTACCTTTATTTTGAAATACCTTTCTCAATTTATTCATTTTATGAATGATGATGGAGATTTTGCAACTTTCATTTTCTAAAAATTAGGGTCTGTTTTTCTTTTAATGAGTAAAGCCAGTACTTGCAGATGTTATAGAACATAGAGAAACACATAAACATTTGTCATGCTGAAGTTTAATTACCTCTCTGCAGTGTTATGGATTCATTAGTCATAACTCTACACCCAGTGATTCAGTGAAAGCTAAGCAGGGAGCTGAGCCCACTGATCTATATGAAAATACACGTCCATTTATACTATTTTGGCTTTTCTCTCAGGCTGAACTGAAGCTGTGGTATCTCCTATCAACTCCTTACACTGCATGCCATCCTGTTTGTAATCTGACATTACTGTGCAATGCAGCAAATGGGATAACTAAGGAAAACTCCCTGCTTTGTGAGAGGTTGTTTCTTTATCCATCACAATTTTTGTGAAAATACAGTCTTCCTTTTCATCCGACCCCTGGATGTGCACTCTCCCCTTCCCTGTTGAGGCAGATGCAGAGAGGACAACCACTCTTCTTGAAAAGCAGGCGCCACATGCAGAGTAAACTACTGTTTCTAAGCAAAAAATACTTTGTAAAGAGAAGAGGAATTCATATTGGGATGCCTTTAGGTGTCAGGCAATGAGGTCTAGACTTATGTTTCCTCATTAATGGCAGTGGAAATACCTTTGTTCCATTGCTTTTTTCCTCTCACATGACCTGTGACCCTTTTGAGATATTTAATATGGGCAGTACTTGAAGATATAAAGATCCTTTCATGCATTTCCACTTAAATATTCTTATTTCTTTGAGTCTCTTCCAATTAATCTATTTTTTCTGCCTATACTTGGCAAGTAGTAGGTTTTTCTTCCCCTGCAGGATAAAGGCAGATTTTCTCTGAATTTTGGGGCCCTGTGGTCCCCTTATGACCAAAATAGGAATATTCATTAGGTGCTGCATCTGAAGCAATTCTATGAAAAAGCAGCCTCAAAGAGAAGGGTGGCAAATACAAGCTAAAAAACATAAAATTGCCTTTGTACAAAAGTTTGCTTTGATGAATGGTTTTTGAAGACAGAACAATCCAGCCAGTCAGTTGTCTCAGTGTCTGTGTTACAATAAGTTTAAGGAGCGATGAATGATTCTCATTCCTAGAGTGCTCTGATGTCTGTTGGAGATCTTTAAGTTTTATGGTTGCTTCTCAGTCATTTGTTAACCATCTGAATGAAGATTCTATGTATGTCAGGTATAGCCCCCTGCTCAGGAAAAGGATATGGTTTTTACTATTAGTTGTAAAAGGCTGGTATTTTGGGGGGCTGTGAAATCTGTTTTGTTCTGTACAGTTGCAGCTTTGATTGCTAAGAAAAGTGGTTATGGGATCAAAAAAACAGCTTTGCATAATGTTTTCAGGTTCTCATTTGATTCAGTCAGTAGCTTAGAGAAATTAAATGCCAGGGGGAAAAAAAATGTAGGAAAATTTTAGCGTTTGATCTTGTAGGTTTCCAGTGATAGTTTCTGGAACATTGTGGCTGTAAATTGTTGGAAACTAGGAAATATTATTGCTGTACTACAAAATATTAAAGGGAATCCCTGGAATAATACATTGCAAAGAAAAGAAATCAAATTATTTGCATACAACAAGTTATAGCTGTGCATTCATATTATAATAGTCTTCCAAATATTTTGAACATCCAAAGATAGTTGGTTGATCTCTGCTTTTTTCTTGCTGTTTATCACATATTTCCTGGGTCATCACAACTTGGAAGTCATCTTGGTCAGCCTTTCTTTCTCTGCACGTTGGCTTGAGTGTATTGCATTAAGCTTCTCATATTTATGAAACCAGTTCATAAACTCACTGTTTTTCTAGCAGTTTTTGTGATGAATTTATTTAGATGTAATTTTCAACACAAAAATGGAAGTTTCCTGTACCAAAAGTTTTATCATTCTATAATGGTAAATAGGAGTTTTACCATTAAGTTATCTGGGAAGGGAGTTAGAGAAAAATTATTGAAAAAAACCAGTTTCTATAAGCAGAAAAAAACTGTTTCACACATTTTACTGTTTTTCAGTAGATATGGAGGCTGATGCAGCATAAAACATTTGTTGTGTTTTCAGCATAGGAAATTTGCTGGATAACTGAGTTTTGTCTTCCATTTTCTAGGTGTATTTCTAATACCTGGTTGACCTGTGGTTGACTTCTAACACCAATCCTAAGGGTACCTTTACTTGAGTTGATTCTTGAAAATGAGCTGCAGGTCTTTCAGCTTTAGGCCTGATCACGTTTGCTATGGAATGTTAAGGTTCATCCAAGCAGCCTGCAAAGCCTTAAATTAAATAGTCAAAAGCTTCAAGTAGTAAAACCACTAGAAAGAATGTCTATAGTTGAGGTCATCCACTACTGCAATGTAAATTCCCATCCTATTTTTCCACCTATAAACTGTGTCACTAAGTCTATAGGTACTATCCTGACTCTTGTTTCATTGCTAGCCAGTACCCAAATATGTATGCATGATAGACAATTGATTAAAAGGAATAAAACAAGGTATAGGAATTTCTTTTAGGAGCACAAAAAGGAATAAGAAAAAGAATAAAAATATATTCCAAATCTGTGGATGAAAAAGAGGCTGAATCATAGATGAGTAAAAAAATATGTGACACATAAAGCTATGTCTGTGGGGACAGACTCAAGCTGTTCATATTCAGAACCTATATTTATTATTTTACTTGTTGAATCATTAACAGAGTGTTATGATGTTTTCAGTAAGGGCTGTGTGACGGAGTAGGAATATAAATTTTGTAATGTACATGGCCAGAATGTGGCATAATGTCTGCATCAGAATGTGGTGACAGTAGGCTGAGATATTGCTAGAAATGGTAGTATACCTATTTAGAACTTTCAGCAAGTGTGGTATTTTTCTACAAGATAATACAACAAATTTTTAAAATAAGCTACCTGTATTTAGTGATCTAAATTACAAAGAAAAGCATTAATTGTGAATTGCTTAAGTCTGAGTGTTCTTTGTATTTGAAGCCTAACATTCTTATCATTTAACACAGCTGAAAATTTACCATCTGGCTGGCAAATTATGAAGCCTAAGATGTAGGAATCAGGTATTTAAGTTAGTTTTAGTTTTTTATGTTTTCAGATTATCCACTGATTTAATTTGTAGTTGAGGAAGCCAAAGACATCTAATAAATCATAGCAAAGAACTCTGCTTTAATATCTGAATTGGTGAATATCCATTTTTACATTGATTTCCATATGCTGATTTCTGAATTGTGCATTGATTCTCCAGGTCTACTGTGAATGTTGAGTTGCTTAAGGGCTCCTGGTGTTTAATCCATTTTCCTCCCATGTATCCTCTTTCAGCATAAGTTATAGCTGTAGCATACGTTTGTCCAGACTTCTGAAGAATGAGATTTTTTTTTTTCCTGAATTCAACAAATCTCTTACTGACTTTTGGTCAGTTCCTTCTCTCTGATGGCTTTCCATTATTTTTGGCTACATTTCATTACTATTTATGGAATTCTTTCATAAACAAACAAGCACAAATCAATTTTGGCTTTGATCATTTCCTCATCCAGAGCAGTAGATAACTATACCATTTCCTAATCAGTAGAGGAAAGAGAAATTGTTCCTGCAGGTTTGGTGCACAACTTTTTATATGGAAAAATTACTGTGTTGTATGTACAGCGTGTGTTTACAGCATAGCCCCTCACTATGTGTACCAGTCCTTCTGTCTGCAGCAAATAATGAGTCAGATACAGCTCTTTGCTGCTACTGTCCTCTCAGCAGTGAGGTCATTGCTTTTTCCATCGTCTTTTTAGTTGTGTAAATTGTGTGGTGATTTTGCAGTACATTTACCCTGACTCTGGCTCGTAAACCTGCATGGCACAGCAATTGAACTGTTCTGAACTCCACTAAAATCAGTAGAAATATTCTGACTGACTTCCACGGAGTTTAGAAAATGAGCATAATATTCATAGCACATTATAAGGGGAAAAAAGGGGGGGGAGACAAAACACTTAATAAGTCAAATTTTTGCTATTTAATCTTCTTGATTTACTTCCAGTTTTATTCTTTAGTTTCCAAGAGGCATCAAGGCTTTTCACCTACTGCTTTTGATGTTTCTTTGTTTTCCAAAGTTGCTAAGATTTCCCATCTATCGATAACATATGGTGATAAATTTTTTTGGGCGCTGTTTTTTTTTTTTTTCCCAGCAGGGAAGCAAGTACTGCCTTTATATATGCCTTGTAATACTTGTCCCTGCTAGTTCTGCAAATCATAGTATTCCAGTTTATTGTAAACCTAAACATGTTTATTAAGCTGTGATGCCTTTTTGTTTCTCGAAGATGGAGTTGACTCAGAGGGACAACACCCCTCACCTCTGCATTCAAGTCTGATGATATCCAAGATTTTGAATTTGTGTTTGCCTTTGTAACATGGGTGCATTGTAAAGCATGTTCACAGTACTAATCACAGTGTTACCTTGTCTCTGATCAGAGAGGGGCATCTCTTTTTTTGCCAGGTATTGGAACAGCTATGTTGTTGGCTGGCTGATACAGCCACACCATTTATCCAGCACTGTGAGTTTTGTGGTAGGTTCATAGAGCTCTACCTAGGTTGTAACATACACTGGCATTTTATATAACTTAAAAATGGAAAGGGAAAGGAGATCTGTTGTTTCCTGGCTTTCTCTAAGACATTACAAGTTTTAGTAATTAGAATTAAACAGAAAATAGGGGCCTGTGTTTCGCTTCCCTTGGACAGCAGTGCTGTTGGTTCCTTGGAAGATGGAGTCAACAGATGCAAAATGGTTTGCATTATCTTCCGTGCACATGAACATGACAGTATTTGAACATCCCTGTGATCTCATTCCTTCATCCTTCAGCCCCCAAGAGACAGTCTGTATCTAACAGGGCAACAGGGAAGAGAATGAAAAGGAGACAAAATGTGGGAGGGGAAATGTAGGAAGGAATGTGATACCTACAAGCATAGACAGCATGGGTGAAAAGTGTAAAACTAATTAAAATAATTCACTCTATGCTTGATTTTTCTCCTCTTGGAAGTTACCAATGTTTTACCATGAAATTCAGTAATGACATCCTACTTGTACCTCTAACTCCTCCTTGGTGATACAGTTAATGTGACTACGACATTTTCTTACATAGGCCCACCTACGCGGAATTTTGTTCTGCATCCGCTCTGAATTTAAGTCTGTCTTTAACAGCATAAAAACCAAACCAAAGCTACTATATAAATCTTTCCATTTGCATTCATCATGTATAAAACCAGCTTGATTTTTCCTTGTTTGTTTTAGAATAACAGTTAAAAATGGAACTGTGCAGATTTAATTTGAGAACAAAATGAATGTTGATGTTTATACTGAGATATAAGTAAATAACAATACTTAGACTTAGTCATAGAATACTCAACAGATTTAATGAATAATGATTAATTAATTAATGAGAAGATTTGGTCTGTTATAGCTTTTCATGAATAATTGTGTAATGCTTTTCTTATCCCTGTTCCTGCTGATTTCGCTACAGTCACTCCCTCTTGTGTAAGAGTGTCTTCTGTGGTCTCTTTCAGTGACTAGTAATGCCATCATTGTCAAGAAAGCATGGTTTATATTCCAGGGTTCTGACAAATAATGTTGTCAAAGATAATGCCTGGCAGTTGAAATTTAATTTGTTTTCTTGAACCTATGTTCTTTTTCTGCATCTGCTACATCAGACAAAAGGGAAAGAGCAGAGGACGTCTGAGATCAAATTCATGCTGAGTGTGCTTACTTCCTACAGAGAGCTTTTGAACAGCTTGGTATCATATGACTGTATGCTCATTATCAGGAGACAAATTAACCATGTTTAAAACAGGACTTTTATGAAGCAAATAGAATAGGAAATACATGGGAATTCACTAGAAATGGCAAACAGAATCTGGAGAGGCAGAAGGTTGAAGCCAGATAAGCATTTAGCTCTGAGATGTCTCTGTAATAGGCTTCCATCATACAAAAACGTCTATGCCAAATCTGTATCAGAACACCAGTGAATGTCTCAATATATCAGAATTTGTAATACCCCTCATGCTTTTATGATATTAAAAATCTATTTTTCCAAGGTTTTTTTCACTTTTTTTTCCCCACTTTTTCCTCTCTTCCCCTTCCCTATCAGTGGGGGAAATCACCATCCTATGGTATGGGTGGTGAGAGGAAAGGTTCTGAGAACATTATTAGTGTGTCATAGAAAAGGAAATATTCGTGGAGATCAGGCAAAAAGAGGAACAAAATAGAGTTATTTCAGCAAGTAATTAAACTACCAGCTACACACTTGGTACTTGTTAATTGGTAGTTCTGACATATGCTGTTCCTTTGCAAGTATCCACCCACTCATTGTGTCCTTGAATTCTTCACTCGTTTGTGCTCAATTATGGTCTTTTTTCCAGATACAGCTTTGTTTTGATATGCCATTTTAGGGAGCATCTGAAAAGCTCATAGATATCTTTGAATCCTTGCTGGAATAATGTGGAAAACACACACTGTAGATAGATGTTTGGAATTTATTATTAGTGATACACATATCATTCATTCTGATACCTATGCTCTGAAATAAGCCATTTGATTTCTTAGCTCTTGCCTTCCACAAGGTATTTGTCTTCCACATCCATATTGCTGAAGGGATGGCCAGAACAGAGGAGATGACCAAAATCAGAGCAGTGGTTATCCTGAGCATTCAGGGAGATGCGGAATTCTGTAGGAGAGCTCCTGATTAGAAGGACCTTGTGTTTCCATTCATTGACTGGAGAAGGAACACCCGAAAACTGCCTTTGGAGCCTAAACTTGCTCTTTTGAACACTTTTCTTATTCGTATTTCACAGTAAGACCCAAGTCAGCTAATCCACTAAGGTTATTTAATGCTACCTCGTCCTGGTGGCATCAATGTATGTTCAGTAAACTGTAAAAGCTGCTTAGCTAGTTTGAAAACGAAGATCAAGGTGTTTATTCAGACCTCTTGGGTTTACTCAATGGCATTGGAAATCTCTCTATGAGAGGCTTTTTAGAGAAAGCCATTAATTCTCTGACTTATAGGAGTAAAACATCATTAAAATAGCCTTTTTTACCAGAAAAATGTTTCAGAATATTTTCAGATCTCACTAAGGCTTCAGTTCCAAAATGGAAAGGGGATGGATCATAAAATTTAGTAAAAGCCTTTTGTAAAAGCAGATGATACAAGGGCAGGTTCTTTTAAGTTCCACCCACTCCACCCCTCTTCCAGTCCTAGTACTTTCTGCATCCAAAGATTTTTTCAGTGAGCTGATAAGTCAGGAAAAAGGTATGTGTTTTTTTGGGGGGTTTTGCATGTACTCTCACAAATCAGACTATTCTGAGAAGTTAATATTCATGCTTTTCAGGGTATTATATGGCAATAATTATAATTTTTAAAAGTAATTTTCTTCTTCCATCTTTAGCATTGTTTTTTTTCCTAGTCTGCATTTTCCTAGTCTCCACAGCAATGTAGTGGATACCTACAAAGGATAGTCCTTGCTTTGTGGAGCCAGGTGCCTTTATTTTCCAATATAATTAAGGATAGCAAGTTCTCCAGCAAATGGCACTAAGCACCAAAATTAGGCTTATGCTTTGAACTGGACTCTGGAGAAATGAATCTTTCACCATCAGCCACAGAGGAAGACTCAAAAGACTAATCTTCCACATGAAAAGTTGTTAACATATTAAATCAAAACATGTTTGATGATACCCTCCTTCACATTAAATTAAAGAGTAAGATGAGCAAGTTGTAAGCTTGTGATTGTGAGGACAGCTTGGGGTATTGGATGATAGACAGGATCAGTTGGAGAACTCACCATGTTTCAATCCACCCAACTGCAAGGGATACTTTCAGTTATGGAAGTGATTAAAGGATCTGTCTTACCAGTGTCTGGTACGTGATCATCAAGTCAGCAAGCAACTAATTTTGTACCGTAGTGACAAACATATTTTTTGATTGCAGTAACAACTCTACTTGGAACTGAACCTCATTTTTAGTTGCCATCTCTCCTTATTTCTCTACTTTGTGTAGAGGAGATTTTGCTTTAGAACTGCATTGATTTCTGTTAGGCTACCTGCCAGATAGTAATACTCAAGATTTGGCATCTTCATTCTTCAGCTGTTCTATAAAATACAGTGCTTATAATTTAGTAACTCTAAATTTCCTGTTAGCATTTTTATAAACGGTAGCATAAATGTTCTGGTGATATTTTGGATGATGTTCCCAAGGTTTTTAGACATATGTTGCCAAGCAGACTGTCAGTGGTCAATATAAACTTTCTTCTGATCAGTGTCTGAGACAGAAGAAACTATGTCCTTTATTGTCTGTTGAGCAATCACAGATGCTTTCAAATGGGAAATAGTCTCTTTTCCAGTCCATATTTCACTTAACAACTGCAATTGCTTTGGAAAGGGATTGTCTCACACAATAGCACAAGCTTAATTTTACATTGTGTAACTCAAGGAGAACTCTCTCTATATCTGTAGCTCCTTAAATTTTACCAAATATACCTACAAAATAAGTGTAATTATCCTCCTTTTGTGATGTCAGGAGTAAAAGTAATTCTCCTATTCACCAAAGCTGTAAACAGTGATGCAGAAATATTATCTGCAATAAAAACACTTGACATTCTACTCCCGCTTTGTTTTTCAAGGTAGAGGTATTTTTCTTCATTTGCTACTTTTTGGATCTTTTTGCAGAAACATATTCCTCTGATTGTTAAAAACTATCATCTAATTTCCAATCTAAGTTTATTCATAGCCAGCTTGTAAATATTTGTTGATTTAATTTTTTTTTCCTTCCAGGCATTTACCTCTATCATGTCTAATCACATCCTGCACAAATTGCCAAACTTTATATCTACTTGCCTGGACTCTGTGTTGATAATCATAGAATTATAGAATATTTTAGGTTCTAAGATCACTGAGTCCAGCTGTTAACCCAGCACTGCCAAGTCCACCACTAAACCGTGTCCGTAAATGCCACATCTACACTACTTTTAAATACCTCCAGAGATGGTGACTTTACCACTTCCCTGGGCATCCTGTTCCAATGCCTGACAACCCTTTTGGTGAAGAAGTTTTTTCTAGTCTCTTAACATCCACTGGCACAACTCGAGGCCATTTCCTCCTATCCTATTGCTTGTTTCCTCCCAGAAGAGACCAACCTCCACCTCACCACAACCTCCTTTAAGGTCATTGTAGAGAGTGATATACAAGCATTTAGGTCATTTCTCCTTGATCCTACTTAAATTACTAGTCTGACTCAGTGGAGTCCTGGCGTACATCTTGTTATAGATATTACCTTCCAAAGTCGCACACCTTTCAAGATAGTGTTTTTCTTAGGAATGTAAGACTTGTACTTCTGTTAAACCATTTCAGTGAGACAGTGAAAGAAGCAGAGAGATATAAAAAAATAACAGAATGAGATACATGATAACTGTAATGCAATAGGAAGGGAAAAAAGAACAGCGGAGCACACAGCATGAGTTCAAATAAGCAAGTGACGAGTAGGTGAGGGAGATTCATGCTTGCTGCTTTGCACCATTGCCTGTAAACTCTGCTCACCAGCACAGTGCAATAAATTAGATGACACACTTTTTTGGGTTTTTTGCCACTAGAATTATTCAATTATAAATTTTAAAACACTAAATATTTTCCTACTTGCAAATATTATAATTTTTTATTGTCTTATACGGCATATTTGTTGTTCCAGTGTGAAGGTTGATATTGAAATAATTTCTTTCTGTTTCCTTGGTGACTGTAGCTGCTGTCTGATCATACCACAAAATGCAGACTTGAAAGCAGGATGAGCAACTTGTGTGTAATATTTGAACCTCTTTGTTAACAACAGTGGCCTACTGCTAAAGAGGACGAGATTCTGATAAATCTGGATTATAGGGGCAAACTTTTTTAATTAACTGTGTGTTGGTTTGGAAACTTGTTAAGGACACACATTAGCAATTTGCATTCAAAAGGTATCAAATAGGACAACCTGTTTGATAAGAATATCAATAATGAGAGTGTCTGTTCTTTGGGCATTTTCAAGGAAAGAATTACAAATCAAATCATAATAGTGTTCTTCATCTTGTTTGTGTCTGTTTTATTAGCAAGTACATAACGAAATACGTATTGTGTTAACAGGGTAATACATTATAGTTCCATAACCTCATTAAGGTGCAATAATTACATGGAAATGAATCCATAAAGAATTCAGATTATATCATCTCAATTTTGTTTGCATTTGATTTTTAATCTCTTGTGTTCATTGTATGCCATTAACATCTTTGACATAGTAAGATGCCTTGGTTTTGTTTGTTTCTAGTTGTATTGGTAAAGCAAAGGATTTTTTTTGTCACCTGCTCCTACTGCTATTTGCTCACTAGTGGAGGAGTGCAAATGAGTCATGTAAACAAAATAATATAAAATTGCCATTATGTTACTAGACTTATCCAGTGTCAAAAAGAAAATAAAAACTTCCACATAGTGGTAGGTGGGAAATGTTGATTGTTGCTTAGAAGCATCTAACCCTGCAGTTTCCAGAACTAGAAGACATTCTGGAAAGTCATGAGTTTGTATGAAAGTTATTAAACTACAGATAAATGTGATTTAAATTCAATGCTAGAAAAGAGCTCATTATTTAAGGAAATATGTAACAACCTAAATGAAGAATGTATGAGTAGTATAAATTGTGTTATTTGGTTTAGTGATACCACCTTTGCTGTACAAGTGATCCACTTTAAATAGTATCTGGAGTTTCAGTGGAAAATGTTATCTTTTTATAGTGTGATATGAAAAATTTAATGTCTAATATATTCTGTGAGAGACTGTGGTATGTTTTACTACTTTGATCTTTTCAGTGTTCAGTATTTTGATTGGCTGGACATTTTGCTTCTTCCCCACAGGTTTCTGGGACTGTAAACAGGGGAGAAATTAGAGTAGCCAGTCAGTCAAATTATGGAATATTGAAAAGGTCAAAGCCATACAGGACTGTACTTAACTTATAGAATATATGAAGCATTAAAATTCTGATAGCTTGTTCTTGTGCCATGGGTTGAAACAAGAGAGAATAATGCAGTAGTTTGAACTCGTACCTATGATGGTAATTATAATGAAAACGGAAAATGGTGCAACCATAGCCTACTGTCATTCTGAAAGTCTTTTAATTTTTGCTATAAAGGCTTTTTTAAAAGTATTCTGCCTGTAGAGCTAGAAATACATTTATTTGTGAGTTTATTGAAACTGAGGTCAAGCTAACTTCATTTATAATCAGAGACTGTAAAAACAAAGGGACAGGACAAAAGCAGATATGTGCTGTCTCTCATTTATAATGCTTTGCATAATGTAATGGACACAAAGATGTGATCATGATTATAGAAATGGAAAGCAGTAAAAATACTTGATCTTCTAATTTGGCATAGTAACTTTAGGAAATACTGATGTTCCAAGGGAAGATAAAATTTGTCCAAAACCGGCATATTAGACTTTTCAATGCAGATATTATTTTCCAGAGTATTGGCAGGAGAAATAAAGGGTAGGAACACTTTATTTAAGAATTAAATTTAAAATTCTAATTCCATTGTTCTTTTCTTAGCAGAAAGAACGAAACAGTTTTCTTATTCGAAAACTAGGTAGTCATTTTTAAAATCCACCCACACTACTTTTTTTGCTTCTAGTTTCTTTGTAAGTGTGAATTGTATGACTCCCTAATGTCTCCGTGTGGGCCTGAGCTGCAATGGAAACATCAGGATACATAGTTAAACTCTGCCAAGAATTTTAATTTAAAACTACTTTTTAAACTTTTAGGAACTTGAAAATTCAGTTGCCAGTGTAGGCAGCTCAAGGAAGATGGTTCATCAGAACTGAAAGCAGTTAGATACTAATTGGCCTCCCACTTATTATAAAATCCCAGACTGAATTTTACTTCCACATTCTTTCTTAAGACAGCTCAAGACAGGTAGGAAAAGGAGGGATGAGAAGTGAGAGAGATGAGGGAAAGTGGAAGAGTGAAAGGGATTTCCAGCCATACGAGGTAGTCTTTTCTACCAGTTCATCTGTCTTGTAATGAGATTTACTGTTTGCAAAGTAGCCAAAGTTGATGTTTCATGACCTTTACAGTGATTTCTTTTATTATAGTGCAAATACTTCTGGTCTAAACAGAATAATTATATATCTGAATATATTTTTACGCTGTAGTATTACTTGGTGAAGTATTTAATGACTGAAAAGGAGCAACTGGCATGTCCACAATATTTGCATCTCTACTAATTTCAATTACATCGATACCTCAGATTAAGGTATTTGTGTCAAACGGTAATGTTTATGTTGAGTGGCTAAATCTGTGAGTTATGTGAATGTTAGGGACAAAATCTTCTGTTCATTAAGTGTGGAGGTCCCGCAACAATTAAGAGTTTATATACCCAGTAAGGCTGTGGGTAGAACAACACCTATTAGGCACTGTATTTGGAATATCCTATTGTGTGTCCTGTTTTTTCATTGGAAATATATAGTATTTCACTATCTTCAGCTAGGAAATAGGAATATATAGGAAGGTTTGCCTAGTGTCTGCCCAGCTGAACTGATAACTGATGTCACTTAAATGCATAAATGAATAGGAATATAAATGTTTTTAAAGATGAACATTACTTCCTATTCCCTCTTAAAATACATATTGATACTGTAAGAATAAAATTTGATACAACAGCAGCATTTTCTCTCCATATTGTGAAAACCTACTAGTGACTGTTTAAATATGCCCCTCATTTTGGTAACTCTATTTTAGGATTACTTTTCTAAAGAAACTTTAGTAACAGCAAATTGTCCATGTCCATTCACTGCCTCCCTTTTCTCTTGGAGAATTAGCATCAATTGTTGCAGCTGTATTGCTGGTGCACCTTCAGCAGACTGTCATGCCTTGTCTGGTCTCTGAGGGGTAAAACTGTAAAAAGATGATGAGTATGAAACCTCTAAAGAATTCACAGCCTTACATGCAGGGTTGGAAAATATAGTCTGAAAGAACTTTAGAAGTCTGTGTCCACCAATGATCCCAAAGGCAAGTCAATCATGTCATGCCATGCCGTGCCTAAAAGGTTTGTTCTCAAAAAAGTTCCAGCAACATGGGCTTCAGCTTTTTTCCAATGTTCACCTGTCCTTTACAAGCTTCCTGGGACAGATGAACTGACTGTCTTTGGCTATGATTCATTCTCATTGTCCTCTATTGGCTGTGCTCATGGGGAACACTGTTTCTCACCTCCTGTCAGGTCCTCTATCCATATTTGTAAGCTCTTAACTTCCTTTTGTTCAGTATGTTTTTTAAACTAATATAAAACCAAGCAAAAATCTAATGAACAAATAAACATTTGTTTCTTCCCCAGTCTACTGTCCTGGACTGCAGTATGCAAAACATAGCATAGTCCATCTGAGTCAATCTTATTCAGGTTAACTAGACTGGAAGAATTATTTTGGATTCTCTGTGCATGACATTTCTCTTCACATTAACTTATTCCATAATTTTTTTTCTGGCTACAGCATGGTATCAAATATTATAGATTTGGTTTTCACAAATAGAGACTATCTACTCCATGACTAAAATTATGAGGCACTGTGGATGTTCAAATACTCTGAATATTGGTTATTTAAATTTTCAAATGAAGTTAAAAAATTCAGGCCAGAGAAAATCTCATGGAACTCTGCTGACTTCTAATGCAGATAGAGGATTAGTCAGCATGAAGGCAAATCAAATTCAGCATGCCAAATACAAGGTTGTACATACTGGAAGTAGGCTGAAGATTGTAACATTTTCCATGTTGGCCAGGACAACTCTGTTCTGATCTGAAAAAAAAAGGGTCTGGATGTCTCCCACGATTTTGTAATCCTTGGCCTTCCCCAACACTGACAGAGAGGGGTGAAGTACAAAACTTTGTGGACAGCATTTTGACAAGCAGCAGGGCTCTGAACAGTGTATTAATGATGAATGTTACTCTTAATGAGCAGCAAATGCAGATATTTTAAATGTAGAGATAGATGTGTTAGGGGGAAAAATGGAGATAAACCTACTTGCTATCTGGTCATTCTTTTAGCTTTATTAGTTTCTTTGTGTTTCATTCTTTTAAATCATGAAGTGCATGTGGATTTTTTAACTCAAATTTTAAATATAGAAATATTCTTAGCAGTCACAGACAAGAACATAACATCTTTCCTTTTCAATAATATAGAGGTATGAAAAATGCCAGTTTACTGTATTTAAGTATTATTCTCAACCGAAAGAACAAATTTTACAGTGGAGAGATGACTGAATATGTTGGGTGGATGAGCTGGCTACACTAAAACTAGAAAAATATATAATATCTGCAAAAGACCTCCACTGATTTTAATTCTCTGTAATTCTTACAGCAAAAGGTGACAGATTTTTAGTAGTGGAAAAATACAGCTTTTATGTGTTCTTAAAGGCATGTGTGTCAGAGGGGAAAAGGCAGAAAAAGTAGTGTAGGATGTGTGTGTTAACTAAACAAGAGAGGGAAAATTCATGGTATTCAGAAAAGGGACCTGGGAATTCAGGAAACAAGTAATCTCCAAACTGGAAACTAAGATGATGTGCCAACTTATATTTATGTAATTATTTGAAACATAAACTAGGATAACTCTTAACAAGATATATCTATCTGGGAGACGTTTTCTGTCTGGGGGGCAATAATGTCCTCTAATCCACCCATAATGAAGGCTCTGTTCCACAACCTCTCTGTGCAGGCGTAGGTTTTTAATGCTAAAATGAAATGTGCTGTTTACTGACATGCCTCGGTGTTGCTGTTTGTAGCAGACAGTGTTACTGGAACTCCATAGTATTGGCTTTGGGGCTGATAGGTTCAGGGGATTTTGTCAAAGTTGGGCATACAGTCTCAGCAGATTTATGCTACCCTCTTCGTGTGTCAGTCGCTTTGTTATGTAAACGCAATGGGGTATTTTTCTGTATAAGTAGTCAGAATTATTTATGTCATCTGTTAACTGCATGTTGTTTTAGAGAGCATAATAGCTGGTTTCATTTTATGATGCCAGAAGTCTTAGATAAAACAGACTATTGGAATATCCAGTAGAAGAAATCAAGTAATGTTGGCATTAAAATCCAGGGTGTTGCTTTGTGTCTTAGGGAGTGTGTCCTATGTGACACATTGAAAATACTGTAAACTGAAGTTCTCTCTTGCTGTTGTTATGCATACAGATTAGGTACTACATATTGTAACATTTTCCTGTTGGCCAGGACACCTCTGTTCTGATCTGAAGAAAGGGTCTGGCTGTCTCCCACTGTCTTGTAATTCTTGGCCTTCCCAAACAGTGACAGAGAGGGATGAAGCATGGAGGAGCACTTTGTGGCTGGCAGTTTTACTGGGCGTGGTCTCATTTTAAGTGGTCTGAGACTTGGTTCATGTTTTATGGCTTTTAATGAGATTTATTTGTTCCCAGAAAAGATTGTATTCAGATAGTCTCCATGGAGGTGAAGATGAATCCGTCTCATTATTTACCCCTTTCAGCCAACAAATCATTGTCAAAGATACCATATTAGCAGGCAGGTTCTGTTATTACATTTTATTTTTACAGATTTTTTTGGATTTTTTGTTTTAATATGTATATACATTTTAATATGTATATAAATTCGTGGGTTTTGTTTGTAACTTGTTTATTATTACTATACTCATAATGAAAAACCAGTGCAAATAGTAAGCACCAGCTTCTTTACTTGGCCCTAATAAGAGGAGAAATCTAATACAATTTAAAGTTTTTTTTCCTTAACAAATATTTCATAGTGACCTAAGTTTAAAGAATAGCATTGAATAAAAATCAATCTAAGAGAAATACATTTGGGGTTTTTCTATATTTCAACTGAATCAAGAGACAGAAAGAGATTGGTTCAAAAATTAACACCTGAGAGGTTAAATTTGAGTAAATTCATATAAACAGCCTGTGTTGCCTGCCATGAAGACAGTCAGAACTATAGACACAAGCACTATGAGCTGTACTTTGTGAAACTAAAGATCTAAGAATAGCAAAAAGTTCTTTTCTAACTAATGGCTAGACAAGTTATACCATGGAGGAAGAAGGTGGAGAGTAGAGAGAATATAATCACTTGAAACTGGTGTAATCTCTCCTTTCCTTGAAAACTCCTGTATTTCTTTTCTCAGTTATATGCTTGACACCATGCCTAGGAATTATCCCTTCCATTTCTCTTCCTCTGCCTTCCCCAACATGGCCAGGATTCCATTTTATCAGCTTATGTATCATTAAAGCAACAGAGACAGCAAAATTTTATCAATTGACAGCTATGACAGCAAAGTAAACTGATATCAAATGTTACATGAGAATCTCATTTTTTCCATGCATAATTTAGGACTCCTGAAACAAAAATATCTGGCAGTTTTTAAACTGGAATACTGGCGCATATATACAGTTAATTTTTGTATCACATCTTCATTGCACCAATAGCAACAGCATTAACAGCATTAATTAACATATATGTTGACAGTTAAAATTAACTTGATATTGAAGCTATTTAGGAACTATTTTAATGTGTGTGTGCATAATATGCTAAAGTTCACTGCATTTTGATACAGTAAATTTCTTTTTAAGTTAAAAATCAGAGATGTGATTACAGCTTTCTCACATTTGTTTACTGTCTCAGAATAAGACACGTGTTGTTACTGACTGGGATTTTGGCTGGCATTTTGCAGTTCATAGGCATGAATCAAAGAAATACTGGGGATCCTACCAGTCTGCTGAAGTCAGTGGTTATTTAGGAGCCTAATAAGAGGTGGGCATCTTAAGGCTTTACTGATCTATGTGATGTCTCTGCTTAGACATCAGTGGCTCTCTAGCCTGTTTATTCCCATTTAGGAATTCCAGACCTACTTAGATAAAAACGAAGTTTAGATTTTGTCACCATGAACCAGACAAGGTCACAGTATCAATTGTTGCAGCCACTCAGTTTTGTGTCCTGTCCTTGCTCTGGCCAAGGATGGGCTCTATCCCTGCTGCAAATTTCATCCTGGAGAAACACATTCATCATTTTTTTTTTGCCTGAGAGAAATGTTAGCATATTTATTACAGGGTGTTTTCTCAGAAGGATGAACAGTAATTGAGATGTAACTATGAGGGTTGAAGCAAAATGTTTCTGAAAAACATTCTCATTACTTTAGTCTACCAATTTAACATGTAGTGGTACAAGTCAGATCAGTTGAGAGACAAATGTTATCTTACAGAAACAACAAGATTTAGAAAAGGATTTGAACCTGAAAAAGCAAACTAAGGACTAATCCTAGTGCTGTGATCCATATAAATGATTGGGAGTGGTAATAGAAAATCCTTTCTATATTGTGCTGATGTCAGCTACAAGATATGTGCAAGCTAGGTTGCAAATACTGCCTGCCAACTATAATAGTTAATAACATAATGGATTTTCTCATGCTTAAACATTCTCCTTGTTCTGTATGGATGCATGTATTCAATATACCTGATTTTCTAAACTAGAAGTGAATCAATGACTGAAAATCTTTGGTTTACTTACCAGATGGATCCATATTACTGTAAAACATCCTGAGAATGACAAAACAGTTACAAAAATCTCAGCTTCAGTTTCATCCATGATGTGTCCTGAACATAACTGAGTTGCAATAATTGATACTTTCATTCATCATTTCAGTCTTTTTACTTTTGACAAAATTATTCATTCCTGAATTCTTGTAAGTGAAACCTAATCTGTTATCTCAGTGTATGAAAAAGGAACTTTTGGAACAAGTTATGTTAAGGCTGTTATTTTCTCTTACCAAGATCAGCTTGATTTTTTGAAGTTCTTGAAAGTGAACGGCATGGTATTTCACATTATTGTAGAGTGCTTTGTAAATCTGAAACTTTATGACAAAGAAAACTAGTGCTTTTCTTCACATTTTACCTGTCAGGGAAACCAGTGTGTAGAGGAATTGAGAATTTTTTTCATGACCAGGGTCAGCAACAGCAGCAGCAATAAGAGCCATAATGCTGAGATCTTGCTTGTTAGTCCTTATCTGCTCTGTGTGGCTTGAAGAGCACTGCTGACCTGGCCTTGGGCTGTTGAAGGTTTCCTCATGGCTGTAACTAGAACCCAGAAGATTTTGTAAGCCTTGTTGCCCATACTGCTAAATACACTCTTTTGTCCTGCTGCTCTATTTGCTATTTCCTGACAATTTTTTTTTGTTCAGGTCTCATTCATTTGAACACATGGAGTATAATATGTCTCCTCTGCTTCTGAATAGGTTTTTTTCCTGTGCCATTATTGTAGCAAAAGTAATGTCAGTGGAATTCCTTCAACTGTATAGAAAATTCCTTTCATTTGTTTATTCAATACTTACCAGGTGTACAGGGTTTGGCTGGGAATTTTCTCACCACACCCATGACACTAAGCTATTTCATGATTTACCTTCAACCAGTAACTTGATTTTTCTTTCTTTTCCTTCAGCATATGGCTGGGCTGAAAATATATATTTCAGTTTTGCAAGGGTGTGATCTCTGTCAGTGTTCCTTACAGAATAGGAATTTAGTAATAGTTTAGTTTTATTAATTCAAAATGTGGTTATGTGATTTACAAATGCACAGTGCTGTGAGAACACAGCTGCCATCAGCTGTAGTAATCACTTATTTGCATTCAGAAAGTGGTTCTGCAACATGCACAGGAAGTTGATGTTGCTGATCAGAAAGATATCTAAGTCAGAAAGGATGAACATTAGACCACAGGCTTCATTAGATGAGAAAAAAAAGCCTTCCACCAGAATATGGTACCTATCAAAACAGAAGCAAAAGCTTAATTCTGTACTATTCCTTTCCTTCCAATGTTAATAGATTTTATAGAGTGGATACAGGGACTATCCCAGCTAATAAAAGTAGTTGGAGGATCATGATTTGAACTCTTGTGTCTTGGGAAAAACTTGCAAGTAAATGTTCCCTGTTCAAGCACGATCGACATTTGTGGAGTATTTAATAATATTTGCCTGTATCTAGTGTATACCTGCAGCTGAAAAACCTTATATGGTCATCGGGAAGAATCTGATAATATTTGATGTAAAGTAGAAGCGCTTTGTGTTTGTGTACTGGATTGCTCTTGGATGCGCATTCACTGAGTGAATGACCTGGAGTGAGCTGGTATTGAAAGGAAGCTGAGTGAACTAGAATTGGAAGAAAGCTCACAGGACTAAAGCAATAAGAATTATGAGTATGGTTTGGTATGGTTCCCAGACCTATTTTTAAATGTTAGAAATTGTCTCCTTTTGGTCCTGCTGTGATGTATTCAAAGAGAGGTGGCCATGGAAAGAAGTTCTCTCTTGGATTCTATCCTCTGCTTTGCTTCCCGACTTGTTAGGGTTCAAACACAACAAACTTCCTTTGCATTGAGAAGAAAGTAGCATGTGCCATTTTCAGTTTACTCCATTTCAAATTATTTGTTGTTGCGTTGAGGAGGGTGGGATGATGGAAACAGAGAGCAGAGAAGATATTAAATTGATAGGAGGAAAATATTCTCTCATATGAGCACTAAGGAAGTTAGAAGTGCGTAATTATAGGACATCAAGAAAGAAGATTTGACTTTATGAATATCCAGGTAAAATACTTTTCTCTATCAGAAAAGCTGATTAATAGATGCTAGGATGCCATCTCATATAACTTAGGAGAAACCATTCTGATGTTTGTTGTTTATTTAGTATCACAGATTTTTTTTTTTTTTTTTTTCCTGCTGGTGTCTGAGTTTTAGCTATTTAATATTTTTATTATCACCATAGTATACTCTGTCTGGTATATACTGTACTGCCAGAGGTAGTTAAGGACTATAAGACACAGACTGCCCACAAGCTGCTTCTTTCTGAGTTCTGACCATGTGACAGAAGATGTTAAAGCTTCAAGTTGGATTCTCAGATTTGACCAATCTGGCAGAACTATTAGCCTTTGAAGTGATCATTGCTGTATATTGAACACTAACAGGGTCAATCAAACAAAATTTACTCTACTAATGAATTTCATAATCTTAATAGCAGTAGAGGTCCACAAAAACACAAAAACCCCTGCCTTAGATCATTCTCTATGTTAATTCTAACAACAAGAATCTGTGATTTTAAAAATGCATAACTATTTTAAATAAACATCTGACCTTTATCTAAATTCTGCCTGCATACCTAGAATTTCCTCTAAAGAGCAAATTTTGAGTCGTTATTGCTATTAAGGATATGTTCCCCAATTACATTTTCAAATGTAGTTTCCATTTTAAATTATTAACTTTTTTAAATCACTATATGCCAAATGGTTGGGGTTAATAGAAATTTTACCTGAAGCAAAAATTTAAAAAAACAAAACCAGAAAACACATGTTGTGTCTTTTATTGAGATATAAATGTATAATATAAAGTAACTGGCCAGATTTCCAGTTAATGCCTATCATTCATTCTGATCTCATTTTTTTTTCATTTTTCATCAAAGCAGGGAGGAAGATTTTTAAGGAGAATGATTTTTACCATCTGATATGTCTAAGCTCTGCATACGTTGTTTTAGTGGTGGACCAGTTTAATCAAGATGAAGGGAGGAGAAAATACTTTTTCTGAAAGTTAATATTTCAAATCGGACAATTGGCCAAACAGAACTTCATGTTTGGGGCAGGAGAGAGTTCTGACACATCTTTCACTTGTCAGATGTTTCTCGTGGTTTAAACTTCTCATCTCATCTTGGGATGCTGGAGGGTGTAGCTCTTTAAACTCTTTTGTTACAATAGCTGCTAAGACTTTTTATCTTTAACAAGATATTCAAGATGAAGCAAAAAAAAAAAATCTAATCGGGTTAGCTGAAATCTGAGTCATTACAGCTATCTTTACATTTAACTCCTAGTTTGCATCTTATTAGATTTTTGTGAGTGAATTCAGTGTTTATTAACAAGTCTCAGCTAACCTCATTAGAGATTCGCAACTTATTTGTCCATGGTTGGCCACATTGCTTTTACCAATGAACTAGTATTGGGAACTAAGGTTCTTTCAAAAAAGTCAAATTATCTTCAACAATATACACTTTCGCTCTATCTCTGCTATCCCTACAGAGGCTTTCATTCATCAGCTTTATTCATTTGTCGTTTGCCATGACTTTGAGCAAGAACAGGCACATCAAGACAGTCTGACCTTTGCTTGCTCCAAATATTCCACAATTGCATCCAAACCAAAGTCTAAAACAGAATTTATAGATAGTATTGCACATGATTAACCTGAATAGCTCTGACCTCACACCAGCTGAATGGACTAACAGACAGCCCATTTTCCAGGGCATTAAAATACAGTTTTCCAGCCTGCCTTTCAAGACTGATTTATATTAAGCTACAGGCTGGTATTTTAGTTAGATCTAGAATTCTTTAACAGACCTGTTGAATGCTGCTTTTGTTTTGACCATTTTAAGAAGGACACCAAGAGACCTAAGGGGAACTGCAAGGACTCTTATCTACTACATTTCTACAGAACAACAGTTGAATAAGAGTTTTCATCAACATGAACTGTAATGAAACTAAATATCTATTACTGAATTTTAATTTTCTTATGAAACCATTAAAATTGTATTCCTAGAAAAATATCACCTTATAGAAATGTTAACCAAACCTCCAAAATTCGTGGAGAGGTAGATACATATTAACTGATTGAAAAACTTACATTGCTGTGGACTAGCTGTTCTCCAGCTCAGAATGGCTTTGAGTGACCTCCTGTAAAGCCATTATTTTATGTTAATAAATTACCAGAAGGACCATTTAGCAGTAATTTATTAAATTGAGATTAAATAAAGGATGAACTTAATTTGCCATTATGAATTAAAGCAGAGCTCAAGGCCATAGAGTCGTGACAAACAGGGGAAAGGATGATGGATGCCGGGAGATAGAATCTATTTTTAAATGGTTATTTCTCTGGTTTTGAGTTGTGAGCAGTTTTCTTCCTAAGCAGATTTTAGGAGAGCAGAATGATTTTTTTTTTCCTTTTCATTATTTTTTTTCGTTCTTTTTTTCAGTGCTATTTTCTTATTTTGGTAGTCGAAATATTGCCTACTGTATTTGTAAATTGATTGTGCATAAACAAAGAGCTTTAAAGGATTAGAAAAAATGACAAGTTTTTTCTAAATAATGCCTTTTTGTTTTTGTTGTAACCTGATAAATAAAAATATGAGATGGGAGGAGATTATGTAGGGCAACAAGTTCACTCGTGCTACATGGCAGGCATCATCTTTTTTCTCTGCACCTAAATGTCAAAATTTAAATGTCATGCATTAGTGACTAGACAGAAGTTGCAAGTCCTTTCTGAAGAGGAGTCAGCAATCAGAGTACAACAAAAACATCATTTTTGGCATGGGAGGAGCTCATCATACATCAAGGTTTTTTTGAGGGATTTCCTTTACATTTAGTACTTGAGTTATGCTATGGGTACCTGCAGAGGACTTCAGACAGAGTAAGAGTCCCATGGTCATTTGTCTCACATCCAGCAAATGTGTCGTGTCTCAGAAACTCCATGGAAAGGCAAGACCCACAAAATCTCTGTTGCTGGGGGCTCATTTGGGGCACTTAGAAGGGGGAGTGGGTTATTCTTGTTGATGTTTATATCCTTATGGAACTCATCAGTTTTTTCTGTGCATGGTCACCAAATTTTTGCACCTGGGTGGATTCCCTTGTTGGTAAGAGCCAAAGATTCTGGTCAGATTTCTTCACTGAGCAGGTTTTGGCAGTTTTTGGAGCTCAGCTCTTTGAAGTAGTCTTTGCACAGTTCTTAAATGAACTATCATCTGTAACTAATAAATGTATCAGATTTCTCAATATAGCTGATAGAGATGTCTCATTAATATATATTCCTTTTTATATATAGAAAAATATTCAATATGATTTACATTACTCTTGCTTTCATTTCAATAGTTTTTGACATGGTGAATCCTTAACACATTGCAGTAGGTTATGGCACGTGAGTAATTTAATTTTCTGAGCAGTCAGAAATGCAAAGGAGGAGGAAGCAGCTGTAGCTTCAATGCCAAAAGAAATGGCATTGGAGATGGCATTGGCACAGGTGCTTGAAGTGAGTACAAATGAGGCACTGTTTAGCTAGTTTATACAACTCCTCTGCAATATTACTGGCAATCATGCTAGTCAATTTGTCTTTCTGACACTGTTTATTCCCTTGTTGTTCTTTCGCTGTGTTTTGGGGTTTGGTTGTTTTTTTTTCTTTAAATTAGATTGCAAGACCCATAGTACATAGACTATATTTTTATTCCATTTTTGTCCAGCTTGGATCACTTGATCTGTATCTAGATGTTATGCTGATGGTAATAGTAATAATATCAATAACAATAATGCCACAAATAATTGTTAGCAGTGGTCATGGATAATTTGCACAGGAGCCATAGATTGCATGGCAGCTTTGATTTTTGCTTCAGGACATAATATTGCACTATAAACTATGCTGGAAGAGTCCATGGCAGGGATTTGAAATGAAATATTAAGGATTATGCCTTTTAACTAATGTAGACATCTGAATCAAACTTTGAAATTTAAATTACACCTTACTAGACAGACATTTAAATGTCAGAACAGTGTTTATTTCTGTAGGTCTTTATTATCTTTTCATGACCATTTTCTCATCCACCCTTTTCTCATCCACTGAGGAAAGTACCTGATGTGCAGATTTGGAAACTCTTATTCAAATCCTACTGAGGTGTTGGTTGTTGGTATGTTGGAAAGAACATTATAGAACCATCACACACAATTTGGCACAGTTGGAAGTCCACATGAGGATAAAAAATTTGGGTGAACATGAAACTTGACTGGCCATTTTGCTTCAGAAGAGATGGCACTTTAAGTCAGATGTGAAATGGATCTGCACTGGTGGAATAACTTTGCATTGCTTCCACTTGAACTATTCCTAGCTGCTACATACATAGAGGACTCAGGCTTCTGTACTGTCATTTCTTTACTCATCATGAGAGCCAAACTGGTAATAAAAGCATAACTAAACAATGATTGGGGAATAGTAAAGCCTTATTGAATTTATTTTATTTCAGTGAACTGCAGAGCATATTAAATTTCTTAGATGCATGAAAATATTAGGATCTTTATTGCTCAATTAAATTATGCTTTTTTTTCATGCTAACTCTGCTTTAAAAAGAAAGGGTACCAAAAGGCTAAAAATACAAGACATAAAATAGGCTCAAAATACACAAAATTTTCAAGATATGTTTTCACTTTAAAATATGCTTAACACTATAATAAGTAAACACAACTGGTTTGTTTCCTGTGTTTAGAGATGAAAAGTATTAAGCAAGACCCTCATCTATTAATATCTATTCCTGGAAATGATAAAAGAAGTGCTTGCATCAGCATTTCAAGTATTTTATAACCTTCCATATTTATACTTATTTAAGGAAAAACCTATTTACTGTTGGCACTTGTTTTATCATCCTACTCCCTACTACTCCCACACCCATATTCGGTAATATAAACTGAAGTGATTAATTCTCAACAGAGGGGTGGATTTAATTTCCTGGACTGTCGTTTTGGCTTTCATTGTCATCTATATTCACTTTTTTTCTTTCCAAATATTAATTGATTTTGTTCACTGCTAACAGATGATGGGTGTAACTGTTCAAAAATAATTGATAAAATAGTGCTTGCCATTACAAATAGAAAACAGCTGCAGCTATTAGTTACCTAAGATATATTCCAAAATACCTGCAGTATTTGAACGAATACAAAAAAAAAAAAAAAAAATTCTGCAGGCTTTAATGTTTAGAAAAGATTTTCAAGTTTTAATAAGTGCACCATTCAAGGACCAGTTGAAAGTATTAAACCACAGTAATTTCCTTTTTTTAATAAAAATACTCCAACAAAGTAACAATGTAATTACTAAGCATGAGCTCTCCAGTCTAATATGAAATGAGTGGGTAACTTTTGATTTCAAAGGTGGATCTTATTCATTTATTGGACTTCCTAAGACAAAATTTGAATCATATTGCAAGTCTTATATGAATCCATGTTATATGTTCTATGTCATATGAGAAAGGAGTGCATGGTTAGTAAATTTATGATTAAGATATTTTTAATTTGAATATTTCATCAAGAATATACAGGAAGGCTTGTTTGGTTTTAGTTGTTTATGGTTTTTTTTCAATGAGCATTTTTCTTTTGTACCAGGAGTTCTATGATGTTCTGCCTTCATTCTGTATGTCTCATGATACTTTATGCTATGCTTTGTGGTCTACTTGCCAAAAGTTAGTATAATTCTGGGAGTGGGTGTTAAATTTAACAGGTCTTATAATTTTTTTTCTTTTAACCCATTCTCTCTTTCATCTTTTTTTACTTTGTGTGTGTGTGTGTGGCAGGAGCATGTTACTTCTGTACTGAAAGGAAAATATCAATGAATGCTGTGCTTTTCAGATGATGCATCTAAGCAGGCTGCTTCAGGCGTATTTAAGTTCACTCACTGGCTTTAGAAACACAGCAAACAAAGTTTCTTTAAGGCAGAGAGAGAAAATATGAGAGTTTCTCTGATTGTTTCTCTCTATGCATACTCACGATGCATCTGTGAGTGCTACCAGGGTCATGTGCTAAACGTCTTATCTTTGTGTGTTCTTCTGTAGTTTTTAAATGAGTGAGGAATACTGTTTCCTCTCTCTTTCTTCTGATGTTCTGCTAAATGTCTGTGCCTACCTAAAGCAGAGTACCCTCAATATTTTGTTATTGTTGAAACCCACTTATTGCTTCCTTGAGGATGTATTTTTGTTCCTCATAGACCAGCACAACCATTAAAATGGTCTCTTTGGCAGTGCTACAGATAAAGTTCTAATTCTGCCTTTTTACTGTGTATCACGACCCCATTTTATTCTGATTGTCCTCTGAGGTTCTATGTTGATGAAAAGTTCTTTTCTGTCCCACTATGCTCCCATGCTCCATTGCACCTCCTCTCAGTGTAGCAGTACTACAAAGGGAGTTCTCAACTATCTGGTCACTAGCCTCGAAGCCCTCAGATCCTTTTTTTTCTGGGAAAGCCCACTTTAATTACCAGTAAGGAACTGCAGGTATTCATGTAGTGGCATATGATACCTATCAGTCATTCCTGTAGCTTTTAAATAGATGCTTCCTCTTTGACTATTCCCCTTGAATAAGCTTCTGCATAACACATGGGTTTGAACCTCCTCCATTATTCAGTTGCTAATTTTTCTCAGCTGTTAGTGCAGGGCTTGAGTTCCAGCATGTGTAATTTGACAAAATACAATCTCAGGGAAAGATGGGCTAGAGAAAAATGTCTAGAATAGGGGGAGGAGTGTCCTGAATTCCAGGATAAGATGCTACATTTCTTGTAGCTCTTCCTCTTTAGAAGCTGCTGCATCCACTGAGAAGAGCAAGGAAACTAAGACTTCACATATTTGTTCATTGGGGGGTTGGGGTACATGGGGCATGGACAGGTTTCTGTGGCTGTGCTGAAATCTTGAGCTGCATATAGTGAGCTGACTGTTATTCCATTTAGTCCTTGCTGTTACAGTCTTTTGGGGGGGGGTCTGTTGCAGGAATTTATAAAAGTACATTGCTTATTTTTTTCTTACAGTTATAATTGCAGCTGTTTTCAAAAATCCTTAAATAACCTCGGTTCTTAGAAGACATTTCTAGTAACAAATGCAAGGGATTCCAGAAGGCATAATGTTTGATCCCAGATTTTAGTAGGAGAGCAAAGACTTTCTCATTATTTGCATGTTGAGACACTCCATTTACATGGCTATTTTTGAGCACTCCAGGGACCTTAGCTATTTAAAACCACCTAGAAAGATGAGATTTAGCTAACATTATTCCATTTGTGTCAGATGTAAATATTCTGGTGTATCATTTTTCTTGCGATTGACACACCAGCAGTCTGCAAAAATTGACTAACTGTTTTAGTTGTTGCTGCTCACCTGGTATGGATTTGGGAGTAGTGCAGGCCTGAATGAGATACACCTGAAATCACATCAGAGTGGCACAGACTATTGTTCCCTTCTTTTATAAAATCTCTGTGGTACCTCAAGCCAATAAGCTCTGGTGAGCAGACTGACTTTTTTTTTTTTTTTGACCAAATTAGGTTATAGATCATGTGAAACAGATGGAAAGTTCTGTGATTTTTTGGCATTGTTTGTATGTTCTTCCCTTCTCCAGTGGGCACTCTGAGAAGTGTCAGTCCTGTTTGCATCTCCAAGATAATAAAACTGGTGAGAGTTCATTTCTCAGGGGAAAGGGCTCCACAGAAAATATTTCCATTTGCAGAAAAGAACAGAGGGTGGAGACCATCCTTAGGCACTGAAAAATTCTAGAAATTCTTGATTGTTCACTGGAGCTAAAGAACTTTTATCTTTTAGTGGTTTTCCTCAAGTTTCAAGTTTGACTTCTGCATCCTGAAAATAATCTTTTACCCATTTTGTTCATTTTTCTACTGGTAGTTTTTGAAGTCTTGTATTAGACTTATCTTGCCTGTCGGGAATTGTGTCATTCCATGAGGTCTTGATCTTGTACTGTTTTCTATAATTAAAAAGCCCATTGATCTAATAATGAAAATTTCCTTTTAGGGTGGGAGAGTCTTATTCCACAAATACATTGGTTGCCAGAAAATTTGCCCTAAGAGTGGACATACATCCCCCATATATCTGCTGAGATAGCACTGTTTACTGTGGCTGTTAGAAATATCATTTTCTATCTGCTAGAGGGCTCCTCATCTTCCATGTAAGTGGTTTTGACAAAGGTATCTGTGGTCAAATTTTATCAATTGTAAATTGTCAATTTTCTCATGTTAATTGGCTTACCTATTTTGTCACAGAGACTTGCAGATAAATGATTCTATAAAGAGGTAACAAAAAATGCAGCTTGAAGTCTGACAAAATTATCTACAGGAATTGCTATTAATTTCTTCCATTTATCCTTGGAGATGCAGACTTTCTTGAAATCTGAGGTTATATCTTTCTCTTCAACACTCTGACAACAGTACATGTTTCCATGACCCCTCAGCTCATGTCTGTATCCTAGTGAGTAGTAACGAGGGCCATTGTCAGGGGAGTCCATTAAGGGTGTTGGGTGAGCAGTAAACATATGGTCTGACTGATTGTCGTAACTATTCAGCCTACTGGCTTTTCCCTCAAGTCCAATAATTGTGTTTACATTCATAGACTGTCCACAGCTTCTTTCTCTTTGCTACTGGACTGAGCCTTGCCATTGCCATTTCAGTATAAAAACACTGCTAAGTCTGAGTTTTGCCACACAATTTAAAAACTTTTACAGTAGCAATGATGTAAGTTCCACATTGCACTGGACATGGACTATGGTTTTGTCATCTGGCACTGAATCCTAATTGGGCTTTATTCTCAGGTTCTGCATGAGAGAATAGCATTTTTGCACAGGGCAACAGCACCACAGGGAATGTCTCCAGATAGAAAGATTCTCCATAAAATGGTACCAGGTAATCAACCTCTGTGCCCTATGCCTGAGCTACATAGAAAGTTACTCAGCAGTCAGGTGTTTTAGCCTGAATTTCACACTGAACTGAGTTCTTCATGGTTGGAAGAGTGTTGACAAAAACAGAGCCTGGTGTAGTTTGTAAGAACTTCATGACTATATGCTGGTCTTAGTAGCTGATTTTTTTTAATGGATGTGTTCTACTAAAAGAAATTTCCCTTGAGCTCCTAAAGTATTCTTGCTTCTTAAACAGAATGTAATAATTTGCCATAAGAGGATTCATATAATTCTCTGTATAAAAATACAAATATACTTTAGAAGAGAAACACACAGCTATGTACTTAAACAAGAAATTATTTCCTCAGACACAGAAAAGAGGTCTTGTGCAATCTTACTTTGCCACACACACCAATATCATATTCCAATAGGAAGGGTTTACTAAAATATGAATTATTAATCAGAAAGTATAATTTTCACTTAATACTGAACATTTGTGTTCTTTTGAATTTGAGGATGAGAAATATGGATAATTGTGACAGTTGTTTAATCACAAGAAAGCTGCTCTATTGCTAGAAGCTCAGGAGGTTTTAAAAGATTTAAAATTAAGATCCTTGAAAGTGTGGTGCACATTGAATATTAATTAAACATGTAGATGTTGGAATCTGTATTTTTTTATTCGACAACTGAAAAGTGATATCATTAGACAGAGCAACACTTGCTGTCTCCTTTCAAACTGATATTGTCAAATTGGCACTAATAATTACATCTACTTTTTCAGCATTGCTGAGTATAGAATTACTTTCTGCATCATCTGCATGTCTCTATGGCCATTTCAATATATTATTTCATAATCACATGCAGTCAGAATGTCCCATAAAGGCTTTCAGACTTTTGTATCAAATTTTGTAAGTTTTGTTTTTCTCGTGAAGGTTTTCAAGAAGCAAAAATGGACTAATGCTGCTAAAGTGCAAGTTGTTCAAAGTGCAGTGGTTAATCTTAATTTATTTGTTAACCTTCCTCTGCCAAAACTTAAAAAGATGAATTAGTAGTGCACTGATTTTGTAAACAGAAGCCTTGCCTAGATAACTATCCATGAGTCGTATTTTGTAGGGTTTTTTTAATTTTTCTAATCAATGTTTTCAGAACATGTTGCATTTTTTAATCAGTTGTGGGTTTTTAACATACTTTATTTCTTCCCCCATTCTCTGATGTATGGCTTATGCAGATATCTATGGCAGTATGGAATTAGCTTTCAGAAACTGAATAGATTGCACCATTTTCAGTTGTATTAGCTAACTTCTATTATAATTTCTTCACAATAACAAAGAAGTGATGCAGTCTGATGTATGCAGCATCTATTCTTACCACTTATTTTTTACTTGTCATAAATTCCACCTATATAGAATGTGTAAAAACTTGCCCTGAGGATATTTAAACTAATCTTCATGAGACAAATGTGCTCTCAGCACTTCCTGGTGGCATGTAAAGTTCATCTCAGCCCTTGGAGTTAGCACATATTTGTGCTATATTTTTTTCTGTCTTAAAAATTGCAACTCAATTTTCTAATGCACTTTAACTCTTAACCACTTGTACAATTCTTCTTTTGCCAGGATTATGCTGAATTTTGTCTCAATGGAAGTTTTTTAGCAAAATGTGATGTTAGCAATGATCAATGGGAATAATGACTGCAAGACTAGTTGGTTACTTAAGGGGAAGGATAGCACACTTTTTTATTTATCTGATCAGGATTTTGGAAAAGGCTTAGTTTCTAGTTATTCATTAAATTCCTTAGAGCTGTGGAAAATTCAACATTTTGATTCATATTTGTAAAATGAGCACAAAAAAATCTAATAATGTACTTCATTTTATAGTAATTTTGAAAATGTGAATCAAAACGTGTAAGAATTAATAAACTCTTTTTCTTTTCAGGATATACTACTAGAATAGGAAAAAAATCAGCTTGTGGGATTCCATGTAGATTTCTGGGGCTTGGGGTTTTTTTACCTTCATTGTACAGTTGCCTCCTGGTGACTGAGGCACTAGACAATTAGAGTGTTCAAATACTGGATGAGTGGCAGGATAAGCTGCTGACTGCAGTGGAGATATCTGCATTTCTCTTCCCAGACTCACTGAATAGTCAGTAAGACTCAAAAGTTCAGATTCGATGCCACACCTGACCAGACTATGAACTGTTCTGGTGAGTGCTCTTTAACTAACAATCAAATTCTCATCCAGTGAGGTCAGCTGAGAGATGCTGTGCAAATGAACAAGCTGAAGTTTTCTCTGAATGAGAGAGAATACACTTTTTTCCTTTTATTTTAGTTTTCACATTTTCCTATTCACATGTACGCTATTTCAAATGCCCCTATGAGTTCAAGGACAACTTTTTCTACTCTTTTTTTTTTTTTTGTAAGTATGGCAACTGTGCTATATTGATGATAGAGATTGCAGCAATCTTAAGTAGAAATGGAAGGTTTCATTTGCCTCTCCCATTCAATGTTATAGGACAGGCCTAATATAGAAAGGATTTTGTTTTGCTCTTCAGTATTGTTTGTTGTGCTCTGTGTGGAGCACTGCTGGAGGCAGGTAGTGCATTGGTGAGGTGATTCTTCAGTTTCCATGAGGCCGGTATTTCATGCTGCAGTTAAAAACTCATTGTGCCTTATACTATACACAGTTGTTAACAGAGAAACAAGTGAACAGCGGGGACCCAGCACAAGATGAATAACAAAACAGGAAGCAAAGCAAAGATTGCAAACCCGAAGGAAATTACCTAGAAGGCAAATCTGTAAAATCAATACAGCCGTATCAACTGACAGTAGCTGAAAAGTAATTTGGTGTCTAGATTAGTCTAACTAAACCAAATCCCCTTTCATTTATATTGTACATTCTTTAAACTGAGCCCAAAGCAAAGTTTGTGCAAGAGTGGTGCACAGCTAGCTTTAACCTCTTGAAAGTTAGACAAATTTAGGGCTTGTGTAGCTGGGACAGGAAAGGTGCCTGGTCGCAGGTAACACAAGTGTGCAAGCTGTTTTTGGGAGGGCTCTTCTTTGATAATTTCCTTCTTGTCTTTAGAGGGCTACCTTGGGGCCAAGATCACAAGTGAGAGCTACCACTCCTGCTATTCAAAATCCACATCTTACACTCCTAGTGGGGCATTACACTATCCTGTGCTGCCTCTTCTCAGAGCTGGTTACTGATTCTCTCCTTGTTAATGAAATGTAAGACAATGAGGCAGTAATCAATCCCTGGTCACTGGTCTTCTAAAATGCATTTTCAACCTGTTCCTGATCCTAACTCCATAACAAACAGGGTTGAATTTTTTCCAAAAGGGTTTTTTCAAAATAACTTTATTAAGGTTTTGCTCAGAGATGGTATATTGGAAATCACCCAAATTAACTATATTTGTTGGCTTAATATAACTGCACTTTTCCTTAGGCAATTTTGATTAAGAGAATATACAAATTAGCAATACTTCCAGTTTGAGGAACTGCATCTCCTTTAGGTAGCACTTAACTGTTATTTTCAATCCATTTACTTTTGACATTCTGTCAGTCTGCCCTTTCTTATACATAATGCATGAGAAGAATATTTAAAGTGTTTTGACACTAATGAACAGTGCTCAATAGCATATGTAGGAGCTAAAGCCACAGGAATGAATAACAGTTTTGGGAAGATGTACATGTACAGGATATAAATGTCTGAGTCACAGTAGTAGATTGCTACTAGAAATCATGTCTTTGAATTTCTATAACAAATTTCAAAATCAACATTAACACTTAATCATATCATTCTACAGTTCTTTATTTATTTAATATATGTAAAGGTTAGGACCTTAAAAGTGACTGTTTTGAAATCCAAGGTTTTTTTTAAAAGGCGCTGTTTTGTACTAATCCTGTGAATCCGTACATCTGCTACTACAGGAAGGATTGTCTTTCAGTTGAGACCTCAGTCAAGAAAAGCAGTCATTGACAACTGAGCCTGTCATTTCAAACTCCCTTACCCTCAAAGGTGAAAACAGATGTTTCTAGAGGTCTTCAAGGTATAAAGCATTAAGAAACAGTTCTCAAAAATATTTTATCCACTTTTAGAGGGCAAATTATGTGAGCAAGCATAACTTCTCTATGTTTTATTTTAGATGGGTAGCAAATGGAAACATCTGTGTGTTTCCTTTGTAAACTGAGGGCAGAAAAACTTAAAACAAGGTTTGAAGGTAGAGCAGTATGATTCAAGCATTCATATTTCTTTTTTCACAAACAGAATTCATTAGTTACTACTGAAGTGGATTGCTAGGTCATTTCTTTGTCTTTGAGACAAGATCAAAGATCACTCATAAGATATTAATTTTTTCTTCACACTTTTTTCCCCCTTTTTACCGTAGAAGGAATAAAACAACGGCACAGTCTTCCTACATGTTCTTGCCCTTGACAGTTTAATCAGCGAAAATGTATTTCAGCCATTTGACATTTATTTATGGTAATAAAATTGATTCAGATTATGTAACCGCCCAAAGCTCTTGGAGGTAATGTGCTTTCAGCTTTTATATGTAGTAAATTTAAGTGGACAACTGGGGGAAGTGATGTCAGCAAGAGAAAAAGAATGTCATGGACCTACTTGCAGAAGTATAACTGCAAAATAGAATAGATCAAGCAGCAAAACATGCCACAAAGTTGCAAGTTTGTAAAACTCATTCATACTGTTATTCAATAAGTCCCATTTATTCTAGAATCCCATTTCAAATCCCGCCTTTGGTTATGCTCTGTTAACTCTTATGAGAGGTCTCATACTCCAACAGTTGCTGTTTCTTTCAGATAGGATGCTATGTGAGATGACACAGCTTATTCAGTAGAGGTCATCAATTCTGTGTGCAATCTAATCTAACATCACGGAGAAAGATCATATATAAACACTTATGTTTAAAGAGTTCAGTGGACTGAGTAAATATGCCTGTGCTTTGCAACTTTGTTTAATTTTGCTTGTGCATGTTGAACATTACTGGAACTTTTCTGATACAAATCAGCACAGTCAAAAATACTGAGCTGCATTCCAGGTTTTCAGAATTTTCACCAGCTGTCACGTACCACTGTGAGTTGTAGCTGACATTCAAATGCATAAATACTTGCACAATTGCATAGTTCTGCTTTGTTTTGAACTTTTTCCTTCTGACCTGATATTTTCAGCTCTTTTGCTTCATATTCTTTCTTGCTAGGTAACTAGGGGCACTTTGGCCAAAACTTTTTCATGAAGCACCTGCCAAAAGCAGTGATGGCTCTAACTTTTATGAAATTCCTTGAACAGCCCTTCAGCAAAATAACCTCTTTTCTTTTTCAGCTTACTTATCTGGGCTCAACTGCTCATACAGAGCTCAGCCATGACTTTCCAGCACACTCAGTGAGGCAATTAGCATTCAGTTGTATGGTGCACTGTGGCCTCTAACATTTTTTAATGAAAAGAAAACTCTGCTTCCTTCCAATACTGTCATTAGTCATGTTTATTGCCATCCTGGTCGATAGCCAGTGAAAACTGGAACCTGCTGTGCTAGCCCCTGCAGAGGAGAGTAGTAAACAGGCCCTCCACATTCTGACCTAAACAGATCCAAACTGAGGCCAGAAAGGAGGCTGGAGGATGCATAAGCGGAACAAACAGTTCTGGATGGAAGACTGGATTTGAATGCCAGTGGTTAAAAGAAAAAGCTAAGTGAGAAGTCTGAAAGAAAAGTGGATGATGGCAAAAGAGAACTTGAACACTCTAAGACCAATAGTACAAAAGAGTTCGAGGGGACGAGGGATGAAGCAGTATATACCCGCCAGTACATGGGAAATAATGCAAACCTTAGGATTATGACAGGTGAATAGAATTTAAGATGAGAAATATACCATCATAAGCATCTGATCTCCTACATAACACAAGCCATATTGAACCTACTTCTGTAATGCCATCCTTAAAAGAGAAAGAGAAATAGCAATGCAAATAGAAACAACAACTGGAGGAGATCAGTGAATACATAAATTTGAATTTTCATTCATCATTTTTTGGCCCTTATTTCTAAATTTTTATTCTACTTATGCCAAAAACAATTTTAAAAGAAATTCATTAACTCTGCTCCCCCCTAGTTTTTGTCTTTATTTTCCTTTATCTTTTCTCATTATAAGAGGGTCCAAGAACAAAGGGAATTGCACATTTGTATTGGTTTGGCACAGCCTGGTTTTAAGTAGCAGGGGGGCCACCAAGATGGTTCCTGTGAGGAAGCTGCTGGAAGCTTCCCACCGTGTACGGCAGAGCCAACGGCTGATGGCTCTGAAGATGGACAGGCTGCTGGCCAGAACTGGGCCTGTGAGAGATGTTCATAACACCTCTGTGATGACATATTTAAGAAGAAAATCAAAACAAAGTCACAAGATTTTGGGGTTCTAGTCGAAGAGGAGGATGTGAGAACATGTGAGGGAGAACAACATGGAGACACCAAGGTCAGTGGAGAAGGAGGGGCAGGAGGTGCTCCAGGCGGCAGAGCCAAGATGCCTCTGCAGGCTGCGGTGCAGCCCATGGTGAAGTAGCTGTGCCCCTGCAGCCCCTGGGGATTCAGGGGGGATGCAGAGATCCACCCGCAGCCCGTGGAGAGGTGCCCGTGCCGGAGCGGGTGGGTGCCTGGAGGAGGCTCTGATGCAGTGGGAGACCCAGTGGAGAGAGAGGGCCCTGCTGCCAGGCTGGAGCAGCCTGTCCTTGGAGCACTGCGCCCCATGGAAAGAGAGCCATGGTGCAGCCGTTTTGGGAGGGCTGTGTGCCCGTGGGAGGGGCTCATGCTGCAGCAGGAGCTTTATGGCTGCTGGCCTTGAGAGTGGACCCGTGCTGAAGAGATTCACGGAGAGCTGTGTCCCATGGAAGGGACCCCACGGCCTCACAGGGGAAGGGTCCTCTCCCGGAGCAGCCGAAGGAAATCTCGGCGATGGACTGACCAAGCCCCCATGCCCTGTCAGTGGGAAGGAAGGAGGGGCTGGGGGGAAGGTGTTCTAAGGGCTTATTTTACTTCTCATTATCCTCTTCTGATTCTGTTAGTAATAAATTCACTTCACACCTTAAGTCGTGCCTGTTTCACCCTTGAAGTGTTTCTCCTGGTCCTTATCTCACTCATGAAGTCTTAGTTAACTCTTTTTGTCCTTCCCTCCTCTGCCCAGCTGTAGCAGGGGAGGGTGAGTGAGTGGCTCTTTTGGGTGCCTGGCACTGGGCCGGTGTCAAACCAGAACAACGTGAGATAGAGAGAGCCCTTTACTTGCAGTACCTCCACATATTACTAACGTGGAAGAACTGGAAATTTCAGAAGAGATTTTGCTTCTGCATTTCACGTTTGGGAGATATTTAAGGGCAGATTAGAATTTTGCTTGCTGATACATATTGAATCTGATGACATTTTAAAATTTCTTGTCGCTGTTTGTCTTATCAATATTACATGCTGCATCTGAAGCTTTGTGGTTTGAGAATTTGCATCACTAAGTAGTCTTTGAGTATAACTGCAATGTATATTTTTTTTATTTTATATCAAGGATGAATGTGTAAGGTAGATATTTTCTACAGCTGGATTGAACTAAGATTGCCCTGCTGTGTTTTCCACTGGGTGAATCATATAGCAGCACATCTCAGTATTATAAAAGCCATTATGAATGTCTGGGAACAGTGTGTCTCAGTCATTTATCATTATGCAATTATTTGACTTCCTCATTGACAGGGGAAGGTGCAGGAAGGACGGAAATGCTTTTATTTTGCCAATTATTTATTTGAAGCATATTTCAGTTGATGTCGTAGGACCTTCTTTTATCACTTCATGAACACACATCAGCTAAAGACCCTAAATATTCTTTGCACTATGGAAACCTATTTGATGAAAATTCTTTGCTCCAGATGTGCTTGTTACTTTAATGTGTGGCATTCTAATCAGCTCTTTTCAGTCTCTGTTAAAAGTCCATAATGCTAATTTGTTTGATTAATTTTGAAAGAGCCCAGCCAGATTATCCCATTAAGTTAATGCTGCTGATTTTTAACAGATGTTTAAAATAGAAAATGCTACTAAGGGGAATAGTGCAAGAATCACAATAGTCTTTTAGAAGCTGAATTTTAGTTACAATAGGCTAAACGATTTTAAAGCTTCATTCTATAGGTACTCTAATAAAGAGCTATGAACTGTGGATTTAGCTAAAATGATAATAGTTTGTTTTTAAGTAATGTCTAGAGGGCCTCATTTATTTTGTAGTATAAGCTATTTAAGTCTCTCAGCACCTTCCAAGGAAAGTCGGAGACACCCAGATCACTTGCTGCAAATGTCACTCTGATAGTGGCTGAGGACCTCTCTTTAAAGTGCTCCAAGTGAAAACCTTTCAAGGGCTGCCACTTGGGAAATTGTTGATACCTCCTGGAGGGAAAATGTGGGAATGGTATCAGAAACAGCAGATCAATTCAGCAGCACTTCATGTTCAGTAGCATGACAGTTGTTTCTGATGGGGATATAGGGTAAAGATTAAATCCCCCCTGATTTTGTATCCATACAGGATTAGACTACTGTTCTTTAAAACGATAAGGATTTGAGAGAGTTTGAAGATAGTAAAAGTAATCAAAGAGAAAGCTATTCACACCACACTGCTTAGGGTGATCAAATATGGACTTACTAGAAAGAAGATTTTGGTAAAATGCATGTGCACGAGCTATTTTTCATGATGTAAGGAGTAAAGAAGAGTGAAAGGAATATTTTCCAGTTATTTTCTATTCCTTTAATCCTCCGTCACTTTTCTGTTTGAAACATTAAAATCAATCAGAGTTTTAAGTTTTCATTCCCATTAAGCTGAAAAATACAGTGCAGCAATTGCAAAGTGAAGAATGGATTTGAATTTGAAGGAGTTTTCTTCCTAGTCTATGTAGTCATTTATAACACAGAAAGTCTATTTGCTTCTTAACATACTGGTATTTCATGGCAGAGACAAGAAAACAATCTGTATATTTACTGACTCTTCTGATTGTACAAACAAATGCTTTCTGTGGTGTTGTATCTCCTGTTTTTAATTATAATGTTACTTATATGGGAATGTGTTTGAATTTTAAGTGTTCATCTTGTTATTTTGCTAAATGCAATTTTTTCAAATAATTGGTTGCTGTGGAAAGACTTTTGCCATGATCATATTGTGATTCCGAGTATTTAATAATAGGCAGGAGGAGATGAGCTCTTTAAAAGCATATCCTGTTTTTGTGTGACTATTTACAAAACTATTACATGTACCAAAAGAGAAAAAAATATATATTGTGTGTATCTTGCATAAAAATACTTATTTGTAAAATGAATTTATTTAAAATATTTTATTGTCACTACTTTATCAAGCCACTGAATCTCATCATAAAGGAATAGAAATTCAGGCCTGTTAATGGATAATGTTGCTGGTCTATGGGCCTCTAAAACCACTGGCTTTAGCCTCATGCAAGAGGATTGCCTTACTCCTTTAAAATAATCATCTGTTTGGCCAGCTTAAGTTTTAGCATTTGGCTACAGAAGAGATTGAGGAAGAAAATCAGGATGTCCTTGGAGGAAATTGTAGAGGGCTTTCCTTGTCAGATATACTTCTGTTGTGGCTCACAGAAAATTGAAGTCTTGTATAGCTTTTGGACTAACCAGCTAACAAATTGATCCAATAGTAAGAAGCATAAAGCATAAAGATTCTACAAGGCTGTGTCCAAACCTTACAGAGTTTGTCTGGGCACACAGTGTGTATCTGAAAGTTAATGAGCTGATTGTATTTCTTTTTATATTGCATTGTCCAACCCACATTGCCCAGGCACAATCAAGTTTTACTTCCTCTACTTTCATGACTTTAGGCCTCATCTATATTAATGACAAGATTGTGTAAAGGTAGAGAAGCATTGTTAAACTCAATCTGTGAGGAGGTTTTTTTTTGGTTGGTTTTTTTTTTTTTTTTCCCCCAATGGTCTTCTCACTGTCAGCATGTAAGTTCTGGTATTGTGAAAGTGTGTATATTACTCTGAATTGGTAATGCAGGTCTCATGCTTCTATATACATACAGACATCTTTCTTTTAATAGTCATTGAAACATGACTGTTCATGCAAACAGCCTGATAAAATATTCTCTTTTTCTAAAGGAAACTATGTTAGTTACCAGATTAGCTGTTACTTAAAACTGCCAGAGTCTTACTAGAGAATAGGTTTGGGCTTTGCTGAGATAAGCGGCTCAAAGTTGAGGTCACCACTGCTACCATGAGTTCTGACAAAAGTGGGACCTTTACTCAAAACTCTTAGAACAGAAATGAAGAGCTTATAGCACATAGATAAAAATAAATTGGAGTTTAAGGATGCAAAATTAAACCGGACAAGTCCAGGAAACATGGTGTGTGCCTTCTTCACTGTATCATCCTAATTCTGTATCTTCTTGTTCCTCAATGATGGAAAGAGGTTAGCTGGAGCAGACTGGTGTAAAGTTTTTGTTCTGATACAATAAACCATGCGGGTACCTCTTGAAGGACAAAATATATCTAATTTCAGTCTTGAATTCCAGATAGTGTTTCAGGGCCGGTGCACAGATGGGATTTATCAACAGTCTGATGGCAACACCACTGTTGTTTATGGGCCCTTCTAAGGACTGAGTGAAGGTTATGTCACCAAATTAATTCTAAGGGCAAAGTGAGAGTTGTTAAAATGACTTTCTCCTTTCCCATTGTTAGGAGACACATTTTCCTTTCCACCACATAGAGAAAGGTTACTCACGTTCACCACACACTGAACTACTTATTTATTGAAAATAAAGATAACCCTTCCTAAGGTGGAAAAATAGATTATTTTTCCTTTTGCAATAACCCAAAAGCTACTGTAGATCCCAAGAGTTCCTTGGCTCTTCCTTTTTTCCTAGTACTAATATCTTGTTTAGCAAAAGAATGTCAAGTTACTGCTTTGCTTTCTTGGAGGTGCTCACACATCACCTATTTGTATTAGCTTATTGCAGCCTGTTTACTCATCAAATCTCCTCCTTTTCAAGGAATTCTGTCCATTTAAGCAACAAAGAGCTTTTGCTCTCATAAGAAGTTTGGCAGAGTGACATAATGATAGATAATGTCATATACAGTACATAACTGTACATAAAGCCTGTAAGACTACCTAATATATTAAATATTGTTGTATTAATAGGATTAACATAAAATTCAAACACGTGTGTTCCAAATTATCTATAAATTGGTAATCTGCATCAAATATTATATTTGTTCTTCCTTTAGGCTTGTTGCTGTTCTGTAAATCCCTTCTCAGTAACACTATGTAAACACTATGTATACCTTTTGTGTAACAGCACAACAGTTTTGTTAATATATGAGTAAGCAGTGCAATTTTTTTAGTAACATAGGTACAAGTTACATGGGAAGACAAAAAAAAAAAAAGGCTTTTTTAAGCCCTGTAGTGGTAAAAGAGTGTCACAGACAAACAGAAACAGCCTTCGTGCTCTTCTCTCTAGTATTTTACTTGATTTTTAGCTCTGCTACTTTTATTTCTGCCCTTATGACGCTGTCTGCTTCCAAATTTGTTGACCATTTGTCTGATTCCCTGATTATCTAAGATCTATTTGGGTCCCGTGGCTTTGGAAAGGCTAGTGACACCAGGCCTTTCTTTTTTTTAAAATACCAGAGGAATAATACTGGGATGGGATCTTTTCTGTCCTTTTTCTGACAGGCTGGAACTCGGTTTCATCTAAATGAATCTTTTCCTTTGTCATTGCTCTGAACAAACAGATCTGAAAGGACGCCTTGCAGATATTGGTCTATATCATTAACTCTTCATGTCTGGATTCATGGACACAGTTAATTTCCTTATAAAAGGCTGGAAATTTTAGCAGGTGCACTTCCCTCTGACATTCACATTCTCATTTTTAATTGTCTGGCTTCTTCACCTTTACCAGAGCCCATTTTTTTCCCCATTTCTTCCTTGAGCTCTTTCAACTAGAACAACAGATGAGCTATATAAGTTAATTCATTATTATTTCAAGACCTTTTTGTTTACCTGCTAATGGGGCAATCATAAGTCAAAGCACCTCTGTCTTAGTATCTTTAAAGAGAATGAAGAGGAAAAGATTTTAATAGAGAAGGGAGGTTGTACCATTTTAATAGAGAAGGGTGGTTGAACTCAGAGAAGGACTCCACACCTTTTCTCTCTGTGTTTTCAAGCTTTTAAGATAGAAAATGGCCAGCCAGTTTCTTGTTATCCCACACCTGTAGTAAACTTGCAAAGCATGCAGAATGGTGGTAAGTGCACATATCAGCTGTGGACAAGAATTAGGACATTAATTATCTTATGTTCTGACTCAAAATTAGACCCAGTGTCTGCAGCATAGAAGGTGTCAGAAGATATGAAGTGGTCTCTAAATCATACCTTTATGTTTCTAGCTGAAAACATCTAGTAGAGATAAATATGGTTCGAAACAAGCCCTCAGCAGGTATGAATTGCTCAATTCATCTCAGTGTTCTCCTCTCTTTGAGTTCTTCTGACCCTACATTACTGCCGAGTGTGCCTATTATTTAGTGTGGAATCTTTTACCTTACCTCTATTTATTTATTGCTAGCCTCCTGAATAGTACCAAAGCAAAATCTGTGTTATCCTTTGAGCTGAAGATCTCTCCCATTCAAATAAGCCAGATCTTAAAGCTAACTTAAGCCTTTACACCCTAACAGGCAGTAAAAGTAATGGCATGAGTTAGGATTTTCAGAGTAATTCCAAGTTGAAGAGCACCTTTTATACAATTAGCAAATCTCTGTAACTGGAGCAGAGTCACTAATTCTTTGCAGTACCTTTCAGATTCACTTTTACAAAGCTATGGTATAGTTTCTAGGCTCGCTTAATATAACACTGTTTCTAGTGACAGAAGGCACCAGGGAAATTTTCTGTGTTATCCCAAACTGTACAGTGGAAACTATCAAGTTACTGGTATCTTTCTCTTTTACTTTTACCCTTGTTTTCTTTTTTTGACATACTGAGTTAAACCAAAGTTCTTGTCTCTGATGGTGCTCTCCAGTGCAACTGGGCACATTTTTCCCTCAAGGAAGAGTATGACAAAATCATATCAGGATGTAAGAGCACGCCTATGGCAGTTCCTCCTCCTCTACAGCTTCCCATCTGTAGCTGGAAGATGGTTTTCCAGCCATCTGCATCTTAGGACACTCTGATTAGGGAACCTACTTTCAGTTCATGTTGCCTCTGCTATTGTTATATTTAGCAAAATGAAATTGGAATTGCACTGAATATGGAAGCTGGAGTCTTGTGCTTTGTTTTAGTTATTGAGGTTTTTTTAGCCTTCTGACCTTTTCTGAAGAAAGGTACTATGGAAGGGTTAGCTAGTCTAGAAGCTAGTAATTGAAAATCTGAGTATGAGCATAGATATAAGGGTCTTCTTTAATGGCTGGATCTGTGAACCAAAAATATGGTATCATCATGCAGTAATGGATTAAAATTGTACACTCTTCAATACTTCCCATGGCAGATTTTTCTGAGGCATCTGCTTCGGTCATCAAACTGTGGGTTTTTTTCAGTGTAGTGTCAAACTTAAATATGTTATTTTAAAAGTTAGTGGTTTCCCCCTTGCTCTTTGCCTGTGTCTTGCTATCTTAAAGGACAAATAATTCTCAAGAAAGGGCAGAGTTGTAAACTATAAGAATAGTGTCTGAAGCTGACAGCCTTCACTCATCGTAATATGTGTAAAGGAATACTGTTATTGTCTTAAGTGCTGCTGTCGTGTTCAGTTCCTGCTCTTGGAGAAATTTCTGTTCCTTTCAGAGCAACAGACTGACTCAAAGAGTTAGTTTTGTATTGTGAAAGTGGGTATGAACTGTGACATTCTGTATTTCTCTTCAGTTTTTTCCATGGGTCATTAAAGTTGAAAAACTTGTTATTGGAGTCCTCCTCAAATGTGCTTTCAGCAACCTGCTCACTAAATAGATGACAGGCTGCCAGTTTCCTGAACCCTGTTGGAGGTTAAGAAATCTGCTCCTTTTATTGTATGGCATGGGGAACATTCTGGGCTTGTAATGATGAAATGTTATGAATATTCATGGAATACGGTTGTGTGGTTAAGCTACCTTTACCCTGATGTAGGAGCAGACAGAGTAGGCAATTACCTGCCTGACAGCCATCAATCAGTATGTTCCTTGTTAGCTTTTCCTGTGGAAACTTGTTGTCCCATACTCTAAAATTGCATTTGTGTGAGGCACGTTACTGCAGTTTCCAAAAGGAGTACATACTGGGTGGCCAAAATGAAACAAGAGTGTTTATAGATCTGCTGCAGCTTCATGCTGTGGCTTACTGGGATTTATCTGCTTTGTCTAGATAAGCCCACACAGACATTTTTAACATTCTGACAATTAAGAGGAGAGAACTAAATTTATCTGTTGTTTAATGGAGAAGAGTCCCTGTGCTAGAGCCTAGCCTGCTTCTAGTTAGAATTATTTTTGATTTTTATGCTGCAAGTTTCAGTCCCTAGAGCAATAAAATGTTACTCTTTATTTCCCTTAGGAAATAAAGTATCCCACCCACAGCCAAGAAGCAGTAACCCAAGTGGCACATAAATTCGTGTGGTGCCTGGTTTTGCTAATGGGCTTGGTTCCACTGACTACACACATCATGTCATAGAGTGCTTTGTGTAACCCCTTAGTGTCTTGAATCATCTCCAGATAATGCAGGGGACACAAAACTGTATGTCTTGTCACTAATGATACATACCCAATGATGTCCCTGAGTCCATTTCCAGGTCACCTGTCATGCTATTTTTGCATGAGATCTAGTGAAAGCAGTTTAGTATTTTGCTTTCCTGATTCAAGAAAAAATCTCGTGTGTAGCATACTGATTTATAAATAAGGTTTACTCATTCTGCTTTAAAGTGCTACTGATTATTGTATAGTCCTCTCTAGCTCTTCTGGAATCCTTTTTATTTTTTTCACTGTGGTGTCCTCAGCATTGTTCCTTGGGATCTGTTAGCTAGCAGTGTCACTCAAAGTACCTAATTTCAGAAAAATTTAAATCTATTATTGTGGTAAGATTCATGATTCATCTCTATGGGGAGATGATTGACAGAAGAGAAGAAAATGATACAGAAAATCATGCATAGCAACATAGAATTACTTTTTAAAAATAATGTATCGCTGGTTATTCCACCATTAACAAGAAAAGAGAGTTCAGAGCTGAATATAAACTCAGAGTTATAGGGGGAGTGTCAGTTTTTCTGGGATGGTTTATTTGATGTTTGATTTGTCATATTTATTGTCATTCCTGTTAAAAAAAGTCTTAGAAGCATTTTAAGTAAATAAATGTATGGAGCCAAGGAAAATAAATGGAATTTCTGCATTCCCCTACTTGTATATATCACTAAGTGTTTTAAAATTAAAATCATTAGCTAAAGCATTGGAAAAAGAGTATGTTTCAGTTACTCCTAAGATCACTTTAAATTTTCTTTCTTTTGTAGTCATTTAAGACTCCTTTTTATAAATTGCCTTTAGCCCTTTTTATTAGCTCTGACTATAGCTATTGGCTCTGTTAATGGATTTTATTTGTTTCTGCTCGTGTCCCGAAACCAAATTACTGTAACTAATGTACCACTGTAACTTTTCATAACTGTCTGTTCCTGAAAGGAAAAAGCAAGTTCATCAAGTCAAAATATTAACACTTTTATGTCCTATTAAATAACAACTCAAAGGAAATTGTGCTGGTGTCTACAGGACTCAGCATTAAACCTATGAAATTTAATGTACTGTAGCAGATTGAGATTTGACACTATTTCCCTCTGTGGAAATTGTCTTCACTATTATAGTACCCATAGGAAGCAGCAGAACTGGGATAAAGCACAACAAGAATGAGCCCGATTTGGAGCATATGTTACTATTCCAGCAAGTCAAGAAGTTTAGTATCAGGTGTTTAAAATAGTCTAGGCTGTGCCTAGAAAACTTTAGGATTGTCCATGTGGATATGGAAATTATGCAATTTCTTCACATTTAACAAGCTGTCTCATTTATTTTTCATTCATGAAACTCATTGGCTTTCCACATAAATGGACTTCCTGAAGTATTAGAGAAATAATGAATGGTTGTTCCATCAGCTTTCAGTGAATATGCAGGTGTTACAGTAATTGATGAAGGAAGAAAATGGCTTTCCATCTCATGCAGCAGTGAAAAAATGTGATTCTACACAACAGCATTGCAGAAATTAGCGTAAACACAGCAAATGTTTGATTAAAATTCTATTGTCCCCAACCAAATCAACCAAATCAATATGTTCCATGCCAATTTATTTTTTTCTCAGTGAGTGTATTTCTCTAGCTCTGATTATGCTGGGCAATAACACTGAGAAGAATTAACACAAAGTCATCTACAATGATTGTATAATCTAAATCAATGAAAGGGGTTATATTGTTTTAGGCTCTACGGTATACAACATTGCTTCCTACTGATTTTTAAGAAATGTTTTTAGAAATGCATTCTTCCATATCACTGCAGTACAGACTGCAACACAGGAAAGCCAGAAGGCTGGCACTCACTATGACATGCAAACAAGGCAGAAATTGCTGGACATTTGGAGATGGCAAAAGGTAAACACAGTCCATAAATAGCAGAAGATGATATTGCTTATGCATGAAGGCTACTGTGAAAACTTTGAGACCTAACTACTTTTGTGTAGAAACAATTGTTTAGTATTTTATCTTACTTGCATTTTGTCTTTCTTTACTTTTCATCTACTTTCAGGCCTTCCAAAGCATGGCAAGTAAGTTTGGAAACAGTGGCTCCTTACAGGGCCCCCTTCTGTGTGAAAACACATTAAAGAGAGCAAATCCTAAACTTAACTAAAAACAGGAAAGAGGAAAGAAAATATAGTCTAAAGTTTGAATTGAACTCCTTGAAGGAAAAAAAACCACATCTTGATAGTCTAAAGTTGGGCTTTTGCTCTGAGGTTTTCAGAATAATTTATGTAAATAATTTTGCACCATATTTTGTAACTTAAAATCTGATTTTAAGCTTATGTAAAGTATCTTTAGTTTTCAATTATTTCTTCTGTAAGCAGTTCTTCCGAGATGCTTGTATATGTGGGTGTATTTTATTTGTATGTCATATTTTACAGATGATCTATTAGCAGTAATGACAAATTATCCCATATAGATTGTCTGGCAGAGTCAGGGCTCAGGACCATCACTGACATACAGCTGATTTTGTCCAGTTTAGATGTTAGTAAAATAGACTGCTTACCATCAGGTTATCCTGAGACTGGTAAAATGTAGTTCACACCTGCTAGTTCTGTGAGACTCAACTTGTGTTAGGCACACTAAAATTAATGCAGAGAGCTATGAGCAAACTCAAGGGGTATTGAGGAATTAACATGCTCTATTTGTAAAGCCAAAGAAGCATTTCTATAAAGTCAGATATTGCTACTAATTTTTTAGCCTTTCCATACAGTTTTTTCAACCTGGTGCAACAAGGTAACCAATAGCTGTTAAAATTACATTTTTTAAGAGTTATTTTTTAAACATGTCCTTTCACATACAATAGTGTCTAAATGAGAGATGTTTCAAAATACATTTTGTGTGCTTAATTTCATCAGTTAAAAGGAACATATTTACATTTTCTTTCCTTCTGCATGTGTAGCTTCATTTAGTTCACAGTGACCTATTTAATTCAATATTGTATTGAAATCCTCTGTGGATACATTGACTCTGCTTATATCTTATCAAAATCTTTGGTGTAACAACATCCTAGCCTACAAATACCTTGTTAGAATATCATCACTACAATTTCATAGCAGCTTAAAGACTTTTCAGTCTGACAGATTAGCACATAACAAGGCAGTGTGTTTTATCATCTTTTAGCCAATTAAAAAATTATTTCTATTCTTTGAAGCACAAACCATGCATATTTCTGTCATACCAACCAACTAGATTTCCAATCAGCAGGGTATGGCAAGTCCTATTTTTCTCTGTCTGTAGTACAAAACCCCTTTATATAATCAATTGCATCATTTTATCAATGTTTATCAGAGAAATCTGTATGTAAAACCCAGTCTGAAGGCTGAAGTATTGACAATAAGAAGGATGGGTAATTGTTCTACTTTATTCCTCAGTGTCATGAAAAGTGAAAATTACTTCCTTGTACCAATAGTTTTAAATGCCTCAATTTTTAGCCTAGGGAGTGTCTTCCTTTGTGAAGACACTGTAGGTCTTGAGGGAATCTTGTCTTAGATGGTGTTTCTTTTTCTGTAAGCAGGCAAGCAGTGACCCAGCTGGACAATGGCCCTCAGGTGGTCCACAGAACCTTTACTGCCTACTTTCAACTAACACATAGATGTTACAATTTTAAGTTAGGAGAATCCTGGTAGTAAAAAATAAATTTGGGAGATAGATTAGTCTACAATCCAGGAAGTTTGGAAAGGACTGAATTTTTAAATCATTAAGACATACAAGGTGGACTGAACATTTATGTTACATTTGATATTAATTTCATAGCACTGTGGTCTACCATGTGATGATGTTTTCTTCTCTAAGAATAAAGACAGACTGTCAGGTTTATCCTGATAAATTTATTTCTCTAGTTAGTTATTTCAGCAAATGATTTTATATTTTATTTGCTTTGCTTTGATTTCAGAAGTTCATCAGATTATAAACATGATTTTTATTTAGGCTTCCTATCTGCTTCCTTGGTCTGTTCAAAGTCTGTTCAAATTATTTAAGATATGAATATCCAAGTAAATTTTAGAAATAGAAGGTGGGCAAAGGAGGGAAGTGTTCACTGTTTGTTAACTTGGCAATTTTGCGTTGCCCTCAGGATGAATGAGACCTTTAAGCAAGTCGTATCTCCCCTGTAATGATAGTACTGCAGTACATGAAGTACTTCTATCAATGCCAGGTGAATGCTCTTCAGAGCCATCCTTCAGGGACTTCTTATATCTTTTAGCCCTTTTACATGGCTGGGTAACAATAGTTTCACTGCTAGTGAATCCTCTATGTCCATCAGCTTCTGAATCACAGTATTATTTGAACAGTAGTCACACAAATCAGTATTCTGATTTAATAGATATGTAGATTTTAAGTTTAGGATGCATAATTAAATAATTTAGTCTGATATCCTGTGTGTCTAACACAGACTGTCTAATTTTGCACATTTGCATGTGTATTGCTCCTGAAATTGTATAATCTGGCAAAGCATAGCTATTTGGAAAAATTTAAACTGTCAGAAAGACACTGAATTTGTATTGGGAAGTCACAAAGGAGCTGCCAGTTTTCTTGCTAGTTCGTTCTAGGAGATCAATCAGCCATCTTCTTACAGAAGAAATTGTGCTTCATTGCTTCATCCTTATTTGGATTTGACTGGCCTCAGCTTCCAGCAATAGTTCTCATTAAGTGTTTCCTCACTAGATTATAGTATCATGTACTATTTAGGGGTTTTTGTCTTTTTTTTTTTTTTGCTATTTTTTCTGATGACAGTACTTATCCTTTGAAATCGAGTCAGTTCCCAATCTTCTTTTTCAATAAGAGTAACAGATTAAGCTCTTCAATTCATCACTGTAAGATTTTCTTCAGGCCTCAATCATTCCTGTAGATCTTTCCTCCCCCCTATTTTGCTTCTTAACATGACTGTAAGACTAGGGACACTACACAGATGTGAATTTTCAGTGTTAGTTTTGTAGCTATTGTCTACATAGCTGAAATGCCTGCTTTTTTCCAGCATCATTACCTTCATTTCTGCAAATTTAAATACCCATAATAGTGCATTTTTTGCAGCTAAGAGCTCGTGTTTACCTTTTCTATAACATGTGGCTTAGGACCCAGATGTTCTTTCATTGTTAGAAAAGGGAATGAACAATCTTCTGAGATCTCTGCTATTAGATGACCCACAGCGTTTATTACGATTCTCTGAGGACCCTCACTGAAACAAGCACTTCTCAGAGGACCCATACAGCTGTAGTTTTTATCAACTGTTTTTTCCTACCCATATTCAGACCAATGGCATAAGAGAATGATAAACTCTTGCCTAGAAAAGAAAGGATTTTTAGGGATTTAATGATAGTGCCAAGAGAATGTCAGGGTGGATCTGCATAATTTTTTTGTGTTGGAAAAGAAAGAATGCTTGCAGTTCTAGATCCAAGCCAGCTGTCACATTCTGTGTTGTATTGACCAGTAAACCCACTAGTATTAGGTCGCCATTAATATCTAGTAACCACTTGAGACCCTCTTCTCAAAATGCAATTTTTTTCTATTAGATGGCAGTAGAAACAAATTTTCATATTTTCTTATTCTAATTATTTCAACAAGCATACTGCCTCTAATGCTCCAAGGTGACCTTTAAATTCCTGAGTCTTCGGTTTTTTCACTTCATGGTATCTTTTTGTGTCTAAAGCTGTATCTAAAATGCATTTCCATAAAATGCTTCTTAGAAGTGGCTTTTCTTTACCAGAAATCTCATAGCTAAGCCACTGAGATGATGTATCTAGAGGTGCCCTGATTAAATGTTTATAGGATTAGGCCAGAGATCAGATATGCCATAACATAGCACAAGGTAAATTACATTGTCTGCAGTTTACAAGGATTTACAGCATTTTATGAGTTTTCTGTATTTTGCAGTTACCCTACTCCCTCTTTGACTGAGGAAGTTTAACGACTAAAAATTATAAAATAATAAAGGTGATACAAAGTGACATCAAAAAAGGGTGGGGAAGCCAAAAACACAGAAGTCCTTGCAGTGGGGAAGATTTTTCCAAACCAAATGAAGAGAGAGTAAGATGACTACAGAAGTCCACAGGGAGGCAGACAAAAGGATAAAAATCCTAATTCTAATGAATTTCGTGTTCCATGAGCATGTTGGGAAAGATTCTTTCCTACATGAGGTTGTGAGGTTTGGGACAAGAAGAAATAAGGAAAGTAACTACCTAAAGCATACTAATGGAAGGGATTACCAGCTTTCATATGCTAGCTCTTCCATTAGAGTTAGGGATCAAGAGATGTATGTTATACAGGATATATTTATGGTCTAGTCCATTTCTACTTGTCAGTATAGTTTGACTGATATTTTATTACAATTTATTACATTTTCTATGAAATAATGTGGAAAGATACAAGCCTAAGGAGATATATTTGATGGAAGCAAAAAAGAATGTTATAGACCAGGAAATATATTAAAGTTTTGTTAATTTGCAATGTAAACTATAGGAAAAATACAGAATTAAAAATTTTGTGTAATTCTTTTTTTCACAGTGGTAATAGAAAAAGTCACAAAACATAAAGATGTATTAGTTATCTATGTATTTCAGTCTTTGATCTTTGTGTAGTTGTTTTTTTCAAGAACTATTTAATCTGAAATATATCCACATTTGAACTAGTAAATGATAGTATATTTTGTGTAACTATTTATGTTTAGATTTTTAACCTTTAACCACCTTTTACATCTACTAAGATTTGAGAGGAGAGCCCTGTTTATTTGTATCAAGTTATCAGCTGATAGATTAACAAAGTGAGAATTTGAGGTATTAGCATTAATACCTCAAATAATAATAAATAATAATAAAAAAGGTTAGAGAATATAAAGAAATTTGGGGCAAGACTTTGTAAATCTGCCAACCTAATCCAGACAAAAGCTATCTATGTCAATAGCTAGTGGCAATTCAGAACGATGTGGACACCTCTTTAAAATTCAGAAAATATTCAGAACTAATTCTTTTCAGGAAAAGAAAGGATGACTTCTTGGATGAGGGCCACAGCACTTTGTATTTGGCCATTCTTCCTGGAATTATCACAGCCTTTCTTGAAGATTTTTTTCTATTTATTATTGAAAAAGTGATTCCTCAGTATTTCAGCTCAAACAGCCAGAGTGACATTTCTGTCCTTTCATTTTTCCTGTGTTCCTGAAATTTGAATTGCACCAGTTGTTTCCTTGCTCATATATAGCAGTTCTACACCAGAGAACCCAAAATAACAACCATAAGATCAGAGTGCATTTTGTATGGGTTCATTAAAAACTGTTAATATTCAGTAGGGATTACTAGGGTAGCAGTTCTTATCCATCATGTCTTTTCACCAGTCAAGAGTATAGGCTTGATAGAAGAGGCTCTAAAATCCGTTGTTACTGCTGAAGGAGCAGGTCCATTTGGCACTGGAATAAAGTCTCTCCCCAGGCAGGTCATAAAAAATCATGGGATCATACAGAGGGGTGCCAGATCAAAGCAGTAGTCTCTTCAGTTCCACATCCCACTTGATTGTGAGTGGCACTTTCCTTTTTGTCCTTTTATCCCAGCACTTTCCTGCAGAGGCTTTTACTCTGCTCTGGTTTCTTGCTGACACAGCCAGTCTGTCTCACTCATTGTTTCAGCACTTTCCATCATCAGTAACAGCTGTGCAGGGTGAGTATAAATACTGCCAGTCAGAATGCAACACTGCAGTCATCAAAATGAATGCACAGGTTGCAAGGCAATGTATTCTGCCTCCAGTATTGAAAAGGGGACTTCTTCTTGTCCATAGTTTCATTCCCACATTACCTTCATCTGGAAACAAATACCTCTTGCTCCAGGAGGAAAGGAGAAGAAAAAAGGAGAGAGCAAGTGAGCATATTGGATCAAAGCTTTTTTTTTTTCCTTTCCTCTAATATGTACTTTATAATCTAGGTTGAGGGTAATATCTAGCTCTTTCTTGCACTAGAATCCTTCCTCCAAACTAATTTTTAAAATATCTTTAATTACACTTAGTGAAGGTAAGACATGAGTACTGCTTTAATATTCTAGATGATCTTGCGGATTAAAATTAGATTTATACATTTGCATAATAAAAGTAATGTTGTGAAAGAAAGTAGTGTGAGTATGTGAGAGGTAATTGCATTGCATGACTTGCCTTAGGCAACCCTTATTGGATTGAACTCAGCACCAGCCATTATACCGCTGGAGCATTTTGTATTTTTATGTAGCAGTGCAATAGAATTTAAATTTTATGCACAATTAGTTCTGTATTGATGTATAGTTTGTAGGTAGGGTTAAGTTATAAAACTTAGTGTAAGTCTCTAATGCAGCTTTTCCTTTGGTGGAAGGAAGCATAAAGAAAACCACATCAAGTTGGTGGAGAGAGTGAAATTTCTAGGAGTCCTGCAACATTAATAAAATTCTGCTGTTTTTTGTCTAGTAGCCTGAATTGCCAATCTTCTACAGTGACTCCCCCGTACAGTATTTCATGCTCAAGAAGCTCAACACAGGTATTGACAAATCCTGTAACTGCTTTAATGACACCTCTTAAATTTGAGTTTCTCCCCTACCATTTGCCTTTACACAGTACAGTATTTGAGAAAAAAGATGAAGCTGAGGTATTTACGAGTTGACTGTATAAAATGAAAGGCTCTCTTTGCTGCAGGGACTCCTCAGAATATTTTGAAATACTCCTTCACAAGTTGACATGACAATAAAATGACCCAACCAAGTGTGGCACAATATTTTACACCATATTCAGATTTAAGGGCAAGTAGTCAGTTTCTCTCTTCATTCTAATGAGTTTTAAGTAAAACAAATCCCTTCTAAGAAGGTAGATATCCTTACAGCAGCCAAAGAATTTATAACACACTCAGTCTCTCAAATAAATCTTTCATTCTGTGCAGGAGTGGGACAGAGTCAGAATGCTAGTATTTCTTTAAGTCTCATGAATCATGTTATTAAAGTTATCCTTATGACGCCAATGAGCCTTCTCTTTGCCAGCTGCCCTCCTGACATGACACCTACCCCATTACTGGAGGTTTCTAATGATGAGACAAAAAATTGCAGGCAGACAGAAATTGCCTGCATATTCCTAATCTTGCACCTTTTATGCTTTTTAAAAGCAATCATTGAAATTAATGTTGTTATTGTTCTGACTTTATGGTCTTTATACTGCACCCCTCTACCTCTGATTCCTCTTATTTCTTGAGATAGTAAGTCTTTTCACAACTTCTGACTGATCACACTTTCCTCAACAATTCTTCCAGGCATGTTTCTTTTATTTTCAGATACACTAAATCTGGAGTGAAGAATACTCTGCGATTAGATTTTAAATGCATATGAAAATTCCTTTTGAAATGCAGGATTGAAAATAATGGTTTTGGGATGAGAAGTTGATTCTCCCAGCAGGGGAGAGTCATTATTTCATTCTAAGTTTGGTTTATTGCATTGCTGAAATTAAATCTGACCTCTGTTACTCTCCTGCTGACTTCTTTTATGCATAATGACTTTTACAGTGACTTTTTGCCGCAACTTTTACTTTTCCTGTGACCCAAAAGTTTAAGGGTATGCTTAGATAGAGTGATGTGTTCTGTAGTAAAAACATCTCAAGTCATTCATAGGCACCATCTCCCTTCACATCAGCCCGTCTTACCCTTGCACCTTTTTTTACGACCTCTTCAGATGTGTTGGTACAGTTCTGAGTTCAGGAAGTAAAGCAAATCACTATTTTACTTAAGCAAAGCAAGAAAGTATATGTGATCTGGATGTTCCCATAATCAGGTTTACAAGTGGTCGGATTGGCATGGCTGAGAGGATAATGGACTGGAGAAACCTGTCCCTTTAACCTTTCTTGTCCCATTGCTTTTTGCAGTCAGTCCTTGAAGTCTAGACTACAGCATCATACACACCAATAGTATTGGTCCTCATCAGCACCAACTATTTAATGAATTTCTCCTCTGGGATACATTTGTACAAGGAGATTTAATCATCATTATCATTGGTAATATTTGATAGCACTTCACTGAAAACCCAGTTGGAGAGCACTTACTTTGCCTGCTCCTGTGAGTTTTCTGGATAGAAGAATGCTTAAAGCTTGAGGTGCTGTCTTGGGAGAGCTCGTCAATTCATGAAAAAATGCCTGTTTATTTGGACACCGAAGAAGATGATGTGTTTTAGTTTGGTTTGATTTCATGGTGCCTAGTGCCTTTTGGGGAGCATTCGTCCCAAAATGTTCCTTTCTAAGGATATTCCTTATCTCAAGGCTGTAGTTCTAGGCATTTTCCTGTTCTCAAAGCAGTATTCCGTAGACTTACCTTGCTACCTCTCTCTCTCATCGCACTTCCATGCACTATTTTTTGACAGCAGTGCAATTTTCAGGTATGGCTGAAGTATTTGCCTCTGGATCTCCTATCCGAACTCCTAGCCATCTCCAGAAGTGGAGCAACACTGCATTTTTGGGGCAGCATTGAGATGTAAACCAGAGGAATTAGCTGGGTTGACTCCAACAGAGTTGTGATGACAGATTTGCTATGTTCTTTTTGATATGGACAGTTGTCTTACGTAATTTGTAATGTGGGCTCACAACAAGGAAAAGATGTTGCGTGGGATGGTGTTTTTCACTTTTCCCAGTTGTCTGTTCCACACCCAACCCTTCACAGAGCAGTAAACAGGAAAGCTCCTCCCCTGACACCTGCTGCTGTAGTTGCCTTTGCTTTGCACAGTCGTCTCTGCTGTGTTTGGGTGGGAGACTAGTACTGTGTCAGTTGCTCCTCCAGAAATGAGCAAACTTTTTTCTTGAGCATCTCTTAAAAAAAGTGGGTATTTCTACAATCTATTAACTTTACTGCGAGGATAACATAAAGGGAAGAAAGGGAGCGAAAATTTTTCTCAGATCTCTCTTACACCATTAAGGATATGATGAAACTCAATTGTCCTTCAAATTTTGGATGATCTTTTAAAACCTGTCTTTTAGAAAAATGGCCAGAGGGAAGGGAATTTCATTTCATTTTATTGTGTATTTTGACAAGATAATGATGAACTTAATGGCACCCAATTTTAATTAGATCCTCCAAACCCTAATTACATTATAAATTCATTAATAATTATTATCGCCATTAAACTGAAATTTTCCAGTGGAAAATTTGAGGAATACAGGTTTTGAAGTGCTATTAACATCTAAAATTATAAAAGAAAACATAGATTATTTGAAATGGCCATTGGAATACTTAACATTTTGTGTTGATAGCATCTCTGGGAGTGAAAACAGTGCAGGTGTAGTGTGCTATGGCAGGCAAACTGTCTTCAGCTGCACACTGTATTTACTTTCAGAACAGGCAATTATAGTTGGGAAATATTAGCAAAACTGCTTTAACTTTCTAATCTGAGGGCTTTCTGAAGTTTCTGTGCTGGATTGCATTATTATCCAGCATTGTGTGAAAAGGAAATTTAATGTATATAATATCATGACTACATAACCAATCTGCAGTGTGGAGTAAGGGAAAAGGGAGAGGGACTACTGGGGAAAGACGTAGCATCTTCAAAGAGTCATTTTTGGGTTTTAACCTCATGGTCTAACCTATGGGAGTTAAAGCAGAGAATTATTGATTTTCTGTGTGTAGCTGAAAGAGAATTCAAGGTCATGATACATCATGAGAACTTTCCCTCTAAATATAGGTTAAAAATGAGTCAAGTACTATTTTGAAATAATTGTCAAAATTTGGAGAGTATACTGACATTTGGAGCTGTTTTGGTAGCATTCCAACATTTGATTAGGGAGCTTTGGAATGACAAATGAATGCTCTATAAAAACATCAGCTGAAGTATGTGGGTAGTTTTACTGACGTGAAGGGATTTTTCACACATGGGCATTTTGATTAATACTTGAAATAAAAAGTAAGGTAACGCAGATTTTTGGCTAATTGGTAAGCATGGCTTTCTCTGTGAGATTCTAAAGATAGTATTTCTACTTTGAATATATTCAGTTTTCAGATTTTTAAAATTTTAGCATTATAATAATGGTGATGTATTTAACTTTTAATGCTAATTACTCAGTTATGCATCCAATGACATTTCTAAGCTATAACAACACTACAGTTGTAATAGAACCAGTTAAAGTATGAATTTATGAAACTTGTTCCTAAGACAGAGTCAAATCTGTTGTTTTTCTGCTGCAGGCTAAGCTCAATCTTTGAACATATATATAATTTTAAATAATTTTTTTAAATTTTCCCATTCCATGTTTGTGAATTGTCTGAAAATTACTAAGACCCCTTGTTTTTTGAATTTTTGGACAAGTACTTTTACCAACTTGATTCTTTGTTTGGCTTATAAGCAGTATTGTGGAAATATTTATTATTTCAAGTTTGAAGTGTTTTCATGGCTTACATGATATATATTTTATCGAATTGTATAACAATAATTTTACAATGGAACTTTGAAAACAATTGCTTAAACTAACAATTTTTTTTTTTTTTTTCATTATGTATCTGAAATATTTATTTTAGAAAGGCCAGTCTTGCAATGTCCTTTACGAGTAAGTGCATTTTCCTGAATTATGGAGATGCTATGTTTTCTTCCAAAATCAAGCACTGCAAACTAGAAAAGTTCAGCAATAAATTTATGTTTAAACCAAAGCATGAGAAACACAGCTAAGGCATCTAGAAGCAACCTTTAAGTAGTCACTTGGTCTCACAGGGCATTCCATTCCATTTGAAATTTTCAAATAATCTGGCAGTGTCATAAATAATTGCATTGCAAATTCCATTGCCCCCTCCTCCCCCACCCCCAAGCCCCAAAAAGTCCAAAAACAAAGCAACAGGCTTAAGTAAGAGAGTAGGTTTTACAGGCAGTATAGGTCATGTAAAGGTTGTGTCATTGTGAAAGCATGCATGTAGAACAGAAGTTAACATTATTTTTAAAATATACAATTTTAAACAGGTTCATATGCTGCCCCTGACTTCTTGCTTTTCAGAAAAAGTATATCAGCTCACCTGCTGGGAAAACCTATTTCTAATACGATGTTTCTTATTCTGTTTGGAAAGTGGCCAGATCTGCTGCTTTGCTTACAAATCTATCAGCACAAGCATCCATATGATTAGTGAACATTAAACATTTCTGCAGTACCCTTGGCTAGCAGTATATCACTGTTTTCCAGCTATGTAGTTTGTGTGCATTTCCTTCACTGTAACTGTTAACTGTTTACCCTTTGGAACCTTTTCCTCTTTTTAGAAAGGGAATGAGAGCTGAACCCTTGAATGTGTCTAATGATAATCTTCCCTGCCCTCAGGGCAGAGTTAAGGAGCTCTGTGTTGGAGCTGCCACAGCCCTCCACTGAACAAGTACTGAAATACTTAGTGAAGTATACAAATTTACCCTGCTTTTATACGGGTAATTCTATGTGGTTTATGCATTTAAACATTCTGGAACAGAAGAGAAATCTCTAAAATAAAAAATGTAAGTTTAACTTTTGTCTCTTCTAGGAAATAAGCAGTCATTTAAACTGCTTCTGAGACTTGATACTGCTGCATATCTGCTGTTCAGTGGAAATGAAGCCCTTATTAAATCTAAACTTACAAACTTTTTCTCTATAATAAAACCCTTTCACTGTAACAACTTAATGTTAACAATTTGTACGGGAAGATAATAATCCCTAACTAAATTTAGGTAATGATTTCCAAAGTAGAGCCATAAATCTACTGCGGTTGAAGTTCATAAGGTCTCAGAGGATAGGGAACTTATGGCCACTGAAATGAATAATCTACAAACTGCCAGTAATTCATACTGTTATTAAGGCTGGTAATTTCTTTGATAGAAGCCCTTGAATTTAGTCATTAAAACAATTGACTGGTAAGCTAATACAGCAGTTCGTACACAAGAAGTTTTAGCATATCAAATGATTTTACTTCTCTTTCCTCCGGCTCTCACAATTACTGTAAATCTTTAGTGTTTTAATCCTCAGGACATAATATAAATCAAAACCTAGATTTCAGAAATTTTCACCTCAGAAAGTAAGGTTGTACAGAATTTCACTAATAGGACTTGACAAATAGCAAATTATGTTTCCACTCTTAGCTTGGACTGAAATTTTCTTTGAAAAGAATTTACCTTTTGCCATAAGCACCACATCTGTATTGTGTTTTCAAAAGCTCTAACTCTGCTTCTGTTTCAGGGCAATGAGAGCTTTAACTTTGCTTTCACTAAATAAAATAGTGAGTTAATACTAACTCCAACTGAGGAAGTAATTGATCATTTTCTAGTACAGATCCGTTCTTGTCTTATAACTGTAGAGATCAATAATGGAACATTCAGTCTGTGGTGTTGGGCAGAAGTAGGAAGTTTTTTCCACAGGTTTGAACTTGGTATCTAGAGCAGTGAATTAAAAGTGAAAAGGTGGGGAGCCAGACACATGAAGGCTGGCTGTGACTGTGCTGGGGAGTTCTTCAAATGTCTAATCCAGGGCATTTGCATGCAGAAAGCCTTTGGGAAATGGTTCCTGACATGTTATTGCTCTGAAACTATTCTCAGGTACTATTTTAATACAGGGCTAGGGTCAGTAATACACCAGGACCCATTCTGATAGTTTATATAAATTATCATCATTTTTTTTTAAGAGGAGAGAAGTAGCTAATGTGTCACCTATCTTGCTGTAGGAGGACTTGAACCTGTTTCATAGACAAAAGCAGTTTCTATTCCATGGTCTACTAGAATCTGTCCTAAATTTCCAGGGGTTTTGTCTGACTTTTGTTGGCCCAGCAAATTTGTCTGTTTTAGTAGTCCTGATAATACTGATCTAGCATCAACAGATTGTCAGACCTGCTGCAGCTCCCTTGGGTAGATTTGTCCTCAGGCAGGTTAGTCCTTTGCTGGGCCATAGTTTCTGACAAAAGCAAAGGAAACGTTTGTGTCCAGATTTGCACTTCCCTATAATAAAGCTGTGGGTCTGGCTAGTTTGACAGTGTTTAGCAAACATTGCAAAGACTGTTCAGGCAATTTCAAGCCCAAATTGCTCACAGTTCTGTCTCTTTTCTAAAGAGACTGATTCATCTGGTTTGGACTGCCTGATGTCTTTGAAGGGCTGAATCAGTCTCACGGCTTTTCAGTTGTGCACCTTCCAGCTGGATCAGCTCAGTGCAGACCTGCTCTGCACTCCAATGAATTGTCATAACCAGCAGGAGGTAATCCTCATGAGATTACCTCCTAGGAAACTCTTGTTTCCTCCACTTCTGATCTTTTGGGATCTCGTAGTTTTTTGGATCTTCTTTTGTGCATTTGCCATCATGTTATTTATTCTATACTAGGAGCTATGCCATTATGTCTTAGGACAGTACAAGTTTCATGGTGAGTCCAGCAGGCATTTCCTCTTAAAACCGTAAAGTCACTTCTAAGTCCCAAGCCAGACTTTGTCCTTAAATTTATTTCCGATCTTGACTTAATCCCTCTATTAAACCTGGACTCTATAGACTTTCTCCAATCTGGAACAGGCTGGAAAACTTATCACATCTGATCAGCAGAAATTTGCTTTTAATCTTAAAACATCCTCTATTTTCTTAAAACTTCTGGAGGAGTGAAACTAAATATCACTGAGCCAGTGTGTAGCTGAAAACACAATTCTAGTAACAGCTTCATAGTCTCTTAAAATGTTTCAGATCTTTCACACTCGGCTGTATCCTGAATTTTTCCACATAAGAGTTTGAAGGCGCTTTGGGACCATATTCAGCCATGTATTAAAATATTGAAAATAGTTTAGGTTCGGGGGGAGGTTTCAGTCTCATTTCTTTTTTCTTATGTGGATACTGGTGCACATAAAATTTTTCCAGTGCTCTTCATAGGAATGGTCTTGACTGAGATGATTGAAATAAATTCTGCTTTGCCTCACACATTTCTTGCTTAAGAATTAATCTTTTAGATATTGTTGACTAGGGAACAAAAGAAAGGCAAACTTTCAAAATTATTTTAACAGCCTAGCTAAAAACTTTGCAAAAACACAGCATCCCTGTAGAAATTTCAAGCTTCCTCTGAGGATTGTGACAGGGTTATGCCATATTCAGTCAATAGTTTGCCTCATCACTTCCAAGGCCTTCATGCCCAGCTCAGCAAGGCCTTGATGTTACAAAGTCCTTTGAATTTTACCTAAAGGGAACTAAAGCCCTTTCACACTCTAGTCTTGCTTTTTGTTTCATTTGACATTACTCAATAGGTTTTGGTATGTCTAAATTAGAACAGTGTCTAATAGCTGTCTGATTGCATTCATCATTGCTACAGCTTGACAGGACTGCAGCATGAAGGTCACATCAAATCCCAGTTCACAAAAGGCAAAGTCCTGATTTATTTCTGTCCAGAGCTCTTGTGAGGCAACTGCAGCCCCCTGGACTTCTTTACACATAAATGCTGTGGATTATTGATGAGAATCAGACTTCTGGATGTAAGGGCTAGGATTTACTTAGTTGAAGTCTTGGGGTACTCCCCTTGCTGTATATTGACAGGGTTTTTTCTATTTTTCTTTAGGGGATGAATATTCAATTTTCTTACTACTGTGTTTTCATACCACGCGTTTATTTAAAATCCATTGTAAGTTTATCATTACTGATTGACTTTGGGTCAGTGATATGCCCTTCCAAAAATTTAATAGTGTATTACCTTATGATGATACAAATGTGATTTCATTTAAAAAATCATATATGGTCCACATGAAAGGGAATTTAGACCTACAAAGAAATGTTTGCACGTCCTTTTCTGCTGAGACTGAAGTGGTTTTCTCAGTGATAGGTAAACCTGTATGTTTTGTATGGATAAGAGATTGAGAAATATTATGCGGCTCACACTTGTATTTGGAAATCTCCATTTACTGTTTTCTGCAACAGCAGTGTTTTTATCTTTTTAAATGTTGACTTGCTGTCATGGAGCACATCCAGGCCCTCATCAAAGTGCGAAATTGAGGTGACATCATGTAGTCAGCTAAGATTTCCCTTCCTGGCTGATGGCACAGAGCTGTGGAACTGCCATTAGAGACTCTAGGGAGTGACCAGTAGAAAAGGGGTGTCTGTTTAAGGCACATTGAGCAGTCTCTTAATGCCAAAATATATTTAAACACTGCAGTTGGCAAAAATAGGCTGCTCTGAATCACTCTATAAGGTAAATTAGCCTCTGGCCCTAGAGGTTAGGGGTGGAAGTGGCAAGGACTGTACCTCTTAACACCTCTTCCATGCTATATGTCTCTTCATTCCCACTCCTCCTGAGCTCTTACGCATTGTATGATGCACAAATGTTAATAAATGTCACTATTAGAAAAATTGCATGTGAAATATGGAGAAATGAAAAACACTGAACACAGGCCCTGCAGCTATCACCGTCAGTTGGATTTCACAGAGGATCTTGAGTGATAGGTCAGGCAAAATCATTCTTAGGGCCAAGGATCTTGTCAACATCGAGTGTCCTGTCAGTCCAGCTATTTACATTCGTTATTATTTCTCATAAGTCAAGGACATTTTTCTGTGGTTTTACTTACCTGTTCTCCTTGAGTTGTCAAAGGACACTGCAGCAAGCTGCGAGTTTGCTTCATCCACTTCTTTAACTATCCTGAGATAATGTTTGGGAAGCCGTGTTCATGGAACACCACCCCATGGTTGAGAGAACTAATGTTCCTGTCAAAACAACCTATACTTGCCTCTGGATCATGCCTATCTTTATCTGATCTTTGACAGTTCTCCAAAAGGATTAATGGGAATAGCCCCAGAACTGCCATTTCTTCATGTGTGCTCACAGACCCTCCAACTCTTTTGGTATTCCCAAGATCATTATACATATTGGATGGCTCATGTCTTTGCAGGCCAACATGGGCAAGGACAGAGCTCATTTTGTATATGCTCTAGCAATTTTTCAGTGATCTCATGCTTCTGAGAAGCAACACATGTGCTATATGTCTAGTATATGTGGCAAGGGGCTGTTTTTGTCAATTTCATCCTTGTTACCAATTCTCGGTTAAATTTTTGTCTGTTATTAATTCCTTCCACATATTTGTTCTTATTAGGGAGTATAGCACTCTACCAGTGAAATGTTGTTTCCCTTGTTTTTTCCCTGAAGAGGGGCCATTTACTCCTGGGAGAGATATGCATTCATCTCTTCTGTCTTTGGATGCCTCCCCACGTACTGTATGATCACTCTCAGCAAGGTCTCTCTGATTACAGCTGTGTCTCAGCACAGCCCCCTTGTTCTGCATCATTCCTTTTGTCAGTGAGATGCTGGTAACTGCAGCTCCCTCAGTGCAACCCATCCCCTTTCTGGCCTTGTTTGTCAGGAAAATATAGGCCACAGTCCAGCAAATGTAGCTCAGTGCCTGGGTTGAGGCATGGCAATCAGTGTGCTAATAGGTCCGGCCCTGAGAGTTTGCAGGTTAAAGAAAACCTGACATGAAAAATAGCTCTGCTGGTAGTGTGTGTCTTCAATGTTATCTATTTTTTTTCAATCTCTGTCTCCTCATCCTGTGCAACTACCATCAAATTTCCTGCTGAAACTATCCCCATTTGGTCTTCTCTGTTTACCAGCTACAAGTGATTATTTTGACTGCTGGGGTTATGATCTACCCTCCTGTCCAGCAAAGCCCTACTTCCTTCAAAATTGAGAGAGTTCATTTCTGAGCACTGAACTCAGATTTATCATAACTGTCACAGGAGAATATTACAGACCAAATAAACTGCAGATTGCATTCTAACAATAAAACCATTTATTAACAAAATTATTTCTAATATAGAGCTCCTGGTCCTAAAGTTTGCTTTAAAAATAGTTGTATTGCTAAAGTAGAATAATGATGTGAGAGTTGCTGCTTAAATGGCATCCTCTGGCTTTTTGTGCAACCTTCAGGGCTACTAATGGGTGGATTCTAATAGCTCCTTTTCCAGCAAGTCAGGTAAATAAGACAGGTTAATTAAAGAAAAGGAAAAAGAAACAGGCTCTACCTAGCACACAGAAATTGCTAATTTTAACTCCTTTGATCCTACGGGCACTTATCTTGAGGCTAAGACTTCAGTCTCTTGAGTAGCATGTGCATTAGTATATTCCATAAAAGACTTTGTAGGCGGCAGATCTTGTATTTTTTAATCTTATTTAATACATACATTAATGTTGAGTGAGCCATATTTAAATGCTGTGAAGACTTCAAGAGAAAAGTCAGAAAATATGGAACTGATGTTTCATCATGCAGCTGTGACTGTTCTTTCTCCACAAAGTCATAAAGTGAGGATTCAGAGCCAGATGTTTTAACTTTCAATTGTCATTGCTTCCAGTGGAAGTTCCCAAGGTAATTGCACGGCAATAGTGACTTGTCATTGTTAAACACAGCTTTGAGTCAGGTAAAGATTGTTGGTATATATATTCCGTAAATTCAAGACATGGGATTTATAGTTTTCTGTTTGTAAAGAGTAGTTGGAGAATTATCTTTGGCAGGGTAATATTTTTTTATGTAAGATCTCCAAGTTAGGGCAAAGTCACAGTTTACAATGCTGAGAGACAAAATTAAAATCCCAGTTTTGTACTGGTCATTATAGCCACAGAGCAAAAGAAAGGGCAGCTTTCTTGTTCTGCTTTGGGCCCCTCCCTTGGGGAATCTGCCATGCATCCTGTATCACACAGATTCTCTTGCACAGGGCATCCTCTGGTAGACGTACAAATGACTGTATCATCTGTTTAATGTGACACGTTCACCCACGATTTAGCACAGCAGGGTTATTAACAGAAGGGAGGCTTTCAGATCAGCTGTAATATAAATAAAAATTAATGTCTCACCTTTGCACAGCTAGATGTAGCATACTTAACATAAACAGGATTTGTAATCAAAAAAGAGCTTGTCCTCAGGATACAACAGATAAAAAAACCCCACAAACCAAGCCTGCAGAGGGATCTGCAGATGAAAGACTAAGCTACAAATGGAGATTTCATTTTCCAACTATTATGTATCAAATGTTGTCTAGGTTTGAGGTCCTCGTTTCTCCTAGACAAGAAAACTGAGGGCACCACACAAACTTTTTGTCTCATCCTGAGGAATTGTCTGCATGAGTTCAATACAGGCTATACAAGTGCTCCTGCATGGCGTATGCACAGGTTGGCTTGCAAGGACCTTTGTCTCTTTATGACACTCCAGGGTTTCTCATCCAGGATATAGAGAGATCATTTTCATAATTTTGAAATTCAACTCCATAAGGCACATATGCAAAAGTGCTTTCTATCTCCATTTCTCTTTGCCTTGATGGAAAGACAAGAAGCTGACATATCCTATACAGCAAACAAAATACAAGGCCTTTGCACATGTTGTGTATTTAAGAGTTACTTTCCCTACTCTTTTCTTACAATGCTTAATAATGTGCTTTGGGGACAGTGGAGAAATTCTGCTGAACATCACTTATTGTCTAATGTTGAATTTCCAATCCTGTGCCATTTCATCTGTCAGAAAATTAAACGATCCTTGTAATTTTCTTGTTATTGCATGATCTTTATAAGGAAAATTACAAGGTTGCTTAAAACAGGGTAGATATAGTGCTCTTAGAGAAATATTTGCCCTTTAGAAGATGAAAAGGAGGCTGATGGTAGTTTTCTTTGTTCCTTCTATTTGTTTGCTATCCTGAGCTTTTGTCCCTCAGTTTCAACTTTCAGACAAAAGCTTTTAGTTGTTCATTTTCATATGTTAGTTTTGGATTATCAGACTTATGTCCATTTTGTTTCCTGCCCTCCTACCTCTCACCACAGCTCAGCTCCCACATTCTTAACTCCTTAGAGACTAGGTAAGGTGTTTTGCAGTCCTGTCTAGTGATTACTTGCTGGCTGGACATGTCGAAGCACAGCAATTCTGGGGCAGAAGTGAGGCCACCTGTGCCATGCCATGCCAATGCGGAATGCCATGCAGGGTTAGCCGTAGCAATGTGGTCACCGGGGACGTCCCAGTCCTGGGGCAAGCTGAGGGGGAGCCATGAAGGAAAGTTAGGCTAATGGAGTACATGGCCATGGCCTGAGCTGGTGCACTGCCCAGGTGCAAGGATGGGTAACAAACTGATTCAGTTTACAGAGCTGACTGTCAGCATGACACTGGTAGTGTTTTTGAACAAGCTTTCCAGTAAGCTGTCTTAGGAAGCAGAGGTTGCATTATTTGGAGTGTCCAAGGGCAAAAGCAGACAGTGTGGCACTGGTCTTTCATCTGCTGCCCCATTTGTTTGGCCTCTTGTTTGGGTGATTCGCCGAAAATATCATCCAAGCACTAAGTGAAAATCAAAAGGGCAGTTCAGATCTTAGGAACATTTTGGAAAGACAAAATGTTATTTCTTCGTGGAAAATCAAGAGTGCAGCCTGCTCTGCACATTCCTAGAGCAGTTTTGGTTGTTGTCTCTGAAAAAAAAAGTACTAGCTATCGTTTAAACATAGAGCAGCAAGGATGGCTGGAGGTAAGAGATAATTTGTGTATGATGAAATGCTTATTTTTCTGTTCTGACAAGGGTCATCTGGATCAAGATGTGATGAAGTTTTCTAAAATTTTAAGGGGAATGGAAAAAAAGTAATAGGAATTTACCCATTCTTATTATGTGGGAACTGGAGATAGCCATACAACTATAAGGTAGCACGTACAAAGCAAACCAAGGAAGCTCACATGCTGCAAATTAAAATTATGGAACTCAATGTTTACGGATACTGTAGAGCCCAAAATTATTCAGGGTTCTCAAAGTGACTAGATACATTAATGGAGAATTGCCAAGAGAGAGGAAGGAGATCTGACTGCATCCTCTGTCACAGAAGGTCCCTAAATGGCAGTGTGCAGATAAAGATAAAATATTTAACACTTTTCTTGTTTCTTATGCTTTTCTCATGGTATCTGTTGCTGACCTGTGCCAGAGACAGGATACTGAGAGATGGATTTTGTGTTAGGTTCAGTACAATTGTTTATCTGTAGTACTTACAGCCAGCTCCAGCTTCTCCCAAACCAAAGATACCTTCTCTTTCCCAGAAAAGGGATGAGAAGGAAGAGGAAGGATGAAGAAGCAGGATTAAATGACTTCTTTCTTTTGTGCATTGTGGATCTTAGTGTTGCAGCTCTGTCATGTGTATGCTATATCCAGCCAATATTGTGGCGGTCCAATTCAACAGTCCTTTTTTGCTCTTGCTGACCTTTCAAAGGTTATTTTCCCATGTTTTTCTGGCAGACAGTAATGCTAAGAGCAATGGTCCTACAATATTGTCAAGCCTATTATTTTGTAGCCAATACAGATGGATTACCAAGACCTAACTTGGAAGGCAGCTTTACAACTATTTGGATGGAGAATTGGGATAGCTGAGGGAAAAAATGCAGGCAATTACTTCTAACACTGGGTTTCTTCTTTATCTAATCTGCAATTTTTCTGAAATACTGCTATGTCTTTTATCAAGAAATAGAGGGTAGCTGGCTTGGAAAATCTCTGATAAGGAGTCTCTGAGGCAGGAGTAATTGATTGTGCTGGATTGGGACAAATTAGAAGGCTGCTCAGCAGAGTTGTTTACTGTAGTGTGTACACGCCACTTATTTCAGCCACTTCCGTCATGTTTTGCTTTGTCTCTATTTATTTATTTATCTATTTAATATTGAGATAGTCAATGACATTAGCTTACTTTCCTACATGAGACTTTGTCCTGAAGAACAAAGACACAAAGCATTAGCCTGAAACATAAAAATGTCGCATGTCCTCTTAGATTATGCACAGTCTGTCTTTGAATGTTAGCATTAACCTTCAGTTCAGTAGGATCTGTAGATGTAAGACTGAAAAAATGCAAACTGACACTGTGCTATATTTTTTCATTTCAAATATTTATGTTTGTCTTCTGATGATATTTTCCAGGTATCCAAAGAAGTTAGGAAACTGTTACTAGAGTTGCTGGAGTTTCAGTTGATTGAGCACCTGTCATCTGAATCAGTTTTATATCACAACTGCTCTAATTCAGTGACCATTGCACAAAAAATATAATTGTACCTTTCAGATGTTTGCCACCTTGATTTGTTATTGTCCCAGTGAAGGAGGATATAGTCCTAATGATCTCAAGTGTGCTGTGTTCCCAAAACCCGCTTTCCATCAAAATCCAAAAGTAACAAAATATAAAAATAAAACTAGATAACGCTGCACAACCTTTAAAGGAGAACTATAAATACGTAGCTAGAAAGGGAAAGAGACAGGGAGAGAAACGACATGTGCAAAGAATTTGTTTCAGTAAAGTTTACTTTGCATTCAAGGCCAGAGACTGCTTGATGGCAGCCATGTGTTTGACTCTCCTATAATGACTGCAAGAGGTATGAGCAGAATTAGAATGGGTATATGGGTGAAAAAAACATGAATGTAGCACTCATCGATATTACATTCATGCAACCCGTGTAGTGGGTTGTTGAATGAATGGAGCATCAATGTGTCACAAGTTAGCCATGGCAACTTCTTGGTAAAACCAGTAAAGCAGGGAAAAACTCTCTAAATGGAAAGTTACAGGTATGTGTGGAAGCAGAGATAGGAAAATGATCAGTGACAGCAACCTATAGCCAAACATCAAAAATCCTGCGTTTCTCTTTCTTCCCCTCCTCCCATTTCCCTCGATAGACATCCATCAAACTGCAATCGGATTTCTGCTGGCCAGTTTGTGTCTTGGAAATTGACAAGAGAGGGGAGAATCACTTTGCCCAGAATCCTTGCTAAATTACATGAAAACAGGATTTGAGCTGCATGTAAACTGTGTAAATCCAGTCAGCTTTTAAGTGGAAACCAATTTTGTAGTGTGTAAGTATCATTGATTTGTTAATCTGACAATTTTTTTAAACAAGCTGATGTGGATTAGCCAGTTCTGATTGTATGTTTCTTACAAGTCATTTGAGTGCTGGATAGCTTGGCAAGTAAAGCACTAAAAAATTAACCTTTGAGGCCCCTGCCTATAAATAAATTATTGATCCTTAAGAAAGAATCAGATAATCTCATTAGATATAGTTTTCTGTAGTGTGAGTCTAAATCCTGCTATACAGAATCATTTATCATAACTGACAATCTTTTTCCTGAAGCAGACAGGAGCTAAGCTACAATATAAAGCAAATCCTGCAGGAATTGATATAGAAGAGCAGTATGAAGAATTTCCAACCGATTTGATGCTTAAGGGATGTTTTGTTTCCCCTGCAAGTATTTCTAAGGGCTTTTAGCTTTTATGTATGCTTTTATAGCTGTATATGAAATAATTCTCAGTCAGGAAAAAAAGTGTCTCTGAAATTTCATGCATGATGGTATTCTGGAGCCAAACAGAAGTACAAGGAATGAATTTCTGATCCATGACATAACGGACACAAGTGGAAAATACACAGCAAGAAGTGTAATATCAAAAGGCAGGAGGGATACAGAGTTCAGTACTTAACATATAAATGACTGCTTAGAAGTACTTTACAGAAAAAAATAGTTAATGTAGTGTCAAAAGGTAAATGTACAAGCGATGAGACCTAATGTTGTTATTTTTTACAACTGCAGCTCAGTGATCTCCTGAAACAAAGCAAAGTCAGGTGAGCATTTTAATGACATGAGGAAAAAAGAAAGCTGAACCTTATCATTAGTTTCAATAACTTCACTTTCCATTTTGTAGCAGAAAAGGAAAAGCAGAGGACACTCATGTCTGAACTCTTCTTCTCTGTTTCTGGGCAAAGAGGAGCTGTACACGTGGGAGGGAAAGGGGAGTCCTGAGGAAAACACCAGTTCTTACTTACTTGGCTTATCAACCTGATTAAATGTTAGCATCAAGTTCAGAGACACTGCAATCTTTATTTCTAGTGTCTGCATCAGTATTCATAGTGCCCAACTATATCAGTTTAGAATCTCACTAGTATAAATGTTCAAAAGTATTTTTTTTCTTGATTGGAAATGATTGATGCAGCAATTACCAAAGGGAGGTGGAAAAAAAACCACTTGCACACCCCCACAACCCTCTGCAGCTGGACTCTGCACCCTGTGGGGTTTCACATATGTAGGACCTAAGGTTGGAGATTTGGTCCTATACATATCTGTCTGTTCTGTCTTCAGGCTCACAGCTTAGAAACCCTACACTGTTAAAAGAATACAGAAAAAAACCAAAAAGTGTAGATGAGGGAAATAATAGGCACGGTCTAGATAGGGGAAGTAATTCAAATATTAGAAGAAATTGTGTTGTATAGAGTGATTTAATGAAGATACATTGGACTTGTGATAATGGAATTATTTTTAGTTTAAAAAAAGTTTAAAGACCAATTAATTACAAGGCATAGCACATCTCTGTGTAAGGTGGTAAAGATCAAGGATAGATTCTGTTGCTCTGGATTAACTCAGAAGTTATTCGTGGTCATGTAAGTAAAAACTAGAGGGAGAATGTAGTGTGGTGTGGCAGCTGTTCTGTACCAAATTGCTGGCGTAATCTCATGAAATTGCTTGCACTAATTCACTTCAGCATAGCGATGAGTCTGATGGCATAATGCTGAGCTGTGGGGGTTGTCTCCTGCCCTGCACATAGTACAGCATTTCCATTTCCCACTGCGTTCCTAGTCCGCTGCAGGCACTGAGCTCCAGGTAAACTGTGACAGCCTTGGAATTTTATCACCACAGTGCAAGCGCAGCATCCTTCTCTGACCCATTGGAAGGGCCTGTCCACTTGGCAAGGCTGTTTTCTCTTTTATGCCCAAGGGGAAATTTTTAATCAATTCTTATATCAGCATGATGACTAACCAGAGCAGGATTTCTTTCAATATTTTGCAGAAACCTATGGGTTTGTAAAAATAGATATTCCTCCACCAGGTAGAAATCATTCAGTATTTCTTCACTGATACTAGTGTACTAGTTTTATCCCTTCTGATTAAAGTTTTTATCCCTGCTGATTGAGAAAACCCACACTGAGCTGGACTTCAGCTGTAGAGTAAAAATTATCTGGAATTTTTTTTGTTATTCTCTATAATTTTTTTAAATGTTGCAGAAAAAGAGTTTATTTTATTTCATAGGCAAATATGAAGTTGTGCACCCTAAAATGGATAGACCATCTCATTGACAGATCCAAATAAAAGCATTCTTTATGAGAAATCACTGTATTACTAATAAAGTGATCCCAACAGCCAAGTTTGTGCTGCTTAATTTGTTACCTTGGAGTGATATTATAATTCTGACATACTGAAAAATCGCCTCACGGAGACTCATATTGCATTTGTTGCTGAGTGCATCTTTGATATAACATTTGTTATTGTAGTGCTTGGGGTGTCTTCAGAGGAATAATATTCTAAATGAACCTGGCTGTATCATCCCTTTAATGTAGACTAGAGTTTTGCATTAAATTTTCAGCTTATTTCAAATGTGTTTTGCCAGCTATTCATCATGAGCGATCTGTTCAAGAATAGGGCCAGTATATCAACATAAAATCAGAAAAATCTTTAACACTTTCTCTTTGGGGAATCTCTCAGGTCGTTTCAATTCTTTTCTGTTAGATGAATAGACAGTATGATCTCTTGTATTTATGGCTCCCTGTCAGGTTTTTTATAGTAGAAACACGAATCACTTTGTGTAATGCAGGATTAGCCTGTCTCACACAATGTTATTAGAATTAGACCTGACTAGTGACTTAATTACTTTTTCTTCTGTATTTAACTTTAATTTTCATCCCACATCACCTTTTACACTCCCAGGAATACTCCGCTTCTTATGTTAGAGCAAATACTGAAGAACGTATGTATTATTTTTCTTTGCACGGACAAAAAAATGAGAGCAGTACGTAGTCCCCCCTCAGTTCGGTGTTCTGAGCTGCCAGTAATATGTAAAAAGATTGCACTATGATGTCCTGTTAGACCTCAAGACTGGAAGGACAGTTTGTATTGAACACAGGCATTTTTCATAATTATGTTGCCTGCAGAGTTGCCACCTGCCCTAATTTGATCTGATTACGGTGAAATGTAAAACTGTCCTCATTTCATAAGTGGAACTTTTCCATGTTCCCTCTCAGAGAACAGCAAGCTATGCACATATATTGCTGCTGCAAAGGAGGAAGAAATATCTTACAATTAGGTATCAATTAAGATCTGAACTCCTTTACAGGAGTTCAGGTCACTTTTAGACAATTGCTTCATTCTTTAGAGTTTGGGAAATGGTTTTCTGTCTTAAAATCTCTGTGAAAAAGAGAAAATCATAGCCATTCATCCAGATATGTCTGTACTATTCTGAGAGACATTATATATTCTGTGGCTTTTTAAAATTCTCTTTTGGTTGGATAGGCTTATTGTCCATGAACATTTATTTTTAGAGTAGCCTGGGCTTGCCTTGTAGTCTGAGTCATTTATGTAGCAATTTAAATATTTGTCTAAGCTCTCAGTGAAAGGCTCATGTTGAAGTCTTATAAATGCTTCATAGATTAAAGGAAAAGCATTTTTTATGTACTGTTTATACAGAATGATGTCATATCCCGGGGAAGAAAAAAAAAGAAATGCAAAACTTGAAAGAAAAGCATTGCTGTTTCTGGGTCACTGGGTGTTGTTTGCCATTGTCCTTTCTCCAACAGTAATTTTGTGTATGCTTATGCATGTGTGAGTAAAAGAGTGAGACCTGCATGTGTGCATCTTGGTTTTTCTGACAGTTTTTTTTCGCTTGGCATATTGATTTTTCTGTACTGTGGACAGAAAATAACCTTTCAAAATTGTGTTTTAATGTCCTTAAACAGTAGGTTTGGAATTAAAAAGATGGAAAGCTGTGTTTGTTCTCTGGCACTTGGCCACATCTTTCTTGATGGTGCAGTGGTTTATTCTACATTACATGGTCAGTGTAATAACCTTACTTGGAAAATACAAATGAGATGGAAATTTATTGCAATATGAAACTGGGTTTTTGTCTACAACTTCCAAAATTATAGGAGAATATTTTCCTTAATTCAACTTTTAAAAGGAAAAATGATATTTACTTTCCAAATCTGATTCTCAGTATTTGAGCTTTACAATATTACTTACCATGACAAATATATTTCTGTTCTTGGGCCATCAGCTGGAAAACGTCTGTGCGAACTTCAGTTTAATTTCGACTTAGAAATGTTTTAGCATTTCTATTTATACTTGCTTAGTTCTGGTATTCAGAAATTTGTATCTTCTACAGATTTGCCCTTCAGTAACTAGCAAATTAAATTCTTTTATACTTATTTTTACCTTGTGTTGACTTTTATTCAGGGATAGTTGGATTTTCCCTGAGAAGACAATCTCCTCTCTCATAAAGTCTCCACCACATGCTGAAAGCTCCTGACCTCTCACTTCCTTTCTCAAAGGTACTGATCATCATCAAAGGCCAATGCCAGCATGAAGGTGGGAATTTGAGAGAACAGAGTTTTCTTTAGAGATTCCAACTACTTTTTGAATAAAAGATGAGAAAACCTTTCATGAATTGAGCTGATAGAGCTAAAAACCTGGCAAACTGAGAGTGAAGAGCTCCTTTCAGGCCAGATCCCCGCAATGAGATTTTCACTTCCATGGTTTATATGGTATAAGGCGTGAGTCTTTCAACAGAAGTTTAAAACAGCACTCCTGTATCTCAACTAAAAAATAAACTAAAATCACTTGGTTATGGTAGGAGCCATAGACTTGTCAATTTTCTCTTCGATGTAAAGAAACTGTAGAAACAACTTCTGTTATTTAAGAAGCATTAAAAAAATGTTTTTTCTGTAAAATTTAATTTGACAATAATCAATACTAGCATGGAAGGAAGGGAGTTTTCTTTTTATTCTTGCTTCTGGAGCTTCTGTATGTGAGCAGTAAAGGTCATAGCTCAATTTCTCATTACAGATAGACAGTGTGGAATTTGTTGTATTGCATGAGGTTGATATTCACTGACTTTATTGAGAATTGTAAGGGTGAATTTATGCCTATAATTTGAACTGGAATATTGAGCAAGCAGATGGTACAGACTATTCATCAAATATTTTTGCACCATTGCATGGTTTCCCTGAAGTCTCAGGCTCTTGGGCAATACTGAATATTATTTCTTAGAAAATTTCCCCTCTCTGAAAGACTCTTTCAACAGTTTGTCACATAGCAGTGCAGAATACACAGAAAACTGCCAAAAATAACAAGCAGTGGCTTGCTGGCATTGCAGAACTCAGTGTAATTCAGGGTTTGAATGCTGATGTGACTAAATGTAACTTGTTCAAGTGGGGTTTAAATGTTGTTTTAAATATGCAAAAAGGAAGCAAGGAAGCAGGTTCTAAACTGAATGGCAGGTCAGTATTCCTGCTGATATTTTTTTGTGGTAAAGATTAATAGAAAGACCTCAGCAGAAAATGGCTAATGTGGTTCATTACTTCTAGTCATTTGGCTTTAAAGCATCATTAAAAAAAGCAGTGAGTAACAGCATAGTGAAAGCCAGAGTTGTGTGCAATGTGAGAAAGCCAGACCAGCAGAATTTACTACAATCACTTTATGTGATCCTTTCCCGATGCTTTTGCAATCCATTTGCAGAATTCTTTCACAAGTACTCTATGAGAGTAAAAAATGTACGCTGTGTCTTTGGAGGGTTTTGAATTTAGGAGCACACAAAGATGTAACCTATTCAGCTGGGCAACTAACATCTAACATCTCTAGTGGCTGGTTAGAACAGGACAAGTATTGTGTTCTGACAATCAAGCTTTCATGAAACTTTCTTGACTAATAGCTTCAGCAGCCTTTTTGATAGCAAAATAATGTATAGGTCTTTTTACGGATTTCAGCTGTCAGAAGTCAATCAAGAAAAAAAAGCAAATCAACATGGTACTGTTTGATGAGGTCATTTATGAAGAGAAAATAGTATTTCAATTCTGAATTTTCTTTAAGAGAATAGATTTCTTACTGCAGATTGACCTTTGAAAAAGGAGCAATTAGATATGTCCTTTATTGACACACAGTCTTTTTAACAGAATATTACATTTTGTCTATGTAGCCTGTTTGTTTGTTGGTACGAATACCTGTAAGCACCATTGACTTAATTGTTGCTGTGATAGTTTGCTTGACCTGAAGAACTTCTCCACCATTCATAGTTTTAGAGAGATTTTTAAAGACTTAAAGGAAAGATCTTCGCTATGTTGACCTCTGGGTACAGAAACCACACACGAGCATTGCTTGTCATCTCTGGTGCAGCATTGCCCAAGTGCAGAGCTGAGTTTTGCAGTCTAAATACGTGCCTGCTGACTTTGAAAGGACAGAATTCAATACTTCTTGCTTTTGAAAAAACTTCTTTTTAATTTTTTTCCCCTAGCCAATCTATAATATTGAAGTCCTCTAATGTGTCTCTTTTTCAGCATATATTTGTTTTATCTTGCTATCTACTCATCTAGATTATTGTACAGAAAAATATCATCTTCAAACTGATGATTATTAAAATGGTATGAGTACAAGTAAAGAATCCCATGTAATTTTTTTAGTTTATTTTTTTTGCTGGGTAGGTAATTTTTTACACAAATTGTAAGGTGGCCAATACAAGATATTTGGGTACTAAAGGATTGTCCTCCAATTTTCAAACATACAGCTCACTGATTTCATGGGAGGGTTTTGACTCTGACATGGGATTTTATGATTAATGGTGGTTAGTAATAATTGATTCTCCAGATGAAATTGTGTGCCCTGTGAATCCTCTGCATTTTCAGACCTGCAGATGTAAGGCATGAGACTTGAGATGACACGTTATTCACAGGACTGTTTTATGACCTTTCTTTCTTTAAAAATTATTTTTTTTATATACAGGAAAATATATGTAAATATAAGTGTACATATACAAATTAATGAAGTTCTAGGTTTGTCTACATTGGGAAATAATGCGGGTAGCAAGAAAGAAAAAAACAATAATTTACTATTTATGAAAGTATTGCTCATGATTGTTGTAAAAAGATTAATGAAAATGGCTATAGTAATACCCTTCTGTAGGATCTATGAGAAAGTGCTTCAACATCTTTTTCTCAATGCACAAGCAGTATTCCAATATAGCCTTGTACACTTGTATTTTATAAATTACATACTCAATATTCTTCATAATATCTTTTTCTCTTTTCAATTAAGTTTGTATGCATTCCAGACACTCTCCTTAGTTTTGTCTTGGTTCACATTCACATAACATCAAACATGAGAAAAGGTCATCTGTAACATCTAAACATTTAATTAACACAAGTGCAGTGAGGTCACTTCATACTTTGAAATCATTGTCAGTTCCTATAAGAAAGGCCACACCAGCACAGACTGTTTCTCACTGGAAGAGATGCAGACAGCAGAAAGGTGTGGGGGTTTCCAACAATATTCCAGTTAGTTGAAAAACTTGGAGGAGACTGGTAAAGTGACATAACAAATTAACACACACTAATTACAGGACTTCAAACCTGTTAAGTTTTGTGTGAAAGTCTAGTCTGACTCCAGCTTTTTTACTACTGTTTCCATTCCCATTGTTATTATACTCAGTGCAGAGCTGTGCTCTTCCTGCCGTTGCTGCTCACTCAGCAGAGTGGTCTGTGCTGTGCTGACTTGTACTCACACCTGCAGTCCCGCGCACTGTCCCGCTGTAGCTGAGGTTGGCTGTGCTCTGGGTGCATCCCTGCTGTAACAAGCACCCCTGAGTTGCAGGATTCCCTGGCCATCTTTCCATGCATGGCAGACCAGCTTGCACTTGCCAATAGATAGATATATATATATAATTGTTGCTGTATTACAAGTCCTGCAATTAGAGTGCTGCACTGCCAGGTTTTTAGGATTATGTTTTTGAATACGGAACATTTCTCATACCTATACTAAAGTCAGGAAAAAACCCAATACCAACATATCCATTAATTTTCTAAGCATGAGGTGGTTATTCTCAAGTATTTGAAAAGTTTTCCAGTGGCAAGCTTGGTTTAGCAATTAGCACTGTGAAAAGATACCCTTTGAAGGACACTGATAGATATTCATGCATGGTTATGTTCAGAGCTCACAAAAGGGATGTACTTTTCAGAATTAACAAGTGTTGATGCAGACATAAATTCTGAGTGAGAGAAATGGAAGTTGCACTGTTCTCATAATGTAAATGCTTAGCTTGCATGGAGCTAAATGTGAGGGGGAAATTTACATGTTCCAGTGTTAAGCATGTGCAGCAATGATTGGAATTTCAGCTGTTGGGTGAAATTCAAATAATCTAACTTTAAAAGTCTAAAAGTTACTTGTATAGATCTTGCCAAGTCACCTTAAACTCCTCACTTAATGGAAATAAGAGGATATTTTTTTGTGCCTGTCTTGAATGATGGGAATTACTCTGTGAAGGCATGTATTCCTTCTATCAACTAAAAGGGAGCATGCAAGGAGTATATTAGACTCACGTAGCCAACATTTTGATGCTTAAATGCATTGAAATGAATCTCACACAATTATACCGTTTGGGAAAAGATGAAATCTAAAATGCAAAGCGTGATATTTCATGCTGCAAACGTATGGTAGAAGTTGTAGCACACAGCCCTGCAGTGGAGATAGATATGCTTGTAACTGTGGTCAGTGAAGACACTTTGTGAATTTCTATGATTCTCTCAGTGATTCAGCGAGGGTGCCTCCATCCAGGTGCTGGTAGACAGGGCTACTGGGACAGCCCCAGTGCCAGGCATGGGGCACCTCCCTGGGGATGGGCCTGACCATGGCCCGGCTTGGCAGGTCCCATGGCTGGGGAGGGCAGGGCTGTGGGGAGCTGAGATAGACCTGGGGAGCAGGTGGGTGAGGCAGGGGATGACATGGGGTCCTGGCTGGGACAGGCAGGGCTGGTGGTGCCATCAGGGCACTGACACTCAAATTACTTCTCAGTTGGCTCTATTTGAAGCAGCTGTCTTTTTTTGCTTCCATTTTGCCAATGTATTCGACGTTAAAGGGTTGGTTTAATTTTTCTTTTGCCTTCTCTCTGAAGAACATAAGTCATAGAGAGAGATAATTTTAAGAAAACAAAAAAAAAAAAAAACCCAGAAGCTAATTCTGTCTGAGAAAAACTATTTGAAGATTTGGATAATTAAATTGGTGGTAGTTAGAATAATAATTTAATTGCAAGTGTAGTTGAAAATGTTCAGACCAGTTGAAATCAGGGTATTTATGGCGTTAGGAGACATCAGACCATCCTTCCTAAATTTTGTTTCTTTATTCTTCTCTTGGAGATACATGTATTTATATGAACAGATTAAAAATATGTTTATGAAGAGAATACCATAATGTAAATTGCAAAATTGCAATTTCAAATTTCTGTAACTTTAAGTGGACCCTTCATCCTTCATTTGGAGTTAAATTATAAAGCAATATGGAAATCAATTAACAACAAAATTATTCAAACAAGTAAACTGGTGTATGATGGAACATGTACAAGCAAATAAAATGCTTAAATCTAATTTAAGTAATAAAACTTTAAATAGAGTCAAAGAAATTACTCATTGTGACTTTATACAGCTGCTGGTCCTTTGAACTGGGCCTCATCCCTTCATTATTTTCCTACTTAGACTTAGGCTCATTCCTTATCACATTAGTTTTATGGATCTGATTGCTCTAGGGTCAATGGATCTATGAAAGAGTGAAAAGTGGTGTAAAAATATTAAATATTTGCATCAGCTTTATATTTTTTATATCTTGCTCTGCCTTCATGGTTAGCAATAACCTGTAACAGTCACTGTAGCTGTGAAATGCACAGGTTTGAATGTAAGCTGAAAGAGGGAACGAATAAGCAATTTAGCTGCCATTTTATCAGTCTGCAGGTGTCCTCAATCCTGAGTTTTGGCTTCTGAGCAAAGCCAATTGTCAGTGCTTCTGCATCGTTTCCTTTCAACACTCTTATGTGTAATTATTATTGATTTATTTGTTTAATATTCCTGTGGTTTGGTTTATGTCTGTGAAAATTTCATGAAGGCTTGTACTTTTCAAGTAATAATTGGGAAGAGGGAAGTGAAAAGTTTTGATAATTTTTGAGACCATTCATTATAAGGGGTTCTGTGGTACAAAGGGCATAGAAACTAATCCTCAAAGCATTCTGTACAAAATAGCAGAAATCTGTAAAGTGCAGTTTATTTGTCATTTGGCATGTGCTAGTTTCACATCTGAGACTTAGAAGATACACTTTTCTCTAAATGTTTTGTGTTTACAGTTTGCCAGTGAACCCATCAGGTGCTGTGCTTAACTAGTGATAATATTCAAGTTTCTGTGTGAGTTCTCATGTACATTAATATGTTGATGGATATATGGATGAATTTCTTGGTGAGATGATAAATAGTTCATAACAATTTTGAGCAGAACAGGGGCTTTTTTAATTCTCTTTAGTTTTTATTTATGAAATGGTTATTTTTCATAACCTTTGTCTCTAGTCACAGTGCAGGAATTTAACATAATCCAACACTTTTTCAAAACTCACAGATATTTGGTAAAAAGAGATTGTAATGTTAGAGCATGTTTTACAAAGGTCCACTTACAGAAAAGAAGAAATTAAAAACAGAAATAGGAAACATCAGAAATATACACAGAAATATTTTTTAAAAAGGAAAAAAGAAAATGAATTTTTTTTTCCTGAAATTATTGCTTCTGAAATGTGACAATCTGAAATATCTCATGCAGACAGCAGACTGTTGTGTCAGTATGATTCAATATTGTATGCATGTGATGTTTCTGAAATCATTGCTGGAAAGAACCATGCCAACAGTGACATAGTTTTTAAGCTCTCTCTTTGTTAGTAACATCAGGATCTGTTGTATAATCAGCTAAGCAAGATCCAGTGAAAATCTGAACTATGAAAAGATTGAAAACTAGGTTGGGCAAGTCTCTGAAAAACAGACTATACAAAATATTGTATTTTGAAGAGGATGCAGCAGTGGATGACTAGTAACACTTAAACATGCATGTTTTTGATGAGTTGGAAGGGTCATCTAATCCAGCCCCCCTGCAATAAGCAGGGACACCTTCAATTAGGTCAGGTTTCTCAGAGCCCTGACCAGCCTGACCTTGAATGGGGCAACCCATTCCAGTGTTTCAGTGTTTCTAATCTTAATCAAGCCTCATGCAGTTTAAAACCATTACCCCTTGTCCTTTCACCATAGGCCCACATAAATAGTTTGTCTCCATTTTTCTTATAAACCCCCATCAGGTTCTGGGCTGCTGTCATGTCTTCCCTGAGCCTTCTGTTTTCTAGGTTGAACAATCCCAATTCTCTCACCTTTCCTAATAGGGCAGGTGCTCCAACCCTCTAATCATCTTGGTGACCTTACTCTGGACCCGCATCAACACATCCACATTCTTCTGATGTTCCGGAGACCCCAGAGCTGGATGTAGTTACTCCTGGTGGGGGTCTCACCAGAGCAGAGCAGAGGGGCAGGATTCCCTCCCTCTCCCTGCTGGCCATGATGCTTTGGATGCAGCTCAGGACATGTTTGGTTTCTTGGCTTCCAGTGCTCATTGCCAGCTTGTGTCCAGCCTCTTACCCCCCCCACCTCCAAGTTCTTCTTGGCTGGACTGCTCTTAATCCATTCATCCCCCAACCTGTATGGTAGAGAGGATGCATGTAAAGTGTTCATAAAGTGGAGATTATATAATTTATGTGTGAGCACAGAATAGGATGGATTTCTGGGAGAAAAACAGCTCTCGGGAAATATGATTTCAAGGAGAATGGAGAGAAAATTTTCTTGCTAGGGAAGAAAAAGGAAACCTTCCAATTTTAAGGAGTTTAGTGAATAATAAATTGGAAAGGATAAGAGGGATGAAAGAAATAACTGATTGAAGTAGAAGCTGTAAGGACTCCAAAAAGCAGAATGCAGTTTAGCTGGTATTCTAAAGCTAACATCTGTCAAAGATTAACAGGCAGCATTAGATGAAATCATAATTATCCCTACACTTAGCAATTCCTATAGCAGTATGCAATCAATGTAGATATTTTCAGGGAAAATCACATGCAGGAAAAAATATTGCTAATTATGTAAGAACTTGAGACTAAGAGAGAGGAACCATGTTTTATACAATAAGTTTTGATTTGAAACACAAAGACAACAGCTCAGGGCTCAGGTCAAGAAGTTAGTGAGACAGAGTTGAATTGAGATGTAAATCCCAGTGAGAAGACAAGAAAATGCTGTGTAGCAGCAATTCTGTGGTGGGAGTGCAAGGACAATTAAGTACATTGAGAAAGAGAAAGAATAAACAGCATGGAGAAAATGAGAAAAGAAATTTAAAGGTGAAACACAAGGTTGTGCCTCTAGAAGTTGAGGAGAATAAAATCTGACTAAGAAATAATCACTTAAAACTAAAACTCACACCCTCAAATAGGTGAATATCCTGTGCATGAGGAAGAGGTGGATAAAAAGAAGCCTGTAAGGATATCATAGGTTTCATTAAATGAGAAGAAGTACTAATATTTAGTAAGAGACAAGTCATTAATTGACAACTCTTACTGTATGCTTAAACCTGGGCCAACTTTAAACCTTGTCTACCTTTGTAAGGGTTTTCTGATGAAGTTGTGTAGATGGTCCATTCTTCACCTATTCCTCCACTGACTGAAGATAAAACATTTATTAGCAAAAGTTTGACTTGGGTAACATTTAAATCAGTTCCCTAAGTGGAAAAATGTATGCAATTACGGGACTTGTACTAGTGTAATTGTGTCTATTGTTCTGTTTTTCACCTTTTAGTATGTTGCTTTCAAGTGTAGCTTTTCCTTCTGCATCCCTAAGACAGCTATGCCAACAGAAATTGTGAATGTAGGTCATGTCTCATTGGCCTTGAGTGAAACCACAGTGCTGGTGGAGACTTTTCTGATAATTACGTCCCAATTAATTTGTATTCTTTTAATTTGTATTCTTTTTAAAGTCTTTAAGAGTGAAAGGTAACTATTTGTAGTTGCATCAGCCGAAAACCAGGTTGATAAAGATCATGGTTCCACCCATTTTCTGAGAGGAACTGTGCTCTTTATTCCTTTTAAGAAATGTTCTCTGTTCACAAAGAGATGTTTTATTTTATGGTAAAAAGAATAAAGCCCAGATAGTTTTCACAGTCTTTCATCCATTGTCAGGAATTAAGTCTGGTAGTGCACAAAAGTCATTTACAAAAGTAGTGTACAGCAGCCTTGGATTGCATTGCCAGGAAGGTAACCACAGTCTAAGCAGGGGACTAAAATGGCAGCTAGAAAGACATTCTTTCTTACTGGCTGGTACAGATGTGAAAGTTTGTAGTGGTGGAAAATTAATCTCATTGCAAAAGTCTGGCAAGTCACTCCTCTGCCTCTGTTCTTGGTTTAGAGGGTAACAGCCATATATACGTGAAATGGGTTATATTTGCAACAGCCAAAATTAAAGGGACCTGTGGGGCCTGTGAAATCCTTCCGGGAATCAGGAAAAGCATGTATTATTCTTAGAATTGAGTCCAAACCTGTTGTGTGATTCAGAATTCAGCTTTGAGCAGCTCCAACATTTTGATGAGAGATCCTCTTTTAATAGGCTTTTTGGCTTATACTAAGGGTTGGCGGTATCTGGCAGACAGTGCTGCCCTTTTCATCTTGCTTTTGTTTGTAGTCCTTTGGGGAAAGGGCTAAAATATTCAGCATATAACCTTTCTAAGTGTTCTTGGTAGCATGCTCCAAAATGTGGAAGGATTATTTGAGAGATGGTTTTCAGTATTCTGGTGCCTGCAGAGCCATGGCTAATCTTTCTAATCTTCTTTATCTAAGGTAATCTGTATATTCTATCCTCTCTGCATCTATGTATCTTATGCTGAAACTGCACTGACAGGAAGCTCTAAAATGCCTATTTTTGTTTCTTTCCAACAGCTGGCTGTCCAGATTCCTTGATTAAAGAACTTCATCACTTCAGGATTCTGGGAGAAGAACAGGTGAGTTAGCATCTCAAAGACAGCGTCTTAATGTCATGAAAGATAGACGCTAATGAGGCAGTTTCATCTCTCTCCAGGGAGACAGAGTGTATCTCATGACCCCCAAAGACCTGAAATGTGGGAAAAAAACCACAGAGGAGTTATATGTGAGAGCTGGGTTTTTTTCAATCTATCCGTCAGCCTTGACAGGTTATTAATTGGTACATCTGCTACCTGCCACAGTTTTTCGGCTTTTGACTACAGCAGTAAACAGACTCTCTAAAGCAGCAGAGAGACAAACAATCTGACTAAGGGATTGGTACTTAGAGCTAGTCATGATATTATCCATCACTTTGTGTCCTATTTTCTCTTTTAAAAGAGTGTTTCTTATAATTATGGCTGTGCTTTTCACTCAGAAAACTATTTCTATAGAGAGACTTTAGGAAAGCATCAATGAAGTATGCTTTACAACACTCACAAGAAGGCTAGGTATTATTTTGTCAATAATGAAATTAACAGGTATTGAGAAGTGGCCTTACATTTTGAGAGAAGTTGAATTTTCAAACACTCGATGCTTCTAAAATTCAAGTTGTCTTTATCTCTGAAGTATCCCTCCTAAGGTAGTGGTTAAAAAGCCTGACTGCCTGACACAGAGCTGCAGGTGCTAGGGGCTGAAAGCCCAGCGTTAGTGTGTTGTACATGACAAGATCCACAACTTTTAATGAACCTGGAACCAAGGAACTTGCACAAGGTTGTATGAGGCGTGTCACAGAGGCAGGAGCAACTCCTGAGATGTTAACTCAAAGTCTTTTTTCATCATTTTTATATCTGATTATATTGTCAAGAACACCCCATTGCTTCTCCTTTCCCTGTCACTCTCCCTTTTCTTATTACAGTTATGGCTGCTGTTACAATTTCTAGACTTCCAATTTTCCAGCCCCTCACTTCAGTTGTTGTAGAGAGTTACAAGTCATGTTTCTCAGGCACTCAGTTTTTTCTTAGAAAGAAGGCAACATGAAGGGGAGTGTGGGAGGGTTTTTCTGACAAAAATAAAAAAAAATAAAAAAAAAAATTAAAAAAAAAATTAAAAAGACAGAAAACAGACTAGGCCAAAGGAGATAAAGGAAGTGGGAATCTGCTGAGGTTGAAGATTTAGGAAGAGGAAATAAAAGAAGTTAGGATTGATGGACCAAGAGACTGATTAGAGCTACCTGACAAATGGAGGGCAGAGTGAGATGAAGCTTGGGTAGAGTGAAGAGATGGGGTTGGTTCATGGAAGGGATTGGTAGTAGAAAGCAGACTGATAAGGATAAGGGTCTGACAAGGAGCACGGTCCAAGGACTGGAAGGGAATGACCAAATACGGAAGCTTGCTGAAGAGTCTGGTAGATAAAGGGAGATCTGCGCTTAAGGTCCATGAGGAGGTGAAGATAAGTAGATTAGGAAGAGTGGGACAAAAGGAGAAATTTGAAGGCAATGTAAGGAACAGCTACACCAAAAGGCTACAAGTATGAGAGAGAGGACTGACTTGACAGCTTCCCGGGCAAAGCCCTGAGAAAAAGTCATCATTAATTATAACATTGTTTTATTCAGACTCCTTTCAATTTCAGTATTAGAAATCATCATGTATTTTCTCCCACTCCAAGCAATAGCCAGAGAAATATAGGGACATGTTCCTGCTTCATGTCCAATCTTGATTTATTTTTAAAGTGCTTGTGTATTTAAGGCCAGATTATAAAAGCAGAATGGACTGTTGTGATAATCTGTTTTGATCTACTTTAGAATACACATTACATGACATTTTTGGATTAATTCTTGTTAAAACTGCAGTATATTGCCTAGAAAAGCATTTATTCTTTGTTTACAAATCACTTGCAAACTTTAGATCCTATTATACCTCTCAGTAGTGAAAGACAAAATATTCCCAGCTCCTACCTTTGCACCACTCTACCAGCACCAACATGCTTCCTATGTTGCATATCTGCCATTCCTCAGAGTTCAAGCAAAAAAACCCTGGTCTTCTCCTTTTTTTCACTGAGCATTTTTTTCCTGTAAGTAAAAATATAATTAAATAGACCATATAAATGGTCATATAAATGTAGATACTGACCATATAAAATGTTTGTTGAGGTCATTAGGAAAGAAAGGTTTGAGTGGCTTTCAGAATCAAACCTCTTGAAAACGTGTGTCTGCCTGTCTATCTGAATTATCTTTAAATAAATGTAAGCATTGATAAAAAACTAATGCTAAGAAATAGAAGTGTGAAGAGTTGCTGATTAATATTTCCTTACAGGAGTTGTATAATAATAAGAGTCTTGTTCAAAATTTCCATGTCTTCTATTCCTTTAGGAATATACATTACTGGAAATTTATTCTAGCTGGAAAGTCTGTCTTTTAAGGTTTAGTTGGTGGTAATAAGCTAGTTTTTAAAGATGGAATCAGTTTTAGACTTTATGGAAAGACACAGTCATAGTCTGTGTGGTGAAATAGAAGAGTACAGGCTCCCCTAGTACATGATATGCATTGGGGATACCTAACTTACCACATAAAACCAGCTTCCAGAGTAATTGGCTTAAAAGGCAACACCAATACACTCAGCAACAGATTGCTACCCTACTTGATGCTTTGAGAAGGTGCCAGAGAGTCTGACCCAGGAAAAGTCTCCAGGAGCAGCTTTGACTGGCTTTCTTGGACCCCTTTTTCCCAGACTCTCCCAGTCCACAAAGGTCTGTACAGGACAGAGTCTCCTGCACATGGAGTCCCAGGAAGGGTAAAGTCTGAGGCTTTCTAATTGCCCAAAGCTCTGCTGAACCTTCTCTTGCAATTTGCTCTCACTTTTCATTATCCATCATTTTCCTCTAGCTTAATGGGTGCAGCCCAATCTGCTGGCTAAATCCTCATAAGCACCTGAGATACAGTCAGGATCGGGTTGAAAGATTTATTAAGTGGGGAGCTACTGAAAAATAGCACAATGTAAGAAAGTCTCCTGCAGTAGCCATTTGCCCTGTCAGGCTGCCTGTCTCTACAAGTAAATGTTCCTACAAGAGGTGATAGTACAAGCTGCTTACAAAAATATGCTAAAAATGCACCAAGTATGGGCTCTGTTCAAATACAGTGGAAGGCAGATAATTCTACAAGCCAATGCCAGAGACAGCAGAGAAAACACTCTAATTCAAACATAAACACCACAATATACCAGCATAGCAAGATGACTTGCACTGAACTGTTATGGAGTCTCCCTAATGACTCTGTGAGAAACTTCCCTCTTGTCCCCAAAGTGATAAAAAAAATCTTGTTTAATTGTTTAAATGGAATATTGTGATTCATGAATAAAATAGCAGCTACATCTGAAGGCTGGAAGGGAAAACAAGTAACACAAGAGCAAGCAATCTGCTGCTATACCTGAGTGCCCCCAACAGGTCACAGCACAGATGAAGCAGATTACTTCCTAGAGACAGAAAAGGAAGCTGCTAAGTAATGTATAGCTGCGCTTCTCTGTTACATCATCTGCTCTGACAGCTTTGCAGGATGTATTGGCCAGTTCCTTGATATTTTGACAGGGGAATGATCAATTTTAACAGATCTCTCCTATCAGCTGCTACTGAAATATCATACCACTGCTCACTTTTTTTAGAAATGTTGTAAGCATTTATATCCCTGGAATCTCTGAGCAAGCTTGAATGGGGGCAGTTTGGAGGGAGGATTGGGTGTTTGTTTGTTTTGTGGGGTTTTTGGGGTGTGGAGGGGGTGGGATTCTCTCATTTCCTTGTCAGTTAGGGAAAACTTATGCAAAGTAATACCCTAGAATACCCTATTTTGAAAATCTGCAGATGCACATTCCCAAAGGTGGTGTGGACTTGTGCTAGGTTTCCCAGTGAGCTTTAACTTTAGGAGATACAGAAATCAAGGATGAAATTAACACAGCATGGTTAGAGATCATTTAACATTAATTGAGGTTTGGAAGGATTTTGTATAACAATGTGTATGTGTGTCAAGGCTGATTTTTTTTATTGCAATACTTGCTAGAGGAATTGTTTTTTTCAAATGCGTGCTACTCAATATTCATATAAAGTCAGTCTTAAAGTAATTGATATATATTTACCCATTCAGGCAAAATTAATGTCATATGACAATTCTAATTAATCAGCTGAGTTTAGTGCAGGAAACTGTCAAATATGATCAACAAAGTGCTTCTGAAGTATTTGTGGGTTAAGATTTTTTTGATAAATACACTTGAAAAAAATACAAGCTACATCTCAGTAATTCAGATCAGTTCAAGAACAGAATAGAATTTTCACTGGCTTATTTCTCCAGGTCCTAATTACTAAGCCAAACCTATTGTGTTAGTATTCTAAAACCTTAATCTTTACAAGTGTACTTTCTCACACCTCTGCTGCGTCCCACCCAGTCCCCTGTCTTCAGCTACTACTCAATATAAGTGATACCTTCACACATCTCTCAGTTTCTGCCATTTTTTTGTCTAACATCTGTTTTCTCTCCATCTCATTTGGCTTCCCTTTCGGATTTGTCACCACTGTCCCATTGCCCACTCTCTAAGACTGAGCTACTGCATTTAAGTCTTGATCCTTTTTAGACCACCTTTTTTTTCTTAATAGCTAGAACTTCACAACAAACTTTATAGTCCTCCAACTTCATGTGACTTGTGATATGCCTCTCATTCCTTCCTATGCTATACCTGCCTGGAATGTCTCCTAACCACCTTCTTCCCTCACTCAGAGGTAATTGGGATTCATGTGAATTCCTCAGTTTTGTCCCTTCTGGATTATCATAACTTTAGCCTTTATGTTCTTGTCATAAGCAGGATATCTCTACTTTCTTACACTTTTAAAACTTATTGTCCACACAGTGGGCAAGTGAAAGTAATTTATTTTTGGTTCAACAGCTGAAATAGAGAATAAAGAAAAAGAAAGGAGAAGGTACCTAGTCAAAACTAATTTAAAGGATTTTTTTTTCTGCCACCAAAAGCAAAAATAATGTCATATTTTATAGAATTCAAATTTCTCTTCCACCCAGCTTTTATTTAATTCAGAGGGAAGATTTGAACCCCAGTGTTCAGGATCTCAGGTGCATGTGGAAGTTAGGACTTCTACCTTCCCTTGGATAGCTTTGATCTGCTTTCAAGGAATATGCATGGGTTCAATCTTGTGACCTGAGAATTGGGAGGCAGTATCTACTACACTGAAACTCAGTTCCACAATTTGCAGCAGCATCAGCTGAACAGATTTTCTTGAATCAATTACAGCCTTGATGGTTGTTACTTGTAGTGAGAAGAGGAATGTGCATTTGAGCTCCAAAATGGTGGGAAGAAACCAAATATTTATCTTTAGTATTCAGTCTGATCCCTCAAGTACCTGCTGGAAGATCACAAGCTTCCCGTAGTTTGTAAATACAGTGCTCAGTCCCCTTTCTTCATTGCATCATATTGCCCCTCATATATTTGGTTTGACTTCCAATACAAGCTGCCCTAGTGTCCTCTGTTCTCTGTTTTCACATTCTTCACCTGTGCTTGCTTTCCTATCATTCCTCCAACCGCAGTGTCTCTTTTTTTTTTCCCCATCTCTCCTCCAGTTTCATTTTGTCTGTGAATTGTAATGCACTGGTCCAGTTACAAGTTTCTTACCTAAATATTTTCTTCAGACAACTGCCTTACCCAATTTTCCATGACTCTCCAGTCAGGCAAATTCCAGCCCTCTGGAGGTGGTTGTCTTTATTGTCTCCATGAGTGCTCTGACGGTAACAAGAAAGAGCTGATGCTCTGAACTTGCTCTTCTAATCTGACTAGTGGCCAGCAGAAGAGCCCAAAAACTTAGGAAAAATAAACTAAGAGTGCTCCATGGAGAGCCATGTCAGTCCATCACTTTTTAATCTGTATTTTAGATGACACATTTGTAAGTATTTTTACTAGTCTAAGGAGTACTACTGGTTTTGTACTGTTAGTTGCCTAATTACTTTATGGAACTAATTCTTGGAGTTTTTGCATGTGCATAATGTATATAAATAAAGTACTTACTCTACATTATGGACTAATAGCCTCCACAATCTAATTTTGAAACACACAGATGGTTATTTGATTTATAGGAGCAGTAAAAACAATCTGACTCCAGAAAGTAGATTTGCTTTCCTCTGAGACTCTTACATGCAGTTAAAAAAAGAAGTAATTGAATTACATTTCAGTGATTTGGGCTTTACATCTACTGTTATACTTCTGTCCCAAGTTCACTGCAAGGCTGCTACTGAGCAGATGTTTTTAGGTGTGGGGAAAGAAATAAATAAAAAAAGGTAAATACATAAAACAATACCCAAAGTGTAAAAGCAAAATTAAAACAGCTCAAGGGATATGTGCTGTGGCAGAGGGATTGGAATAAATGACCTTTAAAGATTCCTTTCAACCCAAACCTAAATTATGATACTAAATCATAATTTTTAAATTAATTGACATGGCCAGGAATCACTGTGTTCATGAAGTGTGTTTTGCTGGAGTTTTGTGCATCCAGGTGCATTTCAGTTTTCTTTTGGTAACTGAATCTCCATGTAACTGAAAAGACTGCAATCTATAGTTAACCTGTTATTCCTATGTCAGCCCTGTGATTTCATTTATATTACTCTTGATTTACAACATCAAATGATTGAATTTCCACTCTTTGAAAACCCAGTACTGTTCTAACACTCAAGGGAAACCATCCCAACCTGGAAAGCAGAGAGCAAGGAATAAATGCTTTCAATTATCCAGCCTCCCTATCTATGTCATACTGTAATTTATAACCTAAAGGTCCTGACAAGTCTTTACAAGCAACGATTGCACAAAAGAAGTTCACTATATGGTCAAAATACCGTAAGTAGTAGTTACAAGTAGAGCTTTTTCCACTCTAAATTTTATTCCCTGAAACATATAGATTTGGGCTGACTGGGACAATTTATAAATTGAGAGGAAAGTTCACAGAGGGATGCAGTTCTTAGAGAACAAACAGAATGTTTTACAATTACGCTGTTCATATACCCTTAACTGTCTTAGCACCAATGATTTAGAGTAAATTGTATTTTTGAGAGTTTGAGGGGTTTTTTTCCAAATAGGCATTGAAATATATGGTTCTGTGGATATTCCAGCAACTATTTACCTACCTGTATTTCTGAGGACCTTATTACAGTAGCACATAACTGCCTGATATGCTTTGCTTGAAAGCTGCTTTCTAGCAGCAGTAGAGCGCTGATGATTTCTGTGTAATTTTATGCCACTCATTACCATAGTATTTGATGTCCTCATGACTATTAATGGTTTTGCCTCTTAACATTACATTGAAATCAGCAAGTATCATTCTTCCTCTTTACAAATGGGGAACTGATGAGAAGCATAGATTAAACTACTTACGTGAAAGCCACAGGAAGGCTGTGCTGCTGCCAGGAATGAAATCAGGTGCCATGAATGCCAGTTCCATCAAGTTTCCCATATATCATACTTTTTGAGAGGTTTTTCCTAAAAATAATTGGAGATACTTTCCTCCCTGTAGCATGCAGAGCAATTTTACACATCTCTAAGTAGGAGGCACACTGATAAAAATTGAGTAATAGATACTGTGAAATATTTTGAATGGACAGAAGAGCTAGATTCATCATTTAATGACAGCCTTTTACATGTTAGGTATCTAGCCTAAGTTATTTGTCTCAGCTTCAACTAAAGCACTTTTGTTGGGTGCTTGATCTTACTTGTCTTAGACATCCTATGTAGGTCAGGATAAATTCCCTTCTTGAGATCTTACCTCTTCTCATGCACTTGGAGCCGTGTTTAGGCAAGATGTTTAATTTTCAGTGAGCTAAAATCCTGCAAGGTGGTTCACAGTCTAAGCTATTTAGATACCTAAACCTTGGTTTAAAAAATAGCTTAGGCCAGATGAGTTAGGATCAGAATTATTGGAACTAAGGCAGCTATTGTGAGAGTCACCTGATTTCAGGTGCCATTGTCTAGGAAGTTGTCTGATGCCTTGCTATTGTTAAAAAAACAGGGCACTTCAGTACTCATTTCTTATGCTGATATACAAATATAAAGGTGTAAAGATGAATTGCATCCCATCTCTCCTGTTAATTATAAAAGAAGTCTACACAAGCAGTGCAACTATAGACATCATCACTGTGGAAATGCAAAGTAAATTAAATTAATTCTACTTTAGATCTCCAGTTAACAGGCAAAGTAAACCAGTGGGTGTTGTTTGCTGTAATATCCTTAAATATCTCATCCATACATGTGATCAAAAACGCATTATAGGCTCCAAAGACGTTTAAAGGCTCTTGAAAATTGAATTGCTTAATGCATTTTGATTACATCAGTCCAGTGTGATGTGTATGGCCATGGTATATAGGAAAAAATGTCTCTAATAGTTATGATCTGTCACTGTATGTAAATAATTAATTAATAATTCATGATAAGTGATTTGGTCCTATACAAGTATTTTTGTAAATGCACCCTTAATGTTAAGTGACTCATTTTGTTTCAGGTCACTCAATAGAGAATATAAATCCACATATGTTGTGTAGATTGTCTTATGGCTGCAAACATGTGTATGTTCTGCTCCTAAGTGTTTCAGTTGGTTGCTGGGCTTTAATGGAGCAGGTTACAAGGGAAAAGAAATTGAAAAATGACATAAATGTATCTGATCTTTGAAGTTAGAAAACAGGCTGGTAACTAGATATCAAGATATGCAAATGCATTTAGGAGGGTCTTTTCTGCATCATTTTTTTGGCTGTGACAGTGTGAAAATCACTGGTGAGGGTGCCATACTGATTTGGCATGAGTTCTATGCTGAACCTATATCAAATGCCAAGTTTTCTGGACAGAAGCCCATGTTGCTGTCAACGTTGCCAGTAGGTAGACTAGACATAAACAGTCTGTATCTTTCCCTGAAAAGATAATTAAAAAAAAAAAAAAAAAAAAAAAAGGAGAGGAAATGAGAGGAATCTCTCTATGCCCTGTCATGCTAAGGTAATGGCTGGAAAGTATACTCTTTTTTTTCTGCTGAGAATTTTTAATGTAAATGCTGACAGAATCTCAGTTACAGTGTCACTGGTGTTTGCCTTCATAATGAGATGCTATTAACAATCCCACATCGAGCACAAAGTTCCCTCTTAGCAGGCTAAGATAATCATCATCCTCACCTTCATGTCCTGTCTGTGCCTTGAAGAAAAATTAGGCTACTAGAGAGTTTTGGAGCTATGGTTACCTGTATTTCTATAAAGGCCAGCAGAAGGACTCGGAGTACTCAACATGTATTTAGTGGAAGGATCACAAACCTTGCTGAAAATTGAGAGCATCCAACATTAAATATTTATGCCATTCCTCTGGGTTCAAGCATGAGAATAATGCAGGAAAACACCAATTGACTTCTTGAGCCCCCGCTCAAGAAAGGAGACTTCGCAGACGTGTCTTGCACATTCCTCAAAATACTATTACTTTCCAAATACAAGATTCTTAAGTCAGAATTTCAGGCTGACATTCATACACTGAATGATATTTTGAAGTCCTTTTCTCCTTTTAGATTTAGCTTGTCTTTTGAGAGGTTGTTTGGATTTTTTGTTAATTAACAAAGGTGGATACTTTAAATGTGGGTTGGGCAAACTTTTGTGTCTGTATGTTATAGTTTTTAAGATCTCTGTTATGATATTAAGAAGCTGGTTTAACAAGACATGTTGTGACAGCATTTGCAGAAGAATCTTCTGAAATGTACCCAAAAGATATGTAGTAGAGCCTTCTCTGTAATTTAAAATTATTTTGTATGCTGCATGTAAGAGGTCTTGGTCCTAAAGCTTCCATTTTCCTCAGAAGATTTCTTTGGAGAGGGGTGTGGATTTGAGAAATAATTTTTTCTTTGTTATCCTCCCAAAAAAGGGAACAGTATTTTCATGAGCCATTATGGAATAAAATCTTATGAAGCACTAAATACTGTTGTGAGTGCTGTAACACTAAGCTCTTTTTTTGTTTCTTTAGCACGCCATAAAGTCTGCTCACAGAGAAAATTCATACCTACTCCCTTCCTCTTTGGCCTTTTGGATTTGCCTGTTTTCTTTGGGGCTGTTAGGACCAAATGCTTTCATTTATTTCCCTCCACAATAGACCAGATTTATAGGCGAATCTGAAGCCTGGTTTACAGCGGTTATGTAGCCACTGGTGTGGAACTGCACCAACACAGAACCCTAGAGTGGATGTGATTTACATGTACACAGCATGATTTGTACTAGTTCAGCTTATCTTTGGCTGAAAGCAGGGAAAATTAGACATGGGAAAGTTATTGCAGTGACATCAGTCATTTTAGGGCAGGACTTTTTGTCAGTGAGCATACACTGAGCACGTTACTTAATGCTGTGTGTCAGTGTCTCCATCATTAAAATTAAGGCATTTCCATGACCTTTTAGGCTATCAGGATGGAATTAAATGAAAAGTGAAAAAACTTCACAAAATTTCGTGGAACACCCAGGAAGAAAATATACCTAGCATTGAAATTAATGTATATAAGAGAATTATTCTTATGATCAGTTTAATGATGAGCTTACTTTTAAAATAAAGTAGCCTAAGCAAATTTTTACATTTCTTAAGGTCTAAAATATTACACTGTACTTCTAGATATAGATCCCTGAATGGGGGGATTTTGTGTGTTCTTTTCAATCTCTTAATACAGCTTTTGTCGTTTATGTGCTGGACTATTTTTATGATGTTTACAATAATTTTTTATAGTAATATAAGTGTACTTGATGTTACTTAGAGAAAAAGTCTGCTGCTTTCTTGATTTTAATATCCCAAACAATCTTCTGGTGGTGAAAATGGCCTTGAGCCAGAAAATTATGTAAATGATGTGAGTTGGAGCAGAGTGACATCCCATTTAATTGTTCTGCAAAGTTTTAGACTTTTGACAGATAAGCTGAACTTAGTATGTGAGACATTGGGACAATTGTCTGCATGATGTGGGATAGAGTCAAGCTCAAAGTTTTGGAGTTTTTTGCATGCTGCTAGGAGTTTAACACCAGTTCGTTGTGTTGTAGTACAACCGCTACCAGCGCTATGGGGCCGAGGAATGCGTGCTGCAGATGGGAGGAGTGCTGTGTCCAAGCCCCGGCTGTGGAGCAGGTCTGCTTCCTGAGCCAGGGCTGAGGAGAATCGTGTGTGAACCAGGCAATGGAATAGGCTGTGGGGTAAGAACCTATGTTTTCCTTCTAGTGGCGTGGGAGATAACTGATATTGGACAACTAATGCTGAGACAAACGGAGAAAATGTGGTTGGCTTTTTTACCTTTTCCATCAGTGACTCTGAATTGCCCTTCATACCAGAGTGGGATAATGTAGCTCAATAAACAATTTAAATATAGCACAATGGCTTAGGAATGATGACTTCATCATGTAGAATGTGTCCATTCCATAATTCTGTGCTCTGTTTGGTTTTAGAAGTTGCTGAGTAGTTACAGTAAGAAATTGAACTGTGCAAATGAAAATCCAAATGCACTCTGACTTTCTTCTCCTAGCACTCATCTAAAATGAACAGGGTCTTAAGCAAACCATCCATTATCTTATTAATTTTTTTTTTTTACAGAAAAAGGAGAGATAGAATAGCCTGTTCATGACACTGTAATGACAATGCTTGTGCATGTTAAAATACATGATGAAAATAAATATAGAAATATTTTTCTTTACTCATAAAAATTGCTTTTAAGCAAGGGGAATGAACAATTAATGGTGGATTTAGGGAAATCAAAATCAGATTAAACTTGAAAATGTTTTTCTAAGAGATCAGATCATATGAACCCTCGACAGTTTTGGCATTAGAAAAAGTAAGTACTTTGCAAGAATCAAGCTTTGGGGAAAATAGATATACATAGAGACAGATCTATATATAAAAGAACCTATTAAATGTTCAGTCAGAGTGACTAACTGGTATTTGCACTATGTGACTCTTTCCATGGTTAGCATTGTGGCAGAATTCCATGAACACTATGAGAGAAGATAAAATATCTATATTTGTAAAATACTATGATTCTCTTTCTGCTGTCTTTCTTGTGGAAAATGCACTTTTTATTGCAGTTTTGATGTTGCCCAAACTGGTACCATGGAAGAATAATAGTTTACTGAACTAGGAAGTCACAGTAACTTGTCTTCTTTGTGTAGGTTAGCATCTGTCGACCTTGGTAAGATTTCCTATCTGTCCATGCAGGGGTGCATGTAAAATAGAGTACTAGGCAAATCCACTGAGCTGACATGGGGCTGTAAAAAAAGGCAGAATCTGGGAAAGTAATAAAAACCACAACTGCATAAACAAAAGGGAATGCCTCTGGATTAACTGTTAGGCATTGGTTTAAAAAGATAAAATCACGAATAATTTTTATTCAGCTCTCTGCCTTGACATGGTGAAAATCACACTGTATTTTTGCAGCTTCATTCATCATCATTTTGAATCTGCAAATGCCCTGTAAATAAAGTGTACGTAGCATAAAGGTTTGATGTATTGCCTGGTTTAGCAAACTGCTCTCTTTCCTTCTAAGGACTCCACACTGTGCTTGGTAGCAATCAGATCTGCAGCCTTGAGTGTAAGCTCACCCTTTGTTTTGAATTATGTGATGTCTTGAACATTACAGGGTACAATTCACTGAGGCTGAAATGAGAAGCAGGGGGCTGGTCTGTAAGCCAAATTTTGGTAACGGTAAGGCCCTTCCTCAAAATCTGTAATGGAACAGAGTGAAAATATATGCCTTCGAGTCTTTCTTTGCACCCTAAAAAATTATAACCTCAGGAAGGATTTGTCACAGACTTGCTGTGTTGAGGGTCCTAGCACTGAAATCAGATGCTGGTGATAGAGTTGGCTGAAGGTAAAGATCCACCTGCAAGGACACCAAGACAGTAAGAAAAGCTATTTATTTTTTCTCTATTTTATGTAGTCATTTTCAGTGTTTTCTATTCTTTAGCTAGGATGTGGTTTTTCCCAGTCAAAGCCTGACCTTTTTTAGTGTGAAGGCCTTCCACTAGTTTTTATGGAATCCAGGAAGATCCATTTCAGAGCTCAGCATTCCCCCATGAGTGTATGCATGATTTACAAGCTCAGAGAAAGGCCTGAGATGAAGAATGCCCCTATCATCTTTCCAAATAAAGGCTGCAAAAGATGTTTTGCAATATTTAACTTGTACAGCTTAGATAAGAAATACATTCTTGCTGAAGCTGGTAAGCAAAGAAATAAGGAAAGAGGTGAATCTGGAGATTCTTTATGAATGTCTGCATCATTTTTCAAGCTGTGCTTCAGTTATGTAGAGTCTCTTTTGGGGTATTTGAACCTCTGTGTTTGGTTCAAGTTCATATTGGTAACAGCAGAGGTTACATCCAACATCAGTGGTCTGTTATTCACACAAAAGCCCTTGCAGAGAAATAGTTGCCTTTTGAACAGAACAAATTGATTTCTCAGGTCTGAATTGGCATGTTAGGGTAGCTAACAACTCTCAAGTAGCTGAGGATTTTGTTTAGCTGATGAGATGACTAGGGGAGGGAGGAAGGACAGGCAGTCAACAGAAAGTCAAGACAGTGAATGAGAAGGGTTTTCAACAACGATTTTACAAAAGTAAAGGAACTAAGAAGCTAAAGGAACCAAAAAGAGATTAAGCTGGCCACTAAGGACTGAGGCAAAATAAATATTCCAATGTTCAGAGAGATTAGTATGGGAGGCAGTCCCAAATATGTCAGAACTATGATCAAAACTGAAGGAATAATGAAAAATGAAAAGGTGATCGAGCCAGGCTGGGATGCAGACATTTTGGTTTCCTCAGTTTCTTACTCTGTTATGTGGAATGAGAAACTAATCTCTTTTTGCAGAGGAACTGCCATTGGTATCAAAGATAAATGTGAATCTCCAGGAGAGTGCTTATCATTTGCTAAAAGGGCCTTTGGAAAAGTTAAAAGAGTGATTTTGCTTTCTCTCAGGAAATTTGGAAACAGCAACATGTAGGGGCTAGAAACAGTTCGGTAAATGCCTGTACAGAACTGTACCAAAACGATGAGGAAAGAGGTTTAAATGTAAGCATCTCCAAATGTACCCCTGTAGTCAGGCACTGCAGTCTATTCAAGCTTTCAGGCAAAAAAAAAAAGACAAAATGTTTATTTTGACTAAATAGTAGCATGCAGATATCCTGTTAATGATTATGGATGGTCTTTACCTAGAGCCATGTTGTGGCACCACTGACTCCACTGATGTCTGATCTTTCTTTTTTTATTATTATTATTAGCCATAAATCATTAATTGATTTACAAAAACTACCATTTTATTTTATTCTACCTTCATTACTATGCATCAGACCTGTGTTACTAACTTCTGTTGCTCAGCTATAAAATCTTGACATATTTAATACTAGAAAACAGCAACAAAACATAGTAGATAGTACATATTGTACCAGCTGGCCTAGGTACAGGAAAAGCTGTGGTAAACAAGACATACAAAAGCTTTATGCATAAAACATTTTTGTCTTGTTTTGTATTATACTGGCATATTATTCACTATACAATAAAGGAGTTAAAACCAGGTTAGAATGAGTCTTCAAAAGGAGCTATGCTATTTATTTGTTAAGAAGTGTACCTTGATTTTTGCACAGACAGCTCAGTTGCCTTGCAAAACGTTCCTTGTCAGTATCTTTCAGTATCAGTGGGATGATAACTGACTGATGTGTAACTGCATCCCAGATTTTGCTCCACAATGGTATGTTGTGCAGCAACAATGGCAAATGTTTTGCAGCATGCATTATCAGTTGACCTGTCCCTTGAAATGGGGTGAGATAAGAGATACAGAATAGTGAAGACAGAGCCTCTGCAGGTCTTTTCCCCGTAAGTTTCTTCATTCCTAGCATAGCATTTGTAAGCATAAAGAAGAATGTACTTCCAGATATTGTCTGGTTTTTGATAATCCCTTTCTAGGACACCTGACTGTTGAAGGTCCGTGGAGATCCTGAGATCACTCTAAACTATGCTAAGGTCTGGGTGACAATTTAAATGGTCTTAGGAATAAGCTGTCATCATTGACATCATCATTTTTTTTTTGTTCTTCTTTTAGATCCCCTAATGTGGAACTCCAATCTACAAGTGGGTACCCAAGTGTAGTGTATTAAATGTGCAATGATAAAGTAGACTTTGTAGTCTTGCAAAGGGAACACAAAATTTGGGGGTCTTTCATCTCTTTTACACCATATTTACTGTTCCATAAACATACTGCATTGAAGAACACCAAAAGATGTGTTTCCATCTAGGACAGGTGAAATTTTATGGCAGCAGACTACAAGAGGTCCCTGAAAAAAAATCAATAGCTATAAATACCATGTCTTCCTTATAAATAGAATTCCTAGGCTGTTGTATTACATAAAACAAAATCCCTAAGGCAATTTCACTCTACCCAGCAATTTTTTCTCATTGATTTCTTCTTGCATTCTTCTTCCATGGCTAAGGAAGCATATGTCAAAAGCAATTGAACCATATTTGTAGGATTAATAATTGTCTGCCTTTTCAGAAAGCTTAATAGAATAGAGGACGCTCTAAAATAGTTACATGAGAAGTGCACTACATATTCCTGTTATTTGCAATGTTGGGTTTTTTTATAATTCATCGTGTGTTCATGCATGTCCTAGCAGATGCATTTCATCTTCAGTAACATCTTTGTTAAGCCCAGTAATATGTATGTAGGCAACCCCCAAACTATTGGAGAAGATCTTTTGTCTTGATGACACAAATCTGAATTATAAAAATTCCAAGCAATGAGTTCTTACCCACTTAATTCTGATAATTGAAATATTAGTTGTGTATGTCCTTCTAAACTTCTGGAGCAGGGTTGTTTAATTTAGGCTTTTATATATTGGTTGAAGTGATATGTGAATGCACCTATACTTCCTCTGGAATCTGAACTAGCTTGCAAATACTGCTTCATGTATGTCAAAGTGCACAAGAGCTTTTGAAGTAAAAAGCAGTTTCCACATCTGGAAGTTATAAGTCTTTTATTGTGAAGTTCGGGTTTAATGCAATGCATTGTCATGATCAACTTGGACTTTCTTTCTGCAATTTCTCTCCCTTTCGAGTCTGGTTTTATCATATTATTCCATATACATTGCCTGATCAAAATTTTTGAAAGCCTGACTAACCTCAAAGACTTTATTTTCAAACAAAGATGTAGGTATGAATTTGTAGTTCAGGCCATGTGCTTTGTTTCTTTACTAGTAGTACCAGGAGAATCTCCAGTGTATGTAAAGAGAAAATAGGCAACATTTAAAATAATTTGAGATATAAAGATAGTCAAGATGAGTAGTGGTAATTCAAGAAAACCTTTGAAGGTACTTGCACTGAAAAAAATCTTTTGAATTTTAAAATCATATTAATAAAATGTCATGGATGAAGAAGAGCTGTGTGTACAATGATCTGAATTTTTCTCTTAGTTTTAAGACAGGAATGGAAGTTGAAGCAGAAGCAGAAAATAGAGGCTCCAAGGTTTTGAAAAAGAGGAAAAATTCCGAAAACAAAATACCTTGAGACCTTTATGTCATTTGCAAAACACTAAAATGGAAATAGGAGATTGCTGCTATCTAGTAGCCATCACAAAATTGAAGGGTTACTCCTTGTTATTACATTTCAGGTATCTGTCCTTGTTCCATATGTCACTGAATTTTTGCTTTTAAGAGAATTCACCATAAAGGTGTGACCATGGAAAAGGTAATAGCTGAAGATATTGCTGTGATTAAGAAACCAGCTCACAGCAGGAGTGTTTCATAATGTTGTATAGGGAGTGTTTTCAAGGGGAATGAAAATGAGACAGACATTTTCTATTATTGCTAAATGCTGAGTTGCTAGCACTGCGCCACAAGCTCTGAGCAGTAATCATGTACTGCTTTCTTCTATTGAGTGGGCACTCTAGCCTTCAGAAAGTGGAATTCCATCTTGTTGACACATTATGCTTCAGTGGCTGAGCAAGTTGTTTCATTGCTAAAATATGACAGGCTGACCAAAATTCTTTTTGGATTTGTGGACTTTTCTTTTTGTACTGTTTTACATGGGTTAAAATTAACAGTAAAAGCATGAGGCTTTTTAGGATGTAGTAGAATGTTAATGTTTTAATAAAGTGTTTACCACAGAATTGCCCTGTGAAATTAACCAGCTATATATTGCTGCCAAGGTGCCTTATTTTCATTGCCTGTATCTTGCAGTGCAGGGCAATTCATTCATCTAGTAACTGATATGAAACTCAGCTGTTAGCAGCGTGTGGATAAAGCAATCTAAAGAATGTTTCCATTTTTAATAATATGGATCACATTAGTTCATGGGACTAGCAAAAGAAAAATAAATACTTTGTATACAGAAAACAAATCAATTACTCACACTTGGTTTAATAGCAGAAGAATAACTACTTTTTCCTTTACATCCCAAATCATGAAGTACTAGCTGGAAAAATATTGTTAGAAAAAATGTGAGTCTCTTCCACGCTATGTGAGCTAGAAATGAAACTTCATTAGTTTTGTCTGCTAGATTTCCAGAATATTTTGGGATTACTCATATCATGTGATAAAAATTCTGTATCCCTTGATTTATGTAGGTTATGGCTTTTACCTGATTTCTGCCTCATGCAGGCATCTGGAAAATGGCTTTGTACATTTACATTGCAAATTGAAAGTGCAGTGTCTTCAGTTATTTTTGCTTGACTTGTTATTCTTTGGCCTATCTAGTAAAATTTAAAACCATTTATAATCTTTCATATGTGTTCTAAAACAGGATCAATAAAGCAGAGAAAAGAGGTAGTTACCCAATAAAAGGATGGAAGATGATGGTCTCTGTAATCTAGAGATATCACAGATATAAGAATAACACTTTATTTGAGTCAGGGAAATTGTATTAGAGAAAACTAGGATAAAATCAAGTTCTTCCTTGTAAAGATTAATCAAAACTGGACACACAGACCTGGGAATTAGAGACAATAAAACTGATGCCTGTGAATGTAAACCAGCTCAGACTGGGATTTGTCTTGCAGAAGATACGTTGTCCCAGTGTAACCAATTTGTCTGAAATAGGAATGAGCTAAAGTTGCAAGCATTTGAGACCCATTCTAAATTAAGGGCTGAGATAAAATAGCAGGTGGGTTTAAAATCACATCAGTAGTTGATTTTAGGATTTATCAGCTAACTCTTAGTCCTTATAAACTGTTAGACCAAACAATCCCTGGAAGGGTGACAGTGGTTTCCATATCAGAGATACCATACACTCGACTTTGTCACTTGTTCAATATTTAGATTGCAGAACCAAAGATGCCTGGGCTTCCATTTTCTTCACCTGTGGAAAGAGAACATTTTTCAATAGATGCAATTCAAAAATGTGCATAATTTAAAATATCCACAGCTTACTGTAAATTGATTTTAGCATATAGATGTGGAAAAAGACCTCAAGAAAAAGTACCTTCTCTGGAGATATTCCTGGTTTTAGGTACCCATTGAGTATATCATGCTCTGATGCTCAGGTCAGGATAAATTGATCACTGAATTTGAACGAAAGACAAAATTTTCTCTCAGGGCTTGTTGTCAGAGACTTGATATTCTATGCAAGAGTTGGTGGATAAGCTAAATACCATCTTCAGGAATCTGGGGGGCATTTCTCACCTAGAAATTTCTTGTTATTTGAAGAGCCACAGGCTTTGATGACATCTTTGTCTATTTTGGACTATGCCTGTGGCACAGAACAGTTTAGTCTCTTGACAACTGCAGTGCTCTTGTCTAATTAAAGTAATTGGGCTCCATGTAGCAGTATCTGGGTGATAATGGCTTATGATGCTCAGGAGATTATATTAGATGAACTCATAATTCTATCTAGTCTTAAGTAAGGAAGCTTATGACTGGAGAGAACTTGCAGCTGCTTTTTTCTTACTACTCATCTCCTCTTCAATGAAGTGCCTAGAAATATGTCTGACAATCAGGGGACAATGTATTATCATGTGGCCCATCAGAAAAGACATGGAGTGCAAAAATCAGAAAGAAGGAAAAATAAACTGTAGGAATTGCCCGTTAATTCTGCACGTATGAAAAACACAGCTCTGTCTTCTGGCCTCATATTTCACTTACATACAGGATAAGATTATTCTCCCCTACTAGATAGAAAGGAGCACTTTGCACATGATAGAAAAGTGTAGCCATTTTAAATCAACCTGTACTTCCTTCTGCTAATAGATTAAAAAGTCCTGGTTGCTGCTGCCTGTCCCAGACCACAAGAGGTGCTTGAACTTTCCTGCTTATACTGACTGCAGTTTCATAATCAGTAAGACAAATACAAATTAATTTCTAAATTATCAGAAATAGGTGTTAGTGGAAGATTTGGTATGAATAAACAGATCTATCACTGAGTCACTGGAGAGGGAACAATAATGCAATCAGGACAGGATGGGCTGCTTGAGAATGGCAGCCACAGAGGGGAGGATTCTAATTGTGCAAGAGGCTTATTTGAACAATCTTCTAAAAATTTTCTGTATTTGAACAGGAGAGAAACATGGGCTGAATACAGGAAATCACTTATAAATGAAAAGGAAAATAAATACGAATCAAATAAGCTTATTTATTGCCTTTCACATGAAGTTTCATACAAAGACCTCCTGAGGCACTTTGGATTATATAATTGCATTATTGTAAAAAAACAGGAGGTGCTTAATCAATGAGAAATGATGGAGTAAAGAGCTACGACCAGAACAATAAGACCTTAGATTGCAATGAATCTATTGACTGGCATTTTTAGCTAAACCAGGATAAAAATTCAAAGTTCTGAATGTTAAAGAAGAATTGTCCTCATTATGTGGCTGGTAAAATTCTAACCTGTAGCCCAATTCAGAAGTAAATCAGAAGAGTCATAAAGTGAGCGGCTCACACAGATCCCGAAAAAACATTTCTTTCTACTGCTTTTGTGGCACTTGTAGTCTTCATGTTGTTGGATGTCAGAGTAAAAAAAAAAAAATTAATAGAGATTTGGGGTTTAAGTCTATTCTTTGCAAGTATAAACACGAAAACCAGTAGTTTGTGTCAGTTTGGAACTTACAAAGAATGACACTTTTTTTACTGAAAGGAGTATTTCCAATTAAAAATGTTTGCAAGTTTTTGTATTTCTTTATTAGCTGATCAAAGAAATGCCCAAAGAGTGTATTTCTCAACTTTATTTTGACTTCACAAATACATCAAGTCTCTGCTGGTCAGGCACACTTTTGGTTCATTTTTTCAAGACTACAACACCATTTTTCATCAGGAGGGCATAAAATGATAGCTTACAAGACTGTGAAAGTCTTTGTGATAAAAAAAAGGAATGGCACAAAATGCAGAGTACAAGCATACCATAGGGATGGTATTGTGCACTGACATTTTCCTGAAGAATATTTCTTTTGTAATGGCAAACAAGATGCTGTGCAAAGCTTCCCAGTGCTCCTCTTGGGTTTACATTTATATAGGGTTTCCCACTGAATCTTTAAGGAAAAGCTTTTTCAAACACATTACAGTTACAATAGTGTGTCTGTGGAATGAAGTAAAGCTACTCCTTTTCATTTCACCAGTACAAGAGAAATGTTTCTTTTTCATTGCACATGTTGCATCACTTCTCTGTACTATAGAGAATCTGGATTCACTGAACACTGAAATGCATCTCTGTGGGCTATGCTTCATGAAGAGTGGGATGAAATTGGCATTAAAAATATTTAAAATATGGCTAAATGTATTTCTCATACAAAAAAATTAATAGCTTTTAAAAATAAAATTAAGTGGAACAGAGTTATTCTGACATCAATTCATTCCCTTACCACTAGTATTTCAGTAAGGTATTTAATAATGATGTCACATGCAAAACTTTATTATTTCAAAACCATTACAAAGAGATAGCAAAGCCACCATTCTACAATCAAAGCTGATTTTGAAGTGCTGAAACAAAGCTGATTTTCAATTATCAGAGTAAAAAAAAAGTGTTGGAAAACTGTCTTGATTGCTGCAAAACTGCTGTCTTTTCAAGTTGGATAATTCAAAACAAATAGATGATTCTTATGAAGCTTCAAACAAAAATCCCTTTCTAACAAAGCATAAAAAACACTCAGCCTGAAAGAGATAATCTCAGCAAAGTTATAAGCTTCTGAAAGTGAGTTTAGAATAGAAGTTGCATCTCAACTTTAACAATTGTATTAAGGTCACTAAGGTATAAAAAAGGGAGTAAAGAAAATGCTGCAAAGTCAAGGGCAAACTATGAAAATAAAATAAAATGAAAATATAATGACCAAATTAAATAAAAGACATCTCTTACACAGTAATAACATTCTGAATAAAAAGCAAGGACATAGATTTGGAGAACAGTGACCAACTGTAATTCGGTGGGAAATAGTAGAAAACCAGAATGCAGCGTGTGCTCATAAAACCCTTATGAGAGAAAGAAGAAAAGTAAAAACTCTGATAAGGATAATATAATATGTCTTTGCATAGAGGCCTTGACTGAGGGCAGAAAATCGTGGGTGGATAACCAAGACTCAGTTAACTCTATTTTATCCTTATATTTCTCAAAAATTAAATAATTCATGCCACTCTTTTTTTTTTACAAAATCTCTCACATTATATTGGCTGACAGTCACTACCTTGGTAGCAAATCTATTCCACTGACACTTAAATGGCATAAGTGAAGAATAAAGGCTTAAAAGTACTGGTGGCTCACTTGTTCAGACTAAATTAAGTGAGCAGTAAAATAGGCTGGTAAAACTGGGCCTTGTTTCCCTTAAGAAATATCAAATTGCAGTAATAAGTTTTGTATATATCGCTGTCATTTTTATGCCTGTGAAAATGCTCACATATGTAAAATCAAATAATGACATTGATAAGTCTCTTAAGCACACCTGAAATAATTATATTAAAAAACATTGACTTTCAGACTACCAGTCTAAAGCCAGTGTTTGTTATTAAGTAGCGTCAATATAGTCTGCAAACAAAAAATGGGTGTGAGGCATGTTCTACAACATTATCACACATAAAGAAAGCTTGACAAGAATTTGTTTTCTACTTACTTTCCTCTTCAAACTAAAATTGATGTAAATTTTATTCCCTTGTTTTATTTAGGAAACTTCTTGTATGTCTCCTAAACCTGCTTTGTGAAATTCTTTCATTTTTATGGTAAGGATACTTATGTTTAAATCTAATTGAGCAGCATCATTATGGAAAAAACAAAATAGTTGAATACACCTGTTGTTGGTATAGGCTTTCAGTGACGTTTGACCTAAATCAGAAAGCTGAAATCTTAAAAATTGCCAGGAGGTTGAAACTGAAATCCACAAGTGGAATCTTCTCCACTGGAGATGGAGGAGGAGTAAATAGGAAAGGCAACAAGGAGCTAACCTTAAGGTGAGGTCTGTGAAGATGTGATGGGAACTTACTGATCATTCAAAATTCTCACTGAAGCACCAATATATTCACTCCCTCTCTAGACTCAAAGAGTGAGAAATTGCTCCTCTATTTTGTGGGAACTGTCTGGAAGGAGACAACAGGAACATTAACTTGTCTCCTCTGCTGAGAGATGTGGCTTTATGTGAGGTGGTACCACACCTCTGGTTGGTTGTATGATCCCTAGTAAGCAGATTGAGATGGAGAATACCTGATAGTAAGGGGAATGGATTCTCCAGAGATCCCAAGCAGGGTCTGAAAATGCATATTCTGTAAGGAAAATTTAGAACTTATTACATCCTTTGATGGATGGCTCTGGCATAAAAGAATAAATGTATAGATGAGAATATGTGTGCCTTGGCTTCAGGTATTCAGGATTATGGGAAACTACCTGCCACACCTTTGTGTAAATGAACATGGAATTGGGATGGTAACCTGAAGCAGAGGGTGATATCCCTGCCCATGGCAGGGGGGTTGGAACCTGCTGATCTCTAACATTCCTCCCAACCCTCACCACTCTATGGTGTCATGGGCTGTGTGTAGGAGTTGCAGTGCGTGGCTGTGAAAGGAGCAGGGGGCAGCTGCCAGTGTGTACAGAGTCTGTTAAGTGGGTGAAAGCTTCACAAAGATGTGTAAGCACCAACTGTACCAAGAATGGCCTAGCCACACGACCGTGGTATTTTACATGAGTTCCTGGTCATTGCAGAATTTTTTTTGTGAATGTGTACTGATTATAGCAAATTTTGTGTTTGCAAGTATCCACGGGTATCATATTTTAAAATCCTTTTACACTGACAGGAAGCTTTTTCTGGTTACCTAAAGTAGTTACCAAAAGCTATTTGGGAAATGTTTTGGATTTGGAGGTGGAAAAAAATGTGGCTTCCAAACTGTAGGATTGCTCTGAGCTAGAAACCCACCACATCCTGCTATGAGAAGAGTGACAACAACTGGTAATTGGCGAGTTCAATAAATCAAAGAGGAAATAAACTGTACGATAAATGTACAATGAAATAACAGCTTTTATATGCTGCTGGGGTTCTCACCAGTGGTGTTTTCATAAAATGCATCACAAGCTTTCAGTGTTCAGGGAAACACATTACTGTTTTTGAATTGTTTTTATTATAAGCCATGCAAATAGTGTTTGTCCCAGTGGGGTGTGACATTAATTATTAGCAAAAGATGTTTTGCATTATTTCAGTCCACACAGAAGGAACAGTTTAGTCTTTATTTTCAGAGTGTGAAATATAACTATTCAAAACTACATTAAAAAACATTTAACCCATGCAGAGTATTCATGCTGAAGAGGTGACACATGGCAGAAATGAATTGCCCTAATAACATTTGCAAATGTTTTGTGGCTGCAAAAATGTTATCAGTGTAATTCAAACATGTTCCTTTTCATTATGCTTCATAAAAAAACAGTACTTAAATTCTTTTGTATGGGTGACCAGTGATCAAACCCTGAAATAAAAAAATTTTGAATCTTTTAGAGATAGATTTTTTTTACAATAAGTCCCCTAGATAAAGCAAACAAAAAAATCAGTCAAAACATACTTCTGCAAGAGAGGCAAGAGGAAAACAATGATGGGTGAAAGGTAGTAGTCTTCTCTAACTAATAAGAAATCAGTTTTAGGCAGAAGTGAGGAGCTAATAAGTCAGTAAAGAAATCATAAATTCACAGTGGTAAACTATCTCAGTGTAAAGGAGGAGTAGGAAAGGTGAGGAGAGACCAACTTGCTTTAAAAATGATCTTTCTATCACCTGAAAAGTAAGAAAGAAATGAATGCAAAAGTTAAGCAGGTTGTACCATTTTGAACAGCTAGAACAGGAGACACACAGGGGCTGTCAGAAAGTGCAAGGTGTGAAACAAAATATTTTTAATATAAAGCCTACCAACGAGTATTCAGAACACTTTCCATAAAGAAGTAAGAGAAACAGTAACATGGAAGATCAAGGAAGCTTTTATTTGGCTTGTCATTGAGAGGAATCTGCATCATTAAAATTCTCCAAGAAGGCAGAAGTGTTTACTTTTATGTTTAAATCTAAATTTAAAAGGTCAAGCCTGCTTAGATGTTTAGCAGAGCTAAAACCAGTGAAATAGAATTAAAAATATCCACTACAGTGGGGAAAGGAGAGCATAAAGATATGTTTTCAAATCCACTTGCCCTGATGAAATTTTTTCTTGTAGGAATGGCTGAAGAATATCCTATATATTAATCATCGCTTCTAAGAACAGGGTAAGAAAGATTTTTAAAAGGTAAAAACATGAAATCTGTGTCTAAAAAGAGGAAAAAACATCATAATCTGAGACTTACAGACAAGTGATTTTGAACTCCTGAGGAGAAATTGTAGCAAATAATTAAACTACTAGTAATAAGAAAGAGGACAAAAAGTCTCAGGAAGTTTGGACATAGCAAGAGTTTATCACATCAATCTAACTTATTTTTCCAGAGTAACAGGACTTGTGAATAGGAGAGAAGTAGATGATTTTTTTTTAATTGAATCCATCTAAGCTTCTCACGTTGTTTCATATAAAATTCGCAAAGGTGAACTTGGAAATACAAGACCAGATGATAATTTCATTAGGTGGATATATAATTACTTGGAAAGGTGTGTGTAAACTATTTATCAGCATTTCACAATTAAAGCAGAGAGTTACTTCAAATCTGTCCTGAGGTTGATAGGTTTTCATATTTTCTCCGATGACTTGATTAGTAATTATAGAGTAAAGTTATTAAATTTGCATAGGCTATGTAGCGGGGTACAGAAAACAGCTTGGAATTCAATAGTAATTCAGTAAGAATAAATGTAAAGTGTCTATACATAGACAAGTACAAACTGTATGTTAAAAGAAAAAAAAAGCATAAGGAGACAGCAACAGGGCAAAAGATGATCTGGGAGCATGACCTGATCTTGAGTCAGTGATGTGGTAGTGTAGAAAAGGCAAATGACGGGACTGTCACAGTAATTATTTCTCCTAATCCAAAATAACACAGCAAGGGAACAAGAACAATGGCCCTGTTTTATTTTCTGATGTTATTGTTCAGTAAAGAAGGAAGATGTCCATTTTAACATGCTTCTTATTCCAAGAAAATGGCCTTTTTTATAGCCTCTTCCCATTCCACTTGGTTTGGAAGACAAATTGGTGAAATATGCCATCAACAACTTTCTCCATAGCTGCTTGATTCTCTGCTCATTCCAGTCTGTATCAGACTTTACTCTAGAAATACTGAGTCCCAAATAAAAGCCATCTGAAACAAATAAAATCTAGTAAGTGCAATATTGCAGAATGCCTATATGCTGTCAGCAACTAACATGCATAAACCTAAGGAGAGCTGATACCCGTGGAGTCTTTCTAAATACTGCCTTACAGAAAGCCAGTCCTAGCTCAGAGTCATATTAGTTCTTTCATCTCTCTTGTGAGTTCCCACTGCCAGGATTTGATTAGATAATCTTTTTTCCTTCAAATAGCCAGCTGCTTATGGAATGGCAATGCTGATACTTCATGATAACCCTAGCCACTGTGTATAGAAACACTGTGGACATTTTATGAGAAAAGAAACATTTAACTTAACCTTTAAAAATGAAATCTATCTAGTTCATACAGTCCACAGTTTCAGAGCTCCCAAATGTTTGATCCATCTCCCAGTTCTTTGAACAGTCTAGAAATGGCATAGGAAAGTCCACACTGTAACTGGTCCCATTCAGTAACTAATTTGATTGAAAATGTTCATGGAAATTTTGGAACTTGAGGCATAGCATTGTGTAAAAGGCAGGAAATTGTCCATCTTCCTGTCTTATTTCTCTTAGCAAAGGTCATTCACATTTTGTGCCACATAAATCTTGCAATTATTTTATTGTATTTCCCCTTGAGTGCATGCTAAAGTATGGATGCATGAGAGCTCCAGAAACCTATTTATGCATGATAGTTCTTTAGTGCTATTTTCTTCTCTGTCCTTTGGACCATCTTGTTCCTCGTAGGTGTCTTTCTCAGATTTAAACATGCATAGCTGTGCTCTGGTGTGTGTGTAGGTGCCTGTGGGTTTTCCATGCCTTGAATTCTATCATTTGTCTTGTTTTCACCCTTTCCCCCCTTCCTTACCAATTTCTATAAAAAACTACATTTGAAGTAAAGCCTCCAGAGCTTTTATCAAGCAAGTGAAGGAGTATTTCAGTTTGTCTTTTTTAGGTATTTTCAACTAATTCTGTTTTAAAACAGAAAAAGACCCTCAATATTTATTTGGCAAAATTTCATGTGTATCTTAAATCTTTTGGGTACAGTTGGATTCACTTAATTCCCTCCATATTTTATTTCTAATATATTGGTTTGTCAGCACTTAGATATTCATGTAGCATTTCTATTTCTTGTGTGTATGTGTTCTTTTGTCTTTCTTTGTGTATGGTTTATTTTCTCACCTTGTACAACCCTCTCAAATGCAGCATTTACCTCAAGTATTATTATTGTTTTTAAATAACTCTGTTCCTGCTGCATTAATTTCTGGAAGACATTTTTTCACACTTTCTCCATTTTATCTTTTTTGTTAAGATTTACCTGTGAATTTACATGGAGAACAGTGCCTGCATATACACAATTCAACAAAAGTTGCATTTTGGAATATTAGCAAGCAGCAGAGAATTCATTCATTTAAAGGAACTCCCGTGTAACTGTGCTCTCTCTGGCACTTTACTAGTGTTATTTCTTTTTGTGAATTGCATAATCCTTTTCATAGGCCTTCCTTTTTATTTTAGAATTCAGTGAACAGTTGCAATGACACCTTTTCAGGTTTTTTTAATATATTGCTGCTTTTCAGGCTTCTGCAGCTAAACCTTTCCATTTCAATACGTGGAGAAGATGAGTAAGGAAAAGTATTAGGCTTTTAGGAGTGGAATAGTGTTCATATATGAATTTTCTTGTCATGTAAGGCTTATTCAAAATAGTCACTCAAACCAGATTAAAAAAAAATTTGACAATCAAGTTCAGCCACGCCTTTTATTTAATCTGTTTTTGTTTTGAAAGTATAGGACAAAGCCAAAGGTATAGCCAAAGAGAAGTTATTATAAATGGAAGTTGCAGAAATTTTGAGTGACAGCCATCAGGATACACAATGTAATTTTCAAAGTTTCTTCAATAATTTAAGAAGGTGGTTTTGTACATGTGCAGATAAGATACCTGTGACCAGTTAATAGAAATTGCCCAGAAATATTAAGAGCAGGAAACCCGCTTTATCTTACTTGTACCACAACAACTGATCTCATTATAAGCTAGAAGTGCACTTTAGAATTGAGTAAAATTCTTAGGTTTTGTAGGGACTTATACATTTGACCTACCTTAAAAAGCATATTAAAGCATGTATTTTTTAGAAAATCTGAAAAAAATTTCATTTGGTTCCCAAAGGATGATTGTGTGGCTTGCAAGCATTATGCCTGTAATACAAACTTAGCTTCTGAAAACAAATATGTTATTTAACACAATTATGTCACATTGTGATTATTTCTGGTGAAGTAGTTGTGACTGGTATTTTAAACTTGAATCATCAGGCAGATGGCAAAAGCTAATGGGATGCTTAACTGGGATTCCGTTTTGCCCTAACGTCACTTTTAGCATTGACTACTTCCATTCTTCTGGACATCTGCTGTGTTTGATATTCTAAGCAGTTCACAGTAATTCCAATTTCTTAATAATGACAACCCCTCCTAGCATGTAGTTTTCACTCAGCTAAGCAGCATCTTTTCTAGAGAATTATTAACTGTTCATATATGGCTTTTTTTAGATCTGATCTCTCCAGACTAGTTTTGGAAAGCTTTGTTCCTTTGTACTCTTTTAAACCTGAAAACATCATGTGGTAAAGAAAAATGAAAATGGACATTGAAAAGCCAGAGATTCCTATTTCTATCTTGCCTTTTGATTAAAAGCTAATAATTTTTTCAAAGTAGCAAAGGCTACCCGTTCTGAACATGATAGGCAGAGTCAGATCAAGCAAGTAGGTTATCTAGTTCAGTTACACCACCATGTAGCACACTTTAACTGCAGCTGTCATGTCTCTGGAACTTGTACTGAATTGCTTAGCATTTGATTGCGGATCAAGGAAATGAAATTAGTGACTAATAAAGTGTGCAGTGAACAAGACTAAAAGACAGGACAGGAGTAACTTCATGAGTTAACATTCTGGTTTCACTCACACAAGTGAGCTCTGTAAACAGCTACAGAAATAAGAATGGCACAAGATCATTCCACTAAAATACTATTCATGAAATTTACAATTCCTCATTTAAATTGTTAGAAATATTCTGTAAACATTTCTTGAAAATTTTCTAAATTATTTCATTTATCAATGTGAGCCTGTCTGCAAAGGGAATTGGAAGATTTTTTTCTGATGTCATGACTTATTCCACCACGCATTTGGAGTGAGTACCACTTTGATTTGTTTACTCAGAGAGCTGTTTCATTCCATGTGCTTTGAAGCAATAGTGAAAAAAAACTGGCAGTATCAGCTGTGTGGTGTTGTCTGTCATATATAGTGTTATTTTGAATGTGAAGATTAGTCAAGATTCAGGAAAGTGGTAGTTGCTGCTTATCCTAGAATGTTTTAACAAGCAACTGATTGGTTTTCTTACACAAAAAAACAATTTGAAGAAGAGCTGAGCAGAGCTCAGAGGATATAAAGCAAATGTCTAGACATTTCCCTACTAAGAAGGAGGTTGTTAAGTTTTATGGTGTAATTTCACAGGTGCTTAATTTTGTAACTTCTAATATTTGGATGGGGGGGGTTAAATTAATATTGCTCTCATAATCTTCATAGTGCTTTGGGGCTTGGGGAAGAAGGGGTTTCTTCCAAACACTCACTACTTCCACAAACCTGTCTTCTCTCTCTACCCGCCATCAATTTCAAGTTATAGAGCCCTGAATGACACCATCTGACTAACACATGTGACACGTGGGAGACCAGAAACAACTTCCTGCAGCCAAGCTACCAGTAGAGCCAGGGAATCCCATTTTTGGCATTGCAATCAACAATTATCTACATCTTCTTTCTTCTCAAGTCACAGCACAGATCTCTTGCATCATAGGTTGGCTGTACAATGGGCTTGCAATGTATATCGACACCAGAACATCCAGCCTTCTATTTCTTTGTTGTTTTGAATAAGAAAATTGTAAGAATGGGAAATTGTAGTCAAGAGGATCCCCTGTCCAATTATATGCCTGACAAAAGTGTTTGGCCCTGCCCTGCAGCTGTAGGTTTTGTCAGTAACAGTTATTGAAACATCCTAGAGTTGGTTCTAGAACTGGCGAGCTGCAAACCAAATAATAGCATTATTTGTTCCTGTGCATACCATCTGCATATGGAATGCAGAGCTCCAGTCAGAGGAAGAACCTTGGGGCAGGCCCCCTGAAGACAGAGGACAAAACTTACCCTCAGCACTTCTGGGAAATGCCATGCTCACTGAGAAAGTACAAAGTGATATATCTAGAGTTGGCCAAGTCTTTCTCAAGAAGCAAATCTCCCTGTGATGTCTTCCTGACACCGGTTAGACGTGTGGACACGTGATGTAACTCTACACCGGCACCAAGGGGCACGCACTGGTGTGCTCAGGGGAACATTTTCAGAACATTGGGCCTGCACTGGTGATGGAAGCATTTCAGATAACAGTGTACTTGTGATGGATAGTTGATCAGGAAATAACTTTTTCTAAAGAATCCTTGTGATCAAGATAAGGGGTCATAACTTTGCTTTATCATAGAGGAAACGCTTCTGTTTGCCAGTTAAGACGCATGTTTGCTTACTCCCTTTCTCTCATGGTCATCCCTAAGTCCCTTCCAACAGCCCTAAGTTTTTGACTTCCATCTGAAACTGCCTTAAAAGGTAGTCTGACTGAAATGCCACTTAATCCTGACACATCTTCCTCAGACTTCAAGGAAGTTTTCTTCCTAAAGAGACAGTCAGATTCAGAAAAAGTCTTGTTTTTCTCTACAGATAGTTGTGGAGACCTTGTCCCGCTATAGCACATACTGTTTTCAAAGTATGACATGTTCAAGTTATTCCCTCCTAAGAATTTGCTATGGATTGCAATGAAGACTGGATTCTGCAAAAATAAAGCATGTTTTACAGATTTTAAAAGCATTCATTATCAAAAAGTACATACTAAAATTTCTATACTTTCCCTGTTTCTTAGCACTATTACACTGTTATGCTAGACAGCTGTCTGAACTAGCTACATTTTTGTTCTGAAATTTGCCTCCACCTGAAAATGAAATGCCTGCAACCTATTGTTATTCCTGTCTCCTCAAGGACTTCTGTCTCTTCTTTCCCTGAAAATTTTGCTGCAGTTCTCTAGAGATATGAAAGGCCTTTGAATTGAAACTGATGCTCCTAGACAGTACAATGCTGTTGTCATCTATGCATTTACATTTTCCGTTCTCCTTGGCTTGGCTATTTACTAGAAATACCAGCTTTCTATAGCCTTAAGACAGAAAGAATGTCTTACACTCTGTTCTTCTAGAAGCTGTTGCTATGCCCTGTAGGGCATCCTAACTGTTGTCCTAAATTGAGATGACAGTGTTGCTCATATTAAATTGCCTTCTTGCTTGACTTGGCATGCTGGGATCCATATCTATTAATGCAGGAGTGTCCAAATGTCCTGCTAGGAAAGCAATTTGTTCCTCAGTAGGGTGTCAGGAAAGCAGCTGGTCTAAGAAACTATCAGAGGTGATGTTAGGGGCAAGTTGTGTTTTTCTTGATTTAATGGAAATTTTTTACTGATCCATCTCCTTGCCTGTCCCCACCACTTGTCAACAGGGCAGCACATATCCATCTTCAGCCATCTCCTATCCCTCCCAACAAGCCTGTCATAACTCTCTTGTGGAGAGACAGGCTTTCACACAGCCTGAGCCTCATAATAGACACTTCAACAACAGAAAACATGTTATTAATGGATTTTTTTTTTTAATGCCCTGCAGAGACACTATTTCAGAACATTCTTGCTAAGTACAAATTTTTAAACCTTCACTTGGAGAAAGAGACACTCATAAACTGAGCTTTATTTTTGTCCCTCTTCTCTTTTTGCACACGTACGGTAAAGTACTTTTAACCCCTTGAATAACTTTTTATCAGTTTGCCTTTTTTTCCATTTATATTCTAAATTAGATTTTAAGTCAACTAATGAAAGAGAAATGTGAGTTTTCTGGAGCCTCATTCAATGGCTTATTAATGTTAATGTATGTTAACTTTTGTTTGAAATAATTATTATGGGGGTGAATACATTTATGAAGCTATGGTTGTGGCAGAAATAATTTTCTGGTGATTTTAAGAGGAAGCAGAGTACCAGTAGGGTGTAACAGCCTATATCTTTAGGTCTGTAGTTGCATCATGATATAGACAAGTACGACATGAGCTGTATGATACAGTTTGCTAATAAAAAAGGGGCATGCATGTTAAAGCATACTTCTCAATTAGGTCTGCTTGAAAAGTTCATGAGGGCTGCACATAACTGTAGGAAACCTCCCTTAGAGACCAAGATCATTATGTCATAGAACAAAACAAGTACTGTCAACAAATTCTGGAAGAAGGAGCATGTAAATGTTCAGTGAGAGCTAAAATCATTTTCTTTCTAAGATGCAACAAAATAGTTTCAACTCTCAGTGTAATGAATTTCAGTAAAGAAAACAGCCTTAACCTTAGCTTACTTAATTGTGCCTCTGTGCTTCCAGATGTCCCTTAGGACTGCAAAAGCCACATTATTTTTCAGAAGGTAGTTGCTGAGAAATAGTTTTTAAGCATTAAATGGGTTGTCAGGTTTTAGTTTGAGTTGAACCAACCTAGGACATGCCCAGGATATGTCAACTATATTTTTCATTTTACTTTAAACAGCCACTTATGCTATATGTGTTCTGAAATAAATCAGTGCGGCTTCTAAATCCTTCCCTGCTACCTCTTTTAATTTTCAGTGTCTTTCTGAAATTTTTGAAATTGGAAATTCAAAAATGGAATAAGTTTTAACTACCACAGTTGACATTGAAAATGTAAGTACTCACATTGAACTGGCCATACTTTTTCCTGATATCAGTGAGAAAGGTTTGCTTGATTTTACTTAGAATATAGCTGATATCGTGGTATGAAACTGTTGTAGACCTTCAGCCTGTAGCTTAGCAAAATGGATAATGTGGTGCAAGGTAGGAAGAACCTTTATTTTGTCAAGGAAGAATGAAAAGTTAATTTTACAATTCATTCTGATCACATTGAAAAACTCTTTAAAAAGCACTATGTAATCTCCCTAAAGTCCCCTAGTGCTAACTCACCATTATTTAATCCATAAAATGCAATTTTTTTTATATTAAAGGTTAACTTTTGAAGCACAGAAAAAAGGGATTTTAATGTGATATTTTTATTTAAAAATTTTTAGCCATCTAATTTTAAGATTTGTTAGTTCATTTCCACCAGCAGATTTCATATCAGTGTCTTTTTTTTAATTTGACACATATTTTCCATAGTAGGGTCATTATAAAAATACCAAACGTTACCAAATATATAATTTAATCTATAGGTTGCTATATTTTTAAAAAACTTTATTTTCGAATGTGATACGGACATTATAGGGTTGAGGTTTTGCCAGCATTTACCTGCTGTCCCCTGACAGAATCCTGTCATCTCCAAGGTCTGGATCTAGGATTAATATTTTGGCAGGGCTTAATTTCTGATTTAGCTGACTCACAGCTAACTCAAAATTACTGTTTACAGGTATCCTCTTGGAGTTGTTTTCCAAATACTGGCAGATGGTTTTTTCTTCTTTCTGCCTATAGATGCTGTGATGTAATACTGTTGACTAAATAATTTGCCCAACTGTTTCCAATTTTCATTTGTATTCTTTGGCTAGGAGTCTTTTTTGTGTCATTAACTTATAGAATGCTTAGTACACTGTGGCTCCTTAACCAAAAAGTTGTGCTTAATGAATTAAGAATTATAGGCATGTGTGAATACGTAACTGAATATATATAAGTATATATTTCACTCTTACATGTAAGATTTTCCAATAAATGTGGTAACAAAACAGCAAACTTTACAGAATGAAAAGAAAACAAACAATAACTTACTTTTCTAAATGTGACAGAAATATCAGGGAATTTTTGGGCTTTACCTACTAGGACACAGATGATTTTACCCGTAAGCCAAATAAGAAAAATAGAACACACCAGAAATAGTTTAATGTAAATATTATGAGGGATTTTTTTTTTCCATGAACTGAGGGTAATATTGAATTGCAGATATATGTGCATATTTTAGTCACAAGTGAAGGAAAGAAAAACAAGGACTCTGCCTCCAGCATTTTCCAGTTTATAGTTCCACTTTGAATGGTGTTTGCTCTATTACATAACTGATGTTCCTGCACACTTTTTCATCATTTTTGTATTTTATTATAAATATTATTCAAGTTCTAGGTATGAGAGACTTTATACCATCCAGAGTACATTTGCATCTTGCCTCTTTTTGGAATATATGATTCCCATATATTCCACAAAACCCATATTAACACGAGAAACGTGTACTATTATTTGAAATATACTTTCTTCTATGTCTTTTCTCCTGTGCTAATTATGTTGTTTCATGCATTTTTCATTAATGTGTTGTCATTGAAACTCTATTAAGAAGGAGCACAACAAGATTGATTTAAAGGTGGCAAGATGACTAACCTAAAAGGGAAGTCCTTGGAGATAACTTGAGGGGGTGGGATGCAGGTGGGTAAGTCTGTAGGTATTTCCAATATGCATGCTCTTATTTACTTGCTGTTATGTTTAGATCAAACTTTAGATACCACATATAACTAAGAAGTCATCATAACACAAAGAACTCAGAAACTGCATAGGATTACTTTGAGTACTCTATAATAGATTTTAATGGAAATTACTCCTGACTTGATTTTATGTTTGCATTTACAAATTAATGGATAGAAGAGAATCTGAAATAGTCCAGGCTATCTTCTTAACTCTCCTGCTGATCTCTTTATACTAATCCATCCATTCATGGCAGTAAAACTGGATTAATCAGATTAGCACTAGGGAAAGTCAATTTAAGATAAATCAGCCTCACTGAAACTTTAGTGTGTCTGAGATTGGCCCAGAAGTGACTGGGTCATGATTTGGTGGAAGATGAAATCACCTTTTCTCCTCGTCCACAGCTATATCAACCCAGCTCAGAAGCTGGATAAGAATAAAAAAAGTTCTCTGCTAAATTGCTTCACCAGTGGAGCTTCTTGCTCTTGTCTTTAGAAATGCTTAAGGCGAGGGAAGTATTGAGCTGAGCATAGACTTGTTATTCATTATACACAGAAAAAACTTTAAGTCAACTTTAAGACATTTTTCTTCTGAAGTGAGGAAATAGAGAAGTTGGAAATTTTAGTTTACTGAGGACAACTGAGTTTTCAAACGAAAATGATGTGAGAATGTATGTGAGGAGAAGTATCATAGAGCTATTTGTCCAACAATCCTAAGTTTAGAGTCTGACAGTGAGAAACAACATGAAACAATTAAGGAATTTTTCTGGTTTTTGATAAATCCTGTTGCATTACTTGTATGCAAAAGATACATTTTCACAGAATTCTCATTCTTCTGGAAATCTCATTCTCAGTAGACCAACTGATGGTGATAATTCTGCTGATTCACGCATATTATACAAGTGATGAATTTTAATTATTTTTAATTTGTTAAGGTGTTTGAATTTAGCCACTTGATTTTTTAGAGTTTAATTGCTTCTCTTTTTCAATGGGATCATTATGAATATATTATATGGTATTAATAATATTCTCAGTAGTCTCAGATGAATCTTCTCTCCTTGCTTTCCTTGATCCTTCTTATTGTTCTTTTCTTTCCAGTCTGCTTTATAGCAACAAGGAGTATGGGCTGTGTTTAAACTGTGGACCAGAGATAAGCAGATGTGCAGAACAAGATATTTCAGTGTCTGAGATGTGACATTTCCTTATGAAAGCCTTTATCATTGAAAGCCAATAATAGTCCCCACAATAAATGTAGTAATGTATGTACATTTTCTTTTCATTCATTGTTGCATGTAAATTCTTATTGAAATAACAGCAGAATGCTCTCCTGGTAATGTTGACTTTTGAACAGTGAATTTCACCACTGGCCACACTTGAGACACTGCACATGTCCACATTGCTAAATTCTTCCTTCCTCTTTGTTAAAACTTATTTGAGAACCCATAACTTGAAGCTTTGGTAGAGATTTATTAAATTTAGAGACTGTAAGAAAACTCATATTAATAAAATATTAGAGAATTTTTGTAGTGGCATTCATGGTGTGTGTATGTGAGTTTGAAAAGGAGGGTGAAGTTAAAAATTCTCACCTCTACTGCAGCTGAAAGCTCACAGTGAGCCAAAGTCAATCTCATGATAAAACTGAATGCCACTATAGAAGTTGTCTCCACAAAACTGAGATATTGTTTTCTCAGTCCAACATTTCTCCTGTCAGTTGGCAGATTTTTTTCAGAAAGCGAGCCATCTGCTACTTGAACCACACGGTAACTTTGCAGCTCGCTGCTTGCACTGTTGTTTCTCATCTTGACCTGTGATCAAAGGTATTTGAGCTTCAGTGATATTGCAGCTAAGCAATAAAATCAGAGTACTTTAAGGAAACACAGTCCAGGAAATAATTGCATATGTTTACTTTCAGAGCATAGTGTGTGGCAACTGATGATACTTGTAGACATCAAAGGTTTCAGGGTCTCCTAGAATTTAGTGTTCTCCCAAAACTGTTCCCTGTTAACACAGCTTATCCTTTGTACTCTCTAACAGCAATTCTCACAGCACTTCTGTGTCGGTTTTAAAAGAATAGTTATCCAAAGGGTTTATATTTTGTCATTAGAAATGGATCAGTGAAACTAAAAAGATTGAGATTACTGTGATTGCTTTTGATTTTCCTGAGATTTTTTTCTATTTGAGGTGGATAATATTTTTTTTTGTGATAATATTTCTTATCATATAAATCAGTGGACAATTTTCAGTCTCTCAGTCCTCGATGGTAAATGTAGCTCTGTTTGCATAAAGAACAAAAAAACAAATTGACAGCTTTAGTTTAAGTACTACTGAATTTAAAATACAATAGACTTAGCTCTATCCTTTGTAGGCCTTTGCTTCCTTGCTTTCCCCTTTGAGTCAAGGTGTTACATTTTCACAAGAGAATCACACAGGACAGGGATGGATCATCTTTCTAAAGTGTGTTCTGGGTCTGAGTTTCTTACTCCTGTCCTTTGATCAATAAAGAGAACACATCAATGACTGATCTTTTGGTTCAGCCATCTAATGAAAAAGACTTAAATTCACCAAAGGAAAACAACATCATATCATTTAAAAACGTTTTATTTGGCCCAAACTAGTCTGTTTCAATTCTGTAGAGTATTTCTTCTATAAACAAAGCAACAGAAATTCTGGGCTAGATTTAAGTCATGTCAACAAAGGAGGAAAGAGAACTACAGCTTCCCCTCTCTGAAGGAGGTAGGAAACACTTTTCCAACATTGTTCATCTGATGGTCTTTGAAGTACTTTCAAGGAGAGCTATCCAAACATGCAGTGGTGTTCAGGAATTTCTGCTGAGAGATGAGGGTCCAAGGTTCCTCAGGCAGAAGAGGGAACTGCTGTCTCCTTGTCATCTGCTCTCATTCTTGTTTAATTTTTGTGAATATAGCCAGAAAAGGAGAATCCATGCAACCTATCTGCCTAGCCCATGCCAAATTCACATAGTGTTGGTGGGCTTGAATCAACTATATGTAAATGTAACTCACACCTTCTAAATTTGCTTTCCTTATTGAGCATGTGAAAAAGGAATTTACCTTCTCTGATATCATCAAGTAAAACTGAATGGCAAAACTATTTATTCTGTAGTTTCAGCAGGTTCCATCCCCACCCTTCCAAAGAAGAACTCAAACAGAAATCAAAAAACACACAAACAAAAAGCCTTTCAGGCAGTTCTGTGGATCCAGTAAACATCCCAAAGGTGTATAAGAAACTTAAAAGAGGAGTCAATGAAAGAGGACATGCTAAATTTGTTAAAACAGACAGATGGCTTGAACAGAAAGATAGCATATTCTCTCCCTCAACTATAATGTTCTCAGCAAGTGTCTCTGTTGAAAGGATAAGCATGAGAAGAGATAATGGGGTCTTAAGATAACTAGCAGCACATCAACAAAGCCAGTCTGGCACAGAGTTATAAACAAGAATTATCTTGGTATTATTTGAAGGCCCTCCACATGCTGGGAGCTGCAGCCTCCGCCTTTTATTTGGAAAAGATATTCATCACATGGTGGGATAAAATCTATCAGGAAATAAAACCTGATTTGTTTGTGTTAGTCAACTGACTGGGGACTATTCTAAATATTTTTTGAGAACTTTGGCACAAGTGTTAAACACCCACTTTTGTGAAGCATATGGTATGATATACTGGGTTTGTCTAACTGATTTTTAAGTTTGTCAAAGAAATAATAACATCAGCCTTTTTTTTTTTCTTCTGAATTCACTAAACCGTTCAAAAATAAAAAATAGTATAGGGAGAGTAACAGCATAAAAGACCATTTAAAGTCACACACCCTTGAGAAAGACAAATTGTCACTGAGACATTAAGAACTTAGAAATCTAGCAATGTTTTAATGTGACTTGGGGACTGTGGAGGAAGCCTTATGAAGACAATTAATTCGTTTCCAGGATCCCAAAAAGTTGTGCAGTGTTTCTTTCTTCCATATCACTCCTTTACTAAGCAGGAGCTTTTAGAAGTTGCTGTGATTTAGTAAAGAAAAGCACAGCTTAAGCTATGAACAGTTGGTTGGAGGCCATTGGTGTTGTGAACAGCTGGAAGAGTGTGGTTCACTCACGTTCGGTGAGGGGACTCTGCTGCACAGGAAGGCTGGCAATTGCAAGGGCTGGGCTGCAGACTCACAGAAGATGCCATTCTAGTGCTTGCCCCTGGAAACTGAGGATCCATAGGACACTTCGGGGTCATCTGTGACCTCAAAGGTTTGAGATCCCGTGGTTTTGAGATGTTTTTACATCTAAAACTTTTAGAGTTTATATGGGATTAAAGTGGTACAAACAGGTTGGGCTGAGTGGTTTCAAGGGGGTAATTACATTCCCAAGATTTAAGCTATGGTGGCATTATTTACAGTGATGATATATGGACTCATCCTTTTACTTATGAGTGTTAAATATGTGGCAAGTTTTGTGTTGGTTCAGTGGCTGCTACATCATGTACCTGCTTGTGAATGGGGTTCCTTGACTACCATAAATTATTTTATGTTATCAGTAGCATTCACTAACAGGAACTGTATTTACTCTAGCAGCTGTTACATAATGTGATTTAGTATGTGAAGGTGGTCAAAACTCTCTCTTTGCTAGAATTGCTAAGATTTTTCTAATTTTAAATGATCTTTGATATTGTTGTACTGAGATATCTGACCAAGATTAGAAACTTTCCTCACCTGAAAAATGTGAAATCTTTAAAGATAAAACAAAAAAAATCACCGCTCAATTTTTAATTAGTAGTTGTTACTATTTATTTCATTAGGAATTTAGTTTTGTTAAAAAATTGATGAATACTTGAAGATTTTGGTATCTTTTTCTTCATTGATATTTCCAAATGATGAACATAATTGAATATTGCCATTTCATGAGAAGAGACAATTAAAGTGACTGCATAATCACTGTTCAGCAATCTAGAGACAGACAACAAAAACAAAGTCATTAGGTTGCTCTTTTCTAAATCTCATGTGAGGCAACAAATTGAACTTGTGCATTTGAACAAGAATCACTATTATCAGAGTATAAATTTAGTAATATCCTGAGGTGCTAATAGTGTTGAAATAAAGATCTCTCAATCTGTTGGTGAGTTAATACATCAGAAAATTACTCTTTAAATCTAGTAGTCAAGGGAGTAAAACATACGGTGAAAGCTAAATAGCTAAATACTTTTTTTTTTTTTTCTGAAGTCTTACTTATGCCACAGGGAGAAAAGTTATAATACTAAAAAATTTTGGGTCTTCCAAATTGCTGAGAAATTCCTGTCTAATGCACCTGGCAATTTTTACTTATTATTTGGCACAGTTTGTGCCACAGAGTGCTAACTGTTTGTGTTCTTGGTCTTCCAATTTTCTGCCTATCCTGGTCACATTTAAAAAAAATAGCTCCATCAAAACCAGAAACAGGGATGAGTTGAGAGCACAGCTACCAGAATTATACAGTCCCTGAATTATGTAGCACCTGAGCCAACTTTTCCTAAGGTTACATTTCAGCAAGGTCTCATAAGAAGCCTTTTAACTATTCGAAGTTGTTGATTTGCATTTGTTCACAGCAACTTCTACTCAGCGTTGCTTAACAGAAAGAGCTGAACACACACTCCTTCACATGGTAGGGTGATAGTTCTCTTCCTAATTTAGATAAAAAAGTATGAGAAAGCAAACTTTATTATCTGTGGACCTAATTTGTTGTTCAATGGATGAACATAATCTAAATAGAGATCTCCTATCATAAGTAGCATCAGACTAACTGCTTTCATTAATAAAAGGTTGTAAAGCATTTACCAGTCAAAAAAAAAAAAAAAAAAACAGTCAGATAAAAAAGCACAAAGGATGAACTGATAATTTTTTGTTAGCTAGTTTGTTATCTGATCTGGCCAACATTTACATGGGTACAAATATATGTGTCACTGGTGGAGCTTCAGTTTCATTTCACATAATTGGATCTGAACTGAGTTTAGACAGAGTCGTTTAGGGGATGACTGAAGATCTCTGGGCCTCTGTCACTGTGCAGGTGTTGGAGTAGCCTAATTATAATTTCAATGTGCAATTCTGTACTTCTTGCATTAGAATTGTCTCCATGTTACAGGCTGCCTCTATCACTAATACCATGGAAAAGTTAGAATCCTTGCCTCAGAGCTAAAACTTTAAAAGTGGCATGATGAAAGGAAGTGAGGACCAGAAGATGGGGAGAGAGTGGAATGAAACAAGAGGGTTACAGTAACATGTTATTCCAATTATCTAAGTTAGTTTGCTTTCTACTTAGTTATTTCCTTTTATTTTCTTTCAAGACTTACACTGCGCAGAATAGGTTTCTTAGGGGATTTGCTCTGGTAGATGTTTTAACTGTCATACCAGATACAGAAATATTTTAGGAGATCAGGTTTTTAATAGCTAAGAACCAGATCCTCAGTTTTTTTGCTGCTTTGCAGTATTTAGGCAATGTAAAACAACTGGGAAATGCCCTGAGGAGGACCTTTGACACGCTTCTGCATTTTGGCTGATCCTTGCTTATATAATGGTCCCTGGTAGGTTGTTATAGTTCATTTTGAGCCAGGTCAACCCTGTGTATCTCCTGAAGATACTAAGAAAATTCAAGAGAATGGTTTGAAAATGTTTTCTTTGTTCCAACATAAGAAATTAGATTCAAAGACCAATAAATGATTCACAAAAGCTGCATAATAAATAGTTGAAGGGGGGTAGCAGTGAAGAACTCAAAAGAGGAGGAAAGTAGATTAATTTATCTATCCATAAAGATAGATATTATCCATCTCCAAGATAATAACTGATGCTATCTATAGAAAGTGTTATCTATAACTGTCTTTCTTTCAACATTTAATTTAGAGATCGTAATTTCATCTGGAGTATACATTGTAAAATATACAGACTTGAAAATTGTCTGAGCTAACAATGCTATTGGATTTTTTACAGGGAGTTTTAGTGATTTTGCTATTTTGACTACTTTGATGCATTTTCTGCTGCTTATTCACACAAGCTGCAGAAAAGCTACATACAGAACTTTCCTAGTTGGAAAGTCACAGCTATTAGTTTATCAGATAAATAAAGTTTACAGAATAACAAGAGTAACTGAATATACAAGAATATACAGAAATTATGTAATAATCGAGGATTAGGAAAAAAAAAATCTCCCTACTGGTTCACTCCTCTGGAGAAGCAAAAATGAGAAGTAATAAATTTTAGCCTTTAATGTAACATCATTCAGAAAAAAACCAGCCATAGGAATAGCTGTCACAGTCAGAATACTTTAAACCATTATAAAAGAATAGTAAATTGCTAATGCTGCTGTATTCCAGGGGAGTTGCCTATGGTTTCTACAGTAAGAAGATTAATGAAACGCCAGCTGCTGATGGCTAAGAGTAGGTATTTCACCTCAGTGCAATCTGAGTCAATCAGAAGCTTGCAGAGTATCCTTAGGCTATTTTTCCATTGTTAGATGTCCTGTCTCTGTGTACTAATAAAGCATTCCTCTTCCAGGTTGGCAGCCTGGTACAGGAATACAGAGAGTGGCTGTAAGGCTGTCTTAAAGAAGCCCTTTGTAAATCTCATAACAAGAAAGTAGGGGCTTGTTAAGCAGTCACCACCTGCAGTGCCACTGATATTCTGGACAGTGTTATAGGTCACAGATAAACTTACAGAACCCCTTACAATTTGGAGAGTCACGTATTTCCATGTTAGACACCCACTGAACTAATATTTACTTCATCTTTTAGAACCACATCTCTCCTTCAACTGGAACACACTGCATCATGGCATAGTTAATTGTAAAATCAAGTCAATTAAATCACTAAGTCACTGTAAACTTGCTTGGATTTCCCTGAATATTTGGTTCTTGCAATTGCCACCCTCTATGAGACAGGAGAAAACGCTCCAATTGTGAGCACTGGCACACAGTAACACAGCTCCCATAGAGCAGAGGGGGATAAACAGACATTTTGTGTCTTCTGAAAGTTTTCACAAGCCAGTTCTACTTTCTGTTGTGGAAATACTCTCTGCTTCTAAAAGACTTAATGAAAAGAAATTTCAATGATAAGAACTTGGACTTTAATTATTTATATGTGAGAAACTCTTTTATAAAGCTTTCTGGGCTCTGTTTTTTCTGTTTGATGAACTTTACCTGATTCTCATTTTATGTGGTCAGGAAAAGAACAGGTTTCTAAAGAGTGCCCTTTATAAAAGTAAAATTGGGTTTTGGCTTGCAGGAGGTCACACAAGCAATTAACTTCAATCAACAAGAAGTGTCAGGAGTCCAGGGGAAATTATGCAAGTATGTTTCTCGAGATTTAGTGATAATTGTCTACTCATCATGCACCAGTTCTTTAAGGAGCTTCTGAAGATAATTGAAAAAAAAATCTTTCCTGTTGAAAAAAAGGGTTGTTATTCTGGATATGACTTAGTACAGTCTTCAGCAGTTAATTTACTTTTAATTAGGAAGCTACCACTATGCTGCTGAATAGCTTAAAAGAACATTTTCTGCTTTGATGATGGCATTTTGGTAATGAGTGATCAGGTACTTCTATTGACAAGATGATTTTTGAATCATTAGACTACAGGTAAATCATATTCCCAAGCTTTTTAAAGGCATATTGGTTTTAACTCAAGACTAATCAGGTGGCTCCTGGTGCTAAAACCTCTAGGTAAACTTTAATATTATTAGATTCCAAGTTAGTAACACATTTAGCAGCACTGAATAAAATTACAGAAATTATTCAAAACCCTATGGAAATTTGAAAGTAATATCCAAGTAGAACACTTTCTGCTTGTACACTCACACATATGCTCACACATTCTATTATCTATTAAAGAACTGCATTTGCAAAGCAGCCTGAGCTCTTTGGCAATCAGCTTTATTCAAGCCTGTTGACTTGTCCTGTAGTCGCTTTAGGCATTGAAATTTAATTCGTTTGAATGATCTGAGGGGTTTTTTTGTCTGCAGCAATTTTCAGGCCTGTGTGTAAAAAGTGTGCCTAATGCCCTGCACTTTTAAAAGGTGAATTAACAATAAAGCTCCTTACACTGTAGATAAAGTCTGAACAGTTTGCAAAAGTGGCACTGTGAGAATCCATGCTTGGTACTGCATTAAGCTTACTGAAGCAAGGAACTGCTTTTATATTTCCTGTCTGTAAGGTGCCTCAGAGAATGCAAGTCCAGCCTCTCAGTGTTGCTGTTCATCCACTGCCCTACAACTGATACTCGTCCATGAAGTAAACACCCTGAACTGCGGAGTCTGTGTGTGTTGCTAACTCAGCCTGGACTCAAAACATCACCATGAATGTGCTATCCACAGGCCATTGCTGGTGATGAAGTTTCTCTTGGAAAGACCAGGCAGCTCTGTTATAAAAACCTTTCCCTCAGATGTCATTTATTGATACAGTTGGTAGGAAGTCAGTGAACAATTTCATTTATAATGCACCAGGAGAATTAGAACCAGGATCACCACAGCTATTATCTAGTATATAACTATAATCACCAGGAGCTATTTTGTCCCCTAAAACTCTGACAGTGGGAAGCAACAGTTGTTACTTTTTGCCACTGAAGGCAGTTGATTTGACTGAACATCCTCAGAGGGGGGTTCAGTTCTCAGGCAGAGAATTAAAGGATTTACTCCTCCATTATACAAACACAAAACACAGAGTAATAGAGGAAACACAAAAAATAAAGGAAGTATATAAAAAAACCACGCTGCTGAAAGCTAGCTTGGAATGCCACAGAGATATGTCAAAAAGCTGACAGGAAAAAAATTACTTTGGATCTTTTAGAATGTATTAAGATATTAAAAAATTTCAACCGGTTAAATCTTAACAAAGAATAAAAAGCAGCTTCTTCCCACTTATATTAGCATCCAAACTTGACTTAATATTTTAGAGCCTTAACTGGACATCTTTTTGATCCTCCTCACATTTTAATGTGGAGAATCAGAGGTAAATTATCTAGGAAGTATTATTAATGGACTTTTAGATCCCACATTTTCAAAAAGTAAAGATTAGTTCCTGCTATTAGTATAAAGCGTTACATTAAAAATACCTCTGTGTTAAATGAATGTTGATTTACTGGCATTTCCACTTGAAAAACAAAGGCTTTGTCAAACCACTTCCTTCTCTTTTGCATCTAAATTTCTCTGACATATTTGTGGCCCAGAAAATGAATCTCGATTTGGTAGCATAATTACAGTAATTCTGTGAGTTGCTTACAGCTTTTGTGTGTCTGTGGGTGAAGGTATACTTATCTGTACTTTTTTTCAAGAAAATGGACAGAGATGGGGGATAAGCAGAAGCACAGGCTAAAAATAAATTCTGTCAAGCCCCAACCAGCTAGAGAGAAAGACATGAAGAAGCATGCATATATATTAATTTGCTGAAAACTTCACTTCCCAGAAATGCTGTAGGGAAAGATTATTCACATATGCTTAGGCAGAATTTTGATTTTATATGGAGATTAATGCTGCTGTCGCTGCGAGCATATGAAAGGGTAGTTAGGTGAACAGTAGAAAATGGAAGGCCATCAAATTCATATTTTTATACAAAAACACGGAATCTGATCTTTGATCTTTGATCCCTTAAAAAAAAGGCTGCTCCTTTTAGTTGCTAAAGAATATGAAGTCAAACTGTTCTTCTGTTAAACTGAAGAACATTAAAAATAAATATATTATTTTTATGGATAATAATCCAATAAAGACAACAAAATCGTGGTAGAGCAATAAGAATGGCATTTAAGTGGCTTTTAAATATACTGCGAGCTAGTAAACCATATATAAATGGAAAAGAAAATAAACACCCAGGACTGAAATTGTCATTATCATAAAGAAAGGAAGCTAGTTAAGTTGTGAAATGAGTACTCTTTTTATTAGGCAGTTTTCTCATTGGAAGAAACAGTAGAAGTAGAGTACCTATTTTTTTTCATGACCTTGCCACTGAAGTGAAATGCTAAATTCCATGTTCTTATAGGGACAAATTCAGGCTGTACCCATTTGAAATAAACCCTTTAAAGAAACTGTCCTTTGATCCTAACATAAATCTACTATTGTGTATTTATGGTATTTATATTTGTCTTCTACATTCTGGAAAGAAAAACCCAGACTTCCTTATTATTAAATGATGTACTGACAGTGATTTTTCATGGATTCTCTGCTTTCAGGGAAAGGAAAATAGAAGGGAAGAATAAAAGTCATGGATTAATCTGAATTGCGGATTTCTAACAAATCATGATATACTGTATAGTGGCAAGTTTTTAATTAGTAAAGGGTATGCTTTTCTTTTCATGGTGGTTTAGATGTTGATGTCGATGAACAAAAGTGTATTCTAGCATCTTTGATGCCACCTGGTCAATTTTGTGCTTTTTTTGAAGGAATCTTGTAATAAATAATGGTTAGGAAGAAGCAGAGTTTCAGTCAAATGAACATTATTTAGTAGTGGGTTTTAATTGGTTTTTTGTAGTAGAGAAATGCTGTCTCATCACTGGAACTTGTATTCCTTTCAGTATAAATTACAAGTGAATCCCAGTCCCTTTTTTAATATCTGGCTTAAAGATAATGAATTAGTGTCTCTTTAAATTTGTTTCTCCCTAATAAGCTAGTTGCAGCCATTGTAATCACTTTCAATGAAGGGCTCTGGAAAGCAAGAGTCGTGCACAAAATAGGGGGCTGTGCCATGTCAATGTGCTAGTGCTTTGACCTGAAGACTGTCTCTAGAATGAGCAAATTAGCTGAGTCACAAATCTCTTTTCTTTTTTCTTGGTCTCTCTGCTGTGTGCTTGGTACTTGTAATAGGAACCCTTTTCCCCTGGAAATTAATTCAGGATAGCAGTCCATTCCACACAACCTACTGAGCAAAAATCAGAATTTAGTGTTTTCATTAGAGCTGCATTAATGACCTAATGATGACAGGATGGTTCCTTGAAGTATGTAGATACAACACCTCTAGACCACAAGTGTATGTAATTCAAAATATGTTTTATGACAAAATATAGGACAAAAGAAGTGGGTTTGGGGTTTTTTTTTCCTATAAATATATATTTGCAGCCTGTAGGGTGTCAATTTTCCATATTTATGCAGCATATAGAAAATACCTTTGATTTTTGCTGGATTATTAATAGCCCATTCTAAATGAAAGTTTCCTTATTCCATTTTCACTTATAGTTATTAATTTTTGGTGGTTAATCCATCAATGATATTTGATTTACCAATGCCTGGCATTATATATTGTACCATGTTATCTCAGTGCATAAGAGAAGGTTCTTCTAAAACATTATATCAACTTTCTTCCTTTAGAAAATAGTAATGTGTACAAATGCAAGTAAGGAGAGTTTGCAGCCTAAGACATTCTCTGAGTCTGGTTGTATTTTGGTGGGAAAGAGCATGAACACTGAACATATTTTGCCGTCAACAGCTGAGGAGAGGTGTGCAAATTTTCCTTTCAGATGTGGAACTAATATGACTGTGCCTGATATTTCTACTTTAATATACCTCATATCCTTACTTGAGGTCTGTAACGGGAGGTGTCCAGAGGTTTCAGTGTACTAGGCATTCATTCATGGAGCAGAAGACACTTAGAACCTTAAGAATCTTAAGGGGGAATTTCGTAAAAATGATTATTGGTCTGTTCTTAGATGACTGTGTGTTGTGTTTTCCCTTAGTTCAACTCCAGTTTAGAAGGAGCTTTGTAAAATGGTCTGTAGGGATTGCATTGAATGCATTTAGTAATGACACTCCTGCTTCACTAATGTCAGTGGCAAAATTCTCATTAGTTTGAGTAGGGTCAAGGTTTTATTTCTCCTTTCATGCAGGACTGGAAAGTGAAAGAGCAGATGAGATTCCAAGGCAAAAATGTGAATCCAGACTTCCAGGTCACATCTAAACTTCTTCAGGTGACAGCATCATGACTCTTAACCTGAAGTAATTTTTATTTCCAGTATGTACACAAAACCGAAGTTTAATCTGCAGACTGAAACATATACCAATTTGAGGTCTGAATCTCCTCAAAACCCACAAAGGATCATTTCCTACTTGAGTGCTCTACAGTTCACAGTCCTGCCAGCACAGGCTTTGTCTGTACTAGCAAATGGAGTTTCTACAATGGATCTGCAAAACGAAATACCATACTATTAACATTGCAGGATTTCTGCTTCAGGTTAGTTCCAATCCATCCTATAGACATAATGTCCACTAGCAGCATATGGCATTAAGTGACCTCTTGGAATACAGCTTTCAGTTCAGTGTAGGAAGAAAATCAAAATGTGACCCAAAGCATGGTAGGTGAAGGTGAAGAGTTCTGCTTTGATAGTGTATTTTTGCTCCAAATTACAGTGCATCCTTGATTTTTTTTTTCCTCCATTTGATGTGTTTATATTCTTTTGTAGATTCAGATTTGTCTGTGGATTCATTTGTACAAAAGCTTCAGGACTTCAGTGTCAGGAATTCATTTGCATGTCTGTTTATTCATTGTCAAACTGTAGTATACACTAAAGCTGAACTTTCTTCTGTGCAAAGAACTCTTGCTCATGGAGTCATTGATCTATAAATACACTGCAAACATGTTGGGGAATGATTTTGAATGACTTAGTATTTTTTATATAACTTATTTGAAATATTTACACCAAATTGTCTTATGCAAAGGGAATCCAACAAGGATTCATCAAATCTGGTAATTTTCACACCATAAAATGTGTGATTACAATGATGGGACAGCTTGAAAGAGTGAAAGCTTCTAATCCGTGAATGCAGAGTATTTAGCTTTTTCCCTGAAAAGCTGTCTGTTTTAGTCAAAGCAGTAATTTTTAGCAGTCATAAACAGTAAAGAATTACACAAGGATGAAATTATCTTGAAAAATGTCTTGGCTCTGTCAAGTAAACACACTTTTTCAGCATCAGGCATTCAAGACATCCCATTTTGTTTACATTACTTAACAGTCCTGCATATTTTTTCAAGGTTCATCTCTTTGTTTTTGTATTTAAATTCCCATAAGAACTTACTGCAGCTCCCCAGAGGATTAATGAAGTATGACACTTTCTCCCTTGCCTGTACCTCAGCCTACAGAAAAAATACTTTTGACCATTATTTACCACATTGTGGTGCAAGGATGACAACAGACATTAGTCTCTTCTACAGTGTCTTTGAAGTACACAAAAATCCTTGCAAAAATCTAGTTTTGTTAGTTGAACCAAAAAGAGGTCATTCAGGGATTTCATCATATTTTCTTAGAAGATGTTTGGTCAGGAATCAATTCAGTTTAATTTTATAGTCTCTTTGATAAACAAGGTATAGTTCAAAATTTTACTTCCATAAAAGTATTGAAAGCCATATTACTGAGAAAATGAAAAAGCCGCTGTCCCTGCACATATTTATATTTTATTTATTTTGGTCAATATTCCCTTTATTTCCCAAATATTGTTAATCATAGCACCACGCACAAGGCTAGACATGAAACACTTGTTAGAGGTAGCAAGATCAGCTGGAAAAATGGTGACAAGCATGACCATGGCCCAGCTTCCCTTTCCCATGAACAGCAGAGCACAGTGCTGGCCCTGGGACTGCTGGAAAGGAAGGGAAAAGTCAAGAAAGAAGAGTGGTTTGGTGCAGTGTTTAGGAATTTTGAGGACTTAGGCTGGACAGTAGGATGGTACTTTTTAACAGCTGTTCCACTCCATTAAGAAAGACTGGGAAATATTTTTTCTTAACAGGGCATAAAGTTTATTTTAACATGTCTTCATCCCTCCAAGAAAACAATTTTTGTAAGAGTTCTTGTTCCTTGCCCTAGATCTCTTGGGGAGACCACCATTAGTCCATCACCATTATATTCTAGGAGAGTAGGAGCTGCTTTCTTAAATTAGTTCCTGAGCACATAGGTTAAATTTCTGTGTCACAATCTGTAGCTATATACTGGATTTGGCAGTGCAGCAAATATTCCTTGTGTGGTGTTTCTTTTTAAAAGGCTAAATTAAAAAGACAAGCAAGACTGCATTATATCAGTAGAAGGTAGAGCCAAAAGAAATACTATATTTTCTGCTCAATTTGCTAAAGTACTGGTTCCCAACACTACTGCAGTACTCAAGGGAAGATATTACAAACAATATTCAGCTGAAGTGTACAGTAGGTTATTGCAGTAGTTTAAGAAAGATGAACTCTGCTTGATTTCGAGGTTTTCTCCATTTTCTTTCTATCTCACTTAATGTAGACTTCTCAGTATTATCATCATAAAAATGGTCTATGGGGACTAGGAATGAAGCCTGGCAGATTTAAAATGAAAGTAGAACCTTGATAGGATTTTGTGACTACAGAAGAATTTAATAAATAGCAGAATGATGATTCACTGATGTAGGTGAAAGTTATTGAATTATAAGATTAACTAGAAGAGTTCCCAAAGAAAGAATCCAGCTTCTGCTGGTAGACTGATTTTCTGCTGTTATTTCTGCTCCTACTTCATGGTTTCATTTGCATTCAAACATGAAGCTTTTTTCCCTGGTTTTAAAATTTTGAATTCAGGAGTATAACATTTTTTAAACGTCTGTGTTTCAAAATACCTTCCATTCTGTCATCTTGAATCTTGATAGGAAATCTGAAAAAGTTTCTGAATAGTCAATATATAAATTTTCAATGGTTATCAGTTTGCTTTGCTAAAGAATTTAGTTCAATATTGTTGTACAATGCTGTACTCCTTTATGCTAGAAGGTTACTGTGTTTACCCTACCAGTTTTTTCTAGCTCTGGGAGGGAGAGATAGCAGAGAGTGCTTAAAGCTTCTGCTCCTGTGGTGTTGCTAAACATGCAGGAAAGTATCTTCCTTGTCAGAGGCAATGAGCTGTGTTTACCACACCACTCTGGAAGAAAAAGAGGACTGTGAAGAAAGCTGATCCAAATACCAGCTGCTTCACAGTAACTACTGAGCTAATGGGGTGCTTTCCACATAGGTGATGCTTTGCATCTCTGGGTTATACCTTGTTTATGATGTCTAAGTAGAAATCCCTCTCGGGGATGCATCAAAGAGGCAATGCTAGGGAGGGACACATGCTGCTATGCAAGCAGGTCAAAGGCCACCCCAAGGTGCCCACCAGGGCATAGTGCCAAGGTAAGTTTTGCTGAACCTGGTGCAGGAAATGAACTGTGAGACCTATCACATTGCTTCAGCATTTCAAACTTGAGCACAAGAATCTGCTTTGGGTTAGGAGCTACTAAATACATTTCCCACTGGTGAGAGCCAGGTATGTTTTAATAAGTATATAACGCTTCGTGGAAAAATATGAAAATATGCATGTGCCCTAAAACATTAAGAACAGGAAAATTATATTAAAAATAGAATGCCAGGTGATGCGGTGATTTTACACTCCAAAACAGTATTTCTGTTCAACCCACACTTTGAATGCATTACATATTTGAATTGCAGCATTTGTTGTAGGCATTATGAGGAAATGCACTGGTAAGAAATCCCTTTTCTTTTCTTGGCCCTGTCAGTAAGACACCTGTCCCATGGCAGGAGGCAGCAGGCACTCTCATTAATGGCTATTTATTACTGTGAGAGAAAGTATTACTCCAGTTGTTATAGATGGAAGGTCTGGAATTGCAAGATTAAGAAACTTGTTCAAAGCCTCAGGGGTTCCATACTCCCCTTTCCAAGTCTAACCATTTAAATTAAAAACTCTCCCTTGGAAAAAGAGGAAGTTCTTTTGTCATGTAGAGATGAAGGGTATCATATTCCTCTTATGTACTCCACTGTGAATCACAAATAATTCCATTGCAGTGAGTGGAATTGCTTGGGTAACTCTGAGACAATAAAACCAAAACAGCGGGGGATTTTTAAAAGCATCAAAGAGATTTGGAAGCACGTATCCTTCTGAATCTGAAGGATTCTGAATCTGAATGTGTCTTGTGTTCCTAAATTACTTCGGTGCTACAGAAGTTGCCATCCCAGGATATATTATCTCTTTCTAGGTGGTCAGTTTGTCTTTCTAGTGATTATTATTTGATTACAGGCAAAACAGAGAGAGTTAAGGAAGAAGCAAAGCAGATTCTTTACTTGCCTGTCAAGATTCCTTTCTGTAGAACATAATAGAAATTTACAGTATTGAGGTGATAAGCTGAAGATGTTTGAAGTATCCTCATCTTGGGAAATGATTCTACTGTGGCTGTTTCACAGGTAGCAATTTTTCACACATAAAATGTGAGTCTGTGTGTCTGTCTGTGTGTGTAAACAGATTCAGATACTTTTCTATTCATCTCTTCTAAAAATTTTCCTTTGCTGATGCTCATTTTAGAAGGAATAAGCAACTACCATATTGCTTACCATCCCTCCAGAGGGACAGTTCTCTTGTTTCCCCTGGCACATATATAAATTTCTGTTAATCTAAACAGCAAAACAAAAATTCCTACTGGAACAATGCCATGTACCCAGTTCCCTGTGGAGATACCCCAGGAAAACAAATAGGTACAAAACATTAGCTGCATTGTGCCTTGAATTCCTGAAAGGCAATGTTGTTGGGCAGTGAATAAAAGCATAGCCAAGTGGAACAGAATTGCTTGAAATTGTATTGTTATGCATTGAAAAAAATTATACTTAATTGTAGTAATATTTAAATTCCACCAACAGGCAGAAAATAAAATGAATTTTTAGTGGATTGTGGGATATGTGATGATCAGTCCTTTAACTGCCTTTGGGTGTCTGGATGTAAACAATGTTGTTTAAATCAACAGGTATGACTTAAAATCCTCCCAAACAAAAACGGAACTGCTATTTTGCTGTCCTTGGTTAAAAATTGTACTTGATAGTTTTGAAACAAGAAAGAATACATCTTTCTGAAAATTAACTGCATTGGAATATTAAGTGCTTCTGGCTTTTCCTTAGGAAAAGCATCATCTAAGTTAATTAAAAAATCTCCTTGCTTCCTTGAGAGTCCCACTGTTTAATTAAGGTGATGTACGCCAGTTTGTATTGAGTTGAAATTCACCTTAGCTCACCCAGTATTTTTTCAGTCAGTAACTTGTAAGCTGGCATCTGTTTTTTGTCTTTGTGTCTGTCCTGTGTGTAATGGGTGGTGATACACAGCCATGAAGTAGGGGTTCATTCCACTGTTCTTGTGGCGCGTCCCGCTCGGAGTCGGGGCCAAGTGTGGTGAGGTGGCGGTGGCTGCGGTTTGTCTCTGGCACTTTCACAGCTGATCCCTGTGCGATGGCAGCGTTCAGTTAAGGTCTACAAGGGACCACAGCAGTTTCATACACAGGAGCGTTTTTGTCTCTTTTTGCATTCATTTTAAACGCATCCTTCAGCAGTGAAAAGTAGGAGAGATTTGTCTTTAGCAATTTCACTTTTAATGATCCAGTGACTTTCCTAGGAAAAAGAAAAAATCTGTTGTCTGAAGAGGCTGGGTTTGTACCATATTCATTAATACAGAGTTGTTCTCTTCCTTATTAAGTCCCTCAGATATTCATCTTATTGATCATTAATTAGGGACTTCTATTCCACCTCCAAGCAGAACTAACTTAAAGACTCCATTAGTTGACTAAGTTTGTTAATCATCCAAGGCTGGAAACATCTATAACTTTGATGGAGAGGTAAAAGGAAGGGTTTCCTAGCAGTGAAGTTCTTTTTATACTGTAAGGTTTTCTTCCTGCAAATCTTCATCTAAATACAGTCACAACATATCCAACCTTGGTAACAAAGTGATAGTAACCACGCTATTTAGCTTTGTTGGGTCCTCACTGGAAGATAAGGTTTGGTATTTGATTGCCTTCCAGTAAGTGATTTAATAAGCTAATTATTTTGTAGAGCAGAAAATTCCCAGAACTGTGCCTGCATAAGCAATTTGGCCGGTATTTCTTCCCATCAGCACTCTGTGCAGTCAAACATTTTCTGAATTGTTGGCAATTTTTCATCTCTTCTGGGCAGCTTATATACAAATGAAACATAATTTGGGTAGTTGTCCAGATTTTATGGGTAAGCATGGATACAAACACACATAGGCAGCATATTAGGTGTGGCTCCTTAAATGGTGTCCTGATACCAAACTCCACAGTGTTTTTTAAAAAATGTTTAATTTAATTGGACTTGCCACAATAAGGTCAGACATAGCAAAAGAGAATTTGGTGTTATATTGAGGAGTCCCTGGATACTTTTCTATTTTGAACACACCTACTTCGTTTTCTAATATCTAAATGAAGATGGCTTTAATTTCCTAGGTTCATGAGGAACCTCCTTGCTTAACACCATTTGAATGGTCATTTATTGCTACAAGGATTTGGCTGGAGGGGGAGGATCTCTGTTAAGCACCAACAGGTGCAATCACATATTGGATGGAAAGTGAAGCCAATTTTTTGCATTGTCAGAGAGAATGGGATTTTTTACAAAGGACCCAGTACTTACAATATTAGGTATGCTGCCTGTCTAAACCTACAGTCACTTGGCACTGAACCTCTAGCAATACTGTCCAAGTAATTTCGATGGCGCATGTGTTCAGATGGCACAGCTCCACCCAGAGTCAGAATCAGCCAAGAGATCATTCATCTAGGGGCATCAAGTGGTGCTGTAGGTAATAGGGTTTCAAGCCAAAAAGGAGTTTCCAAACAGCTGTCTGTTCCTGTATCACATACTGGGAGCTAAAATGTTATGTGATTGATAATCTATTTTTTGCTTGAATTTATTTTCAAAGTATAGCCCCTCTATACTTGACCCCTTGACCCTGCAGTGCAGACCTGGTGCTGTGGTGAGTCAAGAGAAAGAGTAACACCTTCTCATTTTCAGATAGCTGAGGAAGCAGTCCTTCTGTTCTAGAACAAGTGACATAGAGTAATTCTGTTGAAAACATCCTTACTGATATCTGTCAAAGCAATTAGGAGAATATGAAATATGTGATGTCGCTGTAAACCTCAGGCAGCAGCAAAAAAGAGACTGCAGACTCAGGTCAGGAATGTACAGGCGAAGCGAAGCATTAATGAAAAGTCTACATTTTATAACACAGTTCGCTAGAGAAAATTCATGATTGGCCTCTTGACCCACCACCTCTCAAAGGTGATAGGTTGGATGGTGAGACACCCATATCCAAAACATGTCTTAGTGTTCCCAAAACAATACAGTAAAAAACAGCAGGTGCAAAGACAGAAAAGTAGCTTATATACTGTACTATCTGTTTTCCCTAGGCTGCATGTGAAAGAAGAGTTTCCCACATACTTGTGAGAGAAAACTGAAGAATTTCTCTGCTTTAGCCTTTTGCATCCACAATTCCCCCTTTTTGTTTTAAAAAGAAAAGACCAAAAAGGTTGCATTTGTAATCCTCTGTGGGATCCCTTGCAGCAAGAAGAACAAACACATCAAAAGGAGTCTGTTTGGTACTGGCCAGTCTACCAAACAGAATCCAAATCAGAGGCCAGTTTAAGGCAGGCAGAGAGATTCTCCAGCAGTGCTAAAAGAGATACCTTTAGCAAGCCCATCTATATGTCTAGTCTTTAATTCTGAATAGCTTTAAGAGCTCTAAATCAGTAATTAATTCTAGATAGCATTAAGGCTTTAACATTCTACATAACAATTTGACTCTATAATATAAGAAACTTAAATTCTACAGAGCAATCTGACTCCATTATATAAGAAACTTAAAGTTCAGTCCCTGTTAAAATTCAGTCTCTGCTTGTAGAAGGGCCAGGCTGAGGGTCGTCATCCTGGTCATCATCAGAAGGCTTATTCGATGGATGGTCTACATTCTGGTCACTCTTAGAGCTGCTTTGGAGGTTGCTGGTTCTGCTTTTGGTGCTGCAGGCCAGAGTGAAGGCATCGACTGGTAGCCACTGTATCCTGATGCCTGTAGGAATACAGCACACCCACGCCCCCAAGCACTAGCTCATACAGGCCTTCCCACTGCTTCAGTCAGCAGGGCCTGTATCCCAAGGCTGGTGCAATGGGAGGTAGTTTTAGGGGTTTAAATTGCAAAGTTCAAATGTATTTTAGGCATCTCTGCTACACAATCAAGTAGATCAACATTTTGGTAGTAAAATTCATGCTCACAACATTCACACTTATGCTCGAGAAAGGAGAGCTTTTAATACACATGGGTGAGTTGCCCTTGCTGTGCAACCCAGAGCTCTAGCTCTTTGTCCTGAATTTAAGCACTTGTCATGTGCCTGATTCTGAGAAGGTGAAAGCAGAGCTGCATGGACTTCAGTGAAACTGCCAGGATACCCCAGGCAGCACCCTTGATGCTTTAACAAGCAGTGGGAGAGGAAAAGAAATTAAACTGGATTAGTGGAGAACAGATATACTGATATACAAGAAGATACAACTGTGTCTTTCAGAAAGATTTCACTTTTTCTTTGAAGAAGAAAGGGAAGTTTGATCTGTGGTTGCTTTGAAGACATTTCTGTGATTAAAAGATGGCATCAGAAGCCAAAAGAGAAATTGCCAGGATAAATCAGAGTCACAAGAAAATGGATTATGGGAAGTCTCTTCTCTTATGAAGCACTTACATGGGCCATAACTGGACATGTCCTTGCAGAGTTTCTGGGTGAGCCATTTCACAAAGTATCTGCACAACAGTATGGGTTCCTTTGCAGTTTTCTTGTTTTGGTCGGACAATGGACATCCCATTGTCTCATATAACTGTGAAACAAAGTAGGCAATAAATTGAACACAAATGATAAGGATTAAATGAATATTAATCTTTAACTAAATCTACTGGAATCGCTATCTAAATCCAGCCTATATCAATGGGCCTGGACCTCGCTAACTGGAAGCTCTAAATGCTGAAGTTAGGTAGAGTTTAGACAGCGGAGTTATGATACTAAATAAAGTTTGATCTCATTAGAATATATGCATCATTTCCTGTTTCATCATTGATTATGGTGTAGTAAGTAGTGAGAAAATTATGTATCAGTAGGTTCAATTTCTAAATTGCAGATGGTTTATGTACTACCAGCTAATCCTTCACAGCTCTCTGATGTTCTGGGCAGCACTTAGTGGCTCAAAGCCAGGCTGAACCATACCACCATAATGTGGGTCTCCTGGCTCATGTAGATGACAAATTCTTTGAACAAACAGATTTAATCCATAATCAAAAGATAAGAATTAGCCTGTTTTCCTTTCAGATTTTGGGGTGTTTAATGAAAACAGCTTTTATAATTTTCTGTGTCCTCATCTAATTTTTCATATCAAAAAGATTTTTAAAGTTACTGTTTAGAATATCACAATAAGACAAAAATATTTTTTCTTTCTTTCATTTACTTAAATATTTGGTCAATTTAAAAGTGCACAAAGTGTCATGATAAATAATGGTGGAGAGGAGCAGCAGAGGGAACATTCTTTCTTTAAAGAGTTACAGACTTCAGAGTAGAAATAATATTGTTTAAAACTAATAATATCTCAGAATATCATAATGTGTGTTGGCCTTAGTGTTCTCATCTTAGAAGAGTCCATTTTAAGCAAATTTCTTGATTTTTCCCACTCACTAAACTTTGATTCACAACATAGTGTGGTCTCAGGGCACATCTACTGGTCTTTTGTCCTGAAGAAATTAAACTGAAGGATGAGGTCCAGGAGCTTATATCATGTATCCCTGCTGCTAATGAGCACTCAGTCCACAAGACAGACTAAAGCTGGTCTGAAATAAAGCTCCTGAAACATTAATAGTGTGGACATTGTGTCTCCTATACCAACTGCTGAATGTTTCAAATCTGTTATATTGCACCACTGAATAAATCTGCTCTGAATGAACAGAAAAAAAGTAAAAAGTGCCATAATTTTGAGCTTACTGTGTTGAATTAAATGGTAATCTACCCTCTTTTTTTACTGGAAACATCTTTGCAGTAGTCCTTAGCATACAGTTTGGATTTCAGGATATGTTACCTGCTTGCAACAAGGTGAAAAGAGGATTTCCCGCCTCCTTCTCCAATTTTAACAGAAGTATTCATAAGCTACTTATTGCATAAAAACTTTGGTGTAGGGGTCACATAGCCTGCTAATGTGAGACTCAAGGAACATTTTGGCTTAGAGGGGTTTTTTTGCAGTAAAAGACTCTTTAATGACTGGTCGAATGTACTACCCATCCACTCCTTGCCTTAGGCCTTCAGACTAATTCAGAAAGTCATTAACCATTCCCTAATAGGAAAGCATATGCCATGCCATCCATGCAGTGCATGCAAAATCAGATAAGAAATTCTCCTCTACCATTGGGAATGCAAAATAAATAAATAAGTAATCTTAGTCCTAAAAGAATTCTGTATCCTTTGAATGTGAAGCTGCAGCATCCGTGATAAAGCAAAACTGTGTATTTCTCCATTTGGTTCATGTATGTGTAATTAATTCTGGGAGATGTTCAGTCTTGCTGATGATTTGATCCATTCAGCAAGAATGCACTTTTCACAGTACCTTTCACATTGCCAAGTCACAGAGACTCTCCTTCTTTTTACTTTGAATGCTGTGAATTAAAAGATGTGTACATTTGCATCTTGCTCATGAGTTCAAACCAGTCTTTCCATTTTGAAGGTGCCTGTGAACCTGATCAGATTTAGTGCTCTGTCTTTACCATTGCTTGCTGTGCAACTTGGGCTTTCTTGTGGAGTGAATGAGAAAGTGATAGCATGTAGTCTTTCTATCCAATTTTATGAAGCTGCACTCACTCTGGCCTTAGCATGTTTCATGAAAAATGTCAACCATATAATCACAGAGAAGTACACATGAGCAAAAAGAAGGAAAACTATATTAAAAATTATCCACCATTTAGTACTTTAATTTACCCTCCTGGATCTTCTTTAGTAGAGCATTTTCAAACAATTTTTTGAAGAGTCTTAGCAAAAATAAATGAAGAATTTATTCAAGGAGAAATACTTTTTGTTTGAAACTGGTTGCTCATGAGATATAGAACTGAAATAGATTCTTATCCACTTGACAAATGAAAATTTATTAAGTGTTTCAGTTATTAATTATCTACAGTAACTATTTGTTGAATGAATATTAATTTTTATTATGTATCCAAGATCCAAGAATGCTTTTCCAGATGTAGTTTCAACTCCCAGTTGATGTAAATTGGCTTTGCTTCACTGAAAACAGAATATCTGTATTAGATTATAGCAGCTGAAGATCTGGCTCTAGAAATGCAGGACAGCATTGAGATTTCAGACCTGCTGGGCAACATGCAGCCCCACATATTAAAATATTCTAAGTATTTAATATTTGAAACAAAAACCAACCAAACAAAAATAAATAAATAAATAAACACAGTAGCTTCCTTGGTTTCTGCAGTAAAATCTCAGAGCCTTGTGCCTCCGAGAACTCAGCACAAACTGAAGGCTGAACCCTCAAGGTATCATAAAGGGATGGAAGAGTGTGTTATAGTAAAGGTAGTTTGTCCTGCTGTGGTGTCCCAAACATTCTTTTGCTCCTACCTGTAGAAAATAATAATGGTTCCACGGGACTCAGTCGGCTTGGGTGATTTCTACAGTTCAAGGCAGCTCCTGAAACGTGCAGTTTATTTGGAAGGGTCGTGGGTGCAGGAGCTCTGCTTTAGCTGCCAGCCACAGCTTAGAGCGTGCCCCAGAGAGAGCAAGAGAGAGACTATGAGACTAAGAGAGAGTAAGAGTGTAAGAGTGAGAGAGAGGGCGCGTGAGAGTGTAAGAGAGAGCATAAGTGAGAGCGTAAGAGAGCTAAAAGTCTCATTACATGGTATTATATCTCTTCCTATCCTGAATATGGTAATAGTACAACATCCAATCAATAGAAGACAGAAATCCTTATAGGATTTACATACAACCTATCAAAACTACTACATTACCATGCTGTGTTACATTTTAACTCCTAAAAACTACTTTCTAAAACTACTTTTCCTTCCCTGCCACACTGGCAGGGTTTCTCTGACCCTTGGACTTTTCTGCTTGCTGAAGCATCCTCTTCTTTGCTAAGGACATTGTTCAATCAAGAGGGATTCTCCTTCAGCTGGCTAGCCCATTGTTTTTGTCTGTACAGTAACTAACAGCTTGGTATCTAATATCTCAAAGCTAGCTTTCATTTCTATTTCACTTACAGGTTTTATATTTTCAGAATCTTTTGCCAAGCAGTCATATTTATAAGGTTTCCCTATTTCATCCTCCCCAACACTACCACTCTACCAGCTTCCTTTCACTCACTCAGAAGTGGCATACTGCCACAAGACAAACATGATACATGAATTTGATTAACTTAAAGCCAGTAATAATTTGTGAATCCAAATATTCAGCTTCAGTATGGATATTGCTCTCTCACTCTTTTATGCTTTTTTTTTTTGCTAACCTGTTATTGTCATAGCTGAAAGATATACTTAAATAACTAGTCAAAGATCCCCATTTTGTAATTTCGTCTGTGAATTGTCAATTAAAATGTAATCTCGATCTGTTAATGGAGAGAGATTCTTATTCTACCTGTCCTATAGTTGCTGCTTTAGAGCTAAAAGGGAAAGCTGATCTATAAATAATTTCTAAAGATTATGGGCTGGAAACAAAGAAAGTAAAAACTCAGACCTTTCTCTGACACTGAAAAAAAATTTAGAACTGAAACAGGTCTGACTTTTTCACACCCCCATTTCTTTTCTGATACTTGTTCAGCCTTCATGGCTCAAAAGTAACTTGTAGAGAGTGCCTCGAAAAACTTCAAAACATTTGGCCCACTACTGAAAGGACATTGTGGCCTTGTCACAATGTTTTGTAGAGGCAATTTTGTTGTACTACTAAGAAACTGTGACTTAAATTTGAAAGGGAAAAAGTCCCCAGTTACATTATGGGACCACGATAGTCCTGTTCCTTGTGTTTCCTGTCACCAAGTCTAATCAATGTGATTTAAGTCAAATAGAGGAGAATAAAATAAATAATTTCTTCTGATTTAGACTTTGTGAAGTGCCACGGCAACTTACATATGTTTAGGAAGATGCTGTGGGTGTGAATAGGCAGGCTACTGTTTTGTGGTACTTATGTCACCCTGGTAACATGACAGGATCACAAAGACTGTAGGAAGCACAGCTAGATTATGTCTTGCTGACTGGTTGATTAGTGTGGAAAGGTGGTTTTAAATTTCTTTTTACTCTACTAATTAAAATTTCAGTCTTCCTTCTTCACAAAGATAATGAAAATGAATGACCATTTCAAAATTCTGAAGAAAATATCAGAAGTTTTCAACAGTAGGCCAGACTCCCCGGACTTTTGTAAATGGCTGATACTGTTTGTCATCTGAGCATTTGAGTGCTTAGCACACCGTAGAGCTAAGTGCACCTCTTTCTAGTAGAATGGTACTGCACATAAAAGTTTTTTTTGAAAGCTTAGTAATAAGAAAAAAATGTTTCTCATTTTTCTATAAAGCATTTCAAGCATTCAAGGTAATACTAAAGGTAGTAATTTTCCATATGATAGTTCTCCCTGTGTCAGATAATGATTTTGCAGCCTTTGAATTCCTGGCTCAAAATTGCTCTAGATGTTTTTATTATTATCATTTTTTCCAAACAGCTTTACAAAGGGAAGACAACACGGGCACACTACTTTTATTGTGTGGGTGTGTGTTACCTCTGTATAATAGACTCCCTAATGTTCTTGGTTATAATGTGTAACATTGCACATACAGCACTCTAGATTTCCAAACTCCATTTTCAGGCTCAATAATAGCCTTTCATTCAGCCAAAGGATTTATACCTAATTGTAGATCTGTATGCTTTTTGTTCTGTTGTCTGCTTGGAAAGTATCTTGGGCATCTTGGTGTGTCATTCAGGGCAAAGAACCAGTGTGTGTCAAGACACTTTTGAAAGTTTTTGATTTTTCTGAGAATACAGCTATAGATTTTAAACAATGTCTTCTAAAGGCTTACTAATGATAGTGGTAGGAATTGCTAAGACGCTAGTATTGGCATAAACTTTTTTTGGAAATTGATGATAATTACTTTGTATCTTCAGTAGAATTTTGCAAGAATGGATGGGAAAGGGAACAGAGAGTTTTTGGGGTTTTTTTTAATTCCCTAACCTAAGTATGTCTCTCTTAAAACTCAACATTAATTTGTTGAATGTAGTTTGTATCTTAATATAAAAGCTTATTTCTGTGCGTAATAGATCCATATTTCTGGAGTGGCTGCAGTTTTACAGTGTTTTGAAAGGAACTTTAAAGATTAAGTAGCATTAAGAAAAACATAAGTGTAATACTAAGTTTGAAACTCCATTGTTCTAATTCTGTTCTTCTAACCTTAATTATGGTGCTGCTACCAACTCATACCTGTATTCAGACATGCAGAGGGTTTTTTTGCTGCGCAATGTATTTGGAATAGCCAAGGAACAAATCCCACTATGAAACATGTCCAAAAAAGAAAAAAAAATAGATGGTAACAACAATAAAAAAGCAAGACACAAAACAACAGAGACAGAGAAGTGAAGGTATGTGGGAAATGATATGACAGAACAGAAAACAGGAATATCAGCAGATGAGTGTCCTAATTGCTCTCAAGTGTTTTTGTAGGTAGACATTAAAGCAAGCAGATGCTTTGCTGTGGAGGATGTGAAACTGGAGAAAGAAATTCTATGCAGCTATTTATAGGGAGCTTTTCTGAGCTGGAAGTGTACTAAGAAAGCAATAATACAGATAGATGTTTGAGGCTGACATTATCACAGTGGACTGATAAGGATGGGAATCAATATTTTGCATTGGTGAATGACAGTATGTAAAGAAACAGTAGTCTGTGAAAGGTCTTTCAAAGATGACAGCTTTTGCTTCAATATGTAAAGAAAAAAAAGATGAAGGATGATGCAGAGGGAGAGGGACATAACTAAAGTTACAGGTTAGGTAGATGGTCTCTGCAATAGCAATCTGAATGCAAGCAAGAAAAGGGGTATTTATTAACAGGAACACAAGCCAGCACTGCTTTCATCAAATGTTTCCAGATGTGTGTAGGAATAGGAAAAACACTTGAAAGCATCACAAAGAAATTAAAGGGGTAAAAATGAACAGTGAGTACCAAGTTACACGTCTAAATATAGTTCTCCTGCCCCTGGAAATCAAAAGATACAATAGGGAGTAAAAAAAAAAAGTAGAATTCTAATTTAAACACATTTATCTTTATGGCATAGCTAAGAATCTGTAAGACTGGAGATACACAAAAAATTTAGTGTGGATGGAAAAGGCAAGTATGCAGTAGAGAAGCAGGACTATTTTCAGGTTAAATATAAATCTACAGATTGAATCACCCCAAAATATATTATACAAAGAGAAGGATATAAAGAACAGAATCCTTAAAACTGTTACATCCAAAACCAGTAAAAAATGGTCAAGAAGTTTAAGCTGAAGAAGTAATTTGAGCTTTTTTAGAGAACATGGAGAGGACAGGGTTGTGGAAACAAAGGAATGACAGCAGATTAGAGAAGGGTGAGCAAAATCTAAATTCCACACAGGCCAAAGGGAATGAAAAGGGAAAGAGGGAGGAGAATGAGTATGGCAGCAGTCAGGAAGAAGACTAGAGTGAAGACTTAATGAAGGCTAGGAAGAGGACAACATCTGAGAAATGACTAGGCTTAACAGGGGAAGAGGAAGGAGTTTTATGATGGTGAAAGTGAGGGGAAAGCACAGTGCATTTATTATAATGAGAGAAGGTTCAATTAACAGCTTTTCTATGGGTGAAAATCTTAAATAAGTCATTACAGTATTACTACTGATAGCAATCCAGGAAATGTGTAAGAAATAGAATAGAAGCATTAGTAATTGACTATATTCTTGCCCCACGTAAAAAGCAGGATTAAGATGTGATTTGCTGCATGATGACATAAAGAGATAAAACACATTAATCTTCTTTGCCACTTATGGTAATATAACTGTGTCATGCTTTGTGCACTGCCACGCTAATACTGATGCCAAGCGCTTAATGTATACGTCAATATATTTAGATCAAGTTTCACTTATCTCTGTCACATACTTTATATTACATTACTGATGGTTATCTAAGAGAGCCAAACTGCCTGACCACTCTTAGTCACCAAAATAAAGCAGTTTGACATGGAAAAGTGATAGTTACAAGTAGCTGTAAATCAAGTACCAGTGGAAATATGTAACACAGAAGAAAAGTGAAAAGGAATACTTGATTGCAATATGGAATAGCAAGTTATCATTAAGAAGCTGAGTGTGGCTGAGATCTCACAAAAAAAAAAAAGTTTAGACCTTTATTTTGGAATTTGCACATCCAAAAAGCAAGAACAGAAAGTCCAAAATTCATGGCTCATAGCAAGGGTGATGACTTGGGTAATCTCTTTACAGTCAGTTTCTGAGTTCTGACTGATGCTGAGGATTATTTCTTTCATGTGAACCTGAGAGTATTTTTACTCTCTTGTTAGGTTTTTTCTCTGTTTTAATTGTGTGGGATGAGAGCCTAAGGAAGCATGGGCACAGAATTGACAAGAATGAGTCTCCAATTTCAGGTCTTCCCTTCCTGAAAAGAATTGATTCAGGGCAATAGGCTGGCTTCTGTGCAAGACAGTTAGCTTAGCAGGGGTGACGTTGCCTGTAAGTGATGTGTATTAACCTGTCAAAGTGGATCAGGAGTCTATGCCACAAAAAAGTGAAAGGTTATAAAAGCACAGACAGTTCTATGCCTCTGACCATTTTCCTCAGTCAAAATAGAGATGATGTGTTTTAGGACCCTATTGAGGCAGAGGAAGTCCTCCCAATTTCATCACAGGTTAATCACTTTAAAGGAAGGGGATGCAAGAGCAGATACCATTGCTCTGAAAGAATTTCTTCTTATCAAGTATCTGTAGGCTTTTTTGCACGTCACATATTTAATAAAACGTAACTGACTTAGTAGTTTCCAAAAAGTCTCTGCTCATTTGTTACAGAGCTGAACAGTAAACTCAGTCCTTCTGTGAAATTATTTCATACTGTAGAGGCGAACACGTAGGCCTAAACACAGGAACTGTAACCTGAGGCAGCAAGGCCATGGCCATGCCTGTACCACAGCTCAGCAGTGCTCAGTGAAGGCAGCTGAATCAGGCCTTTGATTAAGCACACAAAGATAAACCCACCATTAACCTTAGTCATGCTGAACTATTATGAATAATAAAGAGATACATTTCAGAATTTCCGTGGTGTTCTGTCTGAATGACACAGTTGCTATCTCATGCTTTTGCTGAAACAGTCGATGTTTTCCAACTGACCTCTGAGTAGGAGGTCTAGCTTGAAGATTTAAGGAGTATTTAAGTGGTACAGAGGCCTTGTGCTGGATTCACCATAATTAGCAGATGTTGTCATTTCATGATTATTTTTTTTTGTCTTTTATAATACATGGGGGTTTTTTGCATTGCTGGGCAAATTGTTTTGCCACTGTAATTATGCTGCCTCCTATGAGGATAAAACTGATCTGGCCAAACAAGGAAAGGAATTAGATTTGGCCTTAACATGAGTGACCAAAGGAGAATGCTGTCAAGATGTATCTAGACAGAAAAAATTCCACACTCGATGCTGAGGCTAACCACCACCATCTTTCAGGTTTCAATGACACACATATTGCCCTTGTTTGATGTAATAGACCTTAGTGTCTCTTGAGTACACACTGCTGCGTGACCTTGCTGTTTCAAGAACATTTTTCTTTGGGGCTTCTGGGAATCTCTTTTCTTTTTCACTGCTGACCTCTAATGATAGATGAGTCTGAGCGTATGAGACAAATGTTCTCAAGCCTCACATAGACTTGTAAACTGTACTTGCTGGGGTTTTCATTACTTTCTTTCAGATCACAAAAAGGATTTTAATATAAATGGATAGGCTTTTATGGTACCATTTGTTTCATACTTATTACCATACGTGATTTCTTTTTCATACCAGTTAGAGCTGCCTGGGGGTAGAATGAATATAGCTATACATTTTTTGTCCATTTTGATAGTGACACCAGAAAAAGAAGAAGATTGCATACCCATTGTATTCTTTCAGAATGCATGAATACTGTTACATTATCTAAGCCATTGATAGTTTCAGATTATTACTGCAGTTAACTGAATCATTGATTAGTTTAGAATCAAGAATTCATATTAGTTCTTTCCTTCTGTGCTTCTTTAGTACTTTAAAATCTTGATTTTTTTCACTGAAAGTGGAAAATTATTAAGAGTAAATAGGGTTTATTTCTCAAAACAAATGCCCTGATGTGAAGTTTTTGGCTTATTCTACTACTGTAGTTAACATATAAAACTGACAAGTCGCTAAGGGACATATTTTCACTTGGCTGTCTAAAAAAAGTCACTAAAATCCAAATGGTGGCACAATAAAATGATAGCATATTATTCACTATTGTAATAAGTAGGTATATGTCCATAGCTTCTTGGTGGTATTTGTCCCTTTGGCTTGCAGAGGCATTGTTCGCATTAGGTGGCTTGTCCCCAACCTGTGGGGTGAAACAGCACCACAGGGAACTGTGGCATAGCAAAAAAATTCTCCAAGAGAAATGGAAACAAAAATAAGATATTTAGCGTCCCCAAGAGTGATTTAATTGCAAGAACATCTTCTTTTGGGAAATATTAATTCACATAGCCCTGAAATTTAAATGTGGAAAACGGGGTTCAGTGTCAGGTGCCCACGTTTAAATATTTAGCCTTAGGTAACCTGTACCTCATTTTATCTGTCTTAAAGTAGAGCTTAAAGTGTTTGTAATGGCTATGAAGTTTGTTAAGAGGGTTCTTCTCTTACTGTCTTTACACACTGTACTCTCTAAATTCATGTATGAGGTATCAGCAAAATTATTTTCAAATGCCTTAATCTTACCTATTTTAAATTGTACCTATTTATGCCATGAATTATGAAAGGACTGTCTGATATTAAAACCTTACTGGAAAGCAGCTCTGGATCTGTGAAAAAGGAATATCAAGAAATTAATAACATAGGTCTTAAATAACTTCTGCATGTTTAGAAAACATTCATTGCTGTGGTGACTTTTTAGTGCAAAAAGTACAATCTGGTTATAAACCGTGCTGCCCAAGTATCAGTAAAATGAGTTTAGGGTCTAGTCTGGCCTGGAAAGAAAAAAAGTTCAGTCTTCCTATCAACAGTCTTCTTATTGCCTTCAATATATGGCAAAGGTTTATTAAAAACACATCTGATTGTATTAATAGATACAAAATGGGGTTTAAAATTTCAATTGTGGTATGAGTAGAGAAAGCTGTCTTAGCGGATTACATGCAGGATGACTTAAGAGTGAAGAAATGTGGTGTGATGAGATTCAGATTGCAGTGCCACACAGATATTACGATCAACTAGCACCACATCTTTGAAACTAGTAGCAAGTAGGAGTAAGAATAAGGAATAAGTAGTCAATGATGTATGTCAGGAAAGATATGTGTGTTTTAATGCTTTGCCATATTAGCAGGATATTTTGATGAAAATGTTGAAATATCAGAAATTGTTTGTTTTTTTCCAATACAGTAGTTTAGCAGGTTTTGTACCTGAGCTGTCATCTCCACTTTCTTCTGTTAGATGAGCAATCTAGAAGAAAAAGCTGTTGCTGCTGTTATTAGTTCAGATAGGAATGCTCCAGTCATCTCTGTCCATGACTGTGGAGTCTTCAGCTGTGAGCTCAGGATTATGCAGATCCTCTGCAGTGGCCAGTGTTGCCACATTGTGAAAACGGGCACATTTCCCATTTGAACCCCACACTCTCAAATATTTTTCTTCTAATCCTGGGGCACATTCTCCCCAGATTAAATATTCATAGCTCTATGTATGTGATTTATTTTCATCTGATTGTCTTGTTTGTGTTCACCTGAAGCTCCTAAGGTATTCCAGAGATTTGGGTTTTTTCCTGCAGTAGGGAATTTATTTTCAGATCGGATCATATAAATCTGTCTCATTCAATCTGTCTCACAAGCTGGTCAAGAGAAACAAAAGCGGGAAGTACACATATTCACACCTGTTTACTGAGTCTTCAAAATAATACTTCAAAATTTTTAAAGGCCTTTTGAAATTGTATCCTTAAATGACTCTAAAGCATTGCAGTAATCAAAACTCCATCAAGCATTACATTTTCTAGGCAATCCCTACGTGCTGTCCTCTAAAAACAAGCAAAAAAATAAAAAAATAAACCCCTGTCATTCATCACCAGTGCCATTCATACAAGTGAAGTTTAGCCTTGAACTCTTGTTCCATGTCTTCACATTTACTGATCTCCCAGAACTTTGTTTCTCTACTCAGCCCTCTTTGCTCCTCATGTGTTACAGCTTCTCAAGGGCTGCCTTTCCAAGTCATAGTATTTTTAAATATGTGTGGATAGTTTGAAGTGGGGCTATATGTACGATTGCACAGTGTAAACATTTTTAGAGTGATCTTTGAATAAATGCTATTTGAGCTGATCACGGTAGAGGTTCCCAAAGAAAAATAGAGGCCAAACACTGGAAGCCAAACTTAGTTATGAAAGAGAATCCCAAGAAAGGAGCTTGTAGAGAAAAAAAAAATAAAAACAAGAACAAAAATCCTGCAAAGGACAGTTAGTGATTACAAAGACCTAAAAAATATAAAACTGCAGTCTGCACTGTCCAGTAACCATAGCACATAAAATAAATGTTGGTTTATTGCTTGTTATCCACAAAACACTCTCACAATGAAATAATGCTTCTTTTCCTTTTCTATATCTTTATCAGAATTGCACCATTTTATATCTGTAATGGGCTGTTGTACAATACTAAGTGTTTTATTTCTGTGTTTAATACCTAGACAAGCTATATCTCATCTGTTTAGATTCCAGCAGAAGAAAAAGTTTAATTTCTTGGCTGTAATGCAATGGGAACAATAGGTTATTCTAGATGGAATAATATCGTTCCTTTCAAAATGGTGGACTTATATCAGGAGGAAGCATTAGCTGGAAATAACAATTGAGTCCCTGCTACCTTTGCCAAGTACTTATTTTGCTAAGATATATAGAGATGTCATAATTATTTTAAGATGTTATTGTGATAAAGAGACAAAGAAAACAGTTTCCTGCTTAGGTGTTTTTGAACAACATAGAAAACACTCAGGGTGTTTTAGGTTGAGCTTGCAGTGCCACAAAGAGGTTGGATTAAAAAACATATTCTGAATTAAACAGATGTGATTCTCAAATATGATGCTTTAAAATAAGTTATGTGGCAGAATATATATATAAAATAAGTAAGTGTATTTAATTGGGTCGATTTCACCTTGAAATGCCTTTTTAAGCATCTTATGATACAGTAGAAATACATTATTTCTCAGTTAATCCGTCAACATTGGCACTCACTGACCTCACAAGCCTTTTTTCCATGACCATAGGAATGCCGGCTTTCCCACTATGGAAACTCTAAATAGGGAACTGAAGAAGATGAGATGTTTTGTAGCTTGGGAAATTCTTACTCCTCTTTACAGGTTTCAGCTCAGCATATGTATGAATTTATAGATATGGTTTTGAAACTATAAGGCACACAGTTTTTAAATGAGCAGGTGGTATCTTTAGGGTAAGCTGCAACTCTTGCTAGTAGCATTTGCAGTATTCACATAGCCATTAAATTTTTAGTAAGAAAACACGGAGAGTGACTTCATGAGTTGGTCTTTTAACATACAAGAGTTCTACTGAAACCATTTCCATCAGCCTTTCTAGGAGAAAGGATTCTTTGGTGGCTGAAAACACATATTATTCCTTTGAGAAAGAAGTCTACAAGAATGCTAATGTCCTTTTATCACCCACTGTACCTCAGAAAAAGAATAGGGTCAGGAAGGTTGATTCTGGTGGAAAGAAATGAGGAGCTCAGTTCATTATCCAGCTGGGGACTTAACAATGGCTTCTAAGTTATTCTGCATACAATTGGTGAAGATCAAGGAACAAAATCTTTTTAACACTAATGGACTAGTCTGGGATTTTTTAAGGGTCTCACTAGCATGAAAAAGAGTCTGATAAACCACCCAAATAAAAATCAATCTTGTATTTATTTTTCTTCTAGTAGTAGTAATAGGGGTGGGTGTTGCTTTTTTTAAGTCCATCAGAGGATCAGTCTGAATAGCTAAATAATTACTGCTGGGATAAGGTATAAAACATTAAAAAGAGATCTGTATATGTACAAGAATGTTTGGAGAAATATTACTAAGATGAAGGAGTATAATTCTTCAACATTGTGCCTTGGAAGAATCATGCTATAATTTTTTTTTTTTTTTTTTTTTTAACTTTGTGGAATAATACAACTTTATTGTTGCTTTCATACAGTTTGGGGCAAACCATTTTTTTTTTTATGTTCCCAGGATGCAATAATCATATATATGTCAATGAAGATACAAAAAAATATTTCTAAATTTAGATATTCTGACATTTTTCAAGGCAAAATATGTAACTGTTACAATAATCTGAGAATCCAGATATCCACAGACATGTGGCCATGTGGATCAGAACTAAATCACTTTTTACGTGTTTGTTATCAGATTACAGGTAAATATTAACACAAGTAGCCTTTTGCATGTCATAATATGCAGTGTCAGGCATGAAGAACATTACTCCATCACTAATCTTTGGGGACATGGAAAACACTTGTATGGAAAGCCTGATGCCTCCTTTATCTCTGCAAGACTGGATATCTTAAACCAAGTTTAGAGGAAGCAAGAGTCTTAAATTTTGGAAAAGATCTCTTTAAATTATAAATGCCAGACTCACAGAATGTCTCCTTTTCTGTTTTTCACCATTTAAGGACTCTGTTTGTGGTAGGAGGTTTTGATGACTGAATGTAGCATGAGCAGTAATTTGATGGTGTTTCTTAGTCTTAGAAACAGAGGTGAATATTCCAGTGCATCTTCAGAGAACTATTATTATTGTTATTAGTACTAATACTATTTATTATTGCTGAGCTTGTGGCTAGAAAAATAACAGTTGGAAATTAAAAGACAGCCCTTCACACCTATGGAAAAATACCCATAAACAATCTAATGGAGTTACAGTTCAACACACTTAACAAACCACAGCAAATTAAACCTTCAAGCCTACAGTAAGCAGCATATACTTTCAGAATCAATGCTGAACAACAGAACTGTGATATAGAGCCCCATCTGTTAGATATTAAAGTCAGACAGAGTCACACAGGGTATGTCTGCTCCACCCAAACCCTCCAGCTATATTTTCTGTCTGCTTTTCTTAGATATGCTGGGGAAAGTGTCAGGCTTTTATGTTTTTCACATTCTTGACTTGTCAGATGCTAAAATCTTAGTGCACTATTTGGGAAGAAAACAATAGATTGCTTTGAGAAAGTCTTAGTTGCTTAAAATATATTTGATTTAAAATGAAAGAGAAGAAGAAGTCCATTCTCTATTGTCCTGGGACCAAAGTTCAGAACACTTAGGAAGTGCTGCCTGATTCAACCATTCAAGACTGCAATGATTGTAAAGCATTACTCATGTTTTTATCCCATGTCAAGACATTGAATTTGAAAGAGAGGAATTGGGAGCTTCCAGCAGCAACCCTTTAGAATGATGGATTGGTTTTGCTACTTGTTGGGACCTGTAAAGCCTCTATGAAACAGGAAATCTACTTTCAAAAATCCCAAACTCAATTGAGAGTTAATTTGTTTGTCACCTTCACTTAGAAGTGCTGTACAGAGAAAATATCTCAAAAATTTTTCAAGAACTTTTGAAACTTTGGTTTATCCATAGTTTAGGTAGGTAAATTTTATATTAGAATTGCAGCTATTTTTGCAACCTTATAGACTTCAAAGTTTATGGTATTGCCAAATGAAAATCACTGAAGTCCAATGTATACAAACTTGCAAAATGAAACAGAGTGGTGAAAAACTTTTACATGTTTGGGCAGGACATCTTTTATCTTTTCCTGTATAGCAGAATGGTGTCATCAGTGAATCTGTCAGCCTGCAAATTGACATTCCTGTGGAAGAAGTGGCAGATGTGGATTCATCTTGCTAGAAAAAAATAAATAAACAATGGATTCATTTTGCTAGGAAAAGTAAATAAATAACTCAGGTTAGTGCTTGTGCTAGAACTCTTTAGTTTTCATCCCATTTTTACTATAATTAAGAAACAACGGTCAAATAGCTTGACCATGTGGGAGCATGTACTTAATAGAGCACAAAATAAGAAAACATTTGAATGGGTAAGACTGTTCTTATGAATGTTGGATGACATCTAATTCCTAGTGTGTTATGCAGCTTCACTGTGCCCACTTCAAATTTTGTCTTTCTCTTCTTTCTTGGTGGGAGCAACTCTCAATGAAAGGTCCTCTCTGTAAGGCATACAAATAAATCAGTTTAAACCACAAAGAGGTCTTTATTAAACTCTGTAACAGCTAAGAGCAGGAAAATTAAACCAGTGTTGAATTCATTCTTACCGACCCACACACATTTCTGGACTAAGCTAAGAGGAAAAGGATAACTTTACCTTACAACTAATGAAGGGCAAAATAGAGGGAGGGACCTCAAATTACTGCTCTGTTATTTTTCAAAAAAATATTCTTAAGTGGCCCTGGAAACTGAGAAAACTTCAAAACCAACAAATCTGTATCTTTCATTAGGAAAGAAAACAAAAATGAGACTGAAGGAAAAACTAGGAAAAAAAGAGTTTTGAGAAATAACCGAAAGACATCCTTGGCTTCAACTCATGTTTAGAACATTTTACTTACTTTAGCAGTACCTGAAAAATAGATATAAATTTTTTTAGTATAATATCTCCTCCCAAATTTGTTTCCAATACCTTATATATCTGCAGCAATATGAATCAACTTTAAGGGACATTTTGGGGTGGGATGGAGACATAGTAATATTACATATGTAAGCAGAAGCTTTCTTATAGTATCAGCTTTAGGATGGACATCCTAGTATGTAGGGAAGTACAACAAGGCTAAGATAGAACATCTTACAAGTGTTCAAAAGTCTTAAGAGAATTCTAGCATGACAGTGAACTCTGAAAACTGTGAATTTAATAAAATGAGATTGCAATTTTGTGGACATCTTTTCTTAGCTGAGGGCATCAAACTGAACCAAACTATGAAAGGTGGCTGTCAATGAAGGATTCTCATATTGCCAAGAATATTAGTGCTGTCGACTCTTTTCGTGGTATGTCATTACTTCTGATGTATCCCAGACTTTCTAGTTGTCACTTCATCTCTCAGAGACTTAATTTAATAAGATGCTAAATTTAAATAGCATCATAGGCAAAATCCGGTGTTTCAAGTACCTGGGGAAAGCATTAATCTGTCCTATGCATTCAAAAGTTTGTTTTCTTCCAAGAGAACAAATGGATAGTTCACTTAAGCCTATTGGCATTAATGTGGACACAGTGGCTGTGTAAGATTGTTTTTCCCAAGGTGCACAGTCAGAACCTTTAAGGGCTTTTGTTGTTTCCTTTCAAAAAGTGACAAATGTATGTGTGTTTAGTTTAATTGGAGATATTATCTCATCAAAACATAGCTCAAAATGGAGAATTTCGAAACTCAGATACCACATGTGAAAGTGGTTGGCATGTGAAACTTATTTTTTGGACCTTCCAAGCAGTTTGAAGTGGTTCAAAACTGAAACAACAAGCAAAATCTTCTTTTGATGTTCCTTGTTTTGTTTTCAGCTGTTTAATGCTTTTGATACCAGTCAAATTGTCATTAGTCTCAGACATATTTTACAGTTCCAAGCAGATCACTTTGTTTTCACTTTTAGATCTTGTTAAAGCCAAAGGAAAATTCTTTTTTTTATCTCACTTGCGATAACTGTGGATAATTATAATCCTTGAAATTCAGATAGTAAGTGTATATATTTTTCATCCTTCAGAAAGCTTTAGTTTCCTTTAAACACAATGTGCAGATACATTATTGTCTGTCGTCTGTGCCATTCTAATTGATTAAATGAGAAATAACCTGCCCTGCTTGTTTCTCTCTGCTTGCTGTGTGGGCCTTGCATAGCAATGGAAGCAGGAAATCTGAGTTGCTGGATCACATTCTGTCTCTAAAGCAGCAGAGGTGGACAGCCTCACAAATTGCTCACTGCACAAATTAGCCTAGCCTGTAGAAAGCAATCAGCCACAGTGTTTGCTTCAGTCTGGACTAAGGAATAGAATAGGTTAATGAAGTTCAGCAACACAATGCCATTCTCAGTATCTTCCCTCATGCTTGGGACTGTGGTAGAGTCATGGCAAGCATTTTTTCATTTAATAATTACCAGTTAATTTTATAGTGTGCTGTCCCATCACAGACCAAGAATTTTGGCACTTAATTGAAATACACTGTCATGAACTATCTATTACTGTACATCATACCTCAAGCAGCAAAATGTAAGCACAATTTTTCTGAAACTGTATTGGTTCTGAGATAGATGGCTTTTGGTCATGGATGAGCATGACTATAAACCCTGCACATCAAAATGCCTTACAAAATCAAGGAAAAGTTTTTCATTTCTTGCTGGATGAGTCTTGTTAGGTATGCATAAGCACTCATGAGATCTGATGCTCAGTCACTGATTTTCTTAACCACTGACTGTTTTTAGAAACTTCTGAGGCTCTGAAATGGCAGAATTGGGAAATGCCGTCCAGTTCACCTTTCTGCCAGTGCAGACTGCTCCTTACTGTTCGCTCTACTTCATCCAGACTGAGTTCAGAAAGCTTCAGAAGCTACGGTTACATTATTACATCGTTCTTTGTAGTTTGTTCAAGGAGAGTTTTGAAAAATGGCACTTAGTCACCAAGGACCTGCAAGGATTTGGTGAGGAGTTGCAATCCTGTCTCATTGATTTCTGTGTGGTCATGGACAGCTGGAAAGATGATCAATGAGGAAAAAATTCCACTGAAGACCATCAGACATCTGCAGAAATAGGGAAATCCTTCAATATCTGGTCCTATTGTCATCCATAGAATTAATAGAAGCATTTTACCAGAATTCATATTTGCTAGCCATGTATGAAGTACTATACCTGGTAGAAAATATGCAGCTGCACTTTTTCTCTTCACCAGAGGATAGGGTTTAGCACAGAGGAGAAATGGCAGCCACATTTGCCTATTCTAAGCATTAGTTTTAAACTCAGTTCTGGAGGTACCAATTTATTTGTGTGCTCTGTCTAACCTCAGGAAGCCCAAACTCAGTGTTATGGGATTCTCAGTTCACATCCATATCAAGGTTTATCTGAAACCCTGACCATGTCCAGCGAAGATACACTGAAATTCCTTTATAAATTATTTTATCTATAGAGATATGGATTAAACTATATCTCAGCACCTATAATAAGAAAATTTAAATTCTCAGCATTTTAAATAAATTCCACATACTTTCATTAATTGGGAATAAGATAATAACTAGATTTCTTAGCCTATTGTCCCAACAATAACTGGTATAGAGCTTAAATTCTTCATGGAAGTTACAAAAAGGCTGAATTAGGAAGATACAGAAGAAAACCATTTTAATTGAATTGTTAGAGATTTTAGTAGGGAAAACAGTTTATGAATATTTTCAAAATGTCAGCAAGCAGTCATAAAATGATCGTAATATTGAAATGCATGGGCCAAACCCATCAGGCTTGTTTCTGCCTTCTAAAGCACTTTATTCGGTAGGTTTTGCAAGCATGACTGCTTACATAAATATTAAATTGTACAAAATGTATCATGTGTTCACTGGAGCACAATGAAGAAGGAATATTTTCACAAAATATGATTGCTAAATTTGGAGGTGTTACATGTTTTCAAATACAAATATAAATATTACATAAACTGTTCTTGAAATGAAGAATGAACTTTAAAAAATTGATTTATAGATAGTAATGATCCATTATTCAATAAACATAACTCTTTATTGACCATATTAGGGTAAAAGCAGCTTTGACTTACAATTTATCTAAAGCAGACATTAAACAGAGCTAGAGAGCAGTTTATGACAAGCAGGATGAAAAAAAATAGGTTATTGTTAATATCAATTAGAATTTGTCAAGAATAGAAAATCAATAAAAGAAAGTAGAGGTTAAGCTAAACAAATATGCATTGTTTCTGGAGATATGGAAAATTAAAAGATAATAACCAAGATAAGTACATCCAATGTTAAAGACAACCTCCGTTTGGTAGTCTCATCTTTAGATTTAGTTAGCAAAATTATCAATAGTGCACCATGAATATTTTAGCTCTGCATTTGGACAAAAGTATCAGAAGGCATTTTATTTCACACACAGACTTTCCAGTCTTTTAATAACTTGGAAGGACTGCAGAAATTTGTGCTTGGCATTAATATTTCTAAATAGGTAGTTCCTATAATACATGTTCAGAAGTCCTAGATAAGGAGATCTAAAGTCTGTTGATGCTCTTTCTAGTTAATCTTGGAACAGGGTAAATTCTGGTAAAATTAAATAACAACAGTGATGAAGTGCCAGCTGTTGTTGCAGTATATAGTGTCCTTTCCCTATTAAAAATGTCAAGAAGGATGTCCCAAGTGCTGGTTAGGCTGACACCTATTCCTGACAAAAAAAAAAAGAAAGTGCCAATGAAATTAAATTAATAAAGACTCAAAGGACAAGAAAGTAATCAATTTCAGCATGACTTTCTAAAGAGAAATTCTTGTCAACAAACTTGATTTAAATCTCAGACGTCATGGCAGATTTGGTTGATGAATGTAATTGTGTAGAAACGCTGCATTATGATTTATTGCAAGGGGTCTCACTTTGTGACTTATGACATTCTAATGTACTGAACAGATGTCAAAAATCTGTTGCCAATGAGAAATTATCCTGGATGGGAGTGATTTCATTGGACTTTCATAGACATTGGTACAAAGCCACATTTTAATCAGTGATCTGGAGATAAATGGAAGTGACCCATCAGGGAACTGGTGGATGACACAAAGACTGATAGGAGCTGTAAACAAAGATGCAGTCATTCTCAGCCACTGAGATCACAAACCAAATATACTTTAATATACCTGCACAGCTGTACAATTACTTCCCAAATATATTATATTTAAGAAAGTGGTGACCTTGACATGGATATCTGGATTATAAGGGATATGCACTCCCAGAATGCTGCAACAGAAACAGGTGAATCTTGGATGTGAGAACATCTAAGGGAACAATTGACTGGAACAGCTGAAAATTTGAGGAGGATCTGATAGGTAGAATTCATTTTAGAACAGGAAAAAATGCCTTAAAAATTGAGACTGCTCAATTCATTTAAGTAAGCAGAAGATACGGAGGAATGACTGATCCCCTTCCTGGGGACAGTACTTATGGATTTTCTAATCCATGAGAGGACCTTAAAACTAGTAATGTATGAGTTTGACAAGAACCAGTGTATGGGAACTGAAGCCAAACAAAACTGAATTGTACTAAGACTGGAAGACCTTGTGCACATTATAGTTTTCAAAAATGCAGTTATTAAATTTGTTGAATTAGTGAATCAAATGTTTTCACAAATTATAATACTAATATTTGATTTACATAAGTAGTAGTATTAGACACAATATACTAAGCTTAGCAAAGCAGTGCAGGTACAGTCTCATTGCTTTCTCTTCTATCTTATTTTCTCTAAATGAATGCTGAGTTATATAAAAGCATCAAAAATATTGAAAATATTCCACATTTGAGTTAGTTAATTATTGTTGAATTTGGAAGACGATTTTTTTTTTTGGTAGTGGTGATGTTTCTTACTGAAACTGTAATATTATACAATGCTTTTTCTCCAGAATAGTTACTCAGTTTAAAAATAAATATGGGTTAATCTTAAATATGGTTGGACTTGCTCACTTCCCATGGCAAACATATCATTACATCAAGTTTTATTTCTGCTAATGTTCACAAAAATAAATTGCATGTCATGTTTCACAGAAATATTTGCAGAACACATTAAACTCATTAGCAAAAAAGAGTCACAAATAACAATTTCCATTCCCTTGTAAATAGAATTGACCTCTAATAGAAAAGTCAGAATCAAGAAATTCATGGTTATTTTTGCTCTGGAGAACATACTCGCTGTGATGCAACAAGCAAATATTTTTACCTTCTCTCCTCCATTGTCTGTAAGAACAAAACAATTCTACTAGTAGAGCATGTAACAGTATTCAGCTTTTATGACTGAACACTGCTGTAATTTTTAATGTCTTAATTACAAATTAAAACAAATTAATGTGGTACTTGGAAAAGGCAGTAACAGGAAATTGCCATTGTGGGCAGGAAAGAGATCTATAAAAAGAAAACCCAGATAAGTCAAATTATACAAAGAACACCAAACTACACTGTGCTTGTCAAAATGATTGCAGTTTTCATCTATAAAAAGATGCTTCTGGGTGGTGACTCAAAACCCCTACATTTGCTATTTCAGATGTAATTTCCCTTATTCCATTCTCCTCTGGTCTCGAGTATAAAAAGACACAGATTGCACACTCCCTCAGCAGACATCTTGTGAGCCAACACAGCCTTTTCAGAACTAAATTCTTTACTTTAGTCATAGTTGAGTGGGGTCTTCCTGTGTGTGTAGGTATAAAAGTGCTACAAAAGGGAAGAAGGACTTTGAATTTGGCCATTCTTATAATAAGTTTTGCCATCCAAAGATACCTGGACTTTGTCTTTAGTTGGGTATGAGGGCAGGACTGTCTCTGTTAAGTGGCTAGGGACAAACCTCATCCCCTTCATTTTTACTTTTTTTCCTCTTGCCCTTGGCAGGGAAGGCATTGTTTTGTTTATTTCTTTGGGATAGAATGGGGAGAGAAGGGCCTGGTAGCTCAGTTGGAGATTTTTCCCTCTGGGTCCAGAGTTTCCTCAAGGGAAACTGAAATCCTGGTATTTCAAATTTGTGACCTAGACATATGCTCAGCAACATGTCTGTTCCCCAGCATGCCCAGGGCTGACTTCACCTCCTGGGGAGATTCTTTATTCAGCTCTGCCTCTCTTTAAGCCTTACTAGCAGCTGGTGCCCTCATAAATTCAAGGGCTGCCCTAGGCCAAGAAAAGCCAGAGGCTAAAGGAAAAGCTCTTGTCATCTGCTTTCACCCTTATTAAATGTCTTGTAAGGCAGTTTGACGAAATCTTGTGGGAAGACAGCAACTCCTTTCTGCCCAACAGCCCTGTCTAGACAGGGTCACCTTGCTATGTCCCTGCCAGGCAGGACTGGCATTGGAAGGGCTACAGAATCAGTACAGCATGTGGACAAATGCATTGCTCAGAACAGAGACATAAACTGATAAGCAGAAATAGAAATGAGTGTCATGAAAGGGAATCTTTTCCTTTTCATTCAGATAAGCTGCTATTATTTATTCTTCAGTCTGCATTTTGCATAATCTGACATTCAATAAAATATAATTTTCCTATGAAAGCTGACCCACATTTAAAGCATTGGAAAAAGAAGATGTTCCCTGCATGGCTCGTGGCTGGCATGGTCGATTTTGCATCTAAGTTGCAAGCAGTCTGAAGTATCCATTGTAAAAGATGTATGAATTTTACGAAGCAAAGCAGGAAGTTTCTGCTTACATTCTTCTTTGCTTCATTTCAACCATCAGGCAGCATTTGGGTTTGTATCTGGCTACAACAGTGGAAAGACATGGGAATTTTGAGAGGAACCACACTTGTACTGAATTTCATTGAAGTCTTTGTTCAAAACTATAGTTGAAAAACACTCATGACAAATGTAGCTGGTGCAGGGCACTGAATCGAGGCATGTGCTGAATCCATTAGGTATTTCTGGTCACAAATACAGCTTGATAAACTAAGAAATATGACAATTTTCTTTGTATGCAGAAGAAAATTCATTTTAGAGATTATCTCTTATGTTATTTTATCTGTGATCCTCAACACTTACAGCTAAGCTCTCTTGATGCTGTACAGCCTCAGAAGAGTAAGTAATCATAACCAAGACCCAGAACGGACATTAGCTTTTCCAAAGATAAATAAGTTCCTTTTCAAAATCTGTTACAAAAATATTATGGATGAAGAGCTTGGAAGTCAAAAGTTAAGAAAATGTCATATTAGCATATACAGCCTTGGCTCAGCTGCACAGGCATCGTTAATATGTACACTTATCTTCTTAGTCACAGTCACTGGCAATGTATCATAAGTGAGTAGGATACAAGGCCTTGAGTATGTTGCTATTGTTTCTAATAAAGCCTGGTCCATCCCTATGGTTTTATTAATTATGAGAATGGTGCATTAGTGACACAGCACCTGTGGTTTTCACAGGTTTTTGGAGGAATGACAGGCTGTAGGTCATTAACCACTGAAGCTGTCAGATAATTTTAGAAAGCGAGTGAATACTCGATATTTCTCCTTTTCAGAATGAGTTTAATTTTCTGTGAATGAAAAGAGTGTCTGAATTTAGAACTGAAATCCATTCATTTATAGCCCATGTAAAATGTAGTCTTTGACAACTGAAGTATTTTACCACAGTTCTCTGTTGATATTCTGATCTATAGAGACCATCCTCTGTTGGTTGAGAGAATAATTTGCCTTTCATTCATAATCAGCCCTGAGCTTCATCTGAAAAAAAACCCCAAGATATATATGTATAAAATCCTTATTTAAACAATTCCCTCTTCTCTTGTATTAGAGTGAAAAAGTAGTTTAAGAAAATAGTATTAAAAACTCAACTCCTTTTGCCTGTTCTTTGATCTGTTTTCCTACCACATTTCAAAAAGTTCAGCAAATACAGTAAATAATGCACTATGTGTCCCAGAGCCATGTATTCCTGGCAATGTTAGCGTCCCTTGTTCATATGTACTTTGTATTCCTAATATTCAGCATACAGGTGGGTCTTTGGAGTGAAATTCCACAGTTTATTGTGTTACTAAGTATTAAAATCCGTGGGCAGAAGTTTAAAACCAGGTCCAAACTTTGCTCAATTTCTCTTCCTTTTACTGAGAGTCTTATAAAAGCCCATGCTTCATTGGGTTGTAAGAAAGCTTCAGTGTCTGACTTTCTGGTTCCAGTCATTGTAACTCAAAATTTCTGTGTTTTATATATTTCAAATAAATGTGTACACTGTTAGGACACTGGTATTTTGCACTTTGGGAAGAAAGGGAAAGAGACTGAGAAAAATGTGAAAGGAGTAGCCTTTCAAATGAAAATACAGATTCTGGTTCTCTATCACTGTGTGATAGGCAATCATAGGATATGTTCCTGATGACTGAGTAGAAGAAATAATTACAGTCATATGTGAAGTTGCCAGAATTTTTTGTATTTACAAAAGGCTTTTGCTGGTTAGGAAACACAGGAGTCAAGATAACTGTGGAACAGAGGTTGTGTGTGGCAGAGTTGTATAGGTTCAGAATTGCTTGATGACACTGAAGAATTTACAGGTTTTTTAATCTTGGGCATTGGGATATTTCTATCCAAAAGGTACTGGGTCATTCTTAGTGCTGGGAAGCACTTACGAATTTTTTAAAGCTTCTGTTAAGTTTAATGGGACTGCTGAGATGAGTAGCCGGTGGGGGAGTCTGAAATTGACGGGCATGGGTGGTGTGCTCCTTGGGAACATCCTAAAGCTTTGAAATGCAGAAATAATTGCATATAGGGAAAAAAAAAAAAACACCCCAGCTATCTGAAAGTGAGGAGGTTTGCTTAAATGTGTACAAACTGTATTACAGACATTTCCTTTGCATGCAGCCTGCATATACCATCCTTTCTCTTACAGCTCTTTTGTTTAACGTGTTTTTTCTGGGTCAAGGGCTTTTTCTAGGGTTTTATGGAACGCATGCTTTGTAATACAAATTTTGAAAAACTGCTTACACAGGTAAGATGAAAATATGTCCAAGGCCCTGAATTAGAGCTGCTGTGATGTTTCCAGTGACAGTGGTTTCCGGTTCTGGAAGACAGTGAAGCCAGTGATTTCTGCTACATAGAGAACACCTCCTGCCCTTGCTGAGCAGCCATCCGCCAAGCTCCTAGCTCTGAGACAGCCCCTCTTAAAATTCATTAGTGAGAAACCCTGGGGTTTTTGGTAGCCTAAATTTCCAGATGTTGATGTCAGTGCTGATGTGCAGCAGTTGCGCTAGGTTGCTCTGTGGTTACTTCATAGCAGTTTCCTAGGTTACAGTTGTCTCCATTTTGTTGCTAGTGTCAGGTTTCTTATAAAAGCTGTTAAGTGATCACCCCCTCTGTGTCACCTCAGCCAGGAGGTGCCTCAAGCACCTCAAGGTGACCAAGCTGTGCCATACAGCGGGAGGTTCTGCTCTCTCTCTGCTCTCAGCAGGGTGCAGATGCTCACATTTGCTTCCCAAAATCGGCAGTGCCCAACTCCATCTCTCAGGCATTAGGAAGTGCTTCAATACATGGGTCCTTCACCAGAATTTTCAAATTCTTGTAGGCAGAGTGGTAGGAGTTCCTGGAAAAGGGAGAGTGAGAGCCAGTGCCATGGGTAGGAGTTAAAGGGATCTATCCTCTGACCCACCATTTGAGGGATTTCAGTTTGCACATTTCAAAAGTTTCTGAAGTACTTCCCAGAGTCATTCAAAAATGCAAGGGATAAGATTCAGGAGTTGTGACTTGCTGGAGATAGCAGTTAAAAGCAGAACCAGAATCAATGTTCCTGCAGTTTCCACTTCTTAGATAGCAATGATATGGGTGTTTCAGGCTACTGTTAGCTACCCTGGAGATTATTATGAAAGTAGTAGTTCAACAACTGATGTTACAGCACTGGTATTTCAACAGAATTAATAATAGCAATAATAATAAACATCAACAACAATAATTCCATGGATATATTACTTGCAGAAGGAAACATAGAGCTCCAAAAATAGATGTAGCAGTCATAACGGCTTCCACACACAAAAGAATACATGCTAGTAAACCAAATTTAGTTGCAAATCTGTATATTTTGTTTGAGTATTTTAGCATCTTGTCAAAAACTCCTCTATTGTTTCTGGAAAGATATTCTGGATTTTTCTGACATTCCTAGTAAAAGGAGACAAAAGCATTGCATTTGTTTTCTTGTCCTCATCTAAAAAGTAATCATGTTGTAAATTATTAAGTAGAAACTTGCATTTTTACTTAGCTATCTGAGTAGTTAACACATTCAGCTGAAGTACATTTACCTATATTTATAGTTAATGATTTATATGTGTTAGCCATCTTGGGAAATAGGCTTTTTATAATTCTATCCACTTTGACAAAGTTTCTACAAAACCCTTAAAACAATGAGGGCATACATACACAACTAGCCTAGTTTCCCTCCAGCACAGAAGTATCTACATAGAAAATACTAATATAAAGTATAACTTAATTTTAAAAGAAAATTATCAGATTAAATTTGCTCTGATTATAAATGTAAAATCAATCCGTGAGGTAATTTAAAATCAATATACATTTTCCCTTGTGCTTTTTTTCTTTTAAAATATCCTTTGATCAATGAACAATCTGTTTGCTTTAACTTCCACATTAGTCCTCACAGTACTGAATGCAAAGTTCAGTGTTGGTATAAAAGATCTTGAATTAAATTTTGGGTTGAAACTTAGTGGATAGGAGAGCAGATGTGGATTGCCTCATTCAATTACCCTGGCTGTTTCTAAAAGTAAATGGCAAAATGTAAAAGCAATGTCAGTTTTATGAAGTTAAAGAGGGGTATTTTTTTTAATAGGTTATGAAATACAGGCACCTTTTAACCTAGTCAGTTCACATTAAAAATCTCTCAGGATTGCAAAAAGCAATGTAAAAAGAAATTACAAAAATAACTGTGATTTGAAGAAATTCAAGGGTAAAAAATGTCCCAAGTTATATAGCATTCTCTCTTGCCTTTTGTTCATGGTATAACTAAGAGAGAATTTAATCTCCCTGTTTCAAATATCCATTAAAATACTTTTGATTCTACTTTTCAGCAGAAAAGCAAGATGGGGTCAACTTCTGCTACTCAAATTTATAAAGATACATAGGAATGTTATTGATCTGAAGGAACTGGAAGAGCCCCAGTAATGAAAAAAGAGGTTAACTGCTGTCAAGAACTGCTGTTTCTTTGAGCTTATACTGAAGGCTGTATAATTTATTACAGACTGGGGACAAGAATTGGTTTTGAAGCCCTGCATTTTAAATTTGATTTTAAATTCTTATTTCATATATAGTTTTTCATTGCTTAATGTAGTGCCAGATCTATTTCTATGTAGTCAGTATATCATATATAAGGAATGAGTTTCTGAGCTGCTCCTCCAGCAGGGGCATCACAGAAAATGCAGTTTGGTGCAAAGGAAGTTGTAAAAGGAGTGAGGCATGCTTTCCATTTTGAGTTACTTCTGGCATTGTCATGACCCTCAACACAATTAGCTGCAGGGGGATCAGCTCACTGTGGCTCCTGCAATCAGCTGGTATAGCTATCATGGTGCCCTAAGACCTCTTTTTTGGCTCTACTGCCCAACAAGTTCCTACTGCCAGAGCTTGCTGGCAGCAGTGGTGGCTGGTACCAGTGCCAGCACCTCTGCTCTGGTACCAGTAGCACAATAATACCCAATTCTAATTCTCTGTGGCAATGAATTTCAGCCACTGCACTTCTGCCTGTGCCACCCTGGGTAGTTCATCCACCCGTCACTGAGTCCCACCTGGCCCTGCAGCACCCCTGTCCTAAGCCAAGCACTGGCACACACCAGGACTCTTCACTTGGGCAGAAGCAGAATGGCCAAGCTGTGCCAGCTCTGGCATCACCAGCAGTAATCATATGCAGGTCCCCAGGAAAGAGCAGGATAAGAAGAAGCAAGTGTGATACTTTAACATCTTCTCAGGCTCCAGTTAACTAAGGATACTTCCCAAGATGGATGTGTCTGTAATTATTTCCTTTGGATTTGTCTACTGTGTACTTGACCCGTCTTTCTTGACAGGGTGTCGATTTTCAGTTTGCGTAACATCCTTCGGCACTAAGGTCTACAGACATAGTGTGCATGGCATGAGGAACTGCTTCCTCCCAGTGAGCTGCTTTGAATTTCACTCCTACTATCTTCGTTTGATACCTCCTAAATCTGGTACTGAATCAGAGCACATAGCCACAAGAACATACAATGAATTAAACCCACCGCTTTATTATCCAATCCCATAAGGTTCTTCTACAGGTCTTTACAATAAGCCTTCATCTCTGCCTCTCTAAATAATGCACCTCATTCGCAAACTTTCTCACCTTGCTGCAGGCTCCTGGTGGGGTGTGACAAACGGCCGCTCTTGCCAAGCATCGCCAGGGAGCTCCACTCACACCACACTTACACTGCAAAAACTGGCTGGTTTTTGGGAGGGTTTTCTCTACATTGTGTCTACGTGCAAAATACCATCTATTTGTTTCTGTGTAGGCCTCTCTGTTCTGCTCTTAAACAGCTAAATCAGATTGCTGTACATGTGCAAGTGTCTGTATTTCATTTTAGGACATTAAATACTACAGTATTTAACTTCTGTGCACCCACGTCCTTTATTGGATCTGGCCTGAAGTACACACCAACACGGTTCCTTTGTATAGAAAAAGCAGACTAGAAAAGCATTTGAAGGTACTACCTTTTTACAGTCCTTTGCTGGGAACCCAGCTACACTTCTGAAAGACTGATAAATGTTGGGCTGAGGATGTCTGCACACTCAGGAGGATGAAGCCTTTCTCTTTTGCCCAGACTTCCTCTCATACTTCTCTTTCATCAGTAAGTCTTTGGATCTCTGAAGACATGTATCACTGAAATGGGGAAGTTTATGTGGGAGACAGAACTAGACGTGCTTTGGACCCTGGGTGAGACCTGCTGCAGGGCATCTCACTCAGTTTTTTGCAAGTGGATCTCAGCTGTGTCTGCTGTACCTTAAGCCACAGGATTCCCTTCACAAACCCCTTTCCAAATACACATCAAAAGGGATTGCATAATCCTAGAGGTTAAGTCAGTTTTAATAAATGGCTTCATGTTGTTCAGAAGATATGAAAACCTCTCCCCCGTGATTACATTTTGTTTCAATATAATTCATTTATTTACTTAAATATGATTCACATAAAGAGACTGAAAGACAAACACAGTGAAGATTAATCATTATAAAATAGTAATTACAGGAAAGAGTCCTAATTGACTTATCTTTTGAACCCAACAGGTATTTACCCTAACTGGGCAGTAATGAATTCTTAATGTATATTACAGCTGAACCTCCAGCTATCCAGAACCTGAAAAGCTGAACTTGCCAATTTTTTCTTAAAAAGGAAAGAATGCTGAAAAAAAAAAACAGGAAAAATCTTTCCACTTTTGGAGAGATTTTATTAAAAACGTACCAGACCAGATACTACCTATACTTTTTTATTATGTATGTATACACACACATACAACTCAGAACCATACATGCATATTTATATCTCATATACTGAACTAGAATGATGCAATAATTTTAAACATAACAAAAGTCAGTGGCCAAGACATTAAATGATTATATCTGGGAGAAGATAAATCTTTCAGCATGTCATTACAAGTGTGACATTACTTCTATTTTGCTTTACAGCCCATCAACTGTCAGTGGCTTTTTAGGCTGCCACAAACTTCCAAAGAGCCCTCCAGATCTTTAAGAACTCATCAGCTATCTGTGAGGTCTTAGCTATGGATTTGCTCCCTTCTTCATACAAGTCCCCACTGCCTCCTGGGAGGTTCCCACCCCATATTCATGTTCTAGCTGCCAGGTCTCACACCCTGTTGCACTCCATACTCCCAGAGTTTGCCCCACATCCATGTGCACTGGGGGAACAATTTCCTGCTCCCCCTGGAGTGCAGAGCAGAACCCAGAGGGCAGCAACCATGACAAGGCAAAATGTAGCTTTCCTCTTCTCCATTCTGAACTTTCTTAACAAAAGCATGACATTGCTCTGTGACTACAGAGCCAACTACAAACAAAGTACACGTTTGTTCCCTCTTTTGGGCACGCAATACGGAAATCATTCTAAAGCTCTGTCCTTATGTATTTTACGTGTGTGGTAAAAGGGTTATGTTTGATGTGCCAATCTGTCTGCCCTTGCATCATGTGTACTTGCCAATACCCTTTGCAGCAGTGAGTGTAGTTGTGAATCAGCTCAAAGCTTCATTAATCAAGAAACCATAAAAGAAATACCTTTAAAATGTTATTGTTTTGTCATCTCTGTGGGAGAATCAGCATGAGTTATGTACTCTCATAGTATTAAATAGATATAGATGATTCATGAATTACCACTACCTGATAATGGCGTGACAATGAGCCTATATTTAGCTTTCTTCTGACTTTTTCTTGATACGTTCTGCCCATGAACTCACATTTGTTTATGACATCAAAATTCTCTCTCTTGGAAATAGCAGTAGTGTTGCAAGCACTGTGTTGGAGTCTTACCATGAATGAATTGGTAGGAAGGTTGAAAGGCAACAACTTCTACTCAGCTACCTTGTTAATCAGCACTCGCAGAAAAAAAAATCCTTCCCAGAACAGAATGGGGATTATATGATATGAGAGAGATTTGGGAGTTGTTTATAGATAAGTCCCTAAAACCTTTGGACTAAAACACAGCTGCAGTGCTAAAAGCAAATCAGATGCTGGATTGTATTACTGGGGTAAACAAAGTGAAGCAAAGCCTGGGAGGGGATGGTCTTGTTACATAAGACACCGCTAACATTGCATCAAAAATGCTATAACTCCTATTGTGTCCTGTGCCTCTGGGTGTAATTGCTCTTGAAACAAAGGAACAAAGCAGAAAGACCACACTGATTACAAGTTTCAAATAGTTTAACACTGAAATGTTGGAAAATATGAAGTTTTCTTTCCATGGGCGAAAAAAAAAAAATAACACCTTTAGAGTAATTTATTGAAAGTGTTTGAGTTTAGCATACAAAAAGCTAACCTGGATATACATGCATTTCTTTTTTCACAGTCAGAGAGAGCAAAAAATGAAGCTAAGTAATGTGAAAATCAGATGATGAAAACATAATGAAGGCTAATGATCACATAAAATAGGTTACCAAAAACCTATTGAGGGCCTTTAAAAGATATCTCTCTTCCTTTCAGAACACACAGCAGAAAAAAAGGATAGAGACTTACAGGAGCATGAAAGAAAATGATATATAGAGCACAAAGAGGAGCAGATTTAACAATGGGACATGTCACTCTGTTCTCTACTCTGTAAGTCTTTACCCTGTTTTCATCACTATGTATCTGCTCCGTGATACTGTTCCTTCTTTATCAGCAGACTTTTCCTGTCAGAGTGTGAGATGAGCTCACTTTTTTTATCCTGTTTTTGTATGGAAATAAGTCTTATGGAAGAGCACTGCTTCTGCATCTTTTCTGATCTTTCACACCCCCTTCAGAGCTTGGTAACCAACGGGGCCAATTTTAAATGTATGTTACCAGATATATTTGCACAAATTTCATTAATAAGTAGTGGGATAGAAGAGAAAAAGAGAATTTTCAAATGTCTTGAGCTGCAGTATAACCTCAAGCCTGGTTAAACATCAGAAAATCTATATCATCTCTCAAACTCATTATACAGATGTCTGCAAAACTATCTTCTTGATTGCTAATGCTCATAGAAAAGCTTCCTTAATTTCTTTTATTCCAGGGAACTCTTAAAATACAGAAGTTTTTGGGTTTGGATTAAACTGAAGAAGCCAGTATATATCCAACAACCCTGCTCAATATTCTATCTGTACCAACTGGTCCAGCAAAAGATATAAAATGTCCTCAGAGCTCTTGCCCTTGTACAGGATACTACATCTCAGATTATGTCATATTTATTTATGTCATGTTTATGACATAAGTAATATCAGTGAAATAACTGAAGTTATTTTATACTGGATACAGTATAATACAATTTATCCTTACAGCTAAAATAAGATCTTAAGAAATTCTCACAATGTACAGTGTTTTATGCCATGGTGCTTGAATGTTGAGGTATTTATTCATTCATCTGCTTTTGTATCAAAGCTGTATTTTAATCTTGTCTATGGATTTTATATGACCATTACTAACAGAAAGATAAAAAAAAAAAACACAAGATAAACTCACTCTTGAATGTGAAGCACTTCACTAGTGTGGAACCCACTGCTTCAAGAGGACACTAAAACAAGTCATCTGCTGAGATATTTTTTTAAGTTGATTTTCAGTCAATATTGGGACTATTATGCCAGCACAAAACCAATATGTACTCACAGGACGAAGAGGACAAGTATTGGTTGTTCATTGCAATAGTCTGGACAAGTTTCCCATCTATCTTATCTGTAGTTGATTGTCCAACAAAATTAGGAAGCATTTTCTGTTTTCAAAGAGTATAATTCAGAAACTTTGTTAGTGGCATTATTGAAAGGTTTCTGCAAGAGGGAATTGGAATTTGCTGGTCTAGTATCTCTTAGTATTTAATCCCATAGAGCTGAACTGGCTTTTTTTTTTTTTTCCCTTTCTTAAATGCAAAAGACAAAACACTGTAAATCCAGAGTAGTCCCTGATTCTTGCTAAAACACCATGTAGGGTTGCAAGATTTCCAAGTGAATTGATACATTACTTACTGTTGTTTGATAAATGTATAGTGATGATTATTGGTTTGTAAGAATGCTTTAGAGAAGGATTCCATATTTTCTAGAAAACTTGAACCCACTAAATTTTGTTTAATTGGAAACATTGAATTACTCTAATTACAGATATATAGAGACATATATAGATAGATATAGATATAGATGATATAGATATAGATATAGATATAGATATAGATATAGATATAGATGGTATAGATATAGATATAGATACAGCTATAGATATAGATATGAATTAAATTGCAAGTTATGAAATCTGTGTCTATTCAGGGCTGTGGTATAATCCAGTAGAATAACTGTGGCACTTCAAATGCCAATCCGAATTATGAACAGAAGCGTGTCTTGAGAAATATTAATGTGCATGAAAAAAAGAAAAAAATCTTTCCAAACTATCTCTTCCATTATTTCATTCTTGTTTTAATGAAGGACCTTTGGGGAAATTGTTATGCTTGAATAGCACGAAGAATGTACGTGACATTTTATTTCATTCACCTATGTCCCTATTGTTCTCCTCAACAGTCCAGAAATGAAACATTTCGTGAAATTTTTGCTCTTTACTGGCTATTTAATTATTACGCACTTCATTTCTTTTGTTTAGTTGTTAAATTAAAAAACTAATAATAATCTTCTGTGAGTTTGGGGCTATTTTATAATTTCATAGGATATTCCAAGGTGTGTGTGTTGCTGCAAGATAACACTGGCAGGTCACTAAAAGCGATCGCCTCTGCCTCAACGCCCACAAGGCATGTGTTATCTCAGAGTACCACGCATCCCATTAAGCCTTACAGTTTCTGTGGCTGATGGACAAGGAAACTGTCAGGGTCTTAACAGAAGTGCTACTTCTGTATGTTTATAGCTCTCCCATTGTCTACAGTTCAGTGCTGAGATGCGCATCCATTGTATATGGGATGTGTATAATGGGGAGGCACTCAGACCAGTCAAGAAAGGGATAGGCAAAACACTGGCTCCTTTGAAAACCTGTACAAGTGTGGACACATCTTGAGTGCAGAGCTGCTAGTGGGCTGAATTGACCCAATATGAACAGCAAGAACTCTGCCAATATGTCAAACTATTTTCTTGTTTAAGAAAGAAATTTAGTAGATAAGGCATTAACAAAACAAGATTTACAAAGACTTGCTGTAGGTTGAGTCATCAATTGTTAGGTGTAAAAAAAATTACATACTGGGAAGGCTTCATATAGGTAATCATGTATTTTACTTGCTTGGCATTATATATTTCTAATAAAAGCTCTTAGAAAATCTGAATGAAATAAATTTGCTGTGCATTAGGAGTAAAGACGTAATGAAAAAATTTGCTTAAACATCCGTTTATACTTGAGATCGATTTGAGTGAGACTGTTCAAATGCTCTAAATTAAGCCTATTCTTAATGGGGACCTAATGTCTAGCCTGCTACTCTCAGGCATTAGACATCACTCTCATTAAGAATTATACTTCCTAATTCCTTGTGTAATGGCATGTATATGCATCCCTAGCAGCCATTATGCAATTATACATCTTAATTCCTTGTGTAATGCTATGTGTATATATCTTTAGCAGTCATTATGCAAGACAAAACATCTAATTGGATCCCGCAGCAGCAGTGGCATCTGTCAAAAATCAGAGAAATTCCCTTTTTTCAGAGGAAGGCTTTTCAAAAAATAGCAAATGTGTGCATTATTCCTTGACTGCAAGGGAAATTCCTTTTTTTTAATCTATTGTCATACTAATAGTTTTGGTGGTATATACATACTACAAATATAGAAAACCACGGGTTTGCATCTTGTAAAGTTGTTTCCCTTTGGAAGCTTGTACGTGTCTCATGTAAAACAGGTGCTGTCGTGTAATTCTGCTGGGGGGTGTGTATGTACTGAGCAGACAGGTAGATAGTTCAAGCATCCAGGATGGTGGACAAGCTAGAGCAAATAGTTGTTAATTCTGACTTTTGAATGTTATCTTAACAAGTGATGAGCATTTAAAAAACTCCTAAAAGTGGACACTGACTCCTCAAAAGCTAGAGTCCACAAGCAGAGGCTGTATGAAATGACCTGAATGTAAATGTGGGATTAATTTCCAACTTGTTCCTTGAACATGAAACCAAACAAAATGTTGATATAAACCTCGAATTATGTAGCTTTGGACAGTTTTTAATTTAAAAATATAGCACTCTCTGTTAATGGAAAATAGAGCGAACTTGAACTGTAAGTCAAATTGCATCCTTTTCCCATTAATACCTACCAGGTTTTCATGAACTACAGTTTTTTCATAAATCAGCTGAGAAAAAATGATGCACACTTGATTCTCCAGGAGGAAAATAACAGATATCACAACTTACAGGAGCAAATTAAAGTCCATCTCTATTTGACAAATGTGATTTTGCCACTTCAGTACAAGCAGGCATGCTTTGCCTCTTTTTGTTTTGCTGCTTATAGGAAAATTCCAACCTCCTATGTATCCAAAAATGAGACTGAAATCACAAAGAGTTTGTGGCACACAGTTGTCACACACAGTCGAAGTAAACATGGTAAGATGTCAGAAGACTCCAAACAAGGTTTTCTTATTGATCCTTATTTATCAACAAGCTACAGTAATAGCCCCCAAATACTGCAGTAAGATAACTGAGAGCTGTAGTGATTCGGGGTCATTATTGTTGAGTGCTTTTAAGACAGTTTACAAAAGTAACCTTTCTTTGTTTTCTATGTGAGCTGGTAGGTTGCCTTTGAAGCCAAAGAATGAAAATACAGCAGGGTCATACACTAACTGTGGCTATTTTCCCTTTTCTTTGCATTATATTCCCGATAGCAAAGGAATTTGAATTTTGAGGGGAAAAGATGAAAAATTACAACATTTCCCCACCAGACTGTAATTATTTCAAGGATAATGATACATTTCTATTTATGAGTGACCCATGGGTGTGTTTCTTTCTCCTTTGATTTGTGCAAAAAGAAACTGCCCCAAAAAACCAAAATACCATCATTAGCAACAGAACAGAATCACATATAAGCTTAAATAGTGGGAATTAGACACACATTAATAATTTCCTCAGGATCTGAATAATATATTAAAAAAAGCAAAGTTTCTTCTGTTTTTTTCCCCCTTGATTAATTATCTACTTTCTATGTGGGTCCTGAATACAGAATTTGGCTCATGCTACCCTAATTACCATTGGCTCATTTGCATAGAATGCCTGAAGCATGTACCTCAGGAGGCAAAAAGGGTGAGTGTCTCCAAACACATACCTTTTTGTTCCTATCATAAGCATACACCAAAGTCATGTGCCTTCATGGCTGGAGGGCTTCCAGGTGTGGCCACTTCCAAATCTTTTGAGAGTAGAGAAGGGATTGAGAGGAAGGGATGATGCACCTTGTGTTTGGCAGTAGTATTGTTCTTTGTTGTTGGGACAGTGGTATTGTTAGCATTGTTGTAGTTGTATTATTGCTTTTATAAAGTTCTAACAGCAATTAAGAGGTTTTTTTCTGTCTTCAGGAACAGTGTGAGAAGAGTAATGCTTCCAGCTATTAACAACAGGAAAATGAATGTACTGGGAGAGAGGGAGCAAAAAAAGAGAGGAATTTCAATAGCTTTAAGACAAAAGGTTTTTAAAGGTATGGGAAAAAAATAAAAAAGAAAGATGGTGAATAGCTTGAATTTTGTTTTAGGAATGCAATCAAGAGAATCAAGATGTAAATGTAGCTAGAGAAATGGAAGGAAGAAGTGAATTTAGATGGTATGAATAAGAAGAGTAGTGAGGAGTGGGGGAGTCCAGGAGGAGGTGCATTACTGCAGCAGAATATCTCAAATGAGAAATATTTAGGTGTATGCTGTACTTCGATGCCTTGAGAGGCCACCTAAAAACAGAGGCTAGACAAGAATAAGGGAATAAAGATAGGTATTTATTTGAAAGGCCTTCGGAGGTACCCCCTGGGGAGTCCAGAGGCTATCCTCAAAATGGACCCCAAGATGGATGACAGGTCACGAGTTCTGCACACTTTTATAGGTTTGGTCCATTTGCATATCCGAGTTAATTCTCCAATTCAAGCTTCAGTTAATGATGTCGTTTCCCTCAGCTTGCCCCTCTTTAGAGGCTTTGGTGTACAGATTTTGGGCCTTGGACAGTCTGAGTGTCCTTGGAGAGCAGGCCCAGAGAGGCTTTGTTTTGCCTACCTAGCACGGGAGAGCAGAAGTTAACAGGCTACCAGAAATTTCAGTGTTACACACTAGGCAGTACAGGATTTGAAAATTATGAAAGTTAAAATCTAAGGCATCACTTGACTAGTGAATCTTGATGCCATACAGCCATATGAATTCATATCCTAGATGTCAGAAACAGGCAGGTAGGCTCTGATCCAGAGCAGCTGTGAATTTCTCCACTGGAGAAAGTGGAGTCATGACCATTTCCATAAGCCCAGGAACTGGCCATGATAGCAAGAAATTTCACATATAATGAGATCATCAGACCACAATCTAATTATCACATGAGATGAATTTGTGAACTCCCTTTCTTATTAAATCGAACAATAAGCCCTATCACATTGGTTTCTTAGAAACAGTACATGAATGAGGAATTCTTCAGCCGTGCATGCTTATTCTAAAGATCTAGATAATTTGCATTACAGTCATTAATTCCAAAACCTAAAAATAAAGTGTACTAGTTCAGAGTTCTGAGAACAAGACCTGTTGGTAGGCACAGGGATGTCCTAGAGGTACTTGGAGGGACTGGATCATGCTTTCCTAGATTTCAGGCAGACTTTGTTTCAGCACTGGTATTTGGATGCACTATTTGAGATTTGTCTTCTTGCAGTGGATCTTTTGAACAAAGACTGTTTCATTGATATTTTTTTGGTCAAGCATAAGCTTTTTTTATTCAGAGGTCTGGTATACTCCCATGTTATTCAGAAGTTCCAGCTTGGAGTCATCCTTCTGTACTCATGCACGTGCAGATACACATTTCCTTGGGATTTAAGGATTGCATCTGCTTTTCTGGCTGTGCTGAGGAAAGGGTGAACATCTGCACTTTGGGTTAGTGTTATTTGTTGTGCCATCCAGAGTGTAACTGCATATCATATGTTTTGTAGCAGTGAAATTTATGCTAATTGTGGGTCCTAGGGCTGCACTGGCTTTTTCTATGTGCTTTGTCACCACATTCCCTGCCCAATTCATCATCAGCCTCATACTTTCCTTGGTCTTCCTTTCGAATCTCCTACTATTTGTAATTGACTTCCTGATGGTCAGGATGGACCATTGCTGAGCTGGAGGAGGTGGTCCTTGAGCATCAGCCACTGTCCATGACCTTTTATTTTCCAGGGCCAGCTACTATGGCACTCTTTGGCCCTGAATAGGCCAAAGTAGGATCTCCTGAAATCCAGATTTATGGTCCCACTTTTTACCTTGTTCCCGCCTCTCATGATCCCGAACTCCGTCAGTTCAGGGTTGCTGGAGCCTAGGCTGCCTGCAGTCTTCACGTATCAACTTGTTCTTCCTTGATGGAAGTGCAGCAGACCATGTCCCCTTGTTGGCTCCTCCATCCTTTGTGTCAAGGCATCTTCATCAATGGGCTCCAGAAATCTTCTAGATCGCTTGTGCCTTGCTGTGATGCCTCCCAAGCAACTAGAGAAATATAGTGCTTCTTGGGCAATTTGTAGATGTCAGAAATCCAAAGAAAAGGAAGAAAATTGCTGAGTGGAAAAATTTTCTTGATAAACATGAAATATTTATGGAGCATATTTTTTGTAGACGGAGATCTTGCTACCTGTCAGTATATGCTGATACAGGACAATATTTGCTGGTTTTATACACAAGTATGTATTCAGAGTCTGAATTGAGTTACTTTTGCAATAAAATGTTTATTATGTGGTTCTTCAAAATGATGCTGAGACAAGTGCCAAATTGTATTTCCTGTAAACCAGGTAAGGTTCTAAGCTCACATTTCAGGGATCATTCTTTGTAGTTTGTATAATTTCTTTACAGAAATGTCTAGGATCAAAAACCAGAAAAGGATTAATTTGAAAGGTCAGACAAGAAGTTGTATTATTGACTTGGTACATACACCGTGGATACAATTAGCACAAATTCTGTAAGTTTAAAAAAACATTCCTGTTTCAAAAGAAAAGTTCTTGAAATCACACAGCTAGGCTCTGCACCAAAAAGAAGCTACGGAAATTGAGGTATTGTCAATGGGAGCTCTGCATTGTGACAGGGTATTCCTGGCATAAACCAGTCCAGCTATCATTGTTTTTTGATTAGGCCTGTGTTTTTCAGGGAACATCTGCTTTTTTTTCTTGAAAGATGAAGTATGGTATTTTCATCATTATTCCAGTGCTTTCTCTAGCACTGTTTATAGAACATTTTGCAAAGATGATGCTCCATTCAGAAGAACCAAATGTGGCAGTTTTTAAAAAGTCTTGCCATTTCTTTCTCACTTCTAAACAATTTTTATTTTATTTTCCCCTTTCAGACTATTTGGAATTGTAGATCCTTGGTCTAAATCCATCCTTCAGAGCTTGGACCTGGTGGAGTTCCAAGGTCTGGCTACATCCAATTTTAGACTGAGGCTTAACACCAAGTCTTCATCTGTCTTTGAAATTTGTCCAGAGTTTCTCAGTGTTGTTCAGTGTCAATATTCAGACTTAGAGACACCTCTAATCAGAATCCTCTAATGCAGGGCTTTTTTTTTTTTTTTTTTGGTTGGTTTGGTTTTGTGGGTTTTATGTTATTACCAGTGAAGTACTATTCAAATTCACTCAGAATTTGAAACAAGCAGCTGTTGAACTTAGTGGTGCTGGTCTTTGGAGAGAACATGGATTGGATTTGATTTGGTTGTAGATTAGTTATGTCCTAATTTTAAAAGAATCACTTCTTCATATGACAAACATAAATTAGAAGCAGAATAAAGACCTGAGGCCATTCTTTCTCCTCCCCCCTCAAAAAAAAAAAAAAAACAAACCAAAAAAAAAAAAACAAAAAAACCCACTAAAACACTAAAACAAACAAACAAAATTTCTGTCAGAGAAATATCCTAATGCCCTTAATCTGGTCACTAAGAGGGAAGGCACGCTCACTAGATCCTTGTGCAGAAGCTAGGCATTTCCTGAGAACAGAGAGAACACAAATCTGTTCATTATTTTATGCTCTCCCTAGTACATAAACTAGATGTGTGTTGACAGTTCTAAAAAGCAAGTGCTACAAATAGGAGATAGCATGAACCCAATAAAACACTTAAAAGCACCACAGTTATCCCAGATACATTATTTATGTTATTTTATTTGGCCATATTCAGAAGGATGTTCTTTTTACAGGGCTTCAGCCGTTACCAGATCCAAGAGAAGTAAGATGTGATGCCCTTGAAACACGGAGTACCCCTTACTCCTTTTTATGTGTTTCAGTGTGTCTGAATACCATTTCTTCTTTGTGAGACTTTCTTGTCAGGACTGGTTTTGCATGTATCAGCTGTTAGTAACCCTGGACTGGATCATAGCTGTTGACTATGATTTTTTAAGAATCTTTTTCAACTGCAAAATCTTAGCCAAGCCAGCTTGTGTCGATTCCTGTGTTACTGCTGCCATCTTCGGGAAGTTTTTAATATTACTGGGTGGGCTTTTTTGAATGTAGATGAATTCCAGCAACTGGGAAATGAACAAAATATGTGCATCTTGCACGTTTTTACGAGAACACAGTCCAAATGGCACAGAATAAAAGTTTGTATGTGGGGTGCCGTCATTCTGTTAGGGATATTTAGAAAAACATTCAAGGAAAGGAATGTGCTGATTTCTGTTGCAATTCATTGTGAATTAAGTACTGGGTAATTGCTTAGCTGTCATCAGCTTCCCAGCCTGCATGTTCAGTAGTTCGTTTCAAGAACTACATTAATGAACCCGTCAGATTTCCAGGTCTGTTTGCACATATAAATGTACAGCTAGATGCTCAAATGCCCAGGGCGTGCATGCAGAGCAGCAGTATTATCATATGGAAATAGGTTTGTTGTACTTTTTAAGGGCATATTAATAGAACTCCAAAGCTGCCAAAGCAGGAGCTAAAGCCAAAGGCAGTAAAATTCATTCCTCGTGACATTCCTTATGAACTGATACATGCATTCAGCAACAAAGCATCTTTTTCAGACCTGAGAGAAGGGATATTTTAATGTAGCTTTCAACCACTTTGTTAAAAACAAAAAAATAAAGCTTTTACATCTCAGCTGTAGTGTTGCATGTTCTGCAGGAAAAAACAGCCACCGTGTTATACTTGTTATAAAGTGCATTGTCTCATACTTTCTAAAGGCATCTCAAGAAAACTATCATTTTCTCTCTTTGCATCCTAGTTCCTAAAAATAACGCTTTCTTCCATGTAAAATTTCACTACCTCGTTGTATCTATTTCAGTGATGACAACATACACTCTAGCTTTATTTTCTTTGCAATGTAACTCATGCTCGGACTTTTTTCTGCTCTGGGGTAAACACTGTATTGTTCCACTGGAGTGACAGAGGATTTCTACCACCGTAAGTGGGAGAGACACATAATTTCTGTTTTAATACATGCTTATATATATATTACATATTTAGAGGTTTGTTCCTATTTTTCTTTTATTTTTCCTTTTCATCAGTTGTAAGTGGGGTGCTGCATTCTTATTATGACATGCTCATAACAGAGAATTATGGGTACTAGACCACAAAAAGTCTTTTAAAAATCTCATTTAATACATTTTACATCTTCAGCTGCTTTAAAATTGTTCCTCTTATTAATAAATTAATAGCCTTATCCCTTGCATCTAGTTTCTAAGACATTCCATTAAATTATAAGGTGGCAATGATATTGGGTTTTTTTCAATGTTCCCTCACATAAATACTTTGTAATTTATTATGGAAATCATTTGTAGAAATCTTACATTAACCTGCATCCACTTTTCATTTTATTAGTCATCCAGGCATGAAATTGCTAAACATTATATACTAGATAGATGTGATTAGGTGTCTGTACCACTTACTAAAGTTACTTAAATGGGAACAGATTTAAGTCAATACACAATTGTTTTTTCTCTACAGTAGAACCTAATACTTAATTAAATTTCTTTGTCATGTCTGTACTGCAGAGGGAAGTAAGGGATCTCTGCAGTTCTGCATCCCCAAGCTGTGCTGAAGCCTCTACCCAGCATAATACAGCACTGTGCAGCGAGAGTAGTCCAGGTCCCAGATACGCTACAGCTGCATTAGCCACAGATCACCAGTATGGACCTAAGACTTCCAGCAGGGCTATCCCAAAGCTTCTCAGCAGTGCAACCTGCAGGTAAAGCTCAGTTTGCCACCTGAAGAAGGAAAGGATCGAGGCTACTGCTGCACAGAAATGAGAAGGCAGAGAGGAGAAGCGGTTACAAAAGAATTAAGAGCAGAGGAGGATGAGTAGCTGTGACAGCTGGTTTTGAAGGAGGGGTCAGAGTCCGTGCCAGCAGCTGTTTCTGGGGCCAGGAAGAGCTCTTCAAAGTAGTAATGTTTAACATCTAAGGTCTTGTCAGAGTCCCTGTAGCATGACAAGCTAGAAGCCTTGCTTTCTCTGCTTGCTGTCCACAGCTCTGGCACAGGTAAGTAACAGGGACACAAATGTCTTGCAGGGTTTAACAGCCTGCTGCTGTAGGCAGCTGCTTACTTTGTTTAAGCTTGCTTGGCTTCCTTTTCTAGAGGGAGTTTGGTTGGCATCTAACTGGGCATCCCTTCCTAGGCTTCAGGGCACAATATTGTTCTGCTTCCAGTGTGCAACTCTGCCAGGGCCATCTCTGCCTGTTTTGACAACCAAAGCCATGGTCTGCTTTGAAAATTTTGTAGTGTTTGAACTCATGTTTGCTTGGATAGTCAGCTATCAGATAGGAGTGATAAAAAGACATGACTCTCTTACATGCACATAATAGCACAACCAACAATGGGTTTTCATACTTTCAGTATACTGCGTTATCTTGTTACTAACTCTGCTTTGTAGGCTTTTCCTTCAAATTTTCTGGGATGGGCTAATAAGTCTCACATCCCAGCCAACACACTAAGAACAGGACTGTGTAATACCCTTGTGTGTAGGTATGGGTGGAGGAATCTGGAAAGAGCATTCTCTCTTAGCCCACAGGGGCTGAAGTCACTCCTTCTGAGAGAAGTATGTGGGTTCCACCCTGCTTCTTTCTTCTCTTCTATCCATTGCAGTACTTGGACAACAAGGCAACAAAGAAGGGGGCTGGGAAGCAGAAATAAGATTGCCAATCCACATAAATCAGCAAATTAGTTCTGGGGAGGTCTGGGACAGGTTTTCTGAGCTTATGCTGTCAGTGTAACTTGCCCATCTTTTAGGTTAATGCTGCCTGATGTAAGGCAAGCTCCAGGACAGTATTGCTGGAGGCACAAACTGGCCAGCCCTCACTGAAGAGGATTTAGATATAAATGCCCTCATCTAGATCGTAGGGAATGAGCCCATGGTTGTTTTGCAGAAGTCAGGAAGCAGACTTTCAGATTCAAAAGGAAAACACTGAAATCTTGATGCAATCCTGTGCTTAAAGCTTTCTGTGTTTATAGCAAATTGCCTCTTTTAGTATTGGTGGCAAATTGCCCTTAGATTGCAAAAGCTGCACAGAGAATGCAGCTGTATTTTTGAAACCATGTTTTGACAGATTGTCATGCTTCTCACAAAAGTTTGATTTTAGCTGAAATATGCATAGTAAATGTGTGTACTTTATTATAAGGAAAAAGACCAAAATTGCTCTGCAAGTACTACTATGCTTTGCAATTGCCTTATATCTGATAAAACTGGTGTCATTAGAAATGAATGCTTTTTCTACAGTGGCATTTATCTCCATTGTAGTATTTGCAAGATTTTCTGTAACTGACAGTTGGCAAAGCCACAAATTCTGAGTAAACATAGTTACTCCAGATGGTAAATACTCTGCTTTTAAAGTTTCCTGTTGTAAGGACAAGAAATACCGAAAGACAAGGTGTGTGGATGATGGTGTCACACTTGGTTCTGGATATAACAAAGTGCCAGAGGCAAAGCCAATCCAATATCTGAGATGTCTGGTTCCCAGCAGCAGCATGACAAGGGCTGTGACCTTTATGGAGGGTAGGGGATGGTTTTAATTAACTTTAGGTGGAAATATAAAAGAAAGTTTGTAGTTTCAAAGTAAAAAATACTTAGTCTGTGTTAATGGAGGTCTGAATTCTTGCCAAGATCCAAGCCCTCTCTTACTCAAAAGAAATACAATATGGTAAAATCTTTTTCTGTGAATTCTGGGGATTGGGGGCTTTTCTAGAAGAAAAAATAAAAAATTTTGTATGAACTTCTCAGTCACTCTAACATAATTTGTACTTTGGAAAGTGCATTTGGAAGTCGTATTGTTCTAAATGAAAACACTATAGAGAGATTACTTGGGTCATTCTATTTGTCCCTTCCTGATTGCTTTGATTTCCCATAAGGCGTGTTCATATTTTCAATATAAATATTTGCTCCAGTCAGCAAGCCTATAGTTTGACTACAAAGGCTTGTTTAAGATTGAAACTTGGTGCCTTAAAATACTTTAAATTTTCAAGGAAGTTTTTTGACCAGATGTTGATGCTGTCTGCTGAAGATCATTTTTTGCCTATCCTGTGTTTTGTTTGTACTACTATTTAATAAAACACTCTTTGGATTTAAAAAGTTGAGTTAAAAAATCCTGTTAGTCTGAGGAAGAACAAACAACTGTACATTTTTTCTATACCATATAAATATTTGATAATTGGAACTCATAGGATATTCTGTATGGTTGCTGACTACTTCATTTCACTCCTCCATTTTATTTTCATTTACAAAGGGGGAAAGGCAGGGTGAAGTATGGAAATACTTCACTGATTATCTCTATTAGGTGAAATTTTTACCTTATTAAACCAGAGTGTGGTTCTTTAGAAGAGTGATCTGAGATGACCAGTGGGGAGTCCAATGTCTAAAAACTGGAAATCTCCTTTATGTGCTGCTGTGTGATCTTGGACAAGTACCTTTAGTGTGGATCCTCAGTGGCATTTAGGTATGCATATCAACTGAATTAATATCCTCAAATGTTAAAGATCTGTGGCCCAGATTTTCTACAAATTAGGCTTCAGTCACTAAAACAATAATAGCAGTCCTCTGCTGCTTCACTGGCGTACAGAGTGTTATCTTACAGTTCCAAGATGTTCTGATGCCATGGTGATCAAAGCTGTGCAAGTATCTTTGACTGTTACTTATTTTGCTTTGATGTGTAATATATAACCAAACTGATTTTGAAGACGTAAAAATGTTTATTTAGTTCCGTACGTGTCTTCGATTCTACATGGCTTCCCTGGGATTCTCGTTAGACTATACTATAGCCTTCCCACATTACAAGAGCACTTAAAGAGCATTTTATGGCAGCTCAATAAATAATAGAATTAACACTTGTCAGCTGAGGTTGATGTCAGCCTCAGCATGAATTATAATGTAGCACTCTTTTAGTTTGGTTTTCAGCTTGATTTTAGAAGAAAGAGAGTGTAGATATGTTGCAGGTTGATTTCTTGAAATACTTGTTTTGCTGGGAAGAAAAGTAGAACTTGTAAGCACTGCATTTTAAATGAAAGGTGAGGAGATCTGTGTTGGTTTTGTTTGTTCATACCAGTCTGGTTTTGAGGAATCTTTGCATTTCTTGCATACTCCTTTTGCTCCAGTACTGATGAAGATGTTGATCCTGCCTACATTCAGTAGCTTTTAATTTTCACTATTCTCATCAGTAGTGGAGGGTCCAGACAGCCACCACCAAATAAGGAATGATCAAAAGAGAAAAAGGCAGAAGAAGTGATTTTTATAAGATTTTACAAGTCAATATATTCTTAGTGACAACAGATCATAACAGAAGAAACTGATTTCATTCTATGATGAGATTACAAGTTTGATAAGAAAAGGTAATTGCACAAAATCAATTTCTTCAAGTCTTTTCGTAAGGCTTCAAACTGCAGAGTATTGTGATAAGAAATTCATCACCATAAATCAATAAAAGGCTTTAGTGGGCTGAGTTCCAACTGATGTGGTTGGGGTCTGAGCAGCAGCACTGTCATCACTGCCAGATGATGAGGTAGGGATGCCTCATCGTGCTTTGATCATGAGGGTTGGGAACTGGCAGATCACAGAAAGCAGTTTCCTGTGAACAGTCTATTCATAGCAGGGTATTGATAGCAGCATTTGACAGGGACTGTCAGCAAACCTGTCACAATTCAATACTTAACAGTGATTCAGAAGTACATAAAAAAACTTTGCTGATGCAGCACAGCAATGATACAGATTAGTCAAATATAACTAGTGACAAAAACAAGACAATCCTCAGATAAATGCAATGAATAGGATTTGGAGCTGGAGGAGAGAAGGAGGATGAATGTTTTAACCAGCGAGAAGTTTAGCAGTTTCTCTGTTTAGGTTAAACAAGAATCAGAGGTATATTGATTGCAGTACATAAGTACCTTCACAGGAAGAAAGTATGGGATACTGAAAAGCTCTTTATTTTAGCAAAGAATTGCAACCCAGAAAGCAGTGGCCAGAAGCTGAAACTAGAAAGAGTCAAAGCAGACAAAAGATACAAGTTTTACATGTGATTTTGAAGAGCCAGTAAAACACTATACTAGAGGTATGAGTGCATCTTTCCTCACCTGACGTCCTTAATCTGGATGTGAATGTTTGTTCTGGATGACACACCTTGGCCAAAACATAGTCTGTCATGAGTACAAAGGCAAGTAATAACTATAGGAGGGAAGAAATGATAGTTCCAATTTCAACATGGATTGCAGAAGGCTGGTAAGAAATCTGGGTATGTGCTTGAGTTGTTACTTGCACAGAAGTCCCTAGCAATGCACCTACAGTGCTCCAGATGGAACCTTGTCTATGACTGCCTCACTGCAAACTTCCCTGCATTCTGCTGTGAGGACACATGGAAGGAGGTAAGGGTGAAAAAGAAAAGGAATATCTGAGTTGAGGAGTAACTTTAAAATAACAGAAGGGAGCTCAAACGTGAAGCAGGGAATTGGAATATTTCATTGAAGTTGGAAGAAAAATAATTTTAACAGTAATATTTATAAGCGCTATAGGGAGATATTATCAGAGACCAAAGAAAAGGCACTTGCAGTAGGCAGGGGAGAGTGAAAGCTGTGGTGCTTAATCCAAGGGAAAGCAAATCTTTGAAATGTTGTGAAAAAGGAAATGATAAAATCTTATTTCAAAAAAACCAACCAGCATAGCATACAAGTGACAAACTCATTTTCCTTTCATCCAAAAAAAAAAGAGCTCCATTCTGCTCCCACTTCCAAACTTAAAATGCTATAAATGAGCCAGTCAGGAATAACAGACTAGAGCTTTACCACCCTAGTTTTTATTTAGCATCACTGCAGACATCATCTGTGGGGTTTGAATTCCATAGAACTGACCAGAGTTTGGTCTGAATTTACCTTTTGTTTGAATAATCATAACGATAGGAGGATTTTAAAAACAGGATCTGAATCCCTGTTGAGGTTTCTAATACCCCCTATTCTGAGGTCACTGGATTTAGGATTTCTGCTTGGGCCTATCTCATACGTTTTTACAGATATTCGAAAGCCTGTAATAGCCCACACACAGGTTATATTAATTTCCAGTGCCTAAATCCCTTAAGTGCTTTGGGGATTTCCCTGCTAATCCTGTTTCTAATGCAGGGGTAGGTTTGAACCTTTGGGATTTATTCTTTTTGTTGATTGTTTTCTAACCAAAGAATCTTTCAAGGGTAGCAACAGCAAGTGCTAAATACATGAAGACATAGAAAGTTTACCTGCTGTTTATATTATCACAGCAATCCGCCAGTCTTTTTTTGGCACAAGGAGAAGAAAGTGTGGCTATTATTAGTAATTACACTACTTATAGTAATTTTAAACACTTACTAATATTAAATTTATGCAAAAGCATTAAATCCTCACTGAACATCAAATCCTTTCCTTTCCAAGGGCAAAGTAACTGTATTAATATTAATGAAGCCATAAAATACAAGTTAACTGACAACATTTTTTCAGTTGCTTACTGCAACTGTATTTTGTTACTGAAAATTTATCCTATTTTTCATGTCTGAAAGTAAAAAATGAATAAAACTATCACAAACTGCTCTTTGTTGTAAGTGACATGCCTTTTCTTTATGATGCATGCTTTGCCATAAAAAGGGAGTGCTTAATGCATTTCTGTTGGGAGATGCCTATTTATTCTGACAAACCGATCAGCCTCCGGGGTGTTTCTTTGCCACAGAACTGATTCTACATCTCATCCATTATCTAATAAGATGTGAAAAGAGTATCCTGTCTCACAAAAAAAATCAGGCTTTGTTTCTTTACAAGGCTGTGGCAGGCTCACTCACAGACTTACTTGCAGGATATTCAATTGTTAGTGAAAGGCCCAGTTATACACTCATGAATGTTTCCAATAGGCCTGTGGGGAAAACATTGGTAACATTGGTACTGAAGATAATTTATTTCAAAGGCAAGTATAAAATGTGGCTTCTGTAATGAGAAAATGCATTTCACATCTTAAATAGTACTGCATGAGCTTATGAATTTTATTATTATAATAAACACCAATGCCACATAAACTAGTCACCCAGAATGTCTCAGCAAAATATATGCCCTGGTTGTTTTTCTTCTCTTTCTTCATTATTTCTCCCTTTTCAATGTTTATGAAAGGTTTAAAATTGTGCTTGCATGGAAAAAGAGAGACTGGAGTAAGGAAAACAAGCTGAGGCATTATGTGATAAGGCAGCGATAAAGCAGGTGTATACAAAACCTTATCAGACAAATGTCAGTCAGATGTGCTCATAAGGAAATAAAGTCACAAAGGAAAAAGGGAGTAGGATACACAGCAGGAAATTCAATTAAACCTGGCATAACCTTAAATGTTAAGGGATAACAAGTCTTTAAGACCTTAGGTATCCAGATGGGGAGTACCTCTCTGGATGTGTTTGAGCAGTGCTCAACATGCCCAAAACTTTTGACCACCATGGAAATCGTTGTTGTATTTAAATGAAGCTCTATTACAACAATGCAGTCTCCCATACCATATAACCCGCAAAAAAGTGCCTCCATTGTGAAGCTGTTTGCTAACAGCCACAAGTGAATTAACAAATCAGTGTTAGTTGAAGTAAAATAAAACACTTTAGTGTTAGTTGAAGTAAAATAAAACATTTTAGATCATTGACAAAATAGTGGAGAGAAGTGTCAAAAAAGCGAACAAGTGAGTAGGTTTGATATCTATGGAAGTTAGAACACTCACTCCACTCCACCGCTCCAAATTTCCCTGACTTTCTGAATAACAGAATCAATTCTTTTGGACTTGCACAATGCTTCTTTTCATTAAGTGCAGTTTCTTCAGCATGACAATAAAATATGATTTTCAGTGCTTCTTAGAAAAGTGAAAATACAGCTTGAAAGAGTTCAAAATGAAAATACAAAAACTGGAATTACTGGCAGACAAATGTTCTAGTGTCATGTCCTCTTGATATCCTTTGTTCATTACATGAGAATGCATCTCTGTATCTAAAAATCAAGGCTGTTTTAATAGTCTTGCTTATAATGCCAGTCAGAATGGCTTACCACTGAGAGATCTTTCAGAGCCTGGAATTGCATCAAGACAGCTTAGCTTTAAAACAGCATAAGAGAGATCCATTCTACATTATTGACTTTTCCCCTTACCTGCAAGGACACAGAATTTAATGCAGCATTGATGGGTCAAAGATTTTGACAGATGTCAAGACAGATATCTTCATTTTAGAGTTTAAAAAAAGGCATCAAACCTGATACATATGAACCGCTTTAGGTGGCAGAGGCAGTCAGGCTGAACTAGAGACAATTGTTTCACTTATCTGCAAAAGACATTACTTTTAAATGAAGCCTTATGTAAGGAACAATGTTATTTAAGGAACATGAAACCAGAACAATTGCTAAAAGTGCAATAAAGATCTAGAAGTAGATCCCTAAATCCTGTGTTAAGTATCCTATCATTGTGTTATTTCTGTGGATTTTTTTAAACCATTTTAAAGGTCTATGGCAAGGATATAATTTCCTAGAAAATAGTATTTCATATGGCCTTTTATAAAGTGGTCATCCCCTAGCAAAGTCAGCAGTAGTTTTCCATAGAGAAGGCATTTGATTCAGAACTACGAATAGACTATTTCCATTAGCAAACGCTATACAGCAGAACTGCTTTTTTTCAGCCATCACCCTTCTTCTATAAATAGATTTCACAGCAGGAAAAGCACACCCAGAAGTGTCTAGTATGACTTTACATCCATAAATGAACCATGTAGCAAAATCTCATTTTTAATAATGGCATTTATGTTACTTCACTGATGAAATGTATAATAATAACAGCAAAATTGTTGTGTTAATGATCAGAGTGTATAATAAGATGCACAATTAGGAGGATTATGGGAATTTAATGGAAAGAGAAAGGCAAGGGATCGTCTGTTGTGTGACTCTTCATGATTGTAACCTGCTGTCTATGTCCCTAATATGTTTTTATGACTGTCATGCTTTGGTTTGTTTTCCAGTCCGTGTTCTGCCGTGAATGTAAAGAAGAATATCATGAAGGGGAATGCAACTCTCTCCTCAGCCCACAGGGAGCCATGGCCCAGAAGGTATGGATCTCACATCTCACAACTGCTGATCATTTTCCCTGGCCCAGCCAGAGTGACATTTATCAAATGGGCCCTAATTATAATCCTAAGTAAAAGCAATTATGTTCATGCTGAATTGCCCCAGCCGTTGGAGTTGCTGAGTTGGCTTTGCTGTGGATTTCAGTCTCTTTGATTGATAGAGTAGCTGTAGCTGAGTTCTGTCAGGAACACACAGGACTCTGCCATCAGTTGATAAAGAAAAGGCCTTCCCAGTGGGCTTCTAGGGTTGTCTCTACTCTGTATGAACACTTTTGAAAAACTTTCTGTAGTCTTGCTGCCTTTCCGCTTATTTTCACTGCACCAGTCAGGAAATCATGTGGGTTTGGGCTAAATAACAGGGCTTTTATACAGTCTGTACAGAAAATACTGTTGGTAATTTATGTTTTACCTTACAGAATTAAAAAATAGGCTGTCTAGGCTGCAAGATGTTAGCTGATAATTATTCTGTGCTTGTCTATAATTTTGTAGCTATTGTAGCTATAGACCTGGACAGGAAATAGTTTTTCTGTCCTGGCATTTCTCTTTGTTTGAGATTAAAGTTTTCCCTGAAATAAATAAATCATGTAAACTACAGTCTCCCCAACTGAAAAATATTTTTTTTTAAAAAAAAATTTAAAAAATGAGAAAGTGGGAAGTGGAAAGAACAGGAAACATACCCACTGAATATCTTACAGCTTGATGTCCAGGGTGCACTCCTAGGAAGCAGAAAAGTGCGATTCAGATATCTTGCAGGTTTGATGCTAAGAGGAAACTCAAACCCAGAGCCCCCACGCAGTCCAGTGTGGCAGATAAAGGTTTGTGGGCAGGTGCTGATGAGGACTTGCATCCAGCCAGCTCTCCAGGAAGTGTGCCAAGCTCCTGTAACTGCCTGCAGGCAGGCTCTCTCTGAGGCTGGCTTTTGGTGACTCACTGAACATAGAGACTTGGCAGGGAGCTGAAGTTTTCTGTGGAATCTTTGCCATATGCTACCTGGAGATGGTTCATATGCCATACTTTGCAGACATTGCACTAGGACATGACCTGTGTAGAGATGCTTCTCTTTAACCTTTCTTAGTGAAGCTCTTCTAATTTATAAAAAGAATTAGCACTGATTGAGACAGAATGAAATAGTCTGTATCCTAGTCAGGATACCTACCTCTGTTGCACTAGAACATGTGTATTGTATCAGACCCAAAATCCATCTACTTTCCCAGCCTCTAGTGAACTTGTGATGCAGATGTGGTATTCTATGTTTAGCAGCTATCAGCAATTTTTTTTTTCATGAATTTGTGCAACCCAATTTTGAAGCCATGTGTATATATAATAAGGAGATTTGCAGCTTATCTGCCCTCTAAGAAGAACAGTTTAATTTTATTTGCAGTAGCCTTAGAGCAGTCTTCCAGTTCCCATTCATACTTACATAAAAACAAAGCAACTTCAACAGAGACATTGAGAGATGCTTAAAGCATCTAAGAGCCTAGTAAACTAGGAGACCAAGGCCCAATGTCTTAATTGAATTAGGACTTGAAAACATCTCAACCTGAACAGAGAGCTCTATATTCATTAAGTAATTTATGCTCAGAGTTTTGCCTAGAGTACTGAAAGTTGTCATGGCACATTACAAGTGAGTTCAACAATGGTGAAAGCTAGAGTTTATGTAATTTTTATATTGTAGGGCAGAGATAAAGGTATGCCAGGAAGAATCAAAATACCATCAGAAAGAAGTCATTTATTTTAAATATTTGAATATTGCTTAGCTTTTCCTTATAACAATGAGAGCAATTCATCCATCTGATTCAGCCTCTCAGCACACGAATTGCACCCAAGTAGACCTGTTATATTAGCAATGCTGACTACTTTTGCAGTTACAGTGTAATGTGAACATTCTTGCTCTTCCTGAAAAATTTCCTTTACTCTCAAAGAACTGTTCCAGAATAGCTAAATGATAGTACCAGAATAACTCTTGCATTTATACAAATCAGTTCCCCAGCACAGACAAGACCACAGACTACGCAGGATTCACTGAGACTCCAGTTTAATCTGAAATTAATTGATTTAGGTCCGCCTTCTCTTCCAGTAAGAAACTGAGAGCTGCACTAATTAAACGCCTCCACCAGGCGGTGCTGTGGCACAGAAGGAATGTTTTCCTTGCTTTCCGTAGCCAGGCGAGCGGACCGAGCGGCAGCAGAAACAGGGCAAGCTCAGGTGCTGGTGAGATGCTGGTTTCACCCACGCAGCATCACTGCAGAGCCGCCCGGACACCGCACTCGCCTACGGGGCACAGAAAGCTGTCGGGGGAATGTATGGAGAGCAGGGCCTCTGGGACAGTTTCCATCTCCCTCACTGAGATTAGTGTAAACATTTATCCACCTGTGCTTTCAGGCTGTCTGTTCCCCTTGGCACCACCTGCCAGGTGCATAGGTCTGTGTGTCAGACCTACCTTGCTGTGACTGTAGTGCTTGGTGAGGCAGTGAGAAGGTTTTATCTTTGACTGTGGTCTGTTTCAAGGTAGGAATAATACACTTCCGGAGTTGTCTCCAACTCATGCAGTTTGACTCCTGTCTGGATCTTTTCCGTATCATTTATTATATAAAGAGATCATGTAGGGTTTGACAAGCCCCGGTCTTGGCAGTAAGCCCTTATTTAGATAAAGACAGCTGTAACATCTCCAAATGTGGGGTCTGACGGCTCCCTGCCCTGACAGGGAGGCCTGGAGATAAGGAGGTAGCACTATCTCCCTCCAGGCCCCTCTTGGGGAAACAAAGAGCCTTTTTAGTTAGAAAAGATAGATCTAAGATCCTCTAGGAAACTGTATGTAAAATACCCTAGTACCCATTGGTTTCTCACCCTTGCACGCCCACCTCTGTACCCCCATAAAAGAGCCCCCTCTGCCCCGAATTGGGAGAGGATTCGTCTCTGGTCACCCCTTCGTGGAAGATGCAAGAATAAAGCTGCTTCTGCGGAACCACCAGAGAGTCTCCTCCTCTCTCTCTATCCGGGCCTGGCCAAAGGGGGGTTCTGCCGTGCAGAGCAGAGCTGAAATCACTGCACTAAGAGCTGATGGCTGCTGAGCCAGGCACCTCTGCAGGCAGCCCCGGCCGAAGGCTGAGAGAAGCCACGACCCCCTGGGAGACGGTTCCTCACGGGATCACCTCTCTGGGTTCGCTACGGCTTCTTGGGTCGGAGCCTCCGACCCCATCAAGCCCGGGCCGGGAAAAACCCCCCGACCAGAATAACAACTTTAAGATCATATTGTCACAGCTCCTGTCAGTTGAATTTGAGGACAGACACACTTCCACTAAACTGTTCCTCTCCAGAACAGGTGCAGGATGTGCAATCAGTCTCAGGGAAATACTTCCTATAAGAAAAATGCAGGATTTACTTTAACCTCTAGTGGCTGCAGCAGTGAAGGGGCCTTCTCTTGCCTTTGCATTTCTGCAAATGCCTGCAGGTCTCTGATGTTCAACGATATGAGAGGAAACACTGTGGACAGGCTCAGGCCTAAGTCAGCGTGACAGAGGTGAAAATGATGGAGCATGAGGAGTGGGAAAAAGATGAAAGAAATACCAAAAAGGAGAGTTGTTGTGAAGGAATTAAGTGACCAGTAGTTGGTGACAACCTAGAGAGCAGGAAGAGCTGTGGTGGCACTCCATGCAGTGCTCCCAATGTGTGCCAGGGCACTGCAAGGGCCCTCTACTTACTGGGGACTTTCCATGTGTCAGGGCAGGGCCTGAGGACAAGGATGAGCCAAAAGGATGGAAAGTGGGTCCACAGATGGCCTATGACTGGTCTGGGCAGGGATGTGAGGAGGTGGAGACATGCTCTGCTGCAGTGTCACCAGGCACTGACATGGGTTCCCGAGCCATGAACAGGCTGCAACGATTAGCAGGAGACTGGGACAGGAAAATCTGATGGTACCCTCAGAGCCTGGCACACATTTGGGAAGACTTGGAGAAGGAGATCCCTGCAAAGGAGAGGTAGAGCCTGATACAGAGGCATTTGAGTGTCCATGAAAGCCAAGAGCTGACAGGAGGGACTATGACCTGTCAGATAGAGTGGAAGCTCCAGAAAGAGGAAAAGAAAGAGAGATGTGAGATGACATGGCACAGCTATGACGGTCTAGGAAATACACATGGTGGTGGTGGTGGTAAAATGGGCCTGTGCTTGGGCAGATGTCAAAAGGAGGGAGGAAGAAGCCTAAGGTAAAGAGAGGGGTGTGTAGCTGGTGGGACTGTGAAGGAGAGTAGTGAAGGATGGAAGGGGGAATGGGGTCAGTTGGCAGGAGGAAGGAAGAGGGCAACCGCAACTGCGGGGCACAAGAGGGACAAAGCAGGTGCCACATGTGGATCTTTGAAAGCCTACTGCAAATAAAGGAGTTGGAAGCTTATAGCAGTGGGTAGCCAAAGGGCATCACTTGCTGCTTGGGGCAAATTCGGCAGCAAGCATGCAGAGAGCAGCCCAGCTTTACTGGCATATCATGACCTTTCAGATCTGTGCACAGATATTGCATGACCCATTGGGAAGGATAAAATGTTCTCTTTCTGCTGAAATATCCATTTTTAGCCCAGACAGAACATTGGAAGCTTATCTTAAACATTTACTTACTGATGCAGGACTGATTATTTCCCATCTTAGTGTGTAAATTACATTATTTCAACAAAAATAGAATTTATCTGTGGCAATATCAGTTGAGAAGCTTTGTTTTAAAACCACTGCAGCCTCCTGAAGCTGTTTGAACTTTGAGATGACAGAAGCAGTCATATTTGATGAATTAAAAGGCACAGTGTGCATGATGGAATCAATGACACAGTAAAGGTGACTTCAGCCAGATTTAGGTTTAGAAATAACCACATAGTCCCTGCTATGTACACCACAAAACCAAGCTTCCTGGCCTCTTTTAACCTCACACATAGACAATCTGTGCTGGTGAGGAATCTAGCCATAAACCAGCTTCCTCTCTAAGTCCCCACCTAAGGTTAAAATTAGCCTAGCTTTTCTAGCACAAAACCTTTCTAGATGGTTTTCCTTTTACAAGGATAAACAATGAACCTTCTTGCTCACTAGCAACTGGACAATAAAATGTGACCACGTATTAGATTTGAACTTTTTCAGAGTAGCTTCCAGGATGGTTTTTTTGCTGGGCACATTGATGAGACGCCAGCAAGGTAAACTACAATAGCAATAGCAATGACACTGGTGTAAAAATGGTGCCAATGTAAATAAGTGAATAGAATTTGGGGCACTGAGTCATAAATGTTTGGGAAAAAAAACATGACACAAAATGGATAAAACATGTTATTAAAGAATATGTTTTAGAGATGGTTCAGTGGACAAACTTTCTCCAAGAAGCTGCTGGTTATCTTGTCTTACCAAAACAATGAGTGTTTTATGAAAAGCTTGCTTTTTAGCAAGTTTGCTTTTTCAGAGGTTGCTGTGAATTTAGTAAAGGGAATAAATTAAACATCATGATAGATTTCTGTAGTGTACACAAATACCTCCTATAACCTGCATTCAAAGGCTTGAACCTAAAAGAAAATCTGATGTCTGATTCATCATTCTATAAAGCAGTCTGGCAGTCTTTGTAGAAAACCCAGACAAAAATCTAGTTCCTCTCATTTGAACAAACTCTACCATTAATGATAGGCAAGCAACAGCTGTAAACCTAAGCCTAGACTAAACATCTGTGGTGTCTGAATTCTTAAAGTTTGCCCAGTGGTCTCTTCTGCTCCAAGCTCCAACCCAAACTTCTTAAAAATCCTGTCAGAACATACCTAGTCTTAGTTCAAGCCTTAATTCCAGCTAGTTTTAGCAAGTCTGGCCCTGCAATTTATGCAATCCAGCAAAATCCTTCACTAAACATTCATCTTTAGCTGCTATTGCAGCTAAAAATTGTTACCGATTTCTTGCACACAGGTTACAGAGTAGGTTGTGTAAATTTCTGCCATTTTATTACATTGAAAATCTCATTACCTGGTGAAGGTGCTCATTTCAGACCATGTTCACTGTATATGCAAAATAAAAAAATGCGTTGCTAGTTTTATGAAAGTCTTAGCTAATCAATGAAGTATTTTTAGTCCATTTACAATAACACTAGGACTTATAGTTCAAATTATACATCGTTTAAATTAAGGATATGCAAACTTTCTGGTAACACTCATTTCCCTAGTGTTGTTTTTAACCTTCCACTGTTTCTCTGGGTTCTAGGCTCAATAGCTGCAGTCTGGAATGGGCTGGCATGGTGAATCCTTTACCAGAAGGAGCATGATGCTGATATTAAAGGATTTTTTTCCTTCTTACTGTGTAATCTGCTTGGAGTCATTCTTATGTTTGTTAACAGACTCCTTCTCTGATGTAAAAGCCAACATTGGTGTGTTTTACCCAAGTCAGTTATGCTTTTGTTTTCTTTGTTGTTCTCAAGACTGTTTTTATCTTTCAAGGCTGTATTTGGGTAACTGACCACCTGAGAGTGATTTATAATGCTGGGGCTTCCCATATAATCCTGTGCCTCTGCTTTTAAGACCTCTTCATCATCCCATGCCTTTACTCCTCTGCATAGCATTTTATTGTAGGGTCAGAGACAGTTTGTTCTGCCAATAGTACCCATAATGTTCATTGCTGCCTGTTAGTTACTAAAATACACGGAACTGTTAAACCATGCAATACCACAAAAATTGTACAAAAGCAAAAGCAGAATAGGGAATAGTCATCAGGTCATTAAATAATTGCTGTCACATGCTAAACCAAACCTCTAGGCATGCCAAGACAAGTCCAGATAAAGCCTGATGGGCCCTGAGGCTCCTGGTGCTGGCTTAGCACAAAGGCAGTGGTCTCTTACAAGAAACAACAACAGCATTTTTACTGAGCCACAAAGCTACATGTTCTAAACCTTCATCTACAGTCTCTTCCAGTGTAAATTTATAGCTAGTGCTGTAAAACTTAACTTCAATTCCACTCTTAACCTGTGCAACACTGTTTGTCCTGGCTGTAGCCCTAAGCTGGAGGCCTTTGTCACCCAAATCCCAAAGCCCTTCCCAGACCCAACACCTTCAAATCAAACCTCAGCTGTTCCTTGTTTGGGACTCAGCCCTCACAGTCCTCAGGTAGCTAATGTAGGTAATAGCTTTGCTGTTCTGTAACTAGCAGTATAAAATTTATCCAGCACCCCAGTCAGCCCAGGAACCCATCAGATCTAAGCAAAAGCAGAGCAGTCAGTGCCTCAGCTGAGCCAGGGCAAATCTGATCCTCTTCATCAGCACACGCTTCCAGGGCCCTGGCTGCACCCCAGCCAGAGTTTCTGGGCTCACAGCTGCCTTGGGCACGGTGTCTCAGGCAGACCCATTGCAACACTTCCCAGACGTGTCTTCTGCTGCACAGGTGCCACACAGAGGCACAGGAAAGCTGTCACAGCGCCTGGCATCCTGCTGAAGGCTGCTCTAAAGTAGCTCCTGCAGAAGCTCCCAGCTCACTGGGACCTCCAGCCCATCTTTTCCTCCCATCACCTCCTGTGTGCAGCGCTCGGAGTTGACAGTAGGGGGTATGAAATGTACAGACATTGCCTGCCAGGCTTCCTTTTCCATCGTGGAACAGCTTCCAACCTCTCATGCTGTGTATTTCCAGCAAGTACATAGGGTTGTGAAGCCTGGTCTCGAAGCAGCTAATGATAATCTAAACGATAAATAGTAAATGCTAACCACAAAATACTTTAATTGTTTCCCTGCAATTTGGTGAAAGAAAGAGCTACTGAAAAGGTTTATCATGTATAATATCTTTCACTGAGTCCTGAGTCACAGTACGAAATGTGGAATATCTATTATTAGGCCATTGGTTTTTTGGGTTTTTTTTTTCCCATCAGGTAAATTTTAAAAGTTAAATTAAACATGGCTGTACAAGAAATGGCACACGTAGCTTGATTTCTAAAATACCTTAAATAACTGAAAAAAGAAACTGAGGCTCAGCAACATGGTATTTGGTATCCTCACAACGTCAAGCTCAGGACATTTCAACCTACGAGTGCCTAATTAAAGGAGCAAGAAAAAGAACTATAACCAGGAAATGTCCTGTAAAATTAATCTCTGTGTTATAAATAAAGATGCACCAGAGGAAATCTGAGAAGAGGCCTTAACCTCCTGTCTAATGAGAAATAGTCGAGAACTATATAGAGAGAATTTTAGCTTTTCTTATTTTGGGCAGCAAAAAAGTAAAAAAGATGTGACAGACTGCTTTTGTTTATGAGGTTAAGCTGACAGTCATTTTCAGCTGTGTACACTTATAAGAGAAGGCACATTCTTTATTCCACTCATGGAAAACAGTTATATAAGAATGACCTGTGTTAGATTAGATTTTATGCTTTAGAGCAGTGCAAATTCAATATTCAACATCTACCTGAATTTAATTCATTATATGAATGGCTGCAACACACAGAGTGAGAACCTTGATGTGCAGTGTCCCCAAATCAGATCACTCCTTCATCTTATATCCAACATAATACCCTGTGTATATCAATTTGATTTTAACTAGTTGCTGTCATCACAAAGCAGCTCTTTCATTTTATGTCAGAATTCCCAAGGCACACCAGACAAATTAGCTCACACAACGCTGCTTCATGTGGATTTAACTGGATCACTGTAGTACTGGCACCTCTGTTTTTCCTGTGCATGAAACATTCTCTTTCAAGGAATATCTTTTCTGTTCCTTATCTATAGCCATATTTTAGTGTTTTGATTAGCCTAAATCTGTCTCCAAACTAGAGCAGTAGTCCCATAGCTATGCACATCTCTCTTTGTTAGATTTTGACTCTTCAATGGCTCAAATAATCCATTTTCTTCCAAAACCCTCTAGCCTATCTAGTGCCCTAGAAATCTGCTTTTTTTACCCCCACAACTACAGTAAAACCCACCACTAAACATGACAGTATGTTAATTCATGTGATCATGTTCATAAAACAGCTCTCTTGAAGCCAAGATGACAAAATAAATTTAAGCTGGACTGTCACCATGCCATGTAGCTCAGGCTTCAACAACTGAGGCTGCTTTTGCTTAGAGCTCTAGCTCTAGTGGGCTGTGTTAACCTAAATATTGTGGTGGGCTGAACATTGCTTGTGTGCAATGAATTCTTTGTCTTCCTTTCAAACGCTTTCAAGTAGACATAGCTTTTCTCATATTCTTTTTAGAAAATGAGTAATACTTTCTGTTTTGAGACATCTAAACCTTTTTAAAATTCTGTATTTCATATAAAGTGAAATAATTTTACATACTTCTATTAATCTAAATAAAAATCTTATTTTTATAAGTAAAATTCTCTTAAAACCAAGCATTTCTGATCAAAAGAAAATTCTGATTCAAAGAAAGGTGTGCTAGGATACTTTTTTTTTAAGTTATGCTTGACCAGCTTTTTTGCTTATCAGAGAGGAATGAAGCACCAAGAGCAAGCAAACAGGAGTGCAGAAATTACATCCACTAAAGCAAAGCACAAATAAGGTTAACAGCTGCGTATTCTACTCTGAGTTAAGGGTCTTCAGTTTTCAGATATTGTCTATACTAGACAAAATAAGCATGATCATAAAAGAAGCGTGCTAACATAAGGCAGTATATAATTAGGTGGATGTCAAAATTTAACATTATATATCTAAGGCTTCCAGTATTTTGAACAAGTAGTTTTGCCATGAATGTTTTTAATCTAGATGGTACTACTTAGTTGCTGTCTGTGAACACATACTTCATTTGCTTCGATGTAGTTCTACTGACAGGTCGATGTGTACTCTTTTACCTGAATGAGATACTGCTCTGAGAAGGACACTTAATTTCTATTTCAAGATGCTTTCTGTCCCTGAAGATCTTTTTCCAGTACTGTATGGTATTGATTAACTGCAAAGAAAGCTTTCCATGTACATGTTTTTGTATTTTTGTATGGTCCTCAGCAGTCTCTGTGGTCTCTTTACCCCTGTTCGGTTTTCCAAAAGACTCAGCATGCAGACAGAAGTAAATCTATGTCCTTCAGTGAGACCCAGAGATAATAAGGCAAACTTTCCCTCCTGTCTCGCTAAAGGAATACTGCAGGGGGGATATTAAATAGTGCCTACATCAGCTCTTACTGTAGCTTGCTGTTATGTATGAGTATTCATTCCTGGTCATAATATGCAGCACAGTGTAGAATCAAAAAAAATTATTCATAAATTGGCATAGATGAAATCTAGTTGCTTTTCAATAGTGCTGGGACAAATGTTCTGTATTAACCAGGGAACTAGAGCATATTGTGTTGAGTGAGCATCGGAAGTGATCAAAGTCTCCTGTCCTTAGCACATGTGATGCACACCTGGAGCATCTCTGAATTTCCTATCAAGACAAGGCAGAACATGCAAAGTGAGAGAGTGAGAGACCCCTCTGCTTGTCACACCTGCTGTATTACACAGGCCATTGTCAAGGAGATTAGGTTTGATAGCTTAGGATGTAAGAACATGATTTAAATAGACACTGGTAATGAAGAATTGCCATACACCTTTTCTTTATTGTTTGAAGAAAAAATGCAGAGAAATATATGTGTGCTTTCCATCACTGGGTGTGGAGCACTAAATAAAGCACATGAACACTGAAGGCTCATAGATCTAGATGGTATGATTTCTTCACTAATCAGAGGGACTCCATCACTCACTGAGCCGTTTCTCTGCATTTGGTTCATGCAGCAGAAGTTTTTAGCTTAGTATTCAGCAAGGCTGGGAATAGGGGGGATATTTCAGCTCTAATGGGCTGAAATATCATGCTGCTGCATCTAGATCATGCTAGAATTTTTGCAATGGGGTATACTAAAATAATGGTTCACTGCTGTTTTCTGCAATTTGTTCTTTGTGAACTGCATGTGTGGCTGGAAGTCATTTCTTTTAGTTATTTCCAAGGTCTCCCAAGTTTGTTTTCAGAACTAAGATCAAAAATGTTTATACAAATAAAATTAGAAATTTGTATGTATGTAAAATTTTGCCTGAGTGTACTTTGCTATTAGGTCACAACAAAGATAGGAAGATGGAGGAAAAAAGTGTATTTGCAAGTATTAAAGCACTAGACTTCGACTATTTGAAAAAACTGAGCCACTGTGAAGCTCTTTTGGACTGACCACAAAAATTAAAAATACTGCTGGTCTTCTCATTTAGCTCTTCTGAAAATAATAGCAATGGTTTTGTCTCTGCTGTAGTGATTTTCATCTGTATGGATGTTAAGTAATGTGTTCCCATTAAACTGAGATATCTTTTTTCTGCCACAGGAAAAACTGAGGCCCAGGTCAAGTGTTCCCCCCTCTCCTGATCTGCCTCTCTGAGGTAGCTCAGATTGCTTGCAAAAGTCATCCTTCCTTAAGGATGTAGGTGTTGAAAAATCAATACTAGATTATGTTCTTTGCTATTAGCCTGAGGAGCTTTTTCTATTTCCCAGAAGTTACTAATGTGCTGTTGTACAAAGGTCATCTTTCTGCTGAATTGCTGAATAATCCAGCAGGGTGCAGGGCTGAGTTCCCTCTCCACAAGCAGAGAGCCAAAAGTAAGTCACTTCTAGGATACAGATAAGAAGACTTCATTCACTTTTGTTACTTCTACATCAAAAAGATTAGTAAAATGAAGAATATTAAGTGAAGGGCAAAAAAAGAGATTCACAGACTGAGGAGACTGATGTAGGTTGTAAAATAAATAATGTCAAACACATACTTTTGAGGTTTCCTGATTAAAAGAAGACAGCGTGTATTTTTTGTTGCTTTGTTGTTCTGGTTTGGTTTTCTTTAAATGCATATTGCAATGGCCACCAGATGAGCTGGAAACAAATTTCTGCAGATGTTGGTCTTTGTTATTCCATTTTAACTCAGGTCATTTCATCCAAGATCTAAAATATAGGTATTACTCACTGACACAACTGGCACATTTAACAATACTAGATGACCAGAATTCTAGTGGAGTTATGGTTTTGTTGCATTTTTTAAGGTTGAGCCAATTTCCTTTTTCTGTCTTACTGAAAATAAAGATATTTAAAAATTATCCATTTAAATAAATATAAAAGTCCATCCACATAACAGCCTATAAGTATTTAGAAGGTATACACTAAGAAATTTCAGGATTTGTTATAAATTAAATAGTCTTTTTAAGCTCATCATTTTCCCACATGCTTGAATGAAACCATATTATGAACAGAGAGAGTAGAGTTTCAAGCCTGGAACCTACATACATTGGTTATAGCTACTATTCACATAGTTGCCAACCTTGTGTGATGGAAATGACCCACGGCACTGCCATCTCTTTTGTCCTTGTACTATCATTTTAGGTAGGAAACAGCCAAATAGGCCACTTGTGTAGATTATGTAATTTTATCTCAGTCATAAATAGGACAAACACAGGAGTCCCTTTTACACTCTTCATGATGACTTTTTTCCATCTGTGTCATTCTATCTGGAGAGCTTTCATTGCTCATGAGTGGGGTTTTTTTACTTTTTTCCCCAAATTTTTATGTTTATTCTTTGTGCCTCTTGTATTTATATAGAGTTACATTGGAATGAAACCCAGACCTGCGATACAACAGAATACACTTTTATTATGAAAAACTGTTTCCTTCCAGGCGCCCACCATCCTGGGTTACCAAATGTTGCACTTTCTTGGTGGTTTTGCTTTTCTTGCAAGAAGGACTTTAAACCCTGAAGCAGAATCAAACCTGTGGTACCTAACATAATGTGTTGTCAGCCAGGTTCAGCTGACACCTCCTTCGCCTTCCCTTGTGCTTTACCTGTCTTCGTGGATTTGCAGCACAGCTTGATGCTCTGACGAGAGCTCTGCCCGCCTCTCAGGACAGGGAGCAGCCTGTGCTGCTGCTGGATGTAGGAAGAACCTCCAGGATGGCACATGCTTCAGCTTCTGCCACCACCCCCATTATGCTGCAGTTCAGGATGTGAACCAACACATGTGCTGTGCTCAGTGGGACAAAACAGTCTGCGTTTTTGAAGCAGAAATTCTGCATCTCTTACAAAGTTCAGCCTACCTGGCACTGCAGTCACTCCTGCCTGTTTCTTGTGGGTGAATGGTTGTCACTTCAGTGCAGACATCATGTCCCAGTGCAGCCTTTCAGTAATCTGCCCACAGGTGCTTTTCTCTCTCTTTGCAGGGGTATGTAGTAGATGAACATGCAGCCATGCAAGCTCGATGGGAGGAAGCATCTAGAGAAACAATCAAGAAGACAACCAAGCCATGCCCCAACTGCAATATTCCAGTAGAAAAGAATGGTAAGTTTATTAGATATCTTAACTGTCTTTTAAAATTCATTTTACAGTATAAAAGTATGAATGTGCAGGTGTACATATGCATAATATTATTCCAAGAGGGGAGAGCACAAAAAGCTTGAATAATTCGCTGTGTAACTTTATCTAAATTATCTTGAAAACACTAAGCCTAAATCATGTAGTTGTAAAACCATGAATTAAGCCTCACAAAATGCCCAGGTATTTTGTAGGTAGGGAAAATGAGGCATTGGATGTAGCATTCATATGACTGGATATGCAGCTAGTTGTCTAGATTTTCCATTGTCACTGGGAAAAATAGGCATTTATAGGGTAAACTCACGCCACGATGAAGCAGAACATATGTCTGATGTAGGCCAGAAAAATCACACCTAAAAATGGGTTGTGAAGAATTAGTCCTGCTGTAGATGTCTACACAGTATATGGCCGAATTTAGGTGAGATTAATCCCAATTCAGCCACATGCTCATGGTAGAAGAGCACATTAGAGGAAGCAACATGAGACCTGACAAACATTTTGCATTAATCAATGCCTACCATGTAGGAAGAGTAATCTGCTGGCACTGGGATGTTTAAAATGAAGAACAGAAATGGTAAATAGGCTATACTTTATAGGTTAATGCTGTTCCAAGATTTAATTGTATTTATGTTAATTAATACAAATATATTAACATGATTGCCTAAATATTATACACATATTTAGAGGATGATTCCCAGTTTTGTGGCATTCACATGGGACAGTGAAAACACCAAATAAGGCACTATGAACTACAAGGGGAGAACACTTCAAGCAGTGACACTGCAGAAATATTATTGGGGAAGAAATAGGACAAAATCCTGAAATCTGGGGTTTGATGAAAGAAAAGAATGCAGTTGGCAGATGGAAAGTGGGAGACACTTTCAAGCACAAGAAGCAAAGGAAAGAAAGCTTGAATTCAAGAGTGGGAAGGTGAGACAAGTCTTGGCATAGCATAGAGAGCAAGGTGGGCAGGAGAAGAGAGATAACAGAGGGCTGGGTCAAAAAATTATCTACAGATTTGTAGAAGAGACTGAAAACCAGAAGTTTTAATCTGATTAGAGATAGAAAAATTATAATGGTGACTATTTATATTCAACAGCTTGTGCACAGCCAAATAGAAAACCCCTTCTGGTTAGGCTTGAAGGAGTGATAGAACCTTTAGTTTCTCTTAGACTCTGCTACAAAATCTTTACTGGTAAATTACAGACAGTTGCCACTTGTTACAGACAAGATATCCCTATTTTACACCATTTACACAAGTCCCATTAGTGTTTAGGGAAGCCGTTTGTAAAAATCAAAGAGGAAATAAAGGCAGTTACAATTTTTATTTTGAACAATAAGCAGGAAAAGACCTTTTGTTGCTTATAACCTGACCCAAGTAAGAACAGTGCCTCGTCATGCAAAATGCCAAGCCATGGTAGCAGACTAGAAACACACTGGAATTGGCTTATTGTGCTGCCATTCAGAAAAACTTTGATAGGTTGGAGAGATGGTCAGAGAGGAACCATCTGAAATTCAGCAAAGGCAAATGCAGGGTCCTTCACTGGGGGAAAAATAACCCTATGAACTGGCACAGGCTGAGGGCTGACCTACTAGAAATCAGCTCTGCAGAGAAGGACCTGGAGGTCCTGGTGGAAAACAAGCATCCAGGAGCCAGCAGTGTGTCCCTGTAGCCAAGAAGGCCAATGGAATCCTGGGGTGGAGCAGGAAAAGCACTGGCAGCAGCTCAAGGGAGATGATCCTGGCCCCTCTACTCAGCCCTGGAGGCACATCTGGAGTGCTGTGTCCAGCTCTGGGCTCCTCAGGACAAGAGAGATGTGGAGCTCCTGGAGCAGCTCCAGTGGAGGGTAACAAAGATGATTAAGGCTCTGGAGCATCTCTGTTATGAGGAAAGGCTGAGGGAGCTGGGCCTGTTCAGCCTCAGGAAGAGACACTGAGAGGGGACCTCATCAATGTCTGTGAGTGTCTGAAGGGAGGTACCAAGAGGATGTTTCCAGGCTCTGCTTAGTGGTGCCCAGCAACAGGACAGGAGGCAATGGGAGAAACTGATGCCCAGGAAGTTCCACCTAAACACCAGGAAGAATTTCTTTACTTTGTGGATGACTGAGCACTGGAACAAATTCCCCAGATAGGCTGTGGAGTCTCCCTCACTGGAGCTATTTAAGATCCACCTGGGTACAATCCTGTGCAATGTCTTCTGGGATGACCCTGCTTGAGCAGGGAGGTTGGACCAGTTGACTCAATGTGGTCCCTTCCAACCTTACCTATCCCATGAGTCTGTGATTCCAATGAAGTTTATAAAAGAACTGTGTAAATAAATACACATGGGAGAAGTGAAGAAAACAGGGACATATTCTTCTCATGGCACCCACTGAAAAACAGACAACCACGGGCACAAATTGAAACACAGAAATTCCATTTAAACATTACAAAATACTTTTACTGTGTGAGTGGTTGAAGACTCAATATGTTGCCCAGGAAGAGTTTCTATTCTAGGATACATTTGAAACGCAACTGGACGCAATCCTGAGCACCCTACTTTAGCTGCCATGCTTTGAGCAGTGGGTTTTGGATTGGATGATCTCTAAAGCGACCTTCCCACCTCAGTGATTCTGTCATTTTGCAAATGAAAGCATGAAGCTTAAAAAGTGCAGTGTTTGCTTTCTTCTTTGGTCATGGGTACTGCATGTGCCAGCTTCTAGGCTGCCATTTGTAAACTTAAAGAAGCACTTCAGAGCTGCCTAGGTACAGCTGCTGTTAAGAGACTGACAACTGTACCTGAGGTCTGCCAGCAGTCCTCATCTGGGAGGAGTACACTGACTCCACACAGGAGAATAATTCTGCTTTCCTCACAAAAATGTTCTGTGAGTACTGTCTTTTACAAGGGACAGTGACAATGCCAATAACTTTTCTGTACTTTCTGGATGCCAATAACTGTCCTGTAATAGCTGAAGTGAAAGAGAGAAACCCTTTCCCACAGCTCAGTCCCCAGTCTGAGTGAGTTTAAACACACATCCACATCTCTCAGAGGACTGCTGTACTCACAGAGCTGTAGGTCATGTTGCTCGAGGCACTCTCAACTGCTGATCTCAGCTGCCATGTAGCAGAGAATAACATGATTTATGTATCTTAGCAGGGAGGGCACATGTTTGACAGAGGGCACCAGGACTGAGATGAGTTTTACCTGGTGATGGCTTAATAGAAACTGTAGGAGAGGACTGGATCTAAACTTTAAATAAACTGTAACATGGAGGCTGGCCATTTGTATCTTTACATTTAAATAACATAAAAATCTTTCTGGCACATTGCATTTCTTACACAAAGATATAAACTGACAACTATACCTTGCTATCGCAAGAAGTTTTCTTTCTCTGTCAGGTGAAGCAGACAGGCCTATTTTAACAAACCAGTTCTTGTTTTGGTTTTGCCTTCTGAAAAACACTGTGGAGTGGCATTTATAAAAAAGATGGTTTAAGGGGTAGCCACTCGTACAGTAGGGAACACACACTCCCTGTACCTCCCATCACCATTTGGAGTCAAACCAAGAAGACATTTCAGCATTTCTTCATACTGCATGCTTTTCTCTCAGTTTGAATTATACAAAAGATCTCTTTGTGGGGTAAGCAACATAATTTCCATTTGAAGTGTATCTCTGTAATGCTCATTTTTTATATATTGCAAAATAAACTTTTGATCAAGGTTGTGAGCAGAGAAATTAAAGTTGCTGTCATGGTATGCAGAAGTAAGAAACCCATCATGCAAGAAGCATTGATATGATCAAAAGGCTGCTTCCGATACTAAAAAGGTCGAATCAAATTATTAATATCGTTTTTGTATAATCAGCAGTCAGCCACCAAAGTCTCTATCTTCTGATTAACTAACTTTGCAAATCTTGCAGTTGTTAAATCAAATGTCAAAAAATAATTTAATTTTGTTTATCTTCTGGCTCACAGCTGGACTATCATAGAGTAACCTTGAGGAGATATCTCCCTGACTGCTTTGAGAGGACATAGACTATCATTTGTTTTCCCTGGCATACTCTTTTTTAGTTTCCTCCTACCCCTGCAGTCCCTCAAGTGAGAAAAGCACATTAAAGCCCAGTAAGAGAGGAGTAGCGGGTTTGAGAAACCCCAGGGAAATATTCTTCAGGTTTGTACTTTTATTAAATAATTTAGTTAGTTGGTAAATTAATGTCTAAGAAAGTCAATTTTAATGCTCTTAATTGTTGAATAACATCTCTAAGTGTTTGCCAAGTACCAAAGCCATTCTGTTGCTATTTTGCAGGTGGCTGCATGCACATGAAATGTCCTCGCCCTCAGTGCAGATTTGAGTGGTGCTGGAACTGTGGCCTGGAGTGGAACAGAACCTGCATGGGAGATCACTGGTTTGACTAGCAGTGCTGAGGCCAACCCATGTTGCTGTTAAAGCTTGTTTTCATCAGGGCCAAGTTCTGAACCCCTTGCTTAAACAAAATTCTCAGTGGTTTTAGGGACACAGAGTTCAGAATTGGCCTAGTTTGTTGGTTTTTTGCTTTATTGCATACGCAATCATACCAAAATCACATTGAAGTTATGCCAAGGCTTTTAAATTCACTAAGTAAAAAGAATAATTGTTTTAATAGACAGAGTTGCTCATCATGGTACAAAGAAGGGGAAATTACAATGTTTTGAACTTGTGCAGTCTATCAACATGGAGAGCCGACAGGGTTACTATGAGGAACCTTACTTGGCATTTACAGTCAGGAATCCATAGCTCATGCAGGAGGGAGCAGCCTGCATATGTGTGTGTGTCTGAGTGTGTGAGCATCAAGGGGGAGCAGAAGATGTTTCCTACATTATCTGCTTTTTTTCTTTGACCACTTCTTTGCTCATTCAGCACAATTTTTGATTTCAAGGCAGTATATCTCAACAGTGTTTTTGGCAGAGGGAAGACTGTGGCTCTTAAGTTTTTTCTCAGGGTTTCTCCTTAACAGGCTTTCTGTAGGGGTTTTGCTCCCAAATGAAATTCTCATGGAAACACCCAGCTTTATGCCATGCTTGTGCTTGTGTTTTTGTGACCTACAACACGAAGCCTGCCTACCTCCTCATTATAGATTTTGTTACCATGGGAAGATTTGCTAAGGATGCAGTTTCAGCCCTACCCCTCACTGTTGCTACAGTGTTGACTGGAACCAATTAAATGCTGGGCAAGCTACACTCACAGGGCTTCATTTTTCTTGTACTTATGGAATGCTTTAGACATGGCAAAGTGAGGCAGGAGGAGACTTCTCAGGGCTTTTCTCCTAAATTGAATTGGAATATGGGCATGATTCTGAAAATACCTTTGTTGCTTTAATGGTGTGGGGCAGAGGGACAGCTTCATTTTACAATGTTAACACAGTAAGTAAAGTTTAATAGCGTTTCCAAGTCTGAACAATTTTACTGGTTTTGATCTTTACATTGATGTTTTATTCTGAAATGAAATGGGCAATGTCCACATCCAACACACCATGTTTTGCACAATTTAGTTTTGGAAAAAAAACGCACAATAAATAAAGTGGTCAAAATGTTAAACTTTCTTTTTTTTCATTTGAATACAAAGTGAGTACAAAAATGTTGGGTGGGTCATGCATTGCCTTGACTGATTCAAACTCCCAGCTGAGAGGCTAGCCCTTTGATCAAGACAATGTTAGCACAAGATAAATTCCACAACCATGGTCTTCTTTTATCAAGTTTGAACTAATATTTTGTATGGCATGACTGTAGAGCCCTGAAAATATGGGTGTGCCTCATATCAGCGCAGAGCATGAAGCTTGAGGCATAAAAAAAAATCCCAGGCTCACTAGAAAAAATGTCCAATTGATAAAATCAGTGGAATATTCATCTGTCTAAACTGGAAGTGACATTAAAAGTGTGAGGAAACAAAAGAGTGAATGGCATGAGGTATCAAAAATGAGAGAGTGAACTGGTAGAATTAAGAAAATTAGAAAGAAAGGAAGTGGCAATGACAAGACAGTGGATATTTCCTAAAGGTAATTTTCCTGTTTGGCACTGCTGGACTAAAATTTACACAGAAGTAGCTGCATTGAAGTGTAGGAGTGCAATTGAATGCCGCAATGTAGCTCATTTAAGTACTTTGTCTTAAAGAGGGCATTTTACTGTGAACTCTGATTGTCTGATTATTTGATTTCCTATATTTGGATCTATTTTATAATTTATATGGCTTGTTTCCAACAGGCTAGGGAAAAAGTAACAATGCTAAATTTTACTTTGATCATGTGTTACATGAGAGTTCATCACTATTTCATAGTCAAAAACATTCAGAATTAAAGAAGTCTGAATTTCCTTTTTTTTTTTTCGTGTCTTTCTTATATAGGATGAAGAAGTCATTCACTCTAAGGCAGTTTCACTGAGTTAGAGCCTGACCTAAGATATTAATGTTTTATTTGTTAGGTAGAAACACATGATTTAAGCCCCTGGATCAGGATCCATTGAAGTCAATGGACTATAGACTAGCTCCTGTATTTCTTTCTGGCCTGGGAAGGGCATGACAGGCGTGAATCATAAGGCTAGAATAGAAACACCTCTTTCTTGGAAGAATTTGTCAGAGAATGGGATTATGAGCATTCATCTAAGACGTAAGCAAAGGCAGGAAAGGAGAATAAAGACAGGAGTTCCAGCATTGGCTCAAGGTTGCATCACACAGCCCAGAGTCTGCACTCCACCAAAACCAAATGTGTATTCTGTGGAATTTATAAGAACATGTCCTGATCTTCTCTGTGTTAGTACTGTATGTCTCGATGCATACATGCACAAACTTTGAGATGGTACAGGCTGTTAATCTGAATTCTCTTTATTCTAAGGTTCTCATAGTTTCTACAATTTAAAGGGCATGAAAATTCGGGATTAATGTTTCGCTGACACCGTAAGAACACTGGATTTCCTATAGAGATGTGTGAATTGAACCTAAAATGTCCTACACGGGTAACTTCTTTTTTGCATGGAAAGTGCCATTTAAAAAAAATACATAAAAAAACTTTTAAAAATCCTATTTATTTTGCAATTTGAAGCAAAACAAAACCAAGCTGTCAGTGTCTATTCAGACTGCTCCTCTTATTTCAGCTCTGAAATATCAGAGTGAAATTCGCCTCTCTCAATTTTAGCCCTCTGGTCGGTTCAGTAGCTTCTAAACCTTGTTGTGCATATAAATGGTGCAGCCTGCTGAGTTTTTAGTACACTTGCCCATGGCTAGAGGTGTGGTGGCAGCATCTCTGCCAGAGACTGGGTACAGATCCTGACAGGATGCACCAGACCTGTCCTGTGTGCTCCTGCACACTCTTGGCTCTGTTGCTGCATGAGGAGGGGAATCTTTCTTTTTTTAAAACTGTTGAAAACCTATTGCTTGCTAGCATTCATGAAGCGAGCCTTGGCAAACCCTTCCTCAGGACTGGCCCGCACATCTCTGGAAGTGGTCCTGGGCAGCCATGGAGGGTTAATGAAGAGAAACAGGACTCAAGCATGAAAAAAGGTAACAAACCTGAGGGCTTAAGCAGATGGAAAGTTTTCAAAAGCCTGTGGGTTTATGACCTCTCCTAGCAATACACCCTGGAAACAATGGCATTTAACATGTATGTTCTAAGAAGGTGATTTATTATGGTGCTATAAAGTAAAAAAAAACAAGTCTGTACATTTTCACATCAAGGTTTGGTTGTGTTAATTGAATTCTCTTTACCTTGAACCTTCCTCATCTTTCAGATTAAAACAATTATAGATTTGTTCTTGGTACTGCAATCTGGGATCCTTTAGTGCATGTGAAATGGATAAAGTACAGGATGTATGCTTAAATACTCAATAATAATTATCATTATAATAATTCAGCCCTATAACTACAATGAAAATCTCTAATATTTCATTCCAGCTGGAAATGAAATCCAAATATGAAGTAGATTAAAAATAAAATACACAAAAGTTTGGGTTCCTCAGGAAAAAGCATATCTCAAAGTTCAGAGTAAGTAATACTTTGGGAACTGTGACTTTGACTAGAATATCATTTATATGTCTGCCTTATCTCATCACAAAACGCAAGTCAAATTATTTCCTTTTAGAGGGTACACTTTAAAGAAAAAAATCAGCAAATGGTACTCCAAAAGAAACATTATGATGGGAAATAATAGCCAAGCTCTGAAAGAGCAGTAAGCAGTGCAAAATGCTCTTTGCATATGAACAGTGAGGTACCGTCTGTATTGCAAACCAGCCTGGTACTTAAGTTTTTGCCTGCAGGTCTTGTACACCATGTAAACCGAAGTGAAATTGGCATTTGTGGAGGGAAACCTGGGGCACCTGGAAGTAAGAGGCCAAATTCCAAGAGATTCTGCTGGCCTGGAAGACTGGGAAGACTTTGTGCCAAACTTTCTCACACTTTGAGTGACAACAGCAACAGTTATGTTCCTCATGTTGACTGTGCTGCTCAAACCATTCCACAAGTAAATCCTTGTGTGCAGGAAGCTCAGTAAGCAACACTTGCAGCAAGACTAGAAGGATAACACATAAAATCAACTCCAAGGATTGGTTAGCCCCTTGCTGACTTAATTTATCTGATACAGAGTTTGACGAGTATGGTGTCATGGTTTAACCAGTCAGCAAACTGAGTACCACAGAGCTGCTCATGCACTGTGCTTCCCCAGCCCTGCTCTGTGATGGGGAGGAGAACCTGGAAAAAGTAAAACCTGTGGGTTGAGATAAGAACAGTTTAATAATTGAAATAAAGTAAAATATCATCATCATGATCGCCACCATTATCATCATCATCATCATCATCATGGAATCACAGTAAGGAAAATGGGGATAACAAAAAGGAAAAGGAATAAAACCCAAGAGAAATGAGTGCTGCACAATATAATTGGTCACTATCCACCGACTGATGCCCAGCCCTGCCCTGAGTAATGATTGACCCCTTCTAGCTGACTCCCCCAGTTTATGACTGGGCATGTCCTTCTGTGGTGTGGGATATCCTATCCCTTTGGCCAGTCCAGGTCAGCTGTCCTGGCCATGCTCCCACCCAGCTTCTTGTGCACCTCCTCACTGGCAGAGCATGTGAAACTGGAAAGTCCTTGACTTAAGCACTATTTAGCAACAACTGTTATCAGTTGTCAACATTATTCTCATACTAAATCCAAACACAAGCACTGTACCAGCTACTAGGAAAAAAATTATCCCATTATCCCAGCTGAAAACAGGACATATGGTGATGGCTGATGGAGAGAAACCCTACACAGAGAGAGAGAAAGAGCTGCAGTAGCTCTTAGCAGCTAGGTTTTGTTTCCAGGTAGCAAAATGCTTCCTTCAGTTCCTCGTTAAGCAACAGAAAAGCCTGAAGAAGACAACACCAGATGAAGGTTTCCAGGAGAAGGAAACCCCATGACCAGTGGTTCCTGATGGTCCTTCAATAGCTTCACCCAGATGTATCTGACAGAATAGCATTAACAGTAATTCAACAAGAAGAGACAAAAATATCACTTTACATTTTATCTATTTAAAGAAATTTTTAAAAAATATTTCTCTCTCTAATTAGCAAATTTAGAAAAGCACCTCTCCCTTTTTTTCAAACATGTTTGTCTGCTGGTTCCTATTATGTTTATTTGTGTGTGTGTTTTATGTGTTTGCCCGTGTGTTTCCCCTTGTGTATCACCCACTGATTTCCAGCTCTGCGTGTCTCATCTTCACATAGTTCAATGCTCTAGAAGTCTGCGGCTTTGTTGTCTAGGAACTGCTGGAGTACATGCTCTCAATAGTCTCTTCTTATACTCTGGGTAAGTATGTGCAGGCCAGAAAATTAGAGAAGCAGAAAGGAAGGCAAGTTGAGAGAAGCTCATTTAATCATATGGAGAATCATATTTAATGTAGTGCTCTGTGTATCTGTAGGAATATCTGTTTTAGAAATCAGGCCATATGCCATTTCATTTTCTTCATTATTATTAATAGCAATTTTTTCTTTGCTTTTAATTTGTTTTTCTTGTCTCTGTCTCCATTTTTCTGAATAATGGAGTAGTGGTTCTATGCCAGTAGATAAAATATGCAGCAAGACATCACCTGTTACATTACTTTTTGGCTTTTATCCCTAGAAAGCTTGAGGAATTCACATAATCTGTGTAGGCAGGGAAGCACCATTATCTGTATTTTACAGTCAGGGAATTCAGTCCAGACAGTACAGCCAGACTACATGGAGGCAACAGCTCAAATGCACATCATCCCTTTCCTCACAACTGGGAAAATCCGGCTGCACCAAAGTGGAGGCCACCTGCGTGCTGGGATGATGACACAGGCTTAGGGACACAGGAAGCAAGCTTGAAGTTTGAGGTCCAGAGAACACCGGTGTGATATTAGGGACACAAAGAAATCATTTTTTTAAAGGTAGGATTTTCAGTGGCCTAAAGAACAATGATCTAACCTGACATCCTTTGCAAGCACTGGGAATTTTACTGCTGGCTTCACTGGGGGAAGACTAATTTAGACTTTGAAAACATTACTTACTTTGGCATTTTAGCAGTGCATAGGAGATCTCTGTGAGAACTTGATGTCTCCCAGTTTCCTCTTTATCTGTTTGTTAGTTAAATATTTAATCTAAAAAACATATTTATGCCCACCTCATATTCTCTCCACCTCATTTTGGTCCAAACTAAAATCCATCAAGCAGTGATGTCATACTGGTTTTAAAAACCTTTAATTAACATCTGAAACATCTGAAGAAATAGACTGTACTTGCATTCTTACTTGGTATATGATTGTATTGTCTGCCTCATAAACAGTAATCCTGACAGCCTGCCAACTTGAGCTGCTGGTAACCTGGCCAAAAGCTGGTTGAATGATGGCCTTAAGTAATGCTCAAAAGATAATGCTAAAATGGAAAGCAGCAATCCATACAATGAAATAGTATTCAGACACTTCTGTTGGGGCCAATATAATGTTTTTCTTGGAATGGATGCTAAATGCTCCTGAATAGGTTCAGCCAGCTGAGTTTGTTTATGCCTGGAAGCTAAACCTGGAAAGCTCACCACTATGTTTTTCCAAAGTAAAGAGATCACAATATGGTCAAAGAGTTTGAATTTTTTTTTAATGAATAGCTGAAGTCCATGTGTTCCACAGCTGATGGATTTAAAAATCAGAAGAAAACCTACCTCACTAAGCTACACTGACATTTTTCAAGTACACAGTGAAACAAAAAATGCCAGGTTTGATTTTTTTGTTTAATCTGCTCCTGAAAGGCCAGAATGACTGTGATATTTACATTAAACTCAGTCACTTAATGAAGCTGAAATCAGTTTTGATTGAAGTTTCTAAGTTTCAGTGGTGATGTAACTGAATCTAACATTTTACCAAAATATTATTCAGGCTTTGCTTAGTATATATTAAGGTGCTAATTAATGGAATTGCAATCACTCAGGTCCTTACTTTATTTTAAATGTACAATGATAAAGGCTATTCGTGTTGCCTCAATCTGTTGGATTTTATAGAAAGCAAACACAGGCTTCAAACCAGTGTTAGAAATAAGCCCCTGCGTGGTAGAATATCTTCTCCTGAAGCAGTGATTTCTTCTCAGCAACCTTTACTGTGCACGAATTAAAAACAATCAGTGGCATTTCACTTTTAGTCCTCTTTATTGTGTGAGCTCCAGGGTAGAACCAAATAAATAAAAATATAAAGTGAAGTCTGCACAACAGAAAGGCTACTTTTCTAGCAGTACCAACCTACCTGACACTAGGCTTGGTAGACCACTTTAGATCAGCAAATTTACATATTTACTTATGCCATTATATTGGAGTATTTTTTAAGGCTTTTTCCAGTCTAGAAAACTCATAAGCCCCTTCCCTCCTCAGGAAGGACTCATTCCAAAAGACCTCTGTGATGAGTGATGGTTGGGGCAGTCCAACTGCTTACACATCAACTGTGTCATCATCTTGGTGAGCTGGGGCACAGATTGCTTTAGTGTCTAAGCAAAGGTAGTGCGCATACATAAAAGAGAACAGTTGAAACTTTTTGTCTGATTCTGAATGCTGTGCAGGATGGAAAAATCTGGCCCTGAGAAACTTTAAATCAATACATTTGCTTCTTCAAAAAACAAAGAAGTACATGATCCAGAGCCCTTTGTAATGACTGCACCCAGGGTCGCTTTCCTGTTATGTTTCCAGCAAACATTATAAACGTCAGAGTATTTTGCTAGTTGTGCTTATTTAGACATTTGTATTAGATTGTAAAAGGCCTTAGCAGGATTTTAGCAAGTCTCAGATAAATGATGTATACTTATTATTATGTAGCACTGGTTGGCCCAAAGAAATAATGGTTTTTACTGCCTTTGCTCCATTATGGAAGAAAGAACTTTTTTTACAAGCAGTTAAGCTTTGACTCATAAGATGACCTTACAAAGTCCCTTCGTATATGTTCCTACAGCAGTGTGTTCCCCTAATCGCAAATGAAAATTCCATCTTTGAGAACTATTCAATCAATTATTTAATTGCTTGAAAGAAAAAAGAGAGATCCAGAAACCTTTTCTATTAATGCAGTTATTGTCTCAGATTCAGAAATTTCCTTTGCTAGCCATTACCATTACCAGAGAGATCTCCATACCAGCAGGTTTTCCTGATATTTAACACCCCCTAATTTCTTTCCTTTTCAAGATATTAAGATCTCAGGAGTATAAAGGTCTTACTGGTTTGTTGTGCCCACCTACAATCACAGGCATCTTGTTATGTAGGTCTTTCCATGAATTCAGAGTGCCATGGCAAGCAGTTTTTAAGACCCATTTGCCTTCACGGCAAAGCAATTCTGCAACATGATCCCAGCTGCTAGTGATGAGAAACCTTTTCATGCCAAGGTATTAATAGTCACCTTAAAATTATTTATCATTATATCAATATCACTGTTAAGTTTAATGTTTTCATTTTCCTGTTAATGTTTCCTATTCCCTTTGTTCCTTGACTGGGTGGAGTAGACAGCAACCATATTTCCACCTCACTCATATTAGGCTTAATAGGCCAAGCTTAAAAGCTTGAATAAACATTTTTCTAAACATCCTAGAATCAAGCATGAGTGATGGACTTTGGCATAAGATGCAGGTGTGGTTGCACCACCCCCTCCTGTGGCATTCCAGCCTCTGTGTCTCTAGTGGAACCACTCCTGACACATGCCAGATCATAACACATTTCTCACTGAGACATCATGCTGGCAATTCACAGCCATCCTACAATTGTCTACCTCACCCAAAGCCGCCTTCACCTCGTTTCCAAGTGATGTGTTTCTGGCTTATGAGGTGTCCACACTTTATGGCTTTTTTTTTTCTCAGTTTCTGCATTTATACAGTTCTAGATGGCTGCTGCTGTGCATCTCGGGATATGGGCAAGTTACTTCAAAGTCAGTAAGTACAGGAACATCCTTTGATAATCACCCCATGTGTGTTTGTATTCTAAATGTTTTTTTTTTTCATGTGCTACATGAGCCTTTTTTTAACTACTTTACAGTACTGTAAATCTGCTATGTTCAATGCATCTGGGTTTGAATACCTCCAGTGTGGCAAGTTATTGAATTGTTTGCCAAACATGTTTCAGCTCTTTATCCTGAAGGTTCATCTGTGCTGCTACTGGTAGAACTCATGTAGATGTAGATTAATGCAGTGGGTTGACCCTGTCCAGCAGCTAAGTACCCACTCAAATGCTCACTCACTCCCACACCCAGCAGAATCGGGGAGAAAGCAGGCAGAGCAAAAGCAAGAAAAAACGTCACTGGTCAAGATAAAGACAGTTTAATAACCAAAGGTAGGAAAAAAATAATAATAGTGATACAAAAGCAGTCACTCACCACCTCCCACAAGTAGATGGATGCCCAGGCAGTCTCTGGGCAATGGCTACTTTAGAAAGACAGCATCATGGGTTTTATTGATGGGCATGATGTTATATGGTTTGGAATATTGCCTTGGTCAATTCAGGTCAGCTGCCCTATCTGTGTCTTCTCCCAGGCTCTTGCCCAGCCCCAACCTACTCAATGAGGTAGCAGAGTGGGAAAAACAGAAAGTCTTGTTGCTGTGCAAGCACTATTCAGCGTCAGATAAAACACTCGTACGTTATCAACACAGTTTTAGTCACAAATCCAAAACACAGCACCACACCAGCTGCTAGGAGGAGAATCAGGTCCGTACCAGCCAGATCCAGTGGCAAGCTTGCTTTACACTGGCCAGCACAGGATGCTGCTACACTTGTGGCCATGGCACCAGGCATCCTCTCCTGCCTTGGATCCCTAATGCTCTGAGCCAAACATGGCTTGAACTAAGGGTTAAGGGCTTTTTTTCTCAGTGGAAGCATTAACAGATTTTCTGTACTTGACTGGCAGGCTACTTTTATATATTACTTAGCAAAATTTGGCTAACTTTGAAAAGCCTCTGTGGGAGGACTGACAGACAGCTGCACAGACAGACAGATGGAGACAGCAAAGAAGGCAGGCCAAACCCCAGATAGCTACATGAAATTCTCACCAAGCTACTGGGTGAAAATGAATCAGATAATTTATATCATTTTCATCACTGATATGTTTTAATTAATGCCAGCCTTATTCTCCCCATGAGTCAGTTGAAATATCACTCAATAACATCACGGAAAAGGCCCAGCTTTTGGGTTGAATCCAACAAACTTATTCATGCTTCCTGTAAAGCCCCAAATGAGTGGGTGGAGGGGGTGTGTGTTAATCCATTTACCAGAACCACCTATCCAAATTTATTCAATAATTTTCCCTGTAAGTTAATGGGGAACTCTGATCTCAATTTGAAGCAGAAATTAATACTGGACTGGGAATGCATAATGCTTTGTGCAGCCATCATTTAATGATAAAATGAGGCTGTTTAGCCTCCTTGGCTTCATCTCTGATTCTACTCCACCCCCTCTTTCGGGGCTTTACAGGAAGCATGAAGAAGTTTGTTGGATTCAACCCAAAAGCTGGGCCTTTCCTGTGGTGTTATTGAGTGATGTTTCAACTGACTCATGGGGAGAATAAGATTGGCATTAATTAAAACACATCAGTGATGAAAATTATATAAATTATCTGATTCATTTTCACCAAGTGTCTGCCTGTCTCTCTCTTGACTACAGATGAAGTTTGGAGCAGCCATGCTCCTAACTTGGGTATCTCCATTAAATATCTCGAGTTGGTGGGATGACACCAGCAGCAGCCTGCCTGCTTTTGGCTACTATTTAAAGATAACCAGGACAAAGGCAATGGACCTCCCAGCTCACCAGGGAGGACATCTGTGTGACAGCTGACTACAGTCAAACTGTCTTCTGTAGTGGCTGTAGCATGGTGAAACAGGGATTATAGAATCAACTTTATCACTTCATGCAGCTTCAAAGAATGTAACACTCAGGGGAAAGATGAGAGCAGGGAAGACATAAAGGTGGCTTTCAGTGATCTTGTTCTTCAGTCTGCCAGATTTCAGGCTGGGCACAGTTATCAGCAAGGAGGGAATAGGAAGAGTTTCCAGAGGGGATTATAATGGCTTTTTATGAGTAAGTGCCAGTGTTTAAAGTACTGCCAATAATCACGTCCTTGTATTATCCTATTTAGTTTAACATCTCATAGGGGATTTTTAAAAGTATGTTTTGCTTCCTTTTTATTGAAATCATTGTAGTATGGTGATTGGCAGAACATAAACTATATTGCAAGAAAATAACTTTTTTTAAAAATTTAAATGAGATACTTTTTGAAATAATTTTTTCCAGTCTTTATTGCAATACCTAAGAAACCTTAAGTTACAATAGTGCATGGCCCTTTCTGTCATTTATGCACCTTTAAGCATTTTCCGCAGAATTCTGTCTCATATCACTGATAGGGACTAAATAAATTGCATTTTATAGACATTGAGGAGAATATTAAGGAGGTATAGCAGATATGATTTTATCCCTTCTATATGCTTCTATAGCATTGATAAAGTTCTCCTTTCTTTATGTAGGAAGGAATAAAAAACTCTCCTAAGCTCTTGTACAGAATTTTTTTTTTCCAGAAAGAAAACATAACCACTTCACTGGTCAGGAAATTATTCAAAAACACATAGAATATTTTACAAATGACAGTAGCACCAGGTTAGTGGCTTCAGGATACCTGAAGCCATTGCTCTGCAGACAGCAATGTCTTGTCAGAAACCATTGCTCCAAAGTAGGATTTACTGTTTCTGGAAACTGTAAGACTTCCATACTCTGAGAGCAAACATAATAATATTAAAATCATCTTATGTAGCTATAGATCCTTTCAAGTTTGATCATGTCCCACTTTAGTGAGAAAGGAAAAAAAAACTTTTTATGTACAACTTTGTCCCTTTGTTACTTTGTAGTTACAGACATTGCAAATCTTGAACTGCAAAACTCCTAAGTGGTGGTACCAAAAACTTGCTGAACTACCATAAATACAGGAGCAACACTTTGGTCAGGATTCCTTCTTTGAATCAAAAATGTTGCTGTCTTTGCATCAACAGTGAACAAGGTTATAGACATGTCAACCAACATTGGAAATTAAGAACACTGGAATATGCATTCTACCCGCATCTGATGACTTGCCTGGCCTTGAGCATAATGCATTAAGGTGCACTTGCAGAAACCTCTGGCAGAATTATTCTGTGGCAAAATTGCTCCTTCTGCAGTGAATTGCCGGGGAGCAACAGTTGCTCCAAATATTATTCAACATATCTCATTTGCTAGCAAAAAAAAAGGAAACCAACCAACCCCAGGAGATACTTGTGCTTCAGTTTTATCTTCTTGTCACCTTAAATAAACAAAGCAAGCATCTTTTAATTTCACCAAGAATTACATCTTGAAGAGTGAGAAACAGTAGGAAATTTCAGTTTGGAAGCTGAAAATTGTCTAGCTGAAATTGTTCCAATGTCTATACATATTTGGAAGAGCTTTGCTATAAAGTATTAGGCATGCTTTTTCCTTTTGCCATTACAATCTCTTAGATCCGGATGCTGTAATTTTCATTAATTCCACTGGTAGCTATTATAGCTAAGGGACAGTGTTTTGACCCTGTACACACAAATGGCTGGGTTATCAAATGTCCTGTGTTATAGTACAGAGGAAGCTGTTAAGTAGAATGGTGAAATAATTTTATCATCTCTTTCTTCTGCTGCTATTCAGGCTGCCTCTGCAAATTTCAGTCTCTACCAGCCAGGAGTGCCAAGCATTACAACTAAAAGAAACTGCACACGAGGATTTATGTGACTATACACTGTAAAAAAGGTAATGGAAAAACTGCACTTGCAGAACAATATCTGCACTTAATGACATAACTCTCTTATTGACAACCCTGATTCCTCCTCTTTGCACTTGATTTTAAGTTCATTCTATATCTCTGGTGAGAACCTAACTCATCCCAGATGATGACTGTCATGTTCCCACATACCCTTCTGGTGCAAGGAGGGGGGCATTTAGAAGAAGCACAAAATGCCAGCTATAAATCAGACCTGAATTCTCTTTCCTTTTTCTGAAGAGCAGCATCAATAGTCATGAAGGAAGTTACTCACCACTTGGGGTAACAACAGCAGGATCAGACTCATGACCCTGGCTTCAATTCACAATTTGTGAAAATAGACTTGAGAACGATGACAGTATTATTAAAAACACCTATGAGGGTTTAAACAGCACATCATAAATATTAGCTAGTGTTGCTGCCACAAACACTGAATAAGGATGATAAGACAGTTTTAAACAACTCCTCGTTGAATGAGGCTTGTTTGGTCTTTGCTCTGAATATGTGACAGAGTCAGTGGAAAAAGGACTGGGAAGCTATGTGAACTGAAACCTACGTAACGTATGAAGACCCACAGAGGAGGCAGTAAATTTGCAAAGGCCACTTTAATTCTGGCACTTTCAGCTTTGAGTGGCTGACTTTCCAACAACCCTTTACCTGTTTGTGTGTGTAGCATATAAATCAAAACTGAAACTGCATTAAAACACTTACTAGTTCTACAGAGTTTGAAATCTCATGCTGTAGCCACATTTTACTATTCAGAATAATTTCAAGATCTGATGCACATCTGTGCCTTCTTCCTTCTCCTTGGGAGAGCTAACTGGGGGAAGTCAGTCACTGTACCTTCTATACCTTTCTGCATAGATCCAATGTCAGCAAGGACCTTAGCAAATGTCCTCTGAAAATTTTTGCTGAAGTGGCTGAAGACACTCCTGGGCCCGTCTGAGTGCCCTGCCCTTCTCCTCTTACTTGCTGTTTTCCAATGAATGGTGAGCATTGAGCACTTCACCTTCCAGGCTGATTTTCTTGAAAATTTGGCCTACGCCTTGGGACAGTTAAGACACAGGCACATGTTGCTCCTTTGTCTTCCAGAGGATCAATAACCCAAGAGGGTAGGAAGGACAGACAGGAGACCAATAACATCTGAAAGCGCTGCTGTGAAATTTCCCAGTCTGTCTGCTGAAAAGCCCCTCAGCTGTGTTGGCAAAGCACAGATCAAGGGCCGCAGTCTCCTCTAGTGGAAGCCAGTACCGAGTGTCACAGAAACTCATGGTGCTACACCAGGTTGACATAAGTTAAACAGCTATACCTATTTATAGTTCACAGCCTGATAAATATTTAGCCATCAGAAGGCAAAGCTTCTACATTCTACATTGACCAGATACATGTCAGGCCAGGCCATAGCTTCCTCTCTCCAGAGCCACAGGTCCATCCCATTGTCACCTGCCCCAAATCACCCCAAACAGAGCTGCCACAACCTTCCCAAAGTGATTTGCAGTCAACCAGGCAGTGAGAGAAACACAGCATTAAAGAATTCTGCTCTTGTCTAATTAAGATGGTGAAATCAACTGTTCCACAAACACTTACAGATCTTCTTTAATAACTCTATTTTTATCAGCTTGAGTGCCACACACAGTAATGCAAGGTAATCATAGGGGCTGATATCTAAATTCAGGGAAGTTTTACTTTACTGTGTTTTCCCTCCTGAGCATTTGCTCTCTGGTAACTCACTCTCTCTGCCATTACTGTGCTGGCTTCCATTTGCTGCAAAGTAATTTTCTTTAAATTACTTTAAAAGTACTGATGATTTTGCTTCCAAAAATGCACTCTTAATAACCAGCTTAAATGCTCAATTTTAGGATACAGGAAACCAAAAGAAAAGTGAAACAAACTTGAATTGCTTTTAAGTAAAAAAATTTGGCCAAGGCTTTCAAGAACTACTTTCTTGTGGGAAGATGCATCTTGTCTTTGCCTCCCTTTCCTAGTTCAGAAGTGGCTTTTAGACTCCCAAAGATATTTAGAATAAAAGAGTTCATCCACAGAATTAAACAACTTTTGTTGCCAAAACCTGTCACTTGTTGCCTCCATTTCGCTGTGGAGTATTATTAGCAATATTTTAGCAGTTCTTACAAAGCTTTATTGTGCTTCATATTTTCTAGTGGTCAGGAGAAGACTGTTCATACCCTAAAGGTGTCATGACCCAGGTGGCTGGTATTTCCTCCCTCCCACCTCACTTCTGTGAGCTCTACTGCAGTAACAGATGCATTCAGAGGGCAAGTTACTCTCAGAGACACATCATATTCCCACAAGGTCCTGCTCTGTTTAGAGAAGAGCTGAAACTCAGTGGCAAAATCCACAAAACGTTATGAAAGCAGCTGGACCCCTCCATCCATGGTACACAAGGATTCAGCACAGAAGCCCAGGAATCTCTTACAGCTGTTGGATGAAGCCTACCACTCCATGCAGAAGTCTTTACTGTTGTGCAAACACCACTTGTTTTCTCACGATGGACACTCCTGCAAGCACCGGGCATTGCTGTTCGAAAGTCCACATGTCTTGGTAAGTGAATGTAACACCAACTGTAAGTCCTTACGCTGCACTAAACTGAGGACTGGCAAAACCCTTTGCCTTTGTAGAAGCTTTAATAATTTCAAAAGGATTTGGGGAAAGACCCCTAGGCACAAATCAATGCAGGAGGGAAGGTCCACTTGGGATTGCAATCATTTGACCAGCGCCAGTATATGGGATTTGGTTTCAGTGTTAAATTCTTTACCTAAATAAGTTACTTGAAATAAGAGAGAAAAAAGCATTTCATACCTGCCACATAGAAAATTATCCCTCTGGCAACAGACTTTTTAAATAGCTGTCAGGATGATATCACAATTGTCATGATGATTTCACACTGCCTGATGTAGTCTTGTAAAAGTGCTAGTATGAGGTGGATATTTTTCAGCTATGAATTTTGGTGTTCTATCTGTGTTGGAAAAAAAACGCTTTTCTTTTTTAGATTTTGTTTTACTGTTTGTGATTCCCCTTACGAAGAAAAAGGACAGGAAAATCAGACATCAGGACAGAAAAGACATTTCCAGTGTACACAAAACTCAGACTATGAGGTCACTGATGTCTCAAATGCTACTAGTCCCTGGGGATGGCAAGAGAAAGCAATGTTTAGGAAGCCAGATGCAGCCATTTGTCTCCAAGGAGCAGAGGGTGATGAGATGCTGTTATTAATGAAATGGGATTGCTCTGTGCTGTCGATTTACTGCAGTTAGTGTAGCCAATTCTGATTCATGCTACCATTATGGATACCAAGCCTAGGAGGCAGCAGGCTTTGTTGATTATATTGTTAATACTTGAGGCACCTGTGATTCACAAAACGTTGTAAAAAGCAGTAGAGTGCTTATGTAGACTGTTTTATGGTTGAATTGCCAGGTGACCGACTGACAGATCACAGTTTCCTGGACCAGTGATTCTTAGTCATCTAGGAGTTGATGAGTAGGAAATGACATTAGCTATGTTATTCAGGTTGGGAAAAAATATAAATCAGTGTGGTTTGTAGGATTAATAATATCCTGCTAGCATGGAACTCAGCATACAAATTAAACAGTGTCAAATCACTCTGAGAATGGCTTTGTTAAACCTCCTTCAAACAGCTGGGGCTGAGCTCAGGAGCTGATGAGGACATGGGCTCACCAGGATGTCTGTGTGCACAGCATGCCTTTTATTTGTTAACACTGATGGCTTGAGGCCAGGGCACCTGAACTCCTGTGACAAATGACAGTAGGATGACACTGAGGACTCTCCATAGAGCAACAGGTGCCTCCTAACAGCAACCCAGGTTCTTTGTCCCCATGAGTCTTGAATATATCACACATAAATTATCTGACATGTACTGCATGCCTGCTTTGGTACTTGTGTGCTTCCTACTGCACTTTCTATAAAACTTCATTGTTGAGGGTTTTATACCTTCTAATACAAAGACATGCCTAGTTAAGTCATTCTGATGTTGAGTCAATCTTCCTCAGAAAACAGTCTATTCCATGTACTGTATCCAACAGTTTTTCATGAGGCATTTGTGAAGCAGGAAGTCCTCTAATAAGGCCGCACTTAGCAACTGTTCTCAGGTACCACCTTAGTATCTTAGTACCATGTTTAGGTGGCCATCACATGGAGGTTCACTCCTCCAGGGCCAAGGAGGACTACTGCCCAATTTCTGGGTGAGCTATTTGGGCATTTATCCATAAGGTCATTTAACACAGTTTCCTGTAGGAGAGGTATTTGGAACAAGGTCTTTGTCTCAGGTTTGATGAGTGTATTAAATTGGTGACAAGGGATGCAGCAGTTTCAAGCAATGTGGTGCTCAAAGAACCTGAGGATTGGTTTCAGAACAGCCTGCCAATGATTTGTAAGAACCTTCTATCTACTATCTATTGCAGAGATTTTTTTCCAAAGGAAGTGGATTGCAATTGCCAATTCACAATGCAGTTTCACATTGACTACAAAGGAGTTGCCTGAATAAACAGGCTGATTTGCCACCATCCTTTGCTGGATTCAGACTGCTGACTAGCTCCATGCCCAGTTGTCATACCCCTAGCTATCCCCTAGCCTCGGCTTGCTTTTCACAGAATCAAAGAACAGAAAGGTGGAAGATACCATGGGGCAGCTTGTGCCACAAAGCAAAGATGGACTCTGAGCTACATCCAAAGCAGCACGGCCAGCAGGTCAAAGTGATTCTCCTCCTCTACTCCACTCTCATGAGACCACACATGGAGTGCAGCACCCAGCTCTGGAACCCCCAGTATAGGAATGATATGAACCTGCTGGAGCCAGTCCAGAGGAGGGCCAAAATTATGATCGGGGGGCTGGAGCTCCTCTCCTGTGAAGTCAGGCCGAGGAAGTTGTGGCTGTTCAGCCTGGAAAAGAGAAGGCTCCAAGGAGACTGCATTGTGGTCTTTCAGCACCTGAAAGGGGCTTACAAAAAAACTGGGGAGGGACTTTTTACAAGGCATGTAGTAAGGCATAAGAGGGAATGGCCTTAAGCTGAAAGAGGGTAGATTTAGATTAGATAACAGAAAAAGTTCTTCACTGTGAGGGTGGTGAGGCACTGGCACAGGCTGCCCAGAGAAGCTGTGGATGCCTCTTCCCTGGAGGTTCAAGGCCAGGCTGGATGGGGCTCTGAGCAATCTGGTCCAGTGGAAGATGTCCAAGCCCATGGCTGGGGATTGGAACTAAATGATCTTTAAGGTCCCTTCCAACGCAAAACAAAATGATGGAAGGATGGATTTCTAGCACACAGAGAACCAGGGCCCTTACACTGAAACACTACTGGGGGCTGCTGTGATTCATGCTGGAAGCCACACTTAAGACTGAAGCAGACAAGAATACAGACATTGCATGGGAGCAGCTGCAGGCAAAAACAAGCTTTTTCAGAAATGGCCTGATCTTTTGTGTCTGATAATGATTATAGAGAGACTCTGAAGTGGTGTGGCAATACTACCTGGTTTGCTTCTACCAAAACGTATCCCTGGATTACATGCCTTTCTTAGATCCCTGGCAAATCCTTTTAAATTTTGCCCCATGAACAAGCTGTGGGATAGCATGGCATGATACAGAACTGGAACCAAACATGTATAAAACACTATGGTTAGCATTCACAGGTAAATTATTAGTAGAAGCCAGCAAGGCACACAGAAAATCTTTCACATTGAGGCAATTTCACTTCAGAAAGTATAACATCACTCTTTCAAAAACATTTTCTTCTCATTACAGACTGTCCTATAAGCACTGTGGTGTTTGAAATATCCTAAGCATTATGAGGCCTGGGCTTCAGAGAACTACTCTGTCATTTTTCTCCCAGATGTCCAGTCTTCTTTCCATTTTGTGGACACTTTTCTCTTTGTGCAACTGCTGCCAAGGGATGATCATACATCTTCATGAAATTTTCAACTATTTTATGTAAAAACACTTCTGTTTTCAGATTTCCACACTCATTTAAGAGTTTTAGATTCAGGAACTATTTTCCTTTTCTCTGGAAGTTAGTAATTTTCTTAATTCAGTATTCTTATTCAACAGCCAGTTCTAAAGCTGTGTCTGCATCTACTGAAATCAAGAAAATGCTGCTGGGAGCAAGATCACGCCAAATTACAGAAAATTAAAAGCTGAGACCTGTCCCCTCTTGGGACACGGGAAATATGTAGGTTTCCTAAACCGTTAATTCAGTGGACAAGAAAGGTCAAGAGGAAGAAATTAAGAGGAAATATAGTGTGCCCTTTTCGCACAGAACACAGATTTGCTCCATTTAGTGGGATAAAGCAGTCTGTAGTGTACTGTATTTTTTTAGTTGCATCACAAATATTTGACAGTCCAAGGCAAAACCAGTACAAATCTTTCCTGGCTCCTTTATTCCTTTTCTCTAAGCCCTGAGCTGCTAGTGCTGTTTCTATTTCCTGTTCTCAAGTATCATGCAATCTCTTTCTGCAATTTAGTACCAAAAAGGATGTTCCAAATTTTTCATTCCTTAATGTGTGTAACAGATATTTACAAAAACTGTAAGTATCCAGCTTTTACCCAATCAGTTCTTAGCTAATGCTTTTTTATTTAAAAATCTATTTCATCAACTACTGGCTTATTATGAGAAGTAAAGCAACAGTACAGAATGCCAGTCAGCTCCATTTTTGAGGAGTCGAATTTGCTGAAACAGAGTATTTGTCTATAAGGCGTACTACTAAATTTAACCCTTGAATTTAACCAAGAACCATACTTCACACAATGTCTCTAAAGTGTAGGACCTGTATGAATCATTAGTGGGCTCTACTAAGGTATACAGAATAAAAACTGACCCAAATCTGCTCTTCAAATACATCTGACTCCACAGAAATTGAAAAAAAATTATCTACTAATCATAAAAAGACCTTATATAAAGACTGTTGCATAGTGATTATTTCCTAGCACTGAAACCATGGTTTATCCCATAATTTCCTTGAGAAAGATCTCCCTTTATCCCATCAGATAAAACTGTCTTTACAAAAGCAGCACATAGGAGAACATGGGATGGAGATGGCTACAGCTGGTAAGACGAGAATTGAGTCCTGCCTTGTGTCTCCAGTACGGACAGAGTGGTGCGGGTTTGGTGAGAAGAGCTGCAGCAGGCAATATGTTCTTCAGTGAGCAATGTATAAGGATGAGTATTTTTCCTGGCCCTTCTTAAAAGTTTTTTTTAAATGACCTTTCCAGTTCTGCATGATTGAACAGATAATCAAATGCTAACTTCAATGTAAATTTGAGAATGGAGCTCGAGTTGTTACCTGGCAGAGTGAAGATGATTACTCCAAGTGTGGCTTAAAGCTGCTGTCTTTTATGGGTGGGGTGAGGATACAGCCATTCACAGGGTGAGGACACTGCTACAGAATTGATTACAAGTTAGATCAGGAGGATCACACTTATTGCAGGGATTGCCATTTTATGTAAGCTTGTACAAAACTCGAAATGGCAGGCTCACACAGCTCATCTCTACACTCTACTGTGGCATAAAGCAGCCTTGTCCTTGTACTGAAGTAGTTATTTGCTCCTCTAGGTGAGGCAATGTACATATGAAAGTAACAACAATAACTGTGTGATGTTTCTGACTCTAAATGTCTGTGTAACTACATATGCATATTAGGTATTGCCCTTGAAAACCTGGAGAGCAGCCAATGTGCCATGCTTCCTTGATGTAAACAGAGTTGTGCATAACAGCATTTCTTTTTACAGGGTCTCTGCTACTCCAGCTTCCAAATGTTCAGACCAAGACTTTTCTTCTGCAGCTTCCTATGTGAGCTTTTCTGCAGTTTCCTGCATAGTGTCTAAACAACCCTTACCTTCGCAGCTCCACAGTGATATTTCCTCTAAGCTCTTAGAGGAATTCCACCCGTGTACACCCATGACCATGACAGTAACAGATGTTGCATCTCTGCATTTCCAAGGCGCCATTGAAGCCCTCACCGTTTTGTCACACTGAACCACATTTAATCAGAGCTGCAAGATTTGCTCCTGTCACGGGGTAGGTGTTTGTATGTGTGTGAATGTGTGTGCATGCATGTCTCTGTGTGTGTGTCTAGAATATCTGCTCTGTCACCTGCACATGTAGGTATATCTAAAGTCAGTCACCTGAGTCACAAAGTTTAGGCCCAAAGTGGTCCATACAGAAGTCTTCATTTTATCAAGCTTTAAGAAAACAAGAAAAATGAATCTGTGACGTTTGTATTAGATACACGTGTAAAGACAAACAAAGGATCCTCTCCTCCTCAAAGGTAGGCTCAAGTAGAATGCTTAAAATAGCTACAGAAATATTTGCACATGTATAAGGAGTATTTATTTTATGGATGTCAGCAGATGTGAAAATATTTGGTGAAATTATGAAATTAGTAATTTGGAAAACATTTTATATGGTAGGATCCTTGGTATTTATTAAAGGAATGGTATTCTTTAAAAATCATAAAGAATTTACATAATTGATTAGTAATCTAATACTTGTTGCAGAAAATAAAGCATGCTGAAAGAATAAACATGTTCAAAGAAATGGGTTTTGGGATCTCAGTCACTATTCTTTCTGTATGGACCAGAATTTGTAACGGGTCAAATTGGACAGTCTGGAGCTTAAATTCCTGTAACTCATCTCACACATTAGCTCTTTCGCTAATGCCTATTCAGCCAAAGGATGAGTCTATTCTAAAACTAACTGTGGCCCCAGGGTTTAGTTTTAACAGAATATTTCCATTTGTGAGTATCATGTGGCTTCTTTGAAAGGAAGCAGGAGTTTCTATAAGAAAACAGTGGATCCACCGTACAGCTGAGGTAGAGGAGAAGATGGCAGGTGTCACAGCTGGGGTTAGTCCACACTTGAAAAATTCACCCAGAAAAATCAGTTACATAGGGAGTGGGTCTGATTTTCAACACCACTCCCCAGTGGCCTATTTAAACCAGTACACCTGCATCCGCATTAGGGCTTCTACCATTACAGCAACCCATTGCATCAGTACTGTTCATTTTTGGTTGCCATACTTAAATAAACTGTCTGCATACACTGACCTAGGTATAGATATTTTCATGTGGTTTCGTAGTGGAAAAGGATTGTCCAGTCATACTACACACATCAGTCCTTACTATAACTCCTAACCTTGTTAGCTGATTTTAATCAATCCCCAAAAAGCAGCAGAGATCTCAGACACAATAACTTTCCCACAGTTTTCATAAAGATGAACAAGCCAAGCACAGGAAAGACTTCCTGTTATTGCCAGCATGGAGGGACAGCCTGCAGTTCAGCCTTTATTACATTCAGTCTACACAGAAGAGGACAATTATGAATGCTTTTAAATGCAGGAAATTAGCCTTTTATAACGCACGCCTTATTAGATATTGGAGATTCTAGCCATAAGACATGCAGCAAGAGAAAACTTGACTTCCTGAGTTCAGCTGCTCACAGCAGTGTATCATAGTATATCCCTGTGTTAGTATCCACCCTCTCAGTTTGGCAGCATCAGCAGCAGGGGTGCTCCCTCTTCTCTCTAGGCTGGCATAGGCAGCACTGCAGAACTTTCCAGGACAGACAAGCTTTTGCCTGCAATAAAATTTCTGAAGTCGAATTCACAAGTCATTTAAAAGTGCATGTGGTGAGCAGGGTTGGGGTCCAGCTGTGAGAACCAGCAAGCAGTTAGTTTTGCTTCAGCCATGAGAGATACATAGCCAACTGGAGTACACACTTTGCCCAGTGGAACTAAAGGAGGTTTGGGGTTTGTTTCTGTGGTTTTGTTTTGTTATTGTTGTTGTTTTCATGTTTTTGTTATGTTTATATCTTACAGGGAAACTCACTGAAAATCACACATTTCACACAGTGATGGATAGCTGGGAAGCAACCATCAAGTAAGTTCCTGGCTCAACTCTTGAATCTTGCCCAATGCAAATAAAGTATTTGCATACCCACCAGCAACAAGGAAAAAAACTGCACGGAGGTTGCAAACCAAGCACTCAGAACAAGAAATGCCAAATCTGAGACATTCTCCATTCAGTGCTCTGCAGGGCAGAGCTTACAGAAAGAGAATCTGATTCCTTTTTATCCTCCTTGTTCCACAAATAGATGTACTGTATCAAAACTAGAATTCACCTCTCCAATGGAAAGTTTTCTCACGTGTAAAGAATCCGTAAAACCTATTACATTCAGCTGCAGCTTAACACTAATGAAAGCAAGAAGACAGATTTTTATTATGGTCTCACAGAAAATCAGAACATACAAATAACCAGCTGCAGAGAGTTTGGTTTCAAGAAAAGCCAAGTAAAAGATGTTCAGAAACTACCACACTGAGCATCAGGAGGCCTGACCTTGGCTCTCAAGATGACATCTAGATGCTGAATAAGACACCTTGGAATAACACCCCAAGAATCTGTACTTGTAGTAAACAAAGCTGCTTCTAGTAGGTGGTCAGGGATGCTTTGGACACAGCTGTGCTACAAACCCAGCCACTCTCCGTAATTAAGTTCCTCATTCATGGATTTTACTTCTTCTACCTCTGCCTGGAATTATCCTGTTTTCAAAAGGCAGCCACAGGGTGAGACTTTTAAAATATGGCTGGGGAAATTCCCTTTACCAATCTCTCTCCACACAGCAGTTCAGCAGCTGGCCTGAGAATGTCAGTGAGCTGGATGCAACACCTTCATGACCAAATAGGAAGAAGGTGACTAAATCTTGACCTCCTGAACAGTACACTCAACACACCCCATCATCAGGAATCTGTCAGGGCACTGATGGCAGAGCTACATCTTGATAGCCCTGACGAGCCTCACCTGGGACCCACAAACGGCCCCATGGGCCAGGGCTCCATTTAAGCCCAGATCTGGGCCCTTAGTCCCTGTCAGAGCTTTCTAGTAGATGCATGCATGTTTGGTTTGGTCTCCTCCTTGCTTCCCAACCCTATTGTAGCTCTGTTTCCAGTTGTGGCCTTATCTTGTGCTGCTCTTTGTATGAGCTTTACACTGGTTTCATTGCTTTATCTTGTCTAGGACAGTCAGTGGAGCTGCACTCTGCTGCCACTGCCCTGTTCAGGTATTGTGGGAAAGTGCTCTGGCTAGCAAGTACACTGCCTGTGGTGTGGCTACCCTCAGCTCCAGGCTTTTCCTCCCTTGTGTAGCAGCCTTGCTATTGCTAAGAGCAATAGTACTAATGATAATAGCAACAGTAATGATAAATGTAATAAAAAGGAGAGAGAGGAATAAAACCCCAGAAAAACAAGTGATGCACAGTACAGTTCCTCAGCAGACACTAACTGATGCCTAGCCAGTAGTTGCCGACTGGAATTAAACCATGACAAGTGTTTCATTTGCGTTCATCTTACATTGAGGGTAAGGGGGGATTCTACGTGGCTGGTATGGCCTGGGTCTGTAACAGGGCTTTGCTCTCTCCAGCTCATCGTCTGCCAGCCCCACCCACGGGAGCCCTCCAGCCCCGGTATAACCAGGCACCCAGGAGCTGACAGTGCTGTCCCAGTGATGTGTCATCCCAGCCACCATCACCTTCTAATGCTTTGGGGGGTTATAATAGACTCAGTTCCTGCTGTTCTCTATTCATGGAAGCTGCCTTTCACTCCACAATCAGAACCTGGCAGCAAATGTTTGGGTTGTCACACAGAGTGAATATTGTGTGTCAGGGTACTCTGTGCTTGGATAGCTGCCAGGGCATTCATCTTTTTCCACAGCATTCAGGCCGTGGAGTTTCTACTTGAAGGGTCAGCTAGTCACAGGTGCGCATCACGCCGCGACAGCCCCCTCTGCACCTTCACCCCGCGTTTGGCCGATAAGGGATGACGAGCAGGCAGCTGCGATCAGCGCCGGCATCCCTCAGGGAACGAGGGCTATGCCGCGCCCCTTCCCCCGGGCCGCCGCTTCCCCGGCTCCCCTCGCAGCCCGCCGCCCTTCCTCAAACGCGGCGCGGCGCCGAGAGCTTCTCCTTCTCCGCTCCGGCGGCGCCCCAAAGGGCGACGACGGAGATGCGGGGAGAGGTCGTCTATTCCCGCCGCCCCCGAAGGAAGTGACATACTGACGGCGGGGAGGGAGGGCGAGGGGGGCCCTGTTCCCGGAGTGGAGCCGCCCGGCGGGTGGAGCCTGGCGGCCCCGCCCGAGCCGCCCGCCCGCTGCCGCCGCGTGCAAAGTAGTGGCAGCCGGTGCAGCTCGGTCGCCGCCCGCTCCCGGCGCCCCAGCGCGGCACGCGTGCCCAGGCCCGCCGGCGCCAGGTACGTGCTCTTCCCCTGGCGCCCTCCGCGCTCCGCAGGTGCGGGGCCACCCTCCCTCCTCCGCCCGGTGTGCTGCCCCGGGCGGAAAAACCAGCCCCGAGCCATCCCCTCCGCGGCGCTGCCGCCCCCCGGCGCGCTGTGGCGGTGAGGCGAGGGACCGGCAGCCGCCGGCAGCGTGCGAGAGAGGCGGGCTGCGAGTGCAAGTTCCCTGATTTATTCGCCGCCCGCCTGGGTCTCCTCCGCCGCCCGGACCCGCGCCGTTTCGCCCGCGGCCGCCGAGAATTTTCCTGTCGCCTGCGAGCCCCCTTTGTGTGGCGAGCGCTGCCCGCGCCGGGGTTTCCGTGGAAACGGCGGAGCTACGGCGGCCCAGCCCCGCCGAGCGCCCCTCTGCCGCGCCGGGCGGGCGTGCCGCCCCTTCCACTTTGCCTTCGGAGCTCCCCGCTCGGCGCGGCAGGGCTGGCGGCGGCCGGGGATGGGGCGGGCGGTGCGGTTGCCCTGGGAACGGGCGGGTGCCATCGCCCGTTCGCTGCCGCCCGTCCACAGCGAGCGGGCCCGGCGGGGTCCGGAGGAGGCGGGCTCGGGCTCGGGCTCGGGTCGGTCGTGGCGGCTGCCCCGCCCGCTGTACCCGGGAGTCCGTGAGCTGAGGCGGGGGAGAGGGGCGGTCTGCCTTCATGGTGATGTGCTCACGTGTTGTAGGAGCGCTGCCTTTCACCTGTCGGCGTCTATTCATAAAGATATTAAAGCCGAGTTAAATTAGGACCGTAAACTGACTTAAGGTGTATCACCTGATACCGTGTGGCGAAGATTAGTTAAATAAACAAGTAATGTTTTTAGCATTTGTTTCAACAAGTGAGCACTTACTCGAATGGCTGAAAAGACAACCCACCCACGAAAAAGTCTGTTTCAGCAATGTCACACCAAGACTTCAGGTCTTTATCTTTGTTAAACGTTTCAAAAAGTCCCTATGCAGACATCTAAGAATGATGTACCTTATGCAGGTGCTTGTGTGGGAGAGAGCAACCTTGCTGCTACATGAAAACTGGAAATGCTTTACAAGAAGGTAGAAGGATGCCAGAAACTCTCAAACAAAAAAACCCCAAGCATTTATTTTAAAACAGTGATGCCTCCGACCCAGGAAGTTGTACCAGGCGATTGTAGCCTCAGCTTGTACTGATAATGACTTCACGCTAGAGTGAGTAGCAAAAGAATTAAAAACTGATGGAGTAGAGAAACTGTTGTGAAAAAACTTAAGCTGAATTTTTCAGCCTTTTTTTCTCCAACTTCTCATGTGAAGGATAAGATTGTTGTGAACGTACAGAGGTCTCTTTAAGTATGCCAGGACTGCTTCTGTAAAGACTGACTGCATGGATCACTAGAATAGCTGATGTGCTTAAATGTTTGCTGTCATTTTCTGACTTTCTCTACCTGCTCGTATCTGATACAATGCTGTGGTTTTTCAAATGCCATGGATTAAAACACATATTTATTCACTTTAGAAATTTGTGTTAATAAGTGTAGCTTTGCTCTTCCCTATTAATGTTTTGCATTAACAATGCCCAAATAAGCTGTATCAAAAAAATGAAACTTTAACTGTGTTTTGTGAATGACAGGGCCAAGTTTCATGTGGAAGAATATCTTAGGAAGCCTGCAGAGAACAGAGAAAGTATTGCAAGCTGTTTATGGATAAAGCTTGCTCTTAATTAAATTTAGTTGTGTTGTTGGCAAGCGCTTTAACAGATTTTAGTAAGTGCCTCACAAGAAGGTGAAAGTAACATATTTTAGGAGTGGAAAAATTGCACAGGGAGGTTAGCACTGGTTTAGAGTCATAGAACAGAGAATGCTGTGCCCAGAGCACAGTAATTACCTGTGCTTCTTGAAACTCAGTGGGTGTCATTTTTGGTGGGGAGGTTGTTTTTACGGTAAGTCTTGCTCTGTCCAGCCCAAGTGCAGAGGCACTGAAGCAGTTTCTGTCTGTCTTGAGTGAGGTGTGCTCTCCTGGAGTGATGGTTGTACATCACTCACAGTTTAATGGACTTACTGTACCATAGCAGAAGAGTTTTGTAGGAGAAGGGTTCTCTCACAGGTGATGGATGAGAATCCTAGGGCTGTACTCTGCCCTGCTGAAAGGGGTGGATTGTTTTTTCTGTTGTGTATCCTTGATTTTGTTGCTGCAAGGTGAAGACTGGGAACAATACCCCTTCAAATCTCGTCGGGCAGGAAGACACTGTCACAGCTGTGCTGAGAGTAGCAAGGTACTATTCTTGTGTTGCAAATGAGCACTTGTGGCCCTTAGAACTTGTATTAGTAATTGGATCTTAAATTTTAAAAATTCAGATTTCCACTGCTAGATATGGCACACCCCTTCCCTGACTAATGGCATCACTACTATTGCTGTCAGTGTGTCCTGATAAGGGAGCAGATGGAGCAGGAGGGCAGCAGTGCATAGTAGTGCACTGTGCATGTACTTTACTCAGGAAGAGCTTTTGCAACTCTGGGCCTTGCTTATTAGAGAAAACATTATACCAGTCAAGGCAACTGTCTCATCATGTCTTTGATTCAGCTGTACTGAATGCAGTGGGCTTCTTGAAAGGAAACTAGAAGTGTGACAGTATAGTACCCTGTGTGCTTTGTTGCCTTTCAGGACTAGTATGTGGCAGCTGAGAATATGCTTTTTCCCTGAAGTGCTTTATCTGTGGGGTGGCCTTGCCCAGTGATTAATTTTCAGGTGTTTGGGAAAGTTTGCTCACTAGTCTGCTATTTGGTGGTCTTAGGCTCATTCGCATCTGGCTGTGGTGAGTACCCTGATCACCTCTGACTAATGCCTGTGTGCTGCTCAGAAACTGCTGACTCACTTCGTTTTCATGCTTTGCCCCTGTCTTCCTCCAGTGCCTTGATCTAGAGATGAGGTAGGGTCCAAGGTGAAGTCAGAGAAGGAAGAAATGGAAGTGAATGAGAATAACTGTGTGTTGTGGCAAGGATGAAGATGCTGCAAAGATCCCCCTTTGATAATGCGATGGATTTGCTGAAAAGGCACATATGCTATGTGTTAGGAGCAGAGCAGGCTAACAGCTGTAGTGAGCCCAGGGTCAGGAGATGCTGGGTTATGGTCCTGCTGGTGGTCTTTCTTCAACTTGAGCTTAAAGCCTTTTTACTTCTTATGCCACCATTTTAACCTTCTGATCTTCTTTCTGTCATTTTATATTCTGCCACAAAGAGCTTTACACTTAAATAATTTTCTGCTTCTTGCAAAAGGGCTGACCTGGCTTGAGGTTTCTACTGTAGCATAAATAATGGGAACAGGGAAAGGCAATTAACCAGTTCTAGGCTGGAAAGAAGTCAGAGCTACAGGTCACCATGAGCGGGTTTAATTGCCAGAAGTTTAGCATTTGCAGGCAAAGGCAAGCACACTGACTTCAGTTGCATGTGGGACTGGTTATTAACATCTGAAAAACTTCTGATGTGCGCTAGATTTCCTTTTAATTGGACCAACGAAGTTAAATTTCAGTCACATTTTCCCATCAGGAACCAGGTGGATGTAAAGGTTTGCCCATGCCGATTCAGGTGGCAGATAATGCAGGTTTTTTCACCTATCTGAAAAAGGGTAAGACTCGACTTAAAACCTGCTGTTAAAGACAGGGAAAGAAACTTATTTGGGAGGAGTCTATTTGTGGAAATGGCTCGTGATTTCAAGTGGCAGCTACTTTGTGAAAGTTGAACTGTGTCCTGCTTCTCTCCCTGTCTCCACACTATCCATGTCTTCACGTATCGTAGTTTGTCTCTTCTTACCATGTTTTTGAGCACTTTGGAAAATACTATTACTGCAGATGCTGCTTTGCACTTCTGGAAGGTCTAGAAGCATTCTGCCTGCAAACAGAGTACAATTGCACTTAAATAATTTATCAGATTCCCCCCTTCAAGTCACAGGTGGTTGGTAAGGGGTTAATTCTGTGATTCTGTGTCACTGTCTAAAAGCTGTTATGTTTTTTTCATGTCTGTGCCTCTGAGTGTGTGCATAAATACTGTGTTTCACCCAAGAAGGAGACAGAGAAAAGCTTCCGTTTGAATCTAAGCCTTGTAAAAATGTATCAAAAATATTTGAAGTAAGCCGGAGAAATGCTCAAAGCCAGACTTTTAAAAGGACTTGGGCACCTGCAATTGTTCAGAGATGCTGTGGAAAATCCAGGTAGCTGTTGATGTATCTGACCCTCAGTTTGGTGCAAAATTTATAAAAATGTTCCTGGGGATTTTTAGCAGCATGTTTAGGAACTGCTAACACCTGCACACTTGCCATCCAGTAAAGTGAATGCAGTCAGGTCAAACACTGTCTCTGAATAGTTTTGTGGGATGTTTAAGATGGTTTTGACTAGCCCTGGCTTTAGCTGCTGAGAATACAAGATCATTGATTAGTTACATCACATTTGGCTGTTTTGCAGTCTTAACGTTTGCTAAAAAACAAGGACAATTGAAACTTGTTGAGAGATTTCTTTTGGTTTCAACAGGGTTTGAATCAGGTCCAAAATGAAACCTCCTTTTATTACTGGGCTTGACAAATCTAGTGCCTGTGATAAAGGCTTTTATTGTCTGAAGTTCTCAAATTAAATCAGGCTGTTAGAGTACTGATGGTCAGGGAGAATGAGGAGGCTGAAAGTATTCTTAGTTCATGTTGTGGCAAAATACGTCTGAATACTCCTATCATGAGGCAAAGGTGAGTGAAAACTGATGTAGAATGGAACTGCTGGTATGTGTGTAAAGCTGTTTACCATGTTTATTTGGGGTTTTTACCTGGCATCTGGATGTCTGGTTGTTTCCTGTGTAGGTACATCTGAGCCTTTCACTGAAGCTGGCATCTTATTTTTTGGAACCATGCCAACCACATTTCAGCTATGAGATTTTTTTTTTTTTTTTTTAAGTGTTGGGTGTTAGCTCTTTCGGGCAGGAGTTGGTTTTCTTTGAATAATAAATCTGGAAGCTTCCCTGACACATTCACTCTTCAGTTAAACTATTTTCTACAGAAAGAACTATTAAACAGTATTTAATGAATAAGTATTAATATCCTGTGTATCTCTGTCTTGTGTGGCTACATCTTTTGTTTGCATTGTCATTTCCAGTTTTGGGATGCGATTTTCATAAAGGCGAAATTCAGCTACTTCATACTCTTCTGTGTCATATGATAGAATACAGACAAATTAAATCAATACTTAGAGGTTAAGAAAAGGCCTTGTGAGTCTTTTACTGTTTAATGTTTCCTTAGTATTCAAAGAGCATACCGATGTTGCTTCATATTAATTAAAAATATGCAAATGGCCTAACTGAAGGAGACTGTCTCCTGTCACAGAAGGTACAAAAACCTAACAGCTCACTTGGAGCTGTAATCAGGTGAATGGCACTTTTTGTTTCCAGCGCAGTTAACAATGTCTTGTGATTTGTACTGGAAGCTTTTGGATTTCCTCACGGAGAAGGTCAGTGCTGTTGGCTGATACCGTGTGACTTGGAAGCACAAAGAATGTGGTCTGAGCCGTGTACCTGCTGCATCTGTGGCAGTGTGGGCAGCAGGGCTCAGACCTGCTGGGTAGAACAGGGTTGTCTCCAGCAGGGGCCATACAGCTGCTCAGAAAGTGGCACTGCATTAGAAGTGTTTATACTGGGGTTTTGGGGACAGTAGAAAATTTGTTACCAGCCTACAGCTCAGTGGTGAAAGTCACACTTGTAAACCAGCAGTACTGTCACCATGGTGTATTTCTCAGCTCAGTGACTCATGCCCTGTCTCTGCCATTTTCCACAATTTTTTTTTTTTTAAGATTCTTGCTGCCACAAATTCTATGTTATTCTGTAGTTGAACTTTCTGGGATTTTTTAATAAACAAAACAACAAAGCCACACAAGTTAGGAATTAGACTCTTAGGAATAAGCTTAAAGACACTGCCCAAAATTACTAAAATGTTAATCTCAATTCCAAAAAATATAAAGAGGTCATTATATGGGAGTGAGGAAAGAAAGTTACCTTTTCCCAGTGCTGATGATTTTTATCTTTGATTGATATCTTTGTAGCATCTATCAGTGCCTTTAATTCCTTCTTGGGTAAGAATGATAGGAGAGATGTGTATTTGTGTGCACATGCACATAATACTGCTCACTTGATGCTTAAGTTGCCATTGTAGTTTATAGTACAGAACCATCCAAGTTGCTGAATACTTGGCTTGCATTTCTTGAGGAATGGAGAAAGAAAGGGAAAGCAGAATGCATTAGAGCAGCACATAAGTCCTGGGTTGTACAGGAGCATTTGTACCTATTGCATCATCTGCTTCCGCTGAAGGTCCTTGTGGGATGTGTCTGTTCCCTCTCTGCTCTTCTATGTGTGGCCTTTAAAAAGGTGTTGCAAGGAAAACTTGAGCATAGGTAAGAAGGCAAATAAAGGAATATGAAAAGTGCCAGTTTGTGTTGAAAGCTGGAATATGGGGAAGTGTCAGGTTGTGGTTCTGGTGTTGGCTGTTCTGTGGATTTGCTATGTAACTTTCACAAGCTCTCTACCAGGGGAGGTAAGAGGGGAGCAGCAAGAGGGATCTTTCCAGACTTATTTCACTAGTGTCTTCTGAATGGCTGTAGCTTTTCATATCAGAAGGGATGGATAAGTACAGGAAAAAAATCAACAAAATCTACATTGCTTTCTAATCCTATGTACATGAAGGATTTGATCTTTCATATAGAAATAGACTTGGTCATGTTACTAAGTCTGCTGAGAGGATATGAAATTTCTCTGCCTGGATAAAACTGCTTGTGTGTGTTGGAGGTGAGTTTGTTGCAGAACTGGAGTTAGGAGGTGATACTTTTATAGTCTAATTTTGAAACTCATTGTGAATCAGAATAGGAGGATTAAATATTTGAAGTAAATGTGATCTATGTTTCTGTGTTGCCTCACACATAAATGATTTGGATGCAGGGGAAGTATTTTGTCTGTGGAGACTGTATAAGCAGTTCCTGTATCTTGTGCTGATCCTTTGTGTTGCTGAGAATGTAATTTATAGTTCTTAAAACAAGGTGAGGGCAATCAGTGCTTGACAAGCATAAGCCATGAGTCTTCATAGGAGAGGCCTTCTTTCCAAAGCTTATCTCTTATCAAGAGAATGTTTGGACTCCCAGCACAATTTAAAACAGCAACCCTTTCTTTGTACCAGCTCCTGAATAATCCTGTCAGCCTTCTTCCATACTCCCATTTCTTTGGGCTCTTCTAAAAGACATGTTTTTATAATAACCATTGAAGAACTCAGTAGCTTCTCTCACGTTGGATCTCTTCCTGAAATGCCCAGTGCGGAGGTGATCAGTGTGCCCTTGATGGGGGGTAAGTATTACAATGCAGGTGGCAATATCCTGCTGTACTGCCCCTGCTGCCTCTGTAGTTTTTAATGGGTAATTTCCTGTGTAAGGAGTGATGGTGTGAGATTGAGGATCAATGGCTTAACTAGACTGACTCTGATCTCTGTACTTCAAATGAACAGTTGCCCCAAATGGTCCATGACTGTTCTGTACAAAATTTCATGTGTCATAAATGCAAAAGCATCTCTACTTACAGACATATGTAGGTATGTTTGTGTTTGTGAAGCCTCTGTTTGTTACAAACATTCAGAACCGATAATTTAACAAACCACCTGTACTTTCGCAGAATTCCAAGTCACTGAAGCGACTTTGTGCAAGCATGTTTGTGGGGGGGGGTTGTTTTTTGTAGAGTGCTAGGTGGCAGTAATGTGTGGTCTGGTTACCTTTTATTAAGCACTTAACGTTGCCCATGAAAACGAATATTAAATTGTTTGTGAGCATATGATGTAGCTGTGTGTCCTACACCCTTTGTGGTATTCACCTCACTTATTTTTGAGGAGCTCTCCAGGTTGCTTTTGTTAGTGTGACAGCATAGCCCACATCCTGCTTATATTCTCAGTATACCTCCTTGAAATTTTTTTACTGTTTAGTCCTGCTGTCTTGCTTAGTCCCTAAATTTTACTTGTGTGTGATGCTGCCCTTGTTGTCAGTGCAAGTGATTTTTTAGGTTAATGTACCCAGTTAAAGTAATAAAGTAAAAAAGGAAACAGAGAGACTCAGTGGTCCCCAGGACTGAACTCTGTGACTGAACTCTTGATAAACTCATGTCTTGAGTATCTTAATGCAGCTCTTTATTTTTTCCCAAGCAAATTGCATATAATTGTACTTTATATATCTTTATATGTGTGAATATATTAAAGTACAGAAATCTGTGTGGGAAACAGTTGAACAGCAACACTTGGCATTTTGGAAAGAAGCAACTTGCCTTCCAGTGCTATTTTTGTGAACTTCATGTTCTGCATCCAAGATAACTGATGTACTTAACTCTGATGTATTTTTTGAGGAACACTTTAGAAGCTTGGAACAGAAGTGCTTAACTTCAAGGGGTTTATTCTTCCCAAATAAATATCTCCTCTCAGCGTCAAGCCCTGCAGTCCCTAAATGTTGCATCTCTAAGGAGTTTTGTATTGATACGTGTTTAAGTTCATCTCCCTCCTTCTGAATATTTCATGCCTCTGGAAAAAGGAGCAAGCCTGAACTGCTACTCAGCAGAACTTGGGCAGTTGCTCCCAATCTTTCCAACTCCTTCCCAGACAGTGCATGCCTCTCTCAAACTGCTGTCATCCTCCTCACCTTGCTGTGTAAACATTTTGCTGTGTTGGGACAAGCATTGAGGCCAACAGGAGCTCTGCTATGCATTTTGCCATTAAAGTATGTGTACACAGAGGACTTGTGTCCTGGCAGGCATGCAGAGTTTGTGTAGCTGTTTTCCCTACATTAGATCACAGCAGGAAGAAAAATTAAAAGGGAGAAGGGGAAAGCATTATGGTGTGATAACCATTTGAAAACTCACAGGTTACTTTCATTTCTTCAGTTTATGCTCTGTTACACAAATTATCTCTGTGCTCAATAGAAGATAAATAGAAAGTCGGTTTTATAGCAAGTATATAAATTTTAACTTCTAAATCTTGCTGGTATTCATTTTTCAGCTTTTGGAACAGCCAAACTCACTGATCTCTCCTTTCTAATATTGTGCAGCTCAGGAATGCAGGACTCCTCATGAAAATCTAAAAGCATTCCTGAGTTCCCTTAACTTTGGGGAAAGGTCTTAAGATAAACTCATGTTATTCCCTGATTTGGGACTTAGAGAAATCGTGCTGGGTTGACCTTGGCTGACTTCTGGGTTTACATAAAACTGTTCCCTCACTCCCCTTTCTCAGCAGGACAAGGGAAGAAAATAGGGCAAAAAAGCTTGTGTATTGATACAAGGACAGGGAGGTCATTCACCAGTTACCTTCATGGTCAAAGCAGACTCCAGTTGCAGAAATTAATATAATTTATCATCAGCTGATAACAAAGAAGGGCAGTGCAAAACAAACTAAAACTACCTTTCCCACCAAGTTCTTTTTCCTGGGCTCAGCTTGACTGTAGACTGTACTGCTCTGCTGCACCCCAAGTGGTGCAGGTGGATGGGGAAGAGAAGTCGCAGTCAGTCCTTAACAGTTCCTTTTTGCTGTTGCTTCTTCCATGTGCTGTTCCCCTGCTACTGCTGGGGTCCCTCACACAGGATATGGTTCTTCAGGAACAGGCAGGACCCCCATGGGCTGTGGTCCCTGCCAGAAAACTTGCTCCTGAGTGGGCTCCTGTCCATACACTGGGAATTTCTTCAGGGCACCTGCTGCCTTGAAGGGTTCTCCTGGGGTGTTGTGGGTAAATCTGTTCTGCCATGGTCTTTAGTGGGTGCAGCAGGAGTACCTGCTTCACATGGGCTTCACCACAGGCTGCAGGAGAGTGCCTGGAGCACCTACTCCACCTTCTTCACTGACCTCGGTGTCTGAAGGGCCATTCCTGTCATGTGTTTCACACTCCTCACTCACAGCTGCTGTGCAGCATTTTTTAATTCTTTCTTAACTGTTATCACAGAGGTGCCACTAGTGTCAGTGATTGGTTCAGCTTAGCCCACTGGTGAGTCCCTTCTGGAGCTGACTGGAACTGACTTTACGATGTGAGGACAGCTCCTGGTGTCTTCTCACAGAAGCCATCTCTGCAGTCTATCACTACCAAAACCTTGCCATGTAAACCCAACACAGGGGATAATGCTCTAGTAGTTGCCTTTGGGGGATGTGGGAGGTGGTTCAAACCCTAATTAAGCATGAGGCCTCCAGATCTGGCAGGTTTTTTGGTGTGGTGCATACAAATACTGTCTCCTTGTGGATGAATACACACATGGACGCAACCTCTCTTTTGCTAACTTGATGCTCACTGACAGAAAAAGAAGAGCACAGGGGCTTCCTATGACTTGTTTTGCATACATATTTCATGTACATCAGCAGTGTTAAAATAGACTCTGATGTATATCCAGTGCTGCTGTCTGTGCTCTTCTCACAGAATCACAGAACCAATGAGGTTGGAAAAGACCTCAGAGTTCGAGTCCAACCTGTGGCTGAACACCACCATGTCAACCAGACCATGGTGCTGAGTGCCAGGTCTTGTCTTTCCTTCAGGATCAGTGATGCCATCATCTCTCTGGTCAGTCCATTCTAATCATCCCTTCAGTGAGGAAATTCCTCTTGATGTCCAGCATGAACCTCCCCTGGCACCTCAATGTCATTCTTGAAGTGAGAGGCTCAGAAGTGGTGCAGTAATGAATTGTGGCCTCACCAGTGCCAAATACAGGGGTTTTGGTGGCAACTGAATTTGATTTAAAAGGCACTACTGAAACGACTTAATTTGACCTGAGCATATTTTTATAATAGTCTTTGTAACTCATCCATCCAAGTTGTGGTTTAGATGAGAAAATGCAAGAATCATCATCATTTGTTCGGTTGTTTTTAACTTGCAGCAAAGCATTTGAGGACTGGGTCAGAGACTAGATGTAAGTGAAAACTTTGTGTGAGCTTGAAATATGTCCTGTAAGAAAAGAGGTATGGTGCTGACTTGCCCTCTTTCTGAGTGGGCAATATCAGCTCAATCTAGATGCTGTCAGGTATGTACTATGTTGCTTTCCACAGTCCAAGAACTCTATATACTACATAAACTTTGGAAACAGTGGATGACAGTTCATTGCTTCATTCTTGTGCTTTCTTTAAAAGTGCAGTTGTCTTCTTTTTGAAATCTCCAGTTGTAATCTCAAAACACTCACTGACTTGGAAGTATGAAATAGAACTGTTCATTGGCAGCAGCCTCTGCTGGCATAGATTTCTTCACTTTGCATGTCATTTCTGTGTTCTCCTGGTCAGTTAGTCTAAGCAGACGGAAATTCGGAGAGTAGCTGAGCTAGAAAACACAGTGAATCTTGCTGAAGAATGGAAGTTGGAGGGAAAAGAGTTAGAATGAATAGTCATGTAATTGGCTTTTAAACCTGAACACATGGCCTCTTAGTCACATGAATAGATGCTTGTTGACTTGGTCCCTAAACAGACATTTGAGGTTTGTGTCTTTTGTTCTGTATCCAAAGGAGAACTGTTATTAAAGAATATCACTATCTGGTTTAGATGCTCTAGCTAGCCATTTTCTCCTAATTAATTTTAAGGGGTGTTTGATAGAAGAGAGCTTCTTGGCAGCATTCTGATCTTAATAGCTTCTGAGAAAATGCATTGATTGGCCCTTTTGTTTTTAAAAGATTGCTGTAATTTTTAGTCATTATCTATAAGGAAATTAGTAATTTATTAAAGCAGCATCATGGATTAAGAATTAAAGACCTGACTCTTTTATCACTTAAACTGATGTTACCTTGATGTTACCCATGAGGACTTTTAGGAAGAGAAAGAGTAAGTGTAAGGTGTTCCTGTGGACTCTTAAACCCATGTTTCTGGGCCTCATTCATAAGATTAGAACTTACTCTTTTTGTTACTTGTTCCAAGAATAAATTGCATTCTTGGAGTTTGGCTAATGAAAACAGTCCAAAAAAACCCTTATGACACTCAGGTTATATCTGAGAAACAGAAACTTAGCTACCATTCCATAGACGCTGTTTAGGTTGCACATTTTATAGGGAAAACAGATTGCATTTAGTCAGAAGAGAAAATTTCTCTCTGTGGTCCCTACTTTTTTGAAAAGAAGAATTTAGGCAGTGTCTCTCCTTTCTTGTTCCTTTTGCAAGCAAGTTAGGTTAGACACCTTTGAATAGTACTGCTTAAGCAGATTTAGTTTGCCTTAAAACAGGTCTCTGAAGCTTTGCAGAATTGAAGTTTGATGGATGAGCTGTGAAAGTGAGGAATTAATTACTTTCAGACATTCCATTGTGTCTTAATAAAATTGTAAGGCAATAATTATATTTTTTCAGGGTTATTTCATATATATTTATTTCTGTGAAGTTTTGTTTTAAAGACCCAGCAGGAAGTAAATGATTCACATAAACATAATATTTTAATAAAGTTTGACATCTGTTATAATGAAAAGGTAACAATAGAAAAAGAATTGCTGGATTAATTGGTAGACAAAAAGACTAATTATTTTTGTTGCAAAGTCTGTCTGTCAGCTGCTTACTACAGTAGATTTATGTTGATTATATCAAATAGGGAGTTTTCAGGTCTTACACTAAGTAAACAGTGCTCCAGCCTTTATTTGTGACTTTTGTTTTTATGTTTTATCCCATGTCTTAATAATCTCTGGGAATTACATTAGAGTGATTCTGTGAGATAGAATTAAACAGGCAGACTAGCACAAAAAAAAACTTCTGATGAGTTTTAGCCAAGGACAGTAGGATAAACTCAGTCATCAGGCTTTTTGACTATGTAGAGTCTTTGAAACCATCCACTTGCAAGTAGCTGGTTGCTTCCATTCTGACTGTTTTTAAGAAGGTTGTTGCCTGTTTAATTGTTTGTCTTCCAAGTATTCAATTGAAGGGTTGGAGAAGAAACGTAGGAGTGGTTCCTATTAGACATGATTTATCATTCTGCTTAGCCTTCAAAAACAAAGCCTCTGGTCAAAGCCCAAGCTAGTAAATTGTCTGTCACCCTGAGAATCATATCTTTAATAGAAGGGTTGGTTAAAGCTGGAAAAGCTTTTTGCGAGTATCATGACAGTGGTTACTACAATGAATAGAGGCCTGTTCTGCTATTCTGAGCTACAGCTGGTGTCAGCTGTGGTACTGAATAGTACAGCAAGATAAAGGGAACAAAAGGGCACTTTTTGTCTGCTAATAATAGGCTTGGGACTGCCATAAATTCTTTATATAAATTATACAACAATACAGATTCTCTTTCTTAATTTTTTCCTCATCTTCCTTGCGGCTAAATAACTTCCGAAGCCTTTGTAGCAATTCTTGTGTGTGCTCTTTGCTGTGGTGAGCAGAGTCAGCAAAGGGCAGTAAAACAAATGTTTCAGGACACTGATCTAGACTCGGTGCCTCACATAATGGGGTCTCATATAAACTAAAAGGATAGGCATAAAGATTTTTTTTCATCAGTTAATTCCCTGGGCTGCTGACAGCTGCTGTTTTGTTATTGGATGTGACTGGCACATTCAGAAATACTGTCTCAGGGCTTCCTCCCTGGGAAAACTCTTGCAGTGCCTCGGAGGTGCAAACAGTGGAGGAATGGAACAGGATGGCAGCAGCACCTCCTGTCTAACTGTATTCAGAGTACTGGGGGTTGTGCTTACTGAGAGATGTGTCATCATTCTAGCAGTGATGGTAGTGTTGGTAGGGAGAGGTCAGTACAGTATAGGTCAGAATACTCTGCAGAGGACATTTCCTCTTAATGTTCTATTGCTAAGGACTGGACTCTTCCAAAATTATACAAACATTTCATAAGTAACCTTAGAGTTGATTCCTTTCCAGAAACTCTGCTGGGTCATGGGTTGGTACTGTTATTGATGCTTCATTTCTGAGTTCATTTATGGGTTTATGGATTATAACTGACAGAATCAGTGTCAAGGAATAATTGAACAAATTGTGTGTATTGTGCATAGCCAAGCTTTTATTCTCTTGCCAAAATCAACTGTTATTTGAGTGTGAGAGGGGAAGAAGACAATAAAGCTAGAATTAAGGGGCTGCTGCTGCCTCTTGTTTGGGGACCATGGCTGGCATAGCTTGTAGAGAAAGGCACAACTCCTGAAAAAGCTCTAAAGCTTGCATTTACTTTGGAGCTGCTCTTGAAGATTACAGAGGTGACAGTATATGTCTTCTGAAGTATAGACAACTCCAATAAAAATATAAGTTCATATCAAAGTTATTGTATGGTTCAAAATATTTGCTCATATTTTATCAATGAAGACTTTGTGGAAGAGGACTGTAGACCATGGAGTGGAGTCAAATGCTCACTGGTTTTGCAGAGTTAAGACTGAAATGTAAACATTTGTTTCCAAAGCCAAATGTAAATTGATTTAGAAATACAGTGTTCTCTTTCCATTGTTGTGTTTGCAAATACTGACATCAGGCCTTTTCCTACAATGGATTTAACTTTATTTAAGTGTAAGCATGAAGTTTGTTTTAAGTCTGTTTATAGAAATAAATGCACTTTGTAACTGCTGATACTATTTGGTTTTGCAGGTTGTCTTCTGAATTTTGTGTCTGAAGGTACCCTCTTGCTTTCTCAGCAAATCATGGACATCGTTGGCTTTCTGAAGTCGCAATTCATTTGCCACCTTCTGATCTGCTACATATTTATAGTGTCAGGACTGATCATTAACTTCATTCAGCTCTTTACACTTATACTTTGGCCAATCAACAAGCAACTGTTCAGGAGGATCAACTGCAGGCTGGCTTACTGCATTTCAAGCCGTAAGATTTATTTTGTTTTTTAAAGTATTTTCAAATTTTGTCTTGAGGGAACTGGTAAAAAAGCTCTGGATTTCAAAGCCTATATAGAGGTCATGTCTGCTTCCTACAGCACCTGCACTTGTATGAAGAGATGTATGCCTTGTTGAAATGTCTTCTTATGCTGAAATGTTTTGCTCTTATATAGTGGGATACTTGCTTGACTTAGTGTGTTGAAGAAACATTGCCTCTCATTTGGTATGTTCAGTATTTAGGAGTATGCTGTTAAATGTGTCCACCTTCCAGAGAGATTTCCCTGGGCCTCTCTGATACTCAAAAGTACTTTCTTAGAAGGAAACTGTTGCAAAAAGCATGCTTCTGCATAATCTTCATCTCTAAAGATTATTCAAGTGTGATGTCACTGTCAATGCTAAGTGATTTATGGATGTTTTCATATTGGGGAAAACAACCTTCCAATACAGCGTTTAACAATTGTGCTGTAGAAATGCAGCAAAATGGTTTCTTTCAGGTAGCCTTTTCTGCTACTAAGAACCTGAAATGGAAAAACATTGTTAGTATTCATAATAAACTGTGTGAGGTAGAAATCTGTCACATGCCTCAACTTGGGGGCTGCTAGGGATTATTTATCTTTCATCAGTGACTCTAATGAGCAACTATCCAAAGCATTTTTTTAAAACATACTTTTGACTTAAATTTCAAATACATCGGAGTGTATAGGCCCAAATAAATTTAGGATACTATTTTATTATTTCTGTGATGTTCGTTCTGAAAAATTACATTTTTGCTGTCTATGTGTATGTCCCTGAAGTAGTAAGTTTGCAAGTACTATTCATTCGTATGTACAAACAGGGGCATTGAATATGGCCAGGTTTTTACCTTTTGCCTGGCAGCATAGTTTATGTTTGAAGCCGTGGCATGTAGAACATGCTGTACAGCTGTATATAGGTATGTATTATTATTTTTCATGCAATGCCTTCTGGCCTATTCTTACTTTTGGCTACTCAGTGCAGAGAAACCAGCTACTCTACAGTCTTCAGGCTGAATCCTTCAGTTTAGCTCAATCTAGTCTGATCTAGGGGATGGACAGTGTGGGAGAGGGAGTAGTCCTGCATGCTTGTCCTTGGTGGGGCAGATGGCTTTGTACCCAGGGTTGCTGATTTACTCCTCAGTGTTGACACCACTGGAATAGATTGTGTTGTGAGTTTTTTGCCCAGTCATGCTTAGTATGTCTAGGTTAAATCCATTCATTTTAGCTTTGCAACAGAGCAAGCTAGCATTTGATGAATCACCCTTATCTGAGTGATATTTGAAAAGGGAAAAATTATAGTTAATTTGAAAAAGTATTTCAAAGAACTTAAGACCAGTTAGTCAAAATGGATGTGTTTTGGAGGGCCACTGATGTGATGACTAATAAGTCAAGTCTGTATGGGTCTGATGAAAGTCATGGAAACAGCCTACAGTTGGAGGCAATGAAGTTCAGCATTGGAGAATATAAAGAGGTATGTGCTTTGCAGTGGTGACAAGCATCATATTGCCTTGAGAGCCTGATACAGTCTGAGTCACCAAGTCAACCAAAGAGTGAAAAAAAACAGGCATGATTTAATTGAAAAATGAAATGAAAGCAGCAGTTGTCCTTAGATCCTGCAAGTTCAGTCATTTTCCACTTGATGTCAAAGGTAAAGATAAATGGCTCCATGAAATTGGAGAAGTTTTTGTCTTTGATGCTGTGCTCTTTGGGCAAGTTGGGGATTTTTGTATTTCAGGAAGTGATGTTTTCTTACACTCCCTTTCTTCCTATCTGCTTCCTAATATAAAACATAATATTCTCACTTCTCCTGCAGTGTCTGCTGTCATAATGCATATGGGAAGCTAAAGTGCTATTGTGATTAATGACTTGTCCTCACTTGAGTAGTACAGCTTGAATTGGGGATGCTTCTCTGTTTATATGGATCAAACCAGACTAGCTCAAGTTAAGGTATTCACAGAATCGGTAAAGTTGGAAAAGACCCTTATGATTGAGTCCAGCTGTCAGCTCAGCACTGCCAAGTCCACCCCACTAAACCATGTCCCTAAGATCCTGTTATCCCAATTTACAAATATGTACAAAGTAATGGTTAGTTCTAGTCCTATGTCCTCTGTATGTCTTGGCCTTTATTGAAGTGTTGTTGCAAAGAGTGGACATCCAGCTTCAAAAGAACTCTTGTTTTTGTTGGTCTTGAAATGAGCCAAAAGATTGGTAAGGGTTATGGACCCTCTGTCATGTTAAAGAAACAAACCAGAAAACCCTGAAAACAAACAAACAGCAAAAGAAACCACACCCACAAGAACCTGACAACAACTCTCCCAAAATGAAAACAAAACACCAAAATCTTTGGGCTTCTAACTTGCAGAAAATATTTTCTGGTTTCAAATATATATTCATGGATTGGTTCAACTGCCTGTTAATCCACTTCCCCTTTTGTAAAATGACAACCCAGATAAACTGTACCTCATACTGAACTCAACAGAGTGCACCCTAATAAGGGAACTGAGCACTGCAAACCTCAATAGGGTGATAACAATAAAAATTTTGAATATAAATGTGCTTGGAAGTTGGCATAAGAGCAAAGGTTGGGCAAGCAATCAATCTTTGGTTTTATGTTTAAATAATATAGGAACATTTTGTCCTCAGTTTCTTTTTCAAAAAGACAGAGAACCAAGGTAGGAAGCACTTAGTGTGGAATACCTCACAGTTCTCATGGATGCTGTTTGTGTCTGAATTGGAAGAGGTGGGAATACACCTTGCTGCTCTCCCTTACGTGATAGCAAACCACCACAAGTGGTACCCGCAGCTTTTCTGCAGTAGCTTGTAAAGCTGAGCAAACACATAGAGGGAACAGGTTGTCTTGGGATTCATGCCATACGTGCACATGGCTTGCTGGGAAGTGGGAAAGTGGTTTGTACTTCCCAACCAGTTTGTGCTTGCTTGGTTGTTGAACTGTGCCCCCAGCTCAAGCAGAGTGTGCTGGGCTCCTATGGACTGGTCAGGACACATGCCTGGACTATGATAATGAGACATACACTTAAAGGATACATGGCTTCTTTAGAAGTACTGGGTGGGAGGTATTTGCCTCTGAGTTCTACTGGGCAGCCGTTGTTATCTTGTGCTCTGACTGCCACTGTACTGGGGGGAAATGAGCTCATGCTCCCAGGGTGAGTGGCAAACTGGCCTCCTGCTGACTCTGCAGCAGGTGAACTTTGCATGAACAAAAGACCTGCCAGTAATGATACAGTCGTGTGGACAGCTGCACAAGGGCCCTAAAAGCAATTGACTTAGCTTCTAATCTGCCTTCATAAATAAATTATAGTAGTACTAATACCTATTCTCATGTCGTGAAAGGGGTGTTGTTACACCTCTGGGTAAAGTTACACTAGGTAGGCTGCAGATCCTGCTGAGGGGAAGGCCCTTGTTTGCATAGAAAGAGGCACCCTGATGCCTGTTCATTGACTGCAGCAAAAACAAGATGGAAACTGATTCTTCTTATGACTGAGCTTCATAGAAAGAAAAACAGAGGAAAATGAGAACTACTTTAAGTTCGATCATCTTGACTGGCTGTTATAACATAGTAAAGCTTATTCTTTCCATGTACAGCTATAGGTTTTGCAAGGTGAGGACTGAATATCTGAACAAGGCTTTGTGGTATTATCAGGGCCATGCTAATCCTCAGTCCTTTGTTTCTTGGCATTTAGAGGAGCCCTCAGCCATTTTACTTGTTTGTATGATGGTGATGCTGAGGCAGGGAGGAGAATTCTCACCTCTGGTGCAGTTAAGTAGTTGGGAAGGGCTGGGAAGCAAGAGGGGACCCAAAGAGGTAGGACTTTCTTCTTCTTCCACTTTTCTCTACCACCATGTTATGCTGCAGAGATAGTCTGGTGTTGTCAAAATGTGGTACAGTGTCCTTAATACAGTCTTACAGTATTTTATTTATAAAGCAACCTGAGTTATGCTTGTCAGTGTTGATGTAGCAAAAAGTTTTCATAGGACACTTAGGACTGCTTTCCTAGCCTCTCTGAAATGTTGTTTTGAATAATCTATGTCAAATGTATTTTTCTCAAGAGCTACTTGTCCACATAAGCCTTTGTTATCTTAGTTCCACAAACCACATCCATACAAAGCCACTGGTAAAGATTATAGAAAGTTTACAACAACTGCTGGGGGAAAATTGGAGGCCAGATTTGATAGTCTTGCAAAGAGAAGACATTGATTTGAACCTTTAGAAAGCTAGACCATCACCTTAGCCTACTTTTTTTCTCTCAGGCCTAGCTAGGGCAGTAACTGTGGAAATAGAGTGTATTTAGAAAATGCCCATGTTAGTTTTAATTTAGATAAACTCTAAAGAAAAAAAACTCCAGTAGAAATCGTCTACCCTAAAGGGTCATCTATTCTAATCCATTAACATGTTCCTTCAGCCTGTTTTCTAATACCCTTTTATACCTGTTATGTACTTATGAGTTGTGCTGCTGGTTATCTGAACAATTCTCCACTGAGGCCAAACCTTGACTTTCTCTACTTTAATTTGGAAAGACAGAAGGAGCAATTACTGCGCCAGATTCTCCATTATTTTACTGGTAGAGAAGATAAAGTGTGTGTGTGTGTGTGTGTGTGTGTATTTGCTGCATCCATCACAGCTTGGAACTTTTTTTCCAGATTGTGTTTGTAGATTTGCATTAATTGCTATGAATAAGTCCTCTGCAGTGCCTAGCATATGCCTCCATATTTCCCTACTATCATTCACTTGCTGTATCAACTAATAACATCTCAGTCCTCATTTTATGCCACTTGTAGTTGTGTTACTCAGTCTTCATAGGTGTTCAAGTATTGACAGTGAGCTTGGATAGATCACACAAGACTGTATGCTGATTGCAGGCCTGCTGTGTGAGCATGGCAAAGGTGTGTTTGAATGACATTTGTGCATGACCTTTACCAGAGTTCCTGCTTCAGCCTACAAGGGATATGATCTGTTATGCTCAGCTCTCAGTTCAGGAGAAAGGGACTGCTTTTCTGTGAAAATGGATGTGAAAAAACTTTCGATATTGATGCTTTACAAGACTAGTGAAGAGCTAGAGAGGCACTTAGTCTGATCTTTAATGAAAAGGGCATCTTCACTGTCACTGATACTACTTTGTTATTGCTGGAACCTTTGTAGAGGTCAGTTGTCTTCATTTTCTTTTCTTTTTATTTTTTTTTTTTCGTCAGATTCCTGATCTGAAGTGTGGGGTTGATAGCCTGCAGACTGGATAGAGGGGATGGCAGGGAAGCAATAGGTGAACTGCATTCTGTTTGGTGTCTGGCATCACAAATCACAAAGATTCTAGCATCTTTTGTTAGTCATTAGATCTGGACAGCAAGCTTCCTAGATTCCTGAACTGGGGTAAATTTTGGAGTGTTTGTACAAAAGTGCTTCTATGTGACACAGCATAACTCAGGAATATGATATCTAATGATTCATGTCATAGCACAGAATATAAAGACATATTGGTGCTATAGTTGTTTATTCATTAAGGATGAATATCACAATCAAAAGATTATTTCATATTTGTAGAAAGCCCGTTTTAGCTATAGGCCTGATTTTATTGCTAAAGCAGTACTGAATCTGAAGGATAGTCCCTTGATGCTGTGGAAACTCCTTGCAGAGATGCAGAGAGTAGCTCACTGATCACCAGTTACAAGCAAATACAAACTAGCAGTAATCCAACACTCTCCAGGGAAGCACAGTACCTCCACAGAAAGGACTACAGCAGAAACTCTGAATTCTCTTGTGTCTGGTCAGGGAAGAGATCTACTGGTGTAAGTCCCAAGTGAGGTGTGTTGTGTCTTGTCTCATTTGCTATTGATTTGCCACATCTTCTATGCCCTGCTGCTCCCATTTGAGCAATGTGCACCCTTGAAAGTCTACATCTAGGTGATTCTTCCTCATCCAAAATCATAGTCACATTGCAGCAAGTTTTTATGGAGTAGGTTTTCAGGCCATCCTGTAACAAGAATTTTAGCAGCTGGTATCTGACTAATTTTTTACAGGAGGATTTCCAAGCCAGTAGGAACCAGTATGTCCTTTCAGCAGATACTTGAGGTTTTTCAGTGTGACACTTCAGATGAAAGAGCTTCTGAGTGTACATGCTTGCTACTGATCCAAGGGTGTTCTAAGTACTGTTCTACTGTGGCTAAGTGGATGTTTCCTGTGACTTGTTTTCAGCCTTCAGGTTATGGCTTCTTACTTAAGGATTGGATTGTTTTCTGACTTCTGAGACTGTTGCTGAATTTCCTTTATATCCATCTTGGAGTAGTATATTCTTAAACATGTTTCTTCCAGCACGATGTTCAGAAGTAGGAATCCTTCAACTGTGAATAAAAAGCCAAATAAAAATGTGTTCAAAACAATTTTTTCATCTGATTGGTTTCAGAAAGGCCTGTTTTCCAGACCCACTTTGGTCCTTGCCAAAACAACATTTGAAACAAAATAGGGAACCATAAAAGATATTACAGTGCAATTGTTTGTGTACAGATTGTTTTGCTCTTCTTTTATTAGAATGTTACATTTGTGTGCTTTTTCTGCACTCAAGTAAATTGCACTGGAGTGTCAATAACTAACAATTCTTTTCTCTCAAGGTTCTAAGTTCACTTAGCTGTGTTTCTAAATTGAATCTCCAGTATATTGCATCTCCAATGTGGGTTTTCTTTGAGAGTTAGAAACAAGTGGGCTTCTTAATACATGAGAGATTTTTCATTGTACATGAATTTTGTACTGTTCTGTGCTGCACTTATATGACCCTGTTTAAAAAATCCCACAATCAATATGTACTGCTAATGAAAGATTTTGATGAATGAATGTATCCAGCCTGTGTTAGGTAAGGAAATATAAATAGTGATTGTACCAACTCAGTTTCTTGATGGCACTTCTTAAGAAGCTTACCCTTGTTTTTTGGAAGACTACAGCTGGGAGGTTTTTGTCAGGGCTCTCATTAATATTGCTTTGCTGCTGTAAAGGAGCTACTCTCCTATCCTACTGGATTTTTTTTTTCCCCGAAGAGTATCATACCATTCTCTGACATTTTCCAGGTATTTCCCTTTGCTCAAATAGTATCTCATCCAAAGATGTGTGATGTGCTAATCCTCTGCAGTTTGCTGAGGACGCTATGCTGGCAATCTAAGTATAGAGAACTAAAGAATCTGTTACTTCCTTCAAACTTACCCCATTTATCTGTAGGGCCTATATGACAGACTTTTGTAGTTCTGTTCTTTGTGCAAAGACAAAAGATAGCAAGGGAGATGTTACTCCTGAAGTATTCAGAAAAGTGCTTGTATTGTATGGATTGGGTTATATTTTTACCTACCAAAATATATCAATTAAAACTTAATTTTTTGAGCCTGTATTGCCTTTTGTGCCCATAAAGGAGTAAGATGGAGCCAAAATAGCTGACATATCTCTTTATGTACTTAATTTATCTAGTTTAAAATTGAGACCATAGTGCATTTTCCTTTCAGTATAACAATGTATTTTCAGTGGGTTTTTTAAATGCTAAGAGTTCAAAAAATTTCTGCTTGGATTAAAGCTTACCATGAAACTTGTTTCTCTTATGTCTTCACAGGCTCCTCATTAATTCATGCTTAAAATTCAGGGTTTCTTGAAAGGTGATTTAAATTTCTCTGGTTTTACAGCGATAGCTTGTAGCTTCCTTTTGGCACATGCAGTTGTCAGATGAGAATTAGAAAAGCTGGAATGGCAGATCCATGAATCTTTGAGATGTGATAGATTTCTTCATGTGGAAATCAAGTGATAGTTGATAAACAGATAATTAGGCAAGTGCAGGTGAATTGCAAAATCGCCAACAGTGTTTGCAGCATGAAGCACAAGTTGTGTGAGTTACTCTGTTGGATTTAGTGAATTAAAATTATTGGGAAAGGCCTGTCCTATGCTGTTGCTCAGTGTATGTGCCACGTAAACAAGTACTCGAAAAGTTCTTTTTCTGTGTTGGAAAGATGGAGATGGGAATTGGACCTCTTTTAAAAGCAGTTGAATGCTAGGCTCTTCCTGTGTTGCATAGGGTATTGGAGTGCTGTAGGAATATTCAGGACTGTTTTTCAAAGGTGGTTGCTGTGAACAATATTAGAAAGTAGAAAATACTGTTGAGTACTTTATCCCATATAGTGTGAGAATGATAATGCTGTCTTTGACCTTCATATAGAGTCAGGATGCTGGAGTCTCTTCTTTATTTCCAACTCATGTCATTGATTTCTTGCTGTAAAAAAGTCCTGAAATCATGGTTGCATTTTTAAGCAAGGCAGACTGAAAAAAGGAGTAGGAAGGTTATCTGCTTTCATAAATGAGCAATTCCTTCTGTAGGATGTCTTTTCTTGAGATAGAAAAAAATAAATGCTAGTAGAAGAAAACTGTGTGACCAACTTGTCTGTCTGGAAGGGCACCTTTACTGATTTTGGGTATTATGTTTGGAAGGTCATTCCTGCTGCTCCCTTCACTGCTTCATTAGGCCACCAACAAGGAGCTTTGTGCTGACCTTTGGGGGCTGTCCAGGTGGGCAAAGGAGCAGGAAGAAGTGCCTGGTTGATTGTTATCTGCGCTGACTGGTCCTGTTACCAAGCTAGGAACTGCTGGTTTGTTGAAACGTGGGAGTACTGCTAAATTCTTTGGGGAAGAAGGATAAGAGGAGCCTTCAGATGTGAGACAAATATCTCTGACACGTGGCTGTTAAATAATTAATTTTCCCAAAGGGTTTGAAAGGAGCATTTCAAAACACTGACTGCTGCAAATCTGTATGTGTGTTAAATCCATTGTACTTGTGAGGCTGGCTTTGTTCCATACACTGTGTAACTTGGGGAGAAGAAGCTGTTTTGTAGGCAGATTGTGTCAAGATAACAGACTGAAAAAAGCTGTGAAATTAAATGTTTGAAGTGTGCAGCTGTTTTTTGGGTTTTTTTCTAAAGGGAGAGTTGCTTATAACTTGCAGCATGGAGATAGTTTTAAAGGAACAGTGGCTATAGAAATTGACAAAACTTGTTTCCCTGTTCTTCCACTCCTCTAGCTCAGAATTGCACTAGAGGAGGAAAGATCACTTGAAACTTTTTTCAAGAATACATCTGCTGACTTAAAATTTCTTCTTCACCTTAAGAAATACTGGATTATACATTTTGTGGATGTTATGTTAGAAGGAGAGAATCTATGTGATTAAACTTGAATGATCTGCATGTGTTTTGAGAGGGAAGGCAGTATGGGAATGGGAGCTGGCGTGAAGCTAGGAGCTGAGGTGGTGTGCCAGAACACGTGCAGTAACTGGAAGGCTCCTGTGCAAGGCTTGTGCCCAGACCAAATGCTGGTTCAAACACTAGAGACATGCGTTAATTTACTGGTCTTACCCACAAATTTTTGGTTCCTATCATAAGCCCTAGGAGGAAAGCCCACCCTGGCTTTCAGTATGCCATTGCATTAGATCTGATTCTGATCTTGATTCCCAAAGCAATTTCAGCATGGCTGTGTTGCAGGAATGCTGGCTTGGCCATATTAAACTGTAGTTTATTTTGTTTTGTACGTTTCATCTGAGAAACCACTGATGACAACACATCAAAAAGGGTGAATCCCCTTTTCATCAATAATGTTTTTGTTGTCTTAAACTTGTAAAAAATCAAATGGATCTTGTTCAAGTAGCTGAGACACAACAAGCACCAGAACTACCATTGTGTGGTGTCAGCCTTCAAAATTACAGCCATAATGTTTTAATAAAGCAACATATTTTCACTTAGTACATTAGTCACTTTATGCACATGTATAGGCAGGTTTTAATTCTATGTTACTAAGCAGCCATTGAGGTGAAATCGCCAAGAAGAGCTTTGTAGTAGGTGTGATGAGTCTAATCCTTATTTTGTGTAACTCAGCATGGTGTTAACAGTAACTAGACCAGAGACAAAGATTATTTTTATGCCAGTTGAGGATCTGTCCAACTTAAGTAAATGTTCAGTGTATGTTTGAGGGAATTAAGAGAAGTGGAAGGAAAAAAATCTGTGCACCATCAATCTTTGGTTTAGTTTGGTTTGGTTTTTAAAAGCGTAACATATTGGCCTCTTTCCTAATCTGTGATTTTTATCTTGGAGTTATATTGACAAATTAGTAAGTGTTGGGAGGAGGTGATTTGTTACCACTTTAAAGTGAAAGCTTTGTTTGTACTTTAATTTTCAAAATGACACGCTTACGAAGTGTTCCTTTTAGCATATCATTCTTGTCACAGGCTGCCTCTGTACAGTGCATGCCTTTGAGCAATTAATTATCAGTGAGCTCCTCTTTCAGCAGCCTGTGTGTTCCCTGTGCTCTGTAAAAGAGCACTGCCTTGCACACCTGCCTGAAGACTGGTTCTGTACACTGCATACCCTGCCTTAACTCTCTACATCTAGCAGGGGAGCGATGGGCTCTGGCCCGCCTAGGGATCCCTCTGACCCTCCTCCTAGGGAGGGTAGATGGCAGGTGAAACCTTCCTTCCTGTCCACATTCCTTGTTATGTGAGTGTTTTGATAAAGGGCCAGCTCTGATTTGCAAAAACGAAGTGTATTTTAAAACAGCATTATGAATCTTGTTTTAAATTTATTTTTTTCTTTGCTGTTCAGCTTTTTTTTTTTTCTTAGCTAAGAGCAAAGAGAGCTTTGCTCTTCAGAACTGGGGCTGCACCCTGAGTAGAAGAAGCTCTGCTCTTTCTCTTCAAGAGTATGTACCTCTTACATAAAGTTCATAAATCAAAGTCTTCCATGTTGAACCTTGAGATCTGCTTGCTTGCCCACTGCTTTACTATGTCAAGGAGTGATCTGATATGTTGCAACATCTAGATTTGGAAGACTGAGTTGAGTTTTTCCTTGTGGAAGCCTTCATGCAAGCTTTTTCTTACAGAGGCAGGCTGTTGGAAAAACCTTTGTGTGACACCTAGCTGAAGGTAGAAGCTTGTCTCACAAGCTTCTCAGTCACACCTTTGGCAGTCAGAAAAAAGTTGGAAGGAATGGTGCTCACAGCAACCTAGGACATGAGTGATTTCTGTCCTTCAGCTGTTGGGTTACATGGCAATTCCACTTGGAAAAAGATTTGAACTGGTGAAAATCACACCATTTTCAAATAACAAACCCCTAATTAGACAGGACATCAAGGCTCTTCCTGTCCCCTTTTTTTAGTTCAGCTGTGATGCAAGATGTTGCAAAGACATTGAATCAGCAGTGTTGATACCAGAGGAGGCTATTGTCTAAGCCTTCAAATACAGTTTAGTAAACTGAAATGCTAAACAGTGTTTATTTGCACTGGCTTTCTGCTTTACAGCTTTTTAGGCAGGACTTTAGAGGAGATCCAAACGGCCTGCACAGAACCACAAAGACCTCTGGCACAGTGTTAGCTGGCAGCCTGACAGGTGCAGTCTGCCCTTGATAGGTCTGACAGAGCAACCAGAACTGATGCTGTTACTGTGCTTCGCTTAATTTTGCATGTCTGAAATCCTGTGAGAAGTCTGGATGGCCATCAAGAAGAGTTGTTTCTAAAAAGATGTAGGTGTGCCTTAGCAAAGAGGAAGTGTCAGCCTGCATGAGTTAAAGCAGAGTATTTTGATCCATAGTAAATCAGTAGTGTGTATGGCCTGGAAGGTGGGAAGCCTCCCTTGTTTTGCAAGCTGATAAATGTTGCCTCCAAGTTGATGAGTCACGTGGATCCTGTGTGTCTTTCACTCTGAGAAGGTTGAGGCAATGAAAGTGTTAAAGATAATTCAGAAAGGAAAAAAGCTTAAATTTAAGGAAATTACTTGCAATAGGCTGCCTTTTTTTTTCTTTTTCTGGGATTTCTCTACACTTCAGATCAGTTTGTCATGGCATAATATTTTGGTACCTAGTATACTTTATGTAATATTTTATCCCCTTGTTAAATCTTGAAAAGTTTCCTTTTTTGTTTCCTGTGGTGCCAGAAATACTCATGATAGTAGTGCATATGCATATGATTTTGTTATACTTCTCTATTCCTGACACATGTGACTTGTTTGTATGACAGGTCTTTATTTTACTACTACTATGACAAGTCAGATTGTGCCTTTTAAAAGAAGCAATGACTGTTTCTCCTGTACCGACGTGAAATGGTGTGTTTGGCTGCTACTCTTCATAATTTGCAAAGCACTGAATAGGAGAATGTCTTGGGTTACCAGAAAAGCACAGCCTGCCTTTTGTAACTTCCAGAGGTTGTCTTTCTTGAAAATGAATAGACGAGGGTAAACTTAGAGCCTGTTGATGATGCAAGGTTACCGTGTAAGCTAAACCTCCGTTTTCTAGGAAGATTATTCAACACAAATAATCCTAAGAATACAACACCGTTGCTTGCAGCAGATAGGAAAAAGCAAAAATTTTATTACCTCTTTGTGCAGAATTTTTGCCATGTTGGACTGAGCCACTGGGACTACACACCAGGAAGACAGCAATGCTTTTTTTTGTGGATACCCTTTCAGTTTGAGCAGTGAGAGAAGTTAGACAAGTAAAGGGTCCATTTGCATCCTCACCTGCTGAAGCACACAATCTGCAGGCTGTCTGAGCAGGTTGCAATGTTCCAGTAGTGGATTAGTTTTCTAAAAGCTTTGAGGAAAGAGAAATGCAAGCACAATGAAATCAAATGTGATTTGAGAGGCACTAGTGTCCTTATGTGTGGTGTAATATTGTTGAATACTTTGGGTGTATGTCTGTCTTAATAGAATGTGCACTTTCTGATGTGTATAACATTCTTCAGTGAGAAAAAGTGGGGATTTTTGTATATTTATATATTTGGATAACATCATCTTGAAGGGTTACAGACTGCACCTAGTACAAAAATCACAGCTTAATACTTGATAGGTATATCTGATCTGTAGTAGTTTATTTTTAATTCATGAAAGCCATTTGTTTGATTTGTAGCTTCTGACCTTATTGTCCCTCAAAAGAACATTTTGCGAAAGTCACTGATAGGGATTAAGAAGCTAAAATAAGCACTGGGACATAGATCTTGTCTCTCAAGACCTCACGTGATGAGATGCTGTAAGATTACAGGCAGAGAGAGGGAATTCATAGAATGCAAGTGAAAAATGAGTAATGGTTTTGTTCTGAGCAGTGTTCTCAGTGACAGAGGTTCTGTGGTTACTCACCATTAACTCTGATGATATGATACAGGTACTCGTCCTTTTTTTCTTCTGTTATTGAAAGTCAGATAGAATATCTTGTGCATAAGAAGACTGAGTAGAAGTTAGATGACTTGGCTTGAGTCTAAAAATGAATCGTTTGTAGCATATTGTATCTGGAAATATGTAGATATTTCTCCTGAGTTTACCAGTTACCTGAAATCAAAAACCAGATTTAAATATTACTGGAAAAGTACAGAAACCTTAGAGGCGATTATCCCTGGTTTTCTTGTTCTGCCATTCTGCAGACACCCTAGTTCCTTCTTTTTATGTGTTTATACATCTATGAAATGTAATTCTTGATAACTAGAGGCTTTATTTAAAAACACTGTAGATTTTCTTAGGATTTAATTTACCTTTTGTTCAGTTTCCTAATTCACTTTTCTTCCAATTCATACTGGAGATTGCTTTCTTTGGCAACTCATAGTTTTTTTGTATCATCAGTCAATTTCTCAGAGATAAAATAGTGTCTCTTCTTGTCAGCTGAAAGTGCAGGTTAAACATGTTGATGGCATGGATTTAGAGCAACAAAAATAATGGGATTTTCTCTCTTGTTCTGAAATCTCTCTAAAGCCCAAATTTTTGATTTGAAACTATGAAGGATAAACTTGGTGTATATAGAAATTAGGGCTGTTGAAAGATTACATGCAAAGAGAAGAAAAATGATGTGAGAGCAAGTCTTCTTACTAAATATGTGGATTAAACATGAGTCACTTCAGTCAAATAACTTCCCTAATGCATATGGCAAAATAAACTCAGTCTCATGAGTGTGTGTACTTTCATTGTGCATGAAAGCATGAGACCTGAGTATGAGCAATGCTGATTGCCCTATAATTAGGGACATGCTAATTACTCATGTCAGAGAAGTCAACTGTGATTGAATAAATACAAGTTAAGACTGACATCTGTTAACTTGGTTCATGTTTACTTATTTGGATGCTCAAATTTTGAGGTCCTGGCTTCCTGGAAGGTGATTTTCAACAGAGAACTCCTTTGGGAAAGCTTAAACAGAAGCTTTTTCTCATTGCTGCAAGATACTGCCTTCCCCCTGGTCCAGTGAATACTCCTTGCAGCCTGTGGTAGCAAAGTGTTCTCAGGCTGCAGTGCTTATCTCAAGCAGTGATGGAAGAGAAGGAGAGAGGTCTGTAAGGCAGTCTGTTAGGAAAATCTCACTTTCTTTCCTAATTACAGATAATAGGACTAGAATCGAGTTCCTGAATCATTGGCTTTCTAGCAGTGGTATAATGTAATCTTCTTAAGATGATTCTTATTTAGTTTACAGAGCTGCTAAGCATTTTTGTCTGACAAAGAAATCAGAAGAATCTTCAGAATACTGGATGCCTGTATTTTCAGTCACTTTAGTTATGGATGTTCTTGTGCTAGTGGTATTTAGCTTAAATTGTTTTTCTTCCATACTGTTAACTTTCCTCATCCATAAGCCATATTCTTGGGGAGCGTATCCAGTCCTCTTCTAGCATTTGTTTGAAAGCTCCAGTGAGCCAAACTTTTCTACTTTTGGGTTGTCCTGATAGCCCTGGTCTGCATCTGCTTTGTTTCAGTGTTTCCTTCCTGAGCATGGATGTCTGGTACTGGTGTGCTGGCCCAGAGATTCTCAGAGCAATGTGTGATTCCTTCCCTCCAGGAACAAACATCCTAATGCCATCTCTTAGGACTGTATAATATGAATGGAGCAGCAGTGTTCAGTGGCAAAATGATGTTCCCAGATAATTTTCTTCTCTGTCATTTCCAAATTATGAGGCTCTATTTTTATTGGTTCTGCAAGCTATGATGCAATGATGTGTCCCATCAAAATTAATTCCATTTATATTACCTTACCTCTCAAGGTCATCTGATTCTTAAGCTCTGTTCTGACTTTATATCATTCACAAAGTATATTAATAGGATTTTCAATTATTGTACAACGTGAATGGCTTAACATTGCTCTGAAGTGTTAGATTTGAAGTCCCTTTTTTTCCTGGCCTTTCTGGTATCAGCAAAATATTTGAAAAGAAACTGTAGAAATTTGAATACCTGATGGCAAGTACTTGTTCATTTATTTGGCGTTTTATGAGACCAGATTTATAACCACTCTGTAATTACTAGATTGGATTTTTTTATTCTATTATTTTAGGATGGCACTTACTTAAGCTTAATGTAGGTCACCCTGCCTTCATTTAAGCTTCTGGTTTGGGATTTAGACCGCAATATGCCATCCTAACCATACAAATGAAGACTGAAGTAACATCATATGTACTGTTCATTTAAGCTTCATTGCTTCGACAGCTTCATCAGTGGGACAAAGAGGTACCCCGGGGGTGAGGCATGATGTGGGGTCATACTTGAAGGCATGACAGGAGAGGGATGTGTGATGGTGTGGTGTTTTGCTTTGTCCTAAGTGAGTCTGTGTGCCAGCATATGAAAGTTGTTTGATTCTCTCTTTAGAAAGTGATTGCTGTGCAAGCCCAAACTAATTGGATAAGGCAAATGCTGCATTACTGGTCACTGCAGAACACTTAACACCTTATATGAAGTTTTCTCACCTACTCCTTCCAAATTTCTTCGCTCAGCACTCATCTCTTCTGCCTGTCTGTATTTGTACTGATGAATGTACTAGGCTTCATCATTTGTGTACCTCAAATACTGAATAATTTAGTAAAAAACATAATCTAACATTCATGGAAACCTGACACCAGATACTGCTCACTGAGATAAGATGCTTCCTTCTACTAAGGACAGAGCAAAAATCTTCGTTATATGTTTTATGTACTTTTCTTATTCAGAAAATCTGCTTCATAGTGCAGACCTCACACAGCAGCTGTGACATAACCACTTGAAGTATAACTCGGAGTGTAACTCTCCAGAGTTCCTTCTGCATCCTGACAAGTCCCCTCAGCAGAATATGTTGTTGATGTGCATGTGTCATGGGGTAGCACTGTCCAGGTGCCAGGCACCCTCCAAAGCCTCTCACTCACTCCCTTCTGCAGCTGGACAGAGGAGGGAAAATTTAACCAAGTGTTCATGAGTTGAGATAAGAACTGAGAGAGAGATCACTCATTAAATACCATCACAGGCAAAAAAGGCTTAACTTAGAGACAGGAAGTGAATTTATTACTAACAAAATCTGAGCAGGATAATGAGAAGTAAAATAAGCCCTTAAAAACCCTTTGTCCCAGCCCTTCCTCCTTCCCAGATCTACCTCCTACCCCAGCAGCACAAGGAGACAGGGATTGGGGGTTATGGTTATCACTCATGGTTTCTCTTGCTGATCAGGGAGAGGAGCTATTCCCCTGCTGCACTGTGGGATCCTCCCACAGGAAACAGTTCTCCATGAGCTCTGATGTGAGTCCATCCCACAGGCAGACAGTCCTCCCAAAACTGCTGCAGCATGGGTTACTCTTCCATGGGGTCATTCAGGGACAGGCTGCTCCAACACAGGAGTAGGGCACCTCTCTCCGCTAGTCTCCCATGGAGTCACAACTTCCTCTAAGGCATCCACCTTCTCCAGTGTGGGGCTCCTCCACAGGCTGTGGGTGTGATGGGAATTACTCAGGAGAAGTGCTGTTTGTCAGACATCATGAAGTACTGTCACAGACACTGTCCTCATGGTTAACCAGAGGCATATCTGGTCTTTACTGTTTGGGGTGATGTCTGGCTGAGCACAGTTGGGAGAAGGTTAAGGAAAATGGGTAATGTAAATGATTTGTAGTCAAAAGTATTGTTTTTGTTAGACCAGTTGTGACATACCTGAAGAACTGGAAAGGATTTGCATGCAGAAAGCCACTCTCAAGTTTAAAAGAGAAATTGCAATATTCAGATTGAATTCAGATTAAATTGAAGGTTAATTTATCTATTTACCCATTTAGCCTGTTAGAGGAAAGAGAAGTTGGTACATATGTATGTATTCAGGGGAGAGTAGGGATACAGAACAGAGTGACAGAATTGTCTGTGGAATACTATGTTGTAGGTACACAGGCATCATGGAGGTGACATAATAGCTTCATAATAATCCTTTCCAGCTATCTTCTGACTGGTTTTAGAATATTTAGAGATAAGGCTGTTTTTGAGTGGAAGCAGAAGTTACTCATATGAATCTACCAACATGGAAAACATGCATGTGTGCTCAGGACAGATACATGTTTCTTCTTCTAATAAACTTCCTGCCTTAAGAGGGTCAGTCACATCTTCCCACAAGCTTCTCAGGATCACCTGCTAGGTGGGATTGGTAGCTTTAGCCTTCCTTTCAGTCTGTCCTCTCCCTTCTGCTGATAACTAATTCCCATGAAGAAGTGAATGTTGAGGTCTCCATAATAAACCTACTGGTCATAATGTACTGTTTGTAACAGTAAATGGTTTATTCAAATAGCTTGGAAGGAACGGTATTTCTTAAAGATATGCAGGCTTAAAATGATAAAACCTACAAATAGGCCAAGGATGCATAAATTTCAAAATAATTTTTGGGGGTGTGTGTGCATGTGTATCGGAAACTGCTAAAAAGAAAGCAACTGGTGTTCCTTTTGCACAGTGACTTTGCAGTGAATGAACTGTAACCATTTGTTCTTTGCTAAGCAGTTCTTCTGTGGTGCTGCTTCTGCACAGAGTAGAAAAAGCCTGTGGTGTTTCTGACAATGAGAAACCACATCCGGAAGAGGTGCAACTGCCTGATTTCACACCCCTACAAAGCAAATGTTGGTGTAGTAGGACCTTGCCAAACAGCATGTTTCCTTTCACTGTTTGTTGTACTTACTCCTTTGATCAGCACATGCTATACTGTCCTCAGTCATTTGCAGCAAACTCGGCACATTGCCTGTGTTGGAATATATGCTTGTTAAAGAAAATTACGTTAAAATAATTCCCTGCAAGCAAATGCTGAAATGAATGTGACTTGGAACCTGAATATATGAAGGGGTTGTGCTGTGCTTATCTTTCTTCTTGCACGCACATCCAGTAACTTATTGTGATGAGTGAGGAATTAAAAGTCACCATTTCTTCCTTCCTCTCTCTTGATGATTTCTGTCCTTAAAAGCACAGCCATGTAATTAGTTGAAGTGTTATTCAAAGAAGTTGCTTATAGGATCTTCCCTGGAGAATGGGGCAAAAATCTGCAAAATTAGACCCGAAGGCAAGGGAGAAGGGTTTTGCTTGTTTATTTTTCTTTTTAAATTTGATTCCTCATAACCCCTCCCTGCCTTCAGCAGTGCTTTTGCTGCAAGACAGCTTCAAGGGAGGGGAAGACAAGATACCAGTGGTTTTGCCACCAGCTACAGTAAGTGGTAGGGGTAGGGAATGGGGCGTGGTGGTGGTGCTAAGGAAAGAGGGGGCTGGATTTTGGTCTTTTGTTTAACCAAAAAAAATCACAGAAAACCACAGAATTACAGAAAACCAGTCCTCCTAAGAATTTTCTTACAGGTTGATGACCAGGACCTCTGTCTTGGAGTGAATCAGATTACTCCATTATACCTCGCTGGTGCAACACTTGCATGGAAGAGAACGTGAAGCTGGAAATCTGATGCCTTGTCTGTCTGAGCTCCCTGAATGACCTCTCACTGATCTTGGGGAAGGGGGAGAGACATTGCTTGGATTTCCAGCTGCAGGGGTTTTTTTTCCCCCAAGAACTGGTTTTGGTTCCTCCTCATAGGAAAGGTGATTTTTTTATAATAATAAGTTACTTTAAAATTTTTTCATGTGGACATGTAGCAATATTCCAGCTCTGAGCTCCAGTTTCATGTACTAATCAATGCAAGCAGAATTTCTGCTTCAAGTTTCTCTCATAATTACTTGCAGCTCCTGCAGAGAAGAAGGAAGTAGAGACCAGAAATAAATGCCTGGTGAGGTTAGACAGTGGAGTGAAACACTAGAGTGGCCTGTGTAAGGAATACTTGGAAGTATTTTGGAAACCTCTTAGGCAGCTTTGCAGTTAGTGTAGTAGTTGTCATTCAGGGGTTTAACCCTGTCTGTGATACACAAAGGGCTTTTGAGTAGTCTAGGGAAGATATAGACTTGCTTTTCTTAGTTACTTGTAGACTTCATTCTATGAAAAATGCTTAGGAAGTGCACCTAATAGGTATAGTCTGAAAAATCTGGGAAGATACTAAGTTATTGCAAATCATTCTTCTACAGACAGGCATGGACTCTAGGCTATACTATCTGTCAGTCTGCCTTAAGCCTTATTTTTGCATTTTTTAAAATGCTTTCTCTGGTCTTCTTTGCAATGCAGTCATTCATCACGCAGCCATTCACCCTATCTCCTCTTTGAAATGGTGGTCACAGCTTGCCCACTTGTCTTGCTTTTATTTGTTTTGGAGAGTTTGCTGTGCTTTTACCATATTTTCCCGTAAGAAAGTTCTGAGTTCTTTTTCTTGGTACTGCCTTGATAGAGAGATTAAAGAAAATAAAGAGATTAAAGGAAATGAAGAGTGTCATGGAGGGAAACAGTTCTGTAGCTCCTTAAATAGTTATGCACATACTTGAAATCTTCAAATTATTGTACTTCTTGAGTCAATACAGAATTATGTTTTTAATGGCACTTTAAAATAGGTAATTAATAGTTAATCTTGTAAGCAAATGTTTCATGGTTTATCACATAATCACAGAATGGATGAGGTTGGAAGGAACCACAGTAGGTCATCTGGTCCTTATCAAGAATAGTTAGCTAAAGGAATTACTAATACCTTCTACAGAAAAACAGTGTTAACTGTTTTTGTGACTCATTCTTGCAAAACTTTGAGGTGGAAGTCTCAATAAACTCTCTGTTTCCTTTCTTCCCTTGGATGTTATTTTTCATTTGGTGACTTATAGTTCAGTTCTGCCTTAGAGATTTTTTTTTTTTGGTTACTTGTTATAGAAGTGCAGGCATTGAAGCAGCTGAGATTTGTGCAGTGAAAGGCTAGAAAATTATCTATTCTTGGAGGAGGTAGGGATATTATTTGAAACAGGATGAGTTCTTTTTTTTTTATTTCAGAAAGGTGAAAAACCCTCAAAATTCATAAGTACACAGGGTATCCATATTAGATCTTTGAAATCATGGTTTCTCTCTGCCATTAGCTTTTTCTGAAGCTAGTTGTAATGCTCTGCAAGGACTCTGCCTTCAAAGCAGGGAGTGGATATTTCAAGTTCCTTTGGTTTTTGTCCTTCCTTTGCCTTAATTGTTTGAAAGTGTCACTGGAAGAATTGCTTTGAAAGGTAGGAACTCTCATGATGTGCTTGAATATGTATTTATCAGCTCAGTTGTGGTGTTTAAACTCCAAAACCTCATCAAAGAGGGTGTGGAGAAGCCTTAGAAATCTTAGACCAGCCCTGCTTGGCAGCAAAAGAATATTTTTTCCTTCCCAGTATGTTGTAGTGCCAGTATGCAACTGATTTCTGCTTATGCAGTACAACTGGTGTACAGAGGAGGAGACTTCCTCTGATTGCCTGGGTGCTGTGAAGGGAGGGAAGGAGAGTGAGAATGAGTGACCTTGTGTGGCTGAGCCACCACAGCAAGTTTCTGGGTGATAAATTTCTGTGGAAGTAAGCTGGTGACACGATGCAAGAGTAGCACAAACTGACACTACTTATCATTGCTTGAGATCCACAAGGAGAAAGGAGGCTGGGAAGAAGGGGAAAGAAAGAGTAGGGAAGATGAGGGAAATAAACATGTTAAGAAATTAGATGGTGGCAGATGGTATTTACTGTATTTAAATACAGCGGTGTTCAGTGCCTGCTTTGTGTTTCTGCAGCAACTGCCTGAACACATCAGTGACAAATGGCATGTGAGGTGAGGGATGGGGACCTATTTCTGCAGTATTTATTCAAACAAAAATCCTGCTTATGCGAAGCCTGAAAAATCAAAGCACATCTAGAAATAATTTTGCCTGTGCTTTTGGGAAATATATTTGTAATGGAATATATAAAACTGAAGAGCTCTATGCATGTGGCACACCTGTCTAGTGAGATTCATGATATATTAGTAGTTTTTTTCAAATTCCTTAGGAAAAGACAAAATAAATCCACACTTGAAGTGGGATGACTTTTCTCAGGCAAAGTTGGCTCTTCTGTTAAGAGAGACTTACCATCATAATCTCTGCCTTTGTTTGTTTGTTTGTTTTTAAGGAATAGATTTAATGGCAGTAGGTGTTAAAAAGAAGGAAATTCGTGGGCAGGTCATTTTTTTCTTAGTTGGATTCCTAGTTAAGCAAAAGATCTAATCCTGTCACTAATTTCCTTTGTTGTGTTCTGCCCTAGGATATGACTGTAGATTCCCTAACTGTTTGCAAATTACGTTGTGGGATGGGTTGTTTTCCCTCAGCTGTTACTCAATTTTGCTGTGTTTTGGGGAATGAAGGGCTTTTATTTACATTATAAACCTAATAGAAAGCTACACACTTAGAAAGATTTAACACTGAGTGTGTTTCACAAGGCAGCTCTTTGTAGGGGAAGTCTTCAAGGTATATGCTTCTGTATCTTCCCTGCGGCCTTGCTGAGATATGGATATCTTTGGCTTTCACTGAAAAATTAGTTTGCAGTCCGGTAAATCTGCCATTCCCTGGTTAGCATATGGCAGTTGAGATCTCCCTCCACATCTCAGGCTGTTGTTTGATGCATAATAGCATGCACTGGGTAATATATACTCCTGCTTCAGTAGTAGTCCCTTTCCCTGATTAGAAATAAGCAGGTGGACTGAGAAGTCAGTAATTTATCTGTATCATAAACACACTTTTATCATATTAAACTAATGTTATCTGAATAGAGATTATCTATTAGCCTGACTGTAACACTGTTAGATAGAATTCATTCATATCATTAATGCCTGTTCTTCAGTGTACAGCACAGTGTCATCCAAGAGCTTCAGGCAGTTAATTTTACTTGTGATGACTGAAAATGTAGACTTATTCCTGGCTGGTTTCTGTTTTCTGTCACTAGTTATGACCAGTAGGGGACCAAAATGGAAAGGAATTCAAATGTGTTTCAAAGGCTGCCCTGGTTTTGATCTTCCCTGAGGTGAATGAGCATTTTTGTCAAGCTAGGAGAGCATCTTAGATGTCTTGTCCTTCCAGCAAAGGCTTCACATGACAGAGCTCTGCTCTGAGAGGGAGATATATTTCACTTTAAAAAGAATAAAGTGACCTTTGCTTTGGTTAGGAACTTTCATGACAGCTTTGACAGGAAGCAGACATGTGCCTTAAATCCTCTTCTTTTCAGTGCTAGATAGACAGCTTTCATTTAGTCCCATGGTACCCCCGGCTCAAGACATGGGTTGCTTGAGGAGACCCATTGCTTTTAGATTTTCTTTTTCCATCTCCATGGAGATAGAGCTCTCTGAGCTTCTTGGCTTTACTGACTCACCTCAACTTCCGGTGCCCCAGACTAGAGTGATTTTGCTAAATAAAGGTTTGATTCATGAGTCTTGTGGTCAGACTTAAAGTTCCAAGCAAAACAAATACAAAGCCTACAATGCAAGCCTGTGCTTGATAATGGGATAAGCAAATAAGAAATGAAAGGCATATGATAGTCACTAGGATACTGCTGAGAAACGACTTTTCAGCTTGTAAAATTAGGTGTGTTTTAAACAGCCCTCTTACATGTTCTTTGTTTCAGCCCTTTCTTTGCCACCTGTCATTGAGGTGACTGATGTTTTCAGCATGTTACTAGTTTGTGGTTTTGCATATACTGTGTACATTCACATATTTCTTGTTCTTTGTTTCAGAGATGGTGATGCTGCTGGAATGGTGGTCAGGCACCGATTGCACCCTTTACACTGACCCAGAGAGTTACCCCAAGTACGGGAAGGAGAATGCCATCGTAATCCTTAATCACAACTTTGAAATTGACTTTCTCTGTGGTTGGAACTTTTGTGAGAGATTTGGGGTCTTGGGGGTGAGTTACTTAGTATTTAAAATAAATCTCCTTGGATGTGAACAAAAGCCCAAAGTAAGTTAATTGTGTTTTTGAATTAACAGATCCATACTCAAATTTCACCCAGCTGCTGTCCAGAATTAGAGGTGAACCTAAAGCAGTGCAGTGCAAGTATGTGGAGACAGGATAGCTCAGGAAACCACAGAAATTTTAAAAACATTGCAGTTTAAGCTGATGAAGAACATATTTTCTCAACCTGTGGACATCATTACAGTTATTACTCTCTGTGTACTTATTGAGTAACTATTACAGTTCATTGTGCTGCAGAAAAATGAGCTATCCTGTGGTTCTTGCCCACTAAATTACAGAATTTGTTTGCTTTTTCCAGTGTAGTCTTACAAATCCACAGATAGAGTTTGAATGATGTGGCCTACCTCTCTCAGAATGAAAGAACAGCCATCTTAAGTGAAAGCAGTGACCAGCTAAAAGCTACTAAGAGATGGGGGAGGAATGAGTTATTCATTGTTGAATACACTGCTACATTAAGCTTGGAGTTCACGTGCATTTGTTTTCAGGATTGCTTTTTTGTTTCTCCTGTCAGATCATGGGGATAATTCAAGCCACCACCTAAATCAGCCTGACTCCATTCTGTGGTGGTCACAATATTCTCTGTCTATAAAGGATTTAAATAAGAGTTCCTCCCTCGTAAGGAAGAAACTAATGGCTCATTTTGGCAGTGTTCTGCAGTATCCTTCTAGCTTTGATACTGCCACTGTCAAAAGTCCTGACGTTGGATTGTGTAAACGTCTGATTTTTTTGCGTCCTTTCCTTTCGACTCTGCATTTTCTGGACATTTAGACACCACTCCAGTCACTTTGGAATTACAGTAATGGCAGTCTGTTTAACAAAAGCATAAAAAGGGGCCTTGAAAGTGGAGGAAAGTGAACCTAAGTATTACAGGCCCTTTGTGTAACCAAAATGGCTGCTGGCTTCTGAATAACACTTCTACCATATTGCCTAGGACTTGAGCACATTGCTGGAGGGTGGCATGGAACATAGGAGATGTAGGGAAACCTGTTCCAAGCAGGCAGATGTACGTGCAAAAAACCATGGTTCTGTAGTGTAGTCTGTCTGATTTTGTAGGCCAAATGGCCTCAGTTCTCTAAATAAAGCTGTGTTTTTGAAGGCCAGGTACTTCTTCAGAAAACACCAACGTAAAAAATGGAAGGATTGTTTCTGTACAAAGAGGTAGGGGCCTACAAGGTCAAAAGTACCTTGTTTTACATTGTTGCTATGTGGTTGGATTGACTCTCACTAGGTGCAATTTTTTTTTTATGGTTTTCCAAGTTAATCAGGGTTCTGGTTTAGTTTTTTATGTTCCCTACATGTAAGGAAACCACAACATAGATACAACTATTGAAATTACTGTGCTGCACTAACTGAAAATATTTTTTCCTTTTTTTGGCTGCTTGCATTTATGCTAATTTTAGGATTATTTTAGGAACTGATATGTGTTGGTTGTTTTTTTGCTTTTTTCATTTAACAACAAAACAAAAAAACAAAAAAGACCCCAAAACAACAACAAAAACAAACAAACAAACAACCAAAAACCAACACAAAACTATTTCAGTCCTGAGTGTCGTAATGTGGTTTTTCTTCCCAGAAACTGTTCCTGGAAGAAATCATTTCCACATGCTCTCATTTGCATAGATGTCTTTACTCAAGAAAGTGCTGCGTTTTCCTCTTGAGGCAACCAGCCAAAGTTCATCTTAAGCCATGCTAAAAAAACCATAAAGAATGGAAAATGCCAACCAGTTATTTTCCTGATTGGATTGGCTGTATTGGTATACTGGTACTTGTGTTGGGTCAGTGCAAGGGTAAATGATTGCACAGTGATGGGGAGTGTAGGTTGGTTTGACTTGTGCTGCCTTACATTAGTTCCCACTGTGCTAAGTTTTGGGGCATGGTGTGGCAGCACAATTAGGAATGTAAGAACCATTATGATGAGGGCTGATGTTTAAGAAAAGAGTTGCAGGAAAGAGCCAAGTATACAGAGAGAGCTTTCTAAGGTGTCACAGCCTCCAGTGTGTTGTAGCTCTGGGACTTTGTGAGCCAGTGGGTGTTTATATTTAATGATGTTTAATTGTATACTCCATGAAGTTTCTATGCAAACTTTGGGTATCAGCCAACACCTTACTCAGCTGATCTCATGTCCACTGCTGCTGAAAAGGAAATCTTGCACATGCAGTCTCCTGCCTCTATTATGATGGTGGTGTGCCCTGTTTTGCAGTGTTTTAGGTAATCTCTCTGTCTCTTTTCTGCCTTAACTAATCCAGTGAAGAAACGAGAGATGACTGGGGAGGGTGAAGAGGGAAAAGGTGAAGACAGCTTGGAGCCAAAGGAGTTAGAACTGGCTGTGCTTGGCTGCAGCAGGCAGACAGAATGGCTTTGTTGTGACATTCAGCTGTGCCTTGCAGCTCTGGCAGACAACAGTAACGCTCTTAAGAATGTCACAAGCATGTGTTCAAACTCAGTATTTTACAGCTTGGACATTTCTTTAATGAAGCCATTAAATGTTGTAACTTTTTGCTTAGTTGTCATGGTTTAACCATCCAGGCAGCTAAACACCCCATAGCCACTTGCTTATTCCCTGCTCCCCATGTGATGGGGAGAGACTTGGGGGAGAGCAAAATTTGGGGGTTGTGATAGAGTTTAATAGGACAGAAAAGGAAGGGGCAAAAATAATGATAATGATGATGGTGGTAAAAGAATCAGACTGTGTAAAGCAAATGATCCACAAAGGAGTTGTTCACCACAGTCCAGTTCCCGAGCAGAAGCCCCCAGGCATCTTTCCCTCTGGTTTATATACTGAGTGTAACATCGTATGCTATGGAATATCCCTTTGCTAGTTTCAGTCAGCTGTCTTGCTGTGTCTCTTCCCAGCTCCTAGTGTCCGCCAGTCTCCTCTCTGGCAGGGTGATGAGAAGCCAAAGAGTCTCTGATGCAGTGTAAGCACTGCTTAGCAACAACTAAAACATCCATGTGTTACCAACATTATTCTCATCCTAAACCCAAAACACAGCTACTGGAAAGAAAATTAATTCTATTCCAGCTGAAATCCAGACATTGTTTTTGTTTATTTGAAAACAATGTTAAACATCCTTAAACCTATCTTGCGCCTTTGGTTCCTAAAAAAAGTCTTTCCCTTTTGAAAACTGCCCTTCCTGGTCTTAGTTGAAACATTCAATCTGTGCATTTGTCTGCTCCTTCTTTTGTCTCTTTTCTCCTGGACTGGCTTTTTCCTTATAATTCCTTATAATTTCCTAAATTGCCATAATCTCTACAGGTATGTAAAGCTCTATCAGGGTGGTTTCAATTTATCAGTGTTGGTTTAGAGGGTTTTTTTTGCCGTTTTGGGGAGATGGAGTGGGAGCGGCAGAGTCTCTTGCCTGTTTTTCGGTGTGTGAACCTGAGTGTTGTTCTAAGGACTGATATCTTGCACTTGTATGGCATGAGGTTCTCTGCTTTCATGAAGGTTCTTTATTGACTGTGGAAGAAAATTTAGCAAAAAGAACCAAATAAAATGCCAAGAATTTGAGAAGTATGTGTGAAGAGGAGGGAAGAAAAAGAATGACAGTTCTAACGTTTATTTTACTTTTTGTTTTTTTTCATGATACTTTTTGGAGCACCCATTGAAAAGACAAGGAAGTACTGGGTTGACAGCACTGAATAAGAGCCAGAGATCTGTTCATTTGTAGTGGAGAAGGAGAAAATCACATAAAGAAGCAATGCTATGGTCACTTTTACCCTTGCAAGTTACTGTAGCTATTGAGAATCGTGCTAGCTGGAGTTGGATTCTGTGCAGCTGGAGATACAGATGTGTAACTCTGCAGCACCAAAACTTACATGATTTTGCCAGTTGTTGTTGCAAAATAGAAGAAGGAAGCAAACTTTACAAACACTAAAAGTCATCAGGGATTTCAGGAAAACCTGCATTCAGCCCAAACTATCAGTCACTTACATCTGTATTCCACTTGTGGGGTTTTTATGAGGGCTTCTTCCTGTTTTGTTTCCAGTCCTTGACACCGATCAGCCACCCGTACCCACCTCCTTGTTGCTGCCAGACCTCAGTGTTGTGTGCAGGAGGGAGGGTGCATCAGGGTCCTTGATGTCAAGTCAGCATCGTGCTGCCACGGGCAGCACGAATGTCTGTGGGGTGGCTGAATGCTGCCTCCTCCCACTGCAGAGGATGTGTGGATTGTGTTGTGGATGCTCTGCTTTTCCACCCTGTGCTGGTGCAATGGCTGGATGGGATGCTGACTCTGGTGTCTATGTGTTGCTCTGTTGTGTAAACAGAAGCATGATCTTGGTGACAGGTCCCTGTTCTGTGCTGTGTCCTTCCCTTTTCCTGTCTGTGACATTCCAGTCCTAGGATTTACCTTATTAGTGGGGACAGTAGCCACTGTGTCCCATTCAAATTCATTAGTAGCATTTAGTTTTTTGAAGGTGTGTTGCTAAACATCCTGTTAAAAAAAGACCCAGTAGACACCAGAACTTAAGATAAGGACATGAACAAGTTCTGAGGAGGGAGGTGTTATTCAAGATTCCCACCAAAAGCACTTTAATATGCTCCCTGCCTTGATTCATTGCTTTGTTGTTTGGTCTGATGAAGCAGAAGTAAAACAGCTTTTCTAGTAATTTTAATAACCATTTGTCTGAGATGAAGACATAAATATTGGCAAAAATTGCATGTGCTATAAAGCTAAACCTGCTGGTTTTAATGTTAACTGTCTGTTCCATATGTCAGGAAACTTAATTTTGTTTAAGAGTTGCTTATGTTGAAGTTTGCTGTTGGAAAAAGCTGAGCATGATCTTAAATGTAGGTATGAGAAGATACCTTTTTATGTTATTGTATGGGACTAAGAGGTGTGTGAGCGCAGTAGTTTGTTTGTGCATTTTAATATATTAATAGATTTTTAAACTAGATTTGAAGTGGTAAAGGGACAAAAATTGGGCTTGCTTAGAGATAAGTCTAGGAATGGCATGTCAATGCTTGAGAGGTGGTGTGCTAGCGAGGTTCTTTGGTCTGATGTCTCCATGGAGGTAGAGGATGGATGTCAAAGCAGCAGCAAAAGCAGAAGGGTTGTTGATGCCTTAGAGGCCATGGAAGTGTCTGATAATGGTCACATAGAAATTGGGATTTCTCCCCCAAAAAATGGCGCCAGGATCAAGAGCCCAGCTGAAGTGCATCTGCACCAATGCACATGGTGTAGGTAATAAACAGGAGTTGGAAGCCATTGTGCAGCTTGAAAACAATGATATAACTGCAGTCACAAAAACACGGTGGGATGACTTGCACAACTGGAATGCTGCAGTGGATGACTGTAAGGTATTCAGAAGAAATAGGCACGGAAGGAGAGGTGGTGGGATAGCCCTGTGTGTTAGGGAATGTTTTGACTGTCTAAAACTGGACAGTGGTGATGAAAAGTCAAGTGTTTATGGGTAATAATGGGGGGATAAGCAAGCGAGGCAGATATCTTGGTAGGAGTCTCTTACAGACCACGCATCCCATGATGAAGAGGCAGAAGTAATATTCTATAAGCAGCTGGGAGAAGTCTCACAGTCAGTAATCCTGGTTCTTTTGGGGGACTACAGCTTACCAGATATATGTTGGAAATACAACACAGTGGAGAGGAAGCAGTCTAGGAGGTTCCTGGTATTGTGTGCAAGGTAACCTCCTGATACAGCTGGTGAAAGAGCCAGCTGGGGAAGGTGTCCCACTGGACCAGCTGCTGGGGTGTGGACATGTGCCCTCTTCTGGGTAAAAAAAAAGTGGCTGAATCACCAGGCCCAGAGAGTGGTGGTGAATGGAATTAAATCCACTTAGCAGCAGATCACAAATGGTATTCCCTAGGATTCAGTTTAGGGGCCAGTCCTGCTTAATATTTTTATTAATGATCTGAACCAGGAGGTCAAGCGCACCTTCAGTCAGTTTGCAGATGACACTAAGCTTGGAGTGTTGATCTACTGGAGGGTGGGAAGGCTCTACAGAGGGATCTGGACAGGCTGGATTGTTGGACCAAGACAAACTGTATGAGGTTCGACAAGGTCAAGTGCCAGGTCCTGCACTGGGTCACAACAATCCCATGTAGTGCTACAGGCAGAGTGGCAGGAAAACTGCCCAGTGGTGGAAGATCTAGAGTTGCTGGTCAACAGCCACTTACCATGATCTAGTGTGTGCCCAGGTGGCCAAGAGGGCCAATGGCATCCTGGCCGGTATCAGCAGTAGTGTGGCCAGCAGGACCACACCAGGGATTGTCCCTCTGTACGTGGCACTGGTGAGGCCACACCCTGAGTGCTCTGTCCAGTTCTGGGCACCTCACTACAAGAAGGACATTGAGGTGCTGGAGTGTGTCCAGAGAAGGGCAACGGAGCTGGGAAGGGTCTGGAGCACAAGTCCTGTGAGGAGTGGCTGAGGGAGCTGGGGGTGTTTAGCCTGGAGTAAAGGGGGCACAGTGGGTATGTTACTGCTCTCTACAACTCCCTGAAAGGAGGGTGTAACCAGGTGGGAGTTGGTATTCTCTCCTAGGTAATAAGTGATAGGACGAGAGGAAATGGTCTCAAGTTGTGCTAGCATAGGTTTAGATTGGAAATTAGGAAAAATTTCTGCACTGAAAGTTTTATCAAGCATTGGAACAGGCTGCTCAGGGCGGTGCTTGAGCCACCATCCTTGGAGATACTTAAGACGTTCACAGACGTAGCACTTGCGACATGGGTTAGTGCCAGGTTGGCAGTGCCAGGTTGATGGTTGGACTTGATAATCATGAGTCTTCAACTGAAATGATTCTGTGATTCTAAAATATACAACTGTTCTTGTAGGCAGATGAAAGTACATTATTATTTGTATTTAACACAGCGTGTTAGCATGTGCTTGGGCACATAGCTTCCAAAATATTGCTCTGTTACCTTTCCAACATGAAGAAGTTTAATTCAATATGAAGCCTGAGGAGTTAGGAGCATAACTAAATTTCTGGAATGATGGCTTTGGGGGACTAAAGAAACATACCTTGCCATCATGATGTCCCAGAGAGTATAATATGAAGGAGTGGTATATTTCAAAAGTAGAGCAGTCAGAATTATCGAAAGTATGTCAATGCTGAGGGCAGCCTGGGGAGAAAATAACTTACAAGACAAATTGCTGCTGCTAATGGTTTTCAGCTACAATGAACTTGTTTTAAAACTGGGGAACAAATTTTGTTGCACACTTTTAGTTTGCACATTGATTTCATGCTGTTTTTTGTGTTCTTTAAACAAGATGTGTTGAATAGCTGAGGCTGGACATGTAGAATCAAGATTTTCTTTCTTTGACAGTATAGTTGGGCAAATGCACTACAGCAAGCTTGTAAAAATACTTTTTTTAAGGTGATGTTGGTGCAGTCATTCACAAAAGGAGAACTTCATGGCTATTTCATTTGAACAAGCTTGGCCAAAATAAATTAACCTCTATTAAAACACTAGAATTGTAGATAAATTGTCTCTGTCCAGCAGTAATTTCGTTAAACATCTGTTGAAATTACACAGTTCTGAGCACTGAAAATGTTTGTCTTCCTTTAAGAAGGCATCTTATGTGGAATAAATCAGCACTTTTTTAATTATTATATTTCTGTTGAACAAGCTGAATATGAAGGTTAGAGGCAACTGTTACATATTTACCAAAGCACTTTAGTGAAGGAAAAGTTAGTGGCTGAAGTCAACTAGAGTTGCATTTTCCCCCCCAGGTATTTTCATGGGAGCTGTGCATGAGTAGATGACTGAAACAGTTGTAGCTCTAGTTATTGTAAGAGACATCACAGAATGATAGAACATGCTGAGTTGGAAGGGACCCACAAGGATCATCAAGTCCAACTCCTGGCTCTGTGCAGCACCACCCCCAAGAATTGTACCAGGTGCCCAAGAGTGTTGTCCAAGTTCTTGAACTGTCAGGCTGATGCTGTGACCTCTTCCCTGGGGAGCCTGTTCCAGTGCCCAGCTACCCTCTGGGTGAAGAACCTTTTCCTAATATCCAGTCTAAATCTCCCTGACACAACTTCAGGCCATTCCCTCACATCCTGTCTCTGCTCACCACAGAGATCAGTGTCTGCCCCTCCTCTCTCTTCCCCTCACAAGGAAGTTGTAACTGCAATGAGGTCTCCCCTCAGTCTCCTCTCCTTCAGGCTGAATACACCAAGTGACCTCAGCCACTCCTCATACGGCTTCCCCTCACCATCCTCATTACCCTCCTTTGGACACTCTCTAACAGCTACATATCCTCGTACTGTGGCACCCAACACTGCCCCAGCACTCGAGGTGAGGCCGCCCCAGAGCAGAGCAGAGTGGTTCAATCCCCTCCCTTGCCCAGCTGGTGATGCTGTGCCTGATGCCCCCCAGGACAGGGCTGGCCCTCCTGGCTGCCAGGGCACTGCTGGCTCATGTTCACCCTGCCATTGACCAGAACCCCCAGGTCCCTTTCTGCAGCACTGCTTTCCAGCATCTCATTCCCCAGTCTGTATGGCAGCTTCTGAGGGGAGGCCTAATGTATTCCTCCAGCACAAGAGCAATCTTGCCAGCATAATGCACTGAGGAGTTTCCTTTCTCTAATTCTGTCATTAGCTTTCCTTCTACTACTAGAACAGATGGGTGCATAAGATACTATGAGGTGATTTAGTTTATTTTTATGTGCATCTAAGGAGTCATACTCACACGTGTCTGAAAGAGCGCTCTTAAATTTTAAAAATGCATCAGCACAGTAAAAGAATAAGAGCATGCCCTGGGGAAGAGTTCAGGCATCTGTTGTGCTTTCATGGTTGTACCTGTGCTATGGAACACCTTAGCTCACAATATCCTATCTTGGTTTCACTGATGGAGGTGCAGGAAAGCAATGACAACTTCTCTCATGCCTCTTGTGTAACTCATGCAGTCCTTAAAATATGTAAAGCATTAGAAAATAGGTGTGGTGAAACAGTCATTTTAGCTAGCTTTTTGGATTATAATTCCTGCACTTTAAAGTCTGCAGGAGGACTATTACATTGTCTGTTCTGACACTGTGCTCTGGGGGCCTTGTGCACTCTATGCAGGGTACACTTAGATTAGTTTGTGGTAGTTCTTATGATGCTGAACACTTATTGTAAATAAACTTTAAAACCATTTTGAGGTTTCTTCTCTTTTTTGGTGGAGTGGTGGTGACAGGCCTGCTGTTGCCTCCATTATGCTGGAAAGTGGTAAATGGAATTTGTCTGCCCAGTTTGGGGAGCTGGAAGAGGAGGCTGGGCTTAGCATTGCTGCTGTCACGTAACAGGGACTAATGTACAACATGGCTTGAAACTGAAATTACTACAGCTGCTTCTCAGGGGAGCATTGGGTTCGGAGTCCTGATCTGAGCCCATCACTGAAATTAGAAATTCTCAAATGCTCAAGAGGGAGCACTTTTATTACAAAGCATTAAATCATTTGATAGAGATGGTTCCTGCATTTTTAGAAATGGAACTGTCTGTCATCCTCTCTTCTGCTTCTCTGTAGCAGTTGCTAGTGAAGCTGTGTGATGTGCCTTTGCCTTCCAGTCTTAGGAGCTTTTAGACCGCTTAATTATTTAAGGTGTTTTCCTTCTCAAGGAAGGAGAGCAGATGAAAAAAATGAGCTGAGATAAAGAATTAGGTCAAGTCTCTTCCTGTAGAAGCCAAATGAACAACAGTGACTGAAAAAATAAATGTTTTCTGTTGATGGTAACTTCTACCAATAAGTAATTTCTAGTCAAATGCCATGTCCTGGAATCCATCTAGAGCATTTTGATGGGCTAGTTTATAATGATATCATGGTCAGAAACTGGACTGTAATTACTCCCATCTGTCTTCTAAGGAAATGTCACTGTTTTTTAGGAAATGCTGAAGCAACAATTTCTATATGAACACAACACACACGTGCCATTTTATTAATTAAATAACCTAGTGAAACGTAAGATAGCTCACCAAGGTAGGCTGGCATGGAAGACAGGAAAGGAGCATGTGGAATCAGTTCTCCTGTCCTAAGGGATGTTACTCTGAGATGATCACAGAGTTAAATTCTGGAGTAGGATTAACTTACAGAACATGTTGAATTCTTGATAAATCACAGACTTCTTGTGGATTGTCTGGACCAGTCACTTCAGTGTCTGTCACATCTATGAGACAGGAAGAGTACTTTTTTGTATTTTCCTACTCCAGAAGCATACTTAGAAGAGAAAGTCACTACCATAAGTACTTCTGCCCTTTCATAAACAAAACTAAACACAAATTAAGTATTCTTATTGCTGCTGTTGTTTCTAGTTTTAACAGTTTCTTCTATTGGTAAACCATGTGTGCATAGCATCCATATGTTGTGCTGCGATGGCTCTGTAACTCTGCTTCTCTCTTTTTTTTCTTTTTAATTTTTTATGATGAGATGCCCCTGCTTTGGGGAGAAATACAGTTTCAAGGTATCTTAAAGGAACTTGAGCTGCCAGTGCCAGAATCTGCTTGAATTAAGAGTTTTGATTGATATGACTTGGGTTGTTTGCATGGATTCCTCCATGTTTGGAGTAATTTGGCTTCTCTTTTGGGTTTTAGCATTTGGGTAAGATAGAAAAACACACACTCATATATATTTAATTCTAATTCCATGCAGATAACTGAGATAAGATTTGACTGTTCTGTCATATGAGAGAAACTTATTTTTGTTTTGCTTTCACCTTGGTGTTAAAACTGGGTCAGGTCAATATGAGTCGATGTGTTAGTGTCTAACTGTGCAAGTGCCATACCCACAGTGAACTCTGAAGTGGTTTAATGCTGTTTTACTTGCTTTGATTCTGTCTTGCAGAGTTCCAAAGTGCTTGCAAAGAAGGAGCTCTCCTACATGCCTATCATTGGCTGGATGTGGTATTTCCTAGAGATAGTCTTCTGCAAGCGCAAGTGGGAGGAAGATCGGAAAACAGTCGTACAAAAATTGCTGAATCTCCGGGACTACCCAGAAAACTTCTGGGTGAGTGATGACTAACAAATGGAGTGTGAGGTGCTATAGTGCTCGGCAGCAATGAGGGATACAGGCAATATGTGATGCTTGCCAGGTTGTTCCTGAGACTTTTGATTCATTAACTTTCTCGGAAGTATCAGGAGAATAATTGAATTCTTAATTGAATTCTCTCTGGAATTTCCCATGTACCTGATTGTCTGTTTTCTTCTCTGTAGTATGGAGCCTACAGATATTACTGCAAAAATACCCACACTGTGATCCACTCAGTAAATTTTGTGGTCCTCTAAATACAGGAGCTGGATAGGGGTAGATGCAGCAGGGGTTCATGGCTGTGTAACAGATGCACGTGACAATGTTGTATTGAAGCACGTCGGCTATATTCTTTACCTAAGCTCTTCTCTCACCTTAGATTGCAGAGTTCATACTGTTTTTTCGTTGCTGTGATGCTGCCGTTCCTGTGAACGTGTTTGGTTAGACATGGCCCAGTAGAAGTGGAAGCCACCTGGTCAGAGAAGTGGCTCATTGGAGCCATCAGCTGTGTTCCAGGGAGAGAATTAGTGTCACTTTTCAGTAACAAGAAAGTCTCAATTTTTGCATCACCATAATTTTTTAGTATTGACCCTGCCTGGCATTTCCTTATCTGAGAATGAGAAGTGTTTGAATTTTATCTCTTCTCCCAAATCATAAAAATTTTAGTTCTTCTGAGCTAGTGATGGCAAGAGTGCAATTCAGTTAAAGAAATGGTATCTTAAGCAGCCTCCCCAGACCCTACAGAAACTGTTGCTGTTTCCTTGTGAAGATGTATGTGCTGTGTTTTTCATACTCTGAAACAAACTTCTTTTTTTAATTCTCATTGATTTAAATGAGTGCTAAGCAATCAAAACTAATCTCTGTGCTTTGATGTTTAAGTGACTTCTAGTAACAGGAGGCTGTCTAGCAAAGGGGTGCTTCTGGGGTTGTAGTTTCAGTTTCTCCCCAGAGATTTGCCTGTGCTCTGTGACTTTTCTGTACGTGTCGGCAGTTCAGCTCTAATCAATGAGCACAAGCCACCACCATCCTGTAGATACTCCAGTAGAGTGATTGCTAAAAAGGAGCTATGCCTGTGTAAGGGAGATAATTGTTGATGCATAGCTGGGCTTATTGCCGTGTGGAGTTTCAATTTCTTTTTGTATGATGACGTAATGTCAAAAGGCATAACAATAGCACCTTGGAAGGGTAGACAGGCAAAGCATGCTAAGTGAACTAGAGAGATTCTCTCATCAGTTTCTCTATGTCTCATCAATCTGATGCAGGAGTAAAAGCACTCTTGGATGAGCTAGAACTGAAGCTGGCTGCTCGGCTAGTTTCTTCAATTTCTCTGTCTTTTTTGGCTACATTTTTGCTGTGGGTTATGAGGACTTACTTTGTATGATTTGGCAGTGCTCTCTAGTGTATTAGTTTGCATTCATGCTTGGCAGAAAGTGGATGAGCAAGTGGTAAATCTCCAAAGATCTGTGTGCTCTCCCCAGCCTGCCAATGGCAAGATTGTAATTATTCATATCTGAGCACTTCCACTAAATAGTTCATAAGAGCATGAGGCTTTCTGTTGACCTGCATCTGCTGCCTTATATCTGTTATCAGCTCTCTCACTGGCATGAGAGTTACTGTCTGAGGTTGTCCATGGACCTCATGTGCTATAGAGAAAGCAAGCAAGTTGGAGTGAGGGCAAACAAGCTGGGCACTGAAGCATTTCCTAGAAATGTGTTTGGTTTAGACACTTAGCAAGTTTTAGATGCTGTGGTACTTGAACACATCACCGTCAGAGAGAGATTTGCAACAGGAGTGTGTTCTGAGTGTTTTGTAACAGCTCATTCAAGATGGAGTGACTCATTTAGAGAAATCAAGTCATTCTGATGGCAAGTAGCAGAGCAGATACTAAAGCCTAAAGGCTGAAGTTCAAACCGGATGGCAAGTTGGATGAGTGTTTGGACTTGGGGTTTTGGTGGGGTTTTTTGGTTGGTTGGGATTTTTACTTCAGCCAGATAAATTACCTAAATGTGTATGTGGCTACACCTGTCCCTGCAAGCAGTGTTAATGTGGTCTCTGCTGGTGGGAATTAGAAAGACCTCTGCTCAGTCAGCAGCAGAAGACCTGAGCTTCTGTCTAACAGTAGTTTTCTCTTGGTTTTAGTTCCTGATTCATTGCGAGGGCACAAGGTTCACAGAACAGAAGCACCAGATCAGCATGCAGGTAGCCAAAGCCAAAGGTCTGCCCAAGCTCAAGTACCACCTGCTGCCACGAACGAAAGGATTTGCTGTCACCGTGCAGTGTTTGAGAAATGTAGGTAAGGAAAGTCACAGGGGACAATGCTAAATGGTTATTTCCTCTAACTGCTGTCAGTTTGCCATACTTTTCTTTTCCCTGTAGCATGTGTCCTAGCAGAAAAATCCTGGGATGCTTTTAGACTGGTTTTTCTCTAGCCTTTGGTTTTATTAACAAAATCATGTATCAGTTTGTGAGGTTGACTTTGGTTTGGTTTGGTTTGCTTTGGTTTTTGTGGGAGTTTTTTTGTTTGGGTTTTTTGTATTTTAATTTATTATTATTTTGTTTTGTTAAGTGTGACTCTGTTGGGGAATCTCAGTGGAATATTTTGTACCCGTTGGTACATATTTTGTTGCATACTTTGAACCTAATGTCAAAGGATAGTATTTCTCAGTATTTGCTAAGAAATTCTGTTCTAAATAAAGTAAATGCATCAGTAGAGAATCTGAGGCAGTGTGTCTTAAAATATCTTCTTGTGGTAAATATCTACCTCAAATAATGTAATTTCTAAATAAAAAATATTCTACTTTAAATTTCTGTATAGATTTGCTCTTTAGAGTTTCTTAGTGAAGCTGAGAAAAGGGAGTAGATCTTGACTAAAGATACAAGTAGGTGAAATTTATAAACAGTTTCTGCATTACAGAACATGAGTAACTTTTTCTTTGTTAATACTGTTTTGAGCTCCCCATTTATTTCTGGTTACTTGCATTTGCCAGCTTTAAAGTGACATCAGTAAGAATGTTGCACATGTTACCTTTGAGGTGATATTCTTTGACTAATACTGTCTATCAAAGTCTCCTGCTGTGTATTTCACGGGCAAAGGAAAGACACTGCTAAGTAGCCATAGTGTTACAGTGTCTTTGGGGTCTGGTAGATTTGTGTGTTTGACAATTGATATGTGAGAAAGACAAAAGTGGTTTCTGGTTTAGAAGAAAATGTTCCAGCTTTACTGAAGTTAATGTCAAAACTTCTTTTGTCTTTGAAGACATGTTTTCATGTGGCATATCTGGGATAGCTGCTGTAAGAAAAGCTTCCCAGTCAGCTGGCCTGCTGTCTCTCGTATTTCTTCTACATAGCCTCTGGCAAGCCAGTTAGATCATACCTCTGTTGTAGCTTCCCAGGCATCCACAACTTTCCACCCCCAAGATGGATAGCATAGCTTGGATCCTTTCTGATCCATGAAGAAGAGGTAAGTTACATGAAGCATCCAGCAACCCCCTTGAGAGCACGGATTAGCCTTGCCTTTTGAGTAAGGGTGACTGTTCTGCTGAGGGCAGGGAGTGTAGACTTGAGGCACAGAAGGGATGAGTCAAAACTCCACAGCCTCTAATGCCCTGAGCTGGGAATCAGAAACAGGTAATTTTGGTGGTGATTTTGTTCTTTTCACTGCTCTGTGTAATGCAAGCTAAATATGGCCTGATGGTGGACTGATTTGTGGGAAAACATTTCAAAAGGAAACAATTGTAGGGAACCCCAGTGACGTTTATAAAAAGTTTTGGACATCCATGTGACACACTACCGTAACACTTACTAGTACCCTAAATATTTGAAATACCTTCAGAAAAAGACAACTGAGGTTGCTAGATTACTTACTTGTTTGGAGATTATATGTCACTACCTCAATCGTGTGACTTGCTAGATCAAGCAGTGTAAGGCCAGTAAGAAGGTAGAATTTCCCTGTGAGGGTTCAGGGAGAAGCAGAATCATAACTTCTCATATACAATTTCAGCAAAAACTGTCGAGCTTAAAAACCCAACCAACAAACCTCTGAGAGTTTGATGACCCCAGACTGGTGTTGCAGGTTCTTGTAGGTTTGTTGCTTTACTTGCCTTGTTACTTCTTGCAATGAGAGATAGACGTGTTACTGCCTGAGTTACTCTTTGTTTCTCTCCTATAGAGATAAGGGGCACATGTGAAGAACATCTGAAAACAGTGTCTTATTTTTTAGAACTCCTTTTAATATTATTATGTACAGATAATAAGGAAGCCCATGGATTTTTGAATAGAGAATGTGATGGGAGCCTCTTTTGACAGTCTGATCTAAGATCTAATCTAAGTTCTGTCTAGAAATTAGGTCATATCCCTGTGCATCTCTAAAAGTGAGAGACTAGTGCTGAGCTGCCTGAGCCCATTTTGGGCTCTGCCATTTAGGCTGATGCACCTTCTGTTCTCCTGCAAGGGTGGTGGGCCTGGCTGGAGTGCCTTGTGAAGGAATTTAGCTGCAGCACAATGTAGCAGTGAAGCCAAGGTTTGGGACCAGTTCACAGCTGGGTGTGACAGAGCTTCTGTCCCATTTTTTTTCCTCCTTTCTGGTAAGGATGTGATTCAACTTTTCAGAAGCTGTAGTATTATAGGATGGGTAGATGCTGGTTTCTCTGGCTGTAGATGTAATTCACCCATGGCAGCAGTGATCCCAGGTTGGTCCTCTTCAAAACTTTGTATCAACTCTTAATACTACCTGCTGCAGTTGCTCTGGAAGGAGTTCTGAAGTAGTTCTGCAGTAGTTGGAAATAGGCACTGGTGACATCAGAGTGGCAAGCCCATCTGTTTTGAAAAGCTTAGTTTCAGAGGGAGTTTATTTAATATGCACACACTGGAAGCTGCCTCCATACCAGTGATGCCATATCTGTCAGCATAAGAAGATGTACTTGGATAAAAATACCTTTCACGCAAAATAACAAGGAAAGAACCTTCCCTCCTTACTAATTTCTTCCATAAGTGATAATGGAATTATTTTTTCCTCCACGACTGACTTTCACAAATTCAGATCTCCGTACATAATTTGATTCTTAAAGAAATGCTTTTAATATTTTCTGAATTTGTTCTGATATTTTTGTCAGTGACCATCCCCACCATTATGATTTTACAGACACAGTCCCCAGGAACTTGGTTTCTAGAGGCTGTTCACTGTCTTAATAAATTGCTGTTTGCTACCTATACTGTTCATGGAAGCAAATGAAAATACAAGTCTGTTTCTAAAACACTCATCCATTACTTACAGTAAAAGTAGATGTCATAAATACTGCAAAAGATATATTTAACTGTTACTTTTATTGCCTGGCTGCAAATCAGGCAGTTCCTTTCAGCTGCTTTTATTTAGTTAAGACTTGTACTTAAAAATATACTTCATGATGGATTGTAGATAAGCCCAAGTTTTGTTTTGTACCTTTTCTTCCAGTTGTGCATGCCTGAGAACTGTTGTCCTAGAGGGAATGCATAAGAGTAAATTCCAGGGTGATATTTTTGTGGAGTTCAGTATGGCAGTGTTTGGGGGTATTGCAATGACTTTTTTTCCCATGAGCTGTACTTTAGTCCTGGATTTTTTTTTTTCAAATGGGTTTCTCTTCATCATCCAGAGCAAGTTCCCAGGATGGAGAGGATGAGTGGTTTTTATTCAAGATGGCCAGATTAATGACATGTTACATCAAAGGATTGTGTCAAGATGGTGTCACATCAGCAGTTCACTGTACCTTCCCCTCCCTTTTTCCAATCTTCAGATTGTTTTATGCTTGTATGAAGGTGCATGCAGCCATACTCATTGCCTGTCGGTTGATTTGGTAGTGAATCACTCTGGCATAATCCACCATGGCCACAAAATGATGTGTGAAATTCAAGAGGACGGTCAAAGTAAGAAAAATCCTCTCTAGATATGTAATCTGAAGATTTTTTTAGGTTGAAGTTAAGAAATTAAATCTTAAATTCTTAAGTACTTAGCTCTCTGTCAGAATGCTGTAGAAGGAACCAAAAGTTAATGATATGAAAAAAAAAGCTGGGTGGAGATTAGAAAACAAAACAAAAAACCTAATTGTTTTTTTGATAGAAATAAAAAGGTTTCAAATATTTGTGTTTGGTTTTTAATGAAAAAGAGGTTTTAAGATATAACTCCTTTGAAAAAATATTTCACAATTGAAGCAAAACTTCTCAAATGCTGCTTATATTAGCCTGAAAGTGAGACAGCTGCAATGTTTTCAAGATACTATGGAGTTATTTTTTTTACTTGTTTAAAAATGGGAATTTTCTGGTCTCTTCAGCTTTTGGATGAGAAAGTCATGAGATGCCCAATTTTAATCACACAAGTGCAAAATCCGTGTTTAATGATAACCAGTTCCAGTGTGTCATACAGCACAGTAGTGCTGCTCTGACTGTGGAAACTTTCTGGCAAATTTTAGTTTCGTGCAGTCTTTTTCTTGGACATTTTCATTGTTGTTCTTTTCCTGCACTCTCAGAATGAGAAAGCTAAAATCTTTAGTCATCTTCAGTTACATCTGGATAACAGAGGTCTGTTTACTCCTGCACATTGCTGTCATTGTCTTGGGTTTAGCACTGCTTTGCACCTAAAGATTGCAGTGTCGTACTAAAAGGGACTGGACTCAATGTCAAACTACAGACCAGCTGAAACCTGGAATAGCACTTTTTTCCCTGGAGAAAAGGAAGACTCTGTAAGACTGTCAGCACATAAAGATGTTCCATCTCCACAGAAGTTTTTTGCAGAACAGGAGAACTGTCTTCCAATGTGTCTCAACAAAAACCCAATTCATATAAAAACCCAAATGTAGATGCCTTGTAAGAGATGGAAGAAAAAGTGTTGTGTATATCATATTTAGCTTTATTGCATCCTTATTGTTGTTAGAATTATCTCATGCTATTAAAGAATAAACTAAGAAGCTTACACTGTATAAACCAAACTGGGTTCTTGTTTTCCTTCAATTACATTGGATTAGTAAATTAGAGTAGAGCAAAATCCTTCCACACTAAGAAGCTTAAAAATGGAGGCAGATAATTTGTTTTTTAAAAAAGTCATTTCAGACTTGTATTGTACAAGGAGAGTAGTTGTGCTTGAAGTAGATTTTGGCTTCTTTTTAGTTTGGAGTTTGAGCTAAGAACCCAACTGTAGTAGGAAAAGAATGGAATTGTTAGTGAGGGACAGAGTCTTTTTGCAGTGACAAGGGTTTTGCCTTTGTTTTCAGGATTTCCTTTCAGCACTGAAGCCAGACTGTTCTGTTCTGCACTATGAATTCTGTTTTGCAGTAACAAATGATGTGGTGAGTTTCTGGGAGCTGAATGCTGAGACAAAACTGTATTTATCTCTCATAGCTAGAGAGCTTTCAAAACCAACAGCAAATGTGTCCTGTGTAATAAAAGTCTGCCTTAGATCGGTAAAGAGCTCTCACAATAAAGTTTCACTACATGTATTTTTATTCATTATTGCAAAATTCTAGAGCAGAAAACCTAAAATACAACAGGCTACACATGAAAGTGCTTCTTAGTCCTCTTATGACAAAAAATAGAAAAGTTTTTTGCTATCATTGCTCTTAGAGTTCATACCATGATACACAACTGATTTCATTCTCAGGTAATTTTGTGACATCAGGAAAATAGTGTATCTAAGGATGTGCTCAAATAAACCTCTTTTCAACACTTCATGTGGTTTTCAACGGTGAATGCTTTTCCTGTAGAAACTGCTTGTTACTACTCTTTTAGTTTATCTGCCATCAGCCTTTGCAAATGGTTTTACTGTTCCAGCTCAGTCCTGAGGTGCACAAAGAGTTTTCTCAGTGCTGGAAGTTTGGCTGCAGTTTTGTTCAGCAGAACTTTTATGTTACATTCTTCACATCTGCAGAGTTACCACACAATGGGCAGCAGCCAGGGTCTGCTTTGGACCCCAGCAATTTATGGCTGCATTAAACCCTCCTGCTGTAGGACGTCTCTCACATACACTTTACCTATTCTTAGTCAAAGGGTGTGTGTTGGTTATTGTTTATGGAATGTGTTTCTGCCTGGTTGTTTCCTGAGATTTCGGGGGTAGTTGTTGATTCATAGTGAACTGAAAAAGGTAACAGTTCTGCGACAATTTGACTCCTGGGAAGTCCTAGGTGTGTTCTGTCAGAAGCTGTAACTGTGTTCCTTTGCCCATCATTCTGCACCTGATGAGGAAGGAAGCAAGGGTAGCTGGAGAGCAAACCTTCCCATTCTGCTGGTGCTGTTCCTGAAAGAGTCACTGGTTATTTGGCTTCTGAAAACATGCATGTTGAATATTCCATTGTCATTTTTACCTTGGTGACAGCTCAAACTGTGGTGCTATTGCTGATAACTTAAATATTCTCCTTGTCTGAGAGAATTACTTATTTCCATTGTATTTCTACAGTAAGCACATAACCTGTTTCTCTTCTTGTAGTTTCTGCCGTCTATGATTCTACCCTTAATTTTAGAAATAATGAAAATCCAACATTGCTGGGAGTTCTAAATGGAAAGAAATATCATGCGGATTTATATGTAAGGCAAGTAATCCATATCTTAATTCCTTTTTAGGAGTGTGTACTTAAATCACAATTGGTTAAATAAGGGAATGTTTTCAAGTAGGTAACAGAAAGCACTTCTCTACCAACCTGGCTTCACAGAACTTCAGATAAAAATTCATTTCTGTTTCTGGTAAAGTTCTGCGATTATAAGTATCTGAGGAGCCCATAAATGTCTACAGAATTTTTGTTGTTATTTTTCTATGCATTTGTGTGTCTGTTAGCTCAGCAGCAGCAGTGGGGCCTCTTTTCACTCAATTGGCCTGAATACCAAACACAGCCAAGTGTTGTGGTGGAGCTCCTTGATACCTGTCTCTGGCACAGGAGTTCCAGAGATTGTTCCAGTTCCTCTGGTGGAGGTCGAGCTCAGGACTTTTCCTATCTGCTGGTGTAGTTGTTGATGTATTTGACTGCTGCATCCTCCCTACCAAGAAGGGAGTTGTTTAATAAAGAAAACATTACCTGGATTCCTTTTCATTAATGTTTCTGTAAATTACAAATACCCCAGTGGCTTCCCATGATCTTAATGGGAAAGAGCCAATTTCCAGGTGAGGTTCTACCAGCAGCACCTATGCTACAGGCACCCAGGGCATGTGATTATGTAGGGTTGGCTCACAGGAGCCTAGAAGTGATGCTGCAAGTGATCAGGAGTTCATCATAACCCCTTTAGAGCTGTAGTGGACCAGTGAGCTGGTCCTGTTGCTTTATCCTGGATACCAACATGAAGTGGAATAGAGTGACTTTTTCTTTTTACTTCTCCTTTTCTGCCTGTTTGTAGAAGTATTTTTTCAGAACTGTTTTTGTCCAAGGGTAAAAAGAAAGTTTCTCTTGATTCCTCTTCCCATATGGTAGCTCAGCCTAGTGTCCTCGTGTTTGGTGTACACAGCCTTGCTGTGTCTTGCTTTACACTATTCCAGCCTGCTGCAGTCTGGCAGAGTACAGAAATTGCTTTTCATGACTCAGAGTAGCTGTTTGCCTATCCTGAAAGGCATGGGGCAGGGTAAGCCTCATGGCTAAATTTGTTTTGGCAGTTAGTTGGAGACTATCACAAATTTCTTCAAAATTCTCCATATTTGCTTGTTGAAGTGCTGAAGGTGTTGCACAAGTTAAAAATGGTGAAAAATGTAGTGAGTCTCCTGTCAGATAATCTGTATAATGCAAGTGCTGTTCATGGAAGCCAAAGTATTTAATATTGTTCCATTTCTCACGTTTACCACTGGCAGGCGGATTCCACTAGAGGATGTCCCAGAAGATGAGCAGGAATGTTCTACCTGGCTCCACAAACTGTATCAAGAAAAGGTGAGTATTTCTGTCAAGACAGCACTTGTGAGCCACTAGTGCTTGGTTATTTATAGTGCTAGTAGACCTTTACAGTGTGCATGTGTAATGTCCTAATTTGGAGGCTTGGGGTGAGTTGTTTTGTTTGGTTTTCAAGGTAAGTGCTCTGTTTCTCTACATACAAACTGGTCTTATGCTGCCAGTCATGTTTGCTTTCATTTAGTACATAGAGCAACAGGAAGAAAGCTTAAACAAGCCTTTCTAGAGCAGTTTTAAGCCTCTTCTTTAGAAAGTTGCATAAGGATACAAAAATCAAAACTGCCTTCTGACTGGTAGAAAGACCTCCTTCCCCTAGAAGACACCTTCTAAATCAAGAAGTAATTTGTGAGCTGAATAAGGTATTTTCTTTAGTGTCTTAGAATTTTTGTCCCTTGTTTTACCCTGCCTTTTTTACCAAGACAAACATCCAGCACTAAAAGGACATGCTGATAAATTGTTTTCACACTGTGGGTATAGAAGGCATGCACTTAAGATTCCTAATTTCATAGGATGGGGAGAGAATAATAATGATTGTATTTGTAGATGCCCAGTGGGATTTTTTTTTTCCCTGCAAATCCTTTCATATGAATCCTTCAGTCTTTCAGAATCTTTTTCTTCTGGGCTGTTTTTTTTAATATTGGAGATAGCTGTTGGGTGATGTGCTTTTTGAATGCACACAGCACTCACATTTCAATCAGTGGGAGTCAGGTATGCATGGCATGAGGGCAGCTCACTTTGCTTCAATACCTTGATCAAAGTATTAATGGAATGCAGCAGTGCTTTGGATTTAGAAGTGATAGAATATAGCTATGCTCTGTTTCCCTCTCACTGGGACAGCAGAATTCTGCTGTGCCTTATGTCATGCTCTACCCAGGACAGCACGTCAGCATTTCTGTACCGACTGCTCTGGCTGTTCTCAGTTTCAGACCACAACTGTGTCTGGTGTCATCCATAGCTCTCTAAGCAGCTTGCTTACAGGAATGTGCAAAGTAAATGTGTCTTGAGACCTTACTTGTAGATCTACTCCCTTTACGTCTGACCCCCCTTCCCAGAGTTTGTGCCAGTGACACCCAATTCAGGCACAGCCCCTCGCACTTTGCAGAAAGGCAGGATGTTACCCACAGGCCCTGCTTGCTTTACAGGCGTGTACATGCAAATGGTCCATTTGCTCAACACTGCACAAGTCCACTTTCTGCTACCCTGACTTTGTAGCCCTGTTTCATGTCCCTGGGAACTATTCAGATGTTTGCAAGACAACATAAATGTGAATGTGGTTGTTTTCCTGAATCCTTTATTACATAGTTTCAGTTATTCACTTCAAGATTTTTGTTATTCCCTCTTTGGCAAACACTCGGTTGCTTCTAGTGCAGAGTGTACATCTGTCCTTCATAACATTATATTATACAATATATCATAATATTCTTCTTACCTGTTCTTCATGACAACTTCATTTGCTGGCTGGTTAAATCTCTGGTTTCCTATTTAAGTATAGGAGTGAAGTCTTACATCCAGGAGTGAAGTATAGTGTGTTCACTTTTACATATCACTAAAACCTTTTTTGTTTATGTGGAATTTTTTTAATTGGTTGAGGTTGGGGGGTGGGTTGTTTGTTTGTGGGTTTGATTTTTTTTGGTGATGGTTTTCGTTTTTCTGTGAAAGCAGCATGTTTTTCTTTCTCCAGCTGTTATTTCATTGCAGTCATTCCTGGTTTGCTGAAGCCCATGTCTTTGTAAAATCATACTGGCAGAATATAGAGCAGAGACAACTTCTTCCAGAGTTCTGAGATGATAAAAGCCCACCTGCAGAGTAAAAATACAATTTTGTTTCACCTTTCTGCCCAGCATCTTAAAAAGATAATAGGTTCTTAGGTCGGATAACAAGCAGCAGTGCCACCCAGGTGCTGTTTCCAAAAATTTATTCTGTTTCAGATTGTCTTCAGTCAGGAAATATTTATGATCAAGTATAAAAAAAATTGTTATTCAAAGGGCAGTTAATTCATTGCAAGATATGCACTCATCCCCTACTTTGTCTGTTTTGTTTGTAGCAAAACTTAACTTGCTGTTTCAAAGTAAGACAAGTTGTGCATGCTACTGGAAAGCAGAGACCCTATTTTATCATGCATTATGGTTCCCTGTGCTGTTGCTTATTCTCACTGAGTTTAATAATTTTGCAGTAGTTTCCCAAGACTCACAGTGTGCTGAATTGTGCAGTAGTAGCATGATTTAGTGGCTGGAGAGTACTGAGGTCGAGGTCTGTGCTCTGAAGACGATCAGGATTGCAGGGCTGTTGGACATTCAGAGACATGACTTTTTGAGGGGGGGTGGTTTCCAATTTATTTATTTCCCCATATTGACATTAGTAAAGGAGGGAGAGTCTTTGAGAAAAGCTTATTCCATTGTTTTTTACCTCCTTGTCTGGTCTCACCTACATGTACCTCAGTCTGATACTTCTTCCTGGGAGCCCATTGTGTTTATGTTCTTGCTGCTTATCACTTCCTTTTTTGGCTTAGTCACTGCTGCAAACACAGTTGAACAGAGTCTTGCCAGATAAACAGTGGCATTGTTCTGCTGCTTGAAACCAAACACTGTTCTCCTTCCTTTTCCAGGCTTACAGTAAGTACCATGTCCATGTGCTTCTTCCTCACTGGAGGTGGATTTTGTCCTTCCACATGTGGTCAGCACTATATCAGTTAATTCCAAATTATGGCAGAGGTTCAGTTTGGGTTGCACATTGCCTTTTATTTCTATTTCTTTCATTTTTTTTAACTGCCATTGCTAGAAAGGCTCCCTTTGACTTTAACATGGACTGTGTTGAGGATCTCATCGCCAGGTCAGAAGAGGTGATAATGTAGTAGTCACAACTCTGCTAGTCCTTGCATGTTTGTTTTCTTTCTTCTATCTCCTTACACCCTCAGTGCCTGAAATAGAAGTTCAGCTTGAGAATCTTAATTCTCAAGCAGAGAATGAAAAAGAGAGCAAGCTTCTAACTTTTCTTGCTTGTAAGAGAAGCTTGGAAAAGAGGGCCTGAAAATAGATGCAGAAATGCCCTAGGGGAATCAGCAGAGCATAACTGAAGAGGAGAAGTGTACAGAACTCCAGTGTTTGGGAACAAAGAATATATTTTTGGATACTTACTCTTTGTGGGCTTCCTCATGAAGGGGCGGTGGCATACCTCTGCCATCAGACCTCCTGGTGGAAACAGGGAGGAGGAATCCAGTTAGCCTCTCACAAGGAGATGGACGTTCCCTGATTTCTCCTGACTGCCTTACCCCTCCCCCACACTGTCTGAAGTAGCATAAATTTGGTGGGGGCAATAGAGGGAGCATGTTTCCATGTCAGAATGTGATACCTGCGCGGATGGTATTTATTACAAACTGAGAAGAAGCTCTGTATGCATAGGAATGAAAGGAACTTAATGTGGGTAAGGTGATTCTGGGAAATGTTGAGGTTTGTTATGTATTTAAAGCCTCACTTGTTGGTGGGTGTCATAGGTACCCTTGAAAAGCTGACAGGACAGATAAACACACAGATGCCTTTTGCAAGTGAATGTATTTAAGGGTAAGGAATTGTAACTGAAGAGCTGTTCCCCACAGCAGTGTGAAATGTGCTGGGGATGTTGGCCTTGACATTGTTTGCCTGTTGTATATGTTTTCCATCTGTCTCAAGCCTCTCGGTGAGGTGTGGTCTGTGGTTTTGCTGCCCCTCATGAGGTGCAGAGCCAGCAAAGAAAACCCTGCTGGCACTTGTTTCAGGCGAGTCTGTCCTGCTCTCTGTAGTAGTGGGCCCTCTAATGGCAATGCCAGTAATAGTCGGGAATTCTTCGCTTTCCTGGGTAATTCCGCTGTTTGGAAACCTAACTGTAGGTACCTGGTAAATTCAGTTTACTGATGATGAGTAGCTCTGTGTTATAAACCAAAGTCTTCACTGCACTGTGAAGAAAACTTCCTACACTGTGTACTCTGTTGAAGATGGCTCAGTAATTGGCCACAGTGATCCCACTACAATCCAGCTCACGAGTAAAACACTCAGAATTTTTCTAAGCTCAGTAAAGAGAGTGCGGTGCTTTAATTACTGCATAATCCCTTAAAAGCTGAATGTTTCCTTTGAAATTGATAAAATGATAACAGCTTGTAATTGCTCAGGTTGCTATTAAGCAAGTAAAGAATTGTTTGTGTCAACTGGAGTATAAGTAAGTGTAAAATAATAGCATAGTAGAACAAATAGTCTTTTGGTTGATTAGTCTGGACTTTGCTAGAATTTTTAGAAAACAAAAATCCTTTCTTTAAAGAAATATCATACTTCATTTTGACTAAATTAAGGGTTTTTTTTATGTCAGTCTAATGCTAACTTCATTAATTAACCTTTTATTTGTGATAACACAGATTAATAGATAACAGATTAATATTCTTTGCTTTTAAACAAGGAGAGAGGGTTGGTTTTTTTCCCCACCCACTTCTGATATCTTGGGTTGATGAGATCACTAAAAGCAATGCATTTCAGCCATGTGGGCCCTGGAGGGAGGTACCAAATTCAAAGTCTTCTGTGCTGTAAAAAACAGATGCTACAAAACAGAAAAAAACAACCCCTACTCCATTATCCTCCTTGTATTATACTTGGAGTCCTCTGCTCAAAGCCATTGATAGCTTGTGCACTCAACTGCCTGTAGAGAGGTCCAGCACCCAAACTTCCTTCCACAAGCTTCATAGGAACATCCGTGGGACAAAGACAGGAGGGGTTGGTGTTCTTTGGAGTGTGGGACAAGATGGTGTCTGGTCACCTTTTCTGACAGGTCTGTGGGTGCTGTTTGAGAGCAGTGGTTGGAGAAGACATGAGGGAACAAAGGATGCTGCTGAGTAGGTAGCCCAGACACTTCCCTGGCTTACCTGCAGTACTTGTTGGGCAGTGGCCGTGGCTCCTGCAGGAGGTTCAGCAGTGATGTCTGCATTGCTGCAGGAATGTACATCCCATCATCCCTCCTGTTTTCCTAGGCTGTTGTACTTTCCAGGTATGGCATTTTTCACACTGCTGTGTGTAGGAGAAAGAAAGTATTCACACATCAGTGTATGCTCCTTTTTTTTGTTTTGGGGTTTTGATTTTTTTTTTTTTGACTCTGTGTTCATTGTCTTCAAAGTACAAGCTTTCCAGCCATCAGCTGGTCTTTGATCTTCCTCTGTGGTTACAAGCCTCCAGAAGGAGGAACATCAAAGCCAGGAATGGCTAGTTTTGTTGGCAGATGGGGATTTAATTGTTGCCCTCCTTTGTTCTCCTAGGATGCATTCCAGGAAGAATATTACCGCACAGGAACCTACCCGGCAGTCCCTATAATACCTCCCCGTCGACCATGGACACTTTTGAACTGGCTTTTCTGGGCCTTATTGCTGCTATATCCTTTGTTCAAGCTGCTCATCAACATGATCAACAGTGGCTCATCACTGACACTGGCTAGTTTTGCATTTGTCATCATAATAGGTACGTTTACCGATATGAAANATGGTTCATTAGGTGGGCAGGGTAGAGGAAAAAAGAAGGGAAGCCTATGCTCTTGTCTTCATCTGGAGAAATTGCTGATGCTTGTTACCCTGGGAATGCTTTGTGTAAAATGTGTAAGAATTCCTTGGAGCAGCAACTACAGCTCTTAAACCCCTGTTTTTCCACCCGCCTTACTTGTTGGAAGTCACAAGCAGTGCCCCCTTCCCCTTCTCTGACTGGTGAAGAGGATGGAAGTGTAGAGTGAACACTGTGGTTGGGGTGTGCTCAGGAATGGGAGGCAATGGGTTCAAATCCCTGTCACTGGCAGAGAAAGGTGGATCAGCCTTCCCTGTGCTCCTGTTCAAAGTGGGTAAACAGCAGTGGGTGGGATGAGGTGTGACATCATTGCAAATGCTGCTGCCTGGCAGTTTGCTCAAGGGGACATTGGTTCTGCCTTTGGGAGAAATGCTGGCATAGTCTGGTGCTGGAATGTGGAATGATGGCCTAATGGTGCACTGAAGCATAGCTGTTGCAAAATGGTTTCAATTTCTCATCTTTCCTTCAGCATTTTCCTCCTAATTCAGTTTCACCACTCAGCAGACTGGTTGGTTGGGTGCCATTCCAAAGTGCTTTTGCCTTGTGTACCCTTCACAGGGAGTCTCACACCATTATTCAGGGTTTCTGGAGGTTAACCTCAGGGCCAGCTGCTTTGCTGCTTGGCATTGTAGCATTTATGATGCTTTTGGATTTAGCCCTCTTTAATTTAGTTGAGTGACAACCACACCCTTCACCCTCCACCCTAAGTCTAATACAATCTTGCCATTAGTGACATAGGTCATGTCTTTATCAAGAAGTGAGAGAAAGAAACTGTAAAGGAAAAAAGCTATGATGACACCAAGAATAGACAGCAAGAATGCCCTTATTTTCATTTTTTTCCCCTTTTTCTTGCTGTCTTACTCCCCACTTATCTTTCTTCTGCTTCTAGCCGCAAGGAAAGGTTAATAAGCAGGCTGCCCTGAGTCATCTCTTGAAAGCAGTGATAATCTGAAGGATCTATTCTCAGGTTATCTGTAACCCTGGAGCTACCAGAAGTCTACAGCAGCAGCCTGCTGCCAGAATGAACAGCAGCATTGGGTGTGAGCTTCCAGGCTGCCAAAGCCCAGCAGAACACGTTAAGGGTGTGTGATGTGCACTGCTGCCCCATAGACACCTGCCCTGCCTGTGGGCTGGTGCACCTTGCAGTCCCCTGCAGCCCCTGCAGCAGCTCTGTGCTCAGCAGCAGCTCAGCTCTCACTCCACAGGTGGTGTGACCAATCCCAACGTGCCTGTAATTGCCTGGGATTTTCCCTGCAGTGGAGGAGCCATAGTAGGGGCTGCTGCCCAGTCTGAGTTAGCCACCTTTTGCTGATGAGCAGGGAGTAAGAAAGATGATCTCATTTATTAGCAGACAGCAGCCACTGTGAAGCTATGGAGGGAAGAGAATCCATGGGAGTGGAAGAAAGCTCAGCCATTAGTCAAACCAAAGAAAATGCAGAGCTGGTCTATCGTGGTCACTTAAAACTGGATGTGTCATTATGAGCCAAGGGAGTAACAGTTACCTTAGTATGTTACAGTCTGTTTGTTTTACCTTTAAAACCTATGTTCTTGCTAGTTGGGAAAAATTGGTCTCTTTCAGTGGAAGCAGAAAAAACCTCAGCCCAAGCGGTCACATTGACTTTAGTAGCCAAGAGCTGAGTTTCTGTAGCAAGGCCATTCTCCCCAGACTGTGCTTTGTATCCTTAGGGGTATCTCTGACATGAATGTTCTGGATGTAGTGCAGCCATCTGTTCACAGAGGAGCAACCAGTATTTTATTTTGCAGTTTGTGTCCAGCTTTAGGCAAGGGCTCTGAAGTGGCTCCTGCAGTGGCTGGGAGACAGCAGTGCATGGACACCAATGCAGCTTGGAGGTTGTGGTTCTTGGTGCCAGCTGGAACTGTCTGCCCAGCACAGCCAGTCCGCAGCAAAGCAGGGAGGGATGTGTTTGCTGTCTTTCCCAGTGGGAGTAGTACCCTGTGGCTTAAGAGTGTAAAAGGAAGGTTTTTCTGTAGACTGGAGGGATTTATCAGATGATAAAACCAGCTTTTCCCATTGTTCCTAGCAGACGTTTTCTCGCTGTAACTGAAGCACACGGGTGGCAGTTTGGTTTTTTCTATGGAACTTTGACAGCTCACCTGATACTCCAGGAACAGGAAATGATCTTTACTCCCTGAAATGATTTTTACTCCCTAAAATCCCACTGTAGTAGATTGCTGCTTTTAAGGGTGGGTTTCAGTACCTGATACAGGTGCAGAAAAGCACAAAAGAAACCTTTTTTGATAGAGCAGAGTAACTAGAAGGTCCTTTGACCAGGTACCCTCTGCATTGTTTCTAGACTGTCATTTGTCCTTTGTATAGTTTCTGCTTATTGTGCTCTCCAGTAAAACACTGAGTGGCTTGTAAGCAACTGGCTGTTCAGGTGGAAAGAGCCATAAGAAAAATGCTCTGCTCAAGCTGGAGCAGAAGGACTGTAATCCCTCAGACCCTAACTTTGAGATCTAAAGAATAAATAACCAGTGTGTGTACAGCTCTGCTTGGTTCAGCTCAAACTCTTTCACCCCTATATAACCAACATCTCCACTTTGTACTGTGCATTCTGTCCCCTTGTGCTTTGCTGTGCAGCAGTTTGGCTGTTTATACTCCCAACAATTACCACACTGTGCTCATACCTTACTGCTGGTCTGGGACTGGGAGCCCTTTGTGATTCTGCCTGAACCAACACAAGGCAGTCACTGCTCCAGAGGATAAGTGCTCGAGTAGTTTGAGGTACAAAAGTGTTTTGAAAACTAGCTTTAATTTCACAGGACACATGGCAAGAGATTTAGGTACTTAGCTCACAACATTTATATTTAAAATTTGGTGCTGATATTTTGGTGCTGAGGCAGTGAGCACATCTGTCAAATGTCAGTATCTGTATTTGACAGCAGATTCTTTTTTTTCCTCCTCCTCCTGCTTCCCCAGTCTCATTTGGCTTCAAGGAACCAAGTGTTGGGTTGCCTTTCATGTTTTGGTAACTTGTGTTGTGGAGGACACCCACCCTTCATGCTCTAGAAGTAATTTATTATTTAGCTGTCAGCAGCAGTTAAAAGGGGAATGTATGCAAAAGATGAAAGCAGTTTTAAAGGGAGCACCAGCTCTTCCATGTGTAGTGCTAAAAGCACAGTGGAAGCTGGGCTGATGGCACAGGGCCAGCAGCTACGTGTCAGTTCTAGGCAAGAACTGAGTGCAAGTAGTGGTGAGCCAGCTTGGATTCGGTGGGAGTTGCTGTGTGTGTGCTGCACTCTGTGTGCGTGGGATCACGCTGCAAACCTGGGGATGTCACAGTGTCCAAGAGCAGAGTGTGGACCAAAGGGCTGGAGCGTGATGTGACCTGGGCAGCAAGGCTGGTGAGGCCTGTAGGGCTGAGATGAATGGAAGGGGGGACAAGCCAGCAGGGTTGTTTTAAGTTTGTAACAGGATATAAACCATGTGCAGGATAGTGCCTGTGTTGATTCTGGCTTTGGGTAGAGCTGCCAGATAGTCTGGCCTTTAAGGCTGGTGCCTAGAAACTGGGGGGGGTTGGGGTGGGTTGTTTGCTTTTTATTTGTGTGTGTTGCTTGTTTCTTCTCCTTCATAGTATGTAGGATAGGCCCTCAATGGCAATGTCTACCATTCATACAGTCTTTTGTTGTTCAAATCTTAATTTCAATGCATAACCTATATAACTCAGGTGCCTGTTGTGCTGTTTATAGCACTTGCTGTGTGACATAAAGGCAGGATAACAGATGAGAAAAAATCCTGAGGTGTAAGAGAAAAGGTAGAAATCCTTTGACCTAAGGTTTTGCTGAGGGCTGAGATACTACATGTGGAGGTGGTGGTTTTCTTGGAACTTAGATGTGTTCCAAGAAAGAGATTACATTATTGGTTCTCTTGATTGTGTCAGCTCAGCCCTCCTTGAGGTCCTGGCACTACAGCAGGCAGAGCAGGTCCTCAGCACCTTCCTGCATCTTTTGGCTGCTGAGTAATGGTGGGCAGAAGAATACAGGAGCTCAGTTACCTCTGTTTGCCATGGAGCAGCGCACAGATGCTTCAGCCAATAACTTCTCTCATACTCTTCTCAGGGTGGACTTAAACCCTCACAGCTGTTAAGTTAGACACCACTGATTAGTTACTGCTTGATCTCCCTTTCTCCCCTTTCCTGAAGTAAAAACCCAAAATTTCCCCTTACTACAGCTGTATGTAAAACAAGAAGTGAATAAATCCTTAATCCAGGGAGGCAGCCCAGCCTTACCCCACTTTGCTTCCACAGCCTTGGCAAACATGAGTAGTCCTTTTCTCCTTGCACCCCACCTTCCCCAGGGTGCTGAGGGCTACAGGGTGAAATGGGGACAGAAGGCAGTGGCAGCTTTTCTCAGGGAGCAAAGGAAGAAAAGAAGAAATCTGAACTGCTGAACTAGTGGTTTCTGTGTCCAGGCAGTGACATTCTTGGAACTGGATGAAATCCCCAATATGGTGTGTGACTGCTGTAACAGCTGCTCTTATGCTCTGTGTCCATCTCCAGATGCTGTTTCTATTCCTTGTGGTTAAGATCTTAATGATCTCATGCTTACTATTATGTTATGATCCCAGACTGCAGGCTACACTGTGGATCTTTCTCTTGTGTTCCCCAGCTCATGGCCAGTTAAATGTCAGAGATGATTTTCTTTCTTTTCTTGTCTGTCTTTGAGAGTGAAGCCCTTTGCTTGTCTCACTGCTGTTTCTGTTCATGGGCTGACAGTGGAGTGTCAGTGAGTGAGTGCCCTCGGAGCCTGCTGCCTTTCTGGGCTGTTCACTGCACAGCTCTGCCTGTGAGAGGGCACTGCTTTCCTGGCACCCACAGGACCTGAGGGCAGCCCCATGGGCAGACCAGCTTCCCAGTGTGCAGCCATGCTGTCACATCATGTGTGACTCATCTCTGTATCCAGTTACCACTTGCACTCTGAAAACTGTCACTTTGCAGCTCGAGGCTGTAGTGGCGGCTCTTTGTGGCCGATGTTGTTGTGCCAAGCAGCAGCTGGTGAAGCACAGGGCAGTGCTGTTTGCCAGCTGGCAGCCCCCTCCCCTTCCAGTGCTGAAGAGCAGCAAATGCCAGGACACGGGGTTGGATCAGCCCTGCTGTTCACAAGGGAGGCCTGGTAGTGGAATGAAGCCTCTGGATTCTCTTGGTGATCTCTGGCACTGACTTAACCATAAAGAGTCCTTTGGCTGGTGAGAGTTTGTCCAGGGTCATCTTAGAGAAGTAAAAACCCACGAGAATGAGACATTTAGAGCACCTCACCTTACTGGGCCTTTCCACCAGCAGTCAGAAAGACAGAGGGATTTGGAGGCTTTGGAGAGGTTTGTGGCTTTTTTGGTTTTTTTTGGTTTGGGTTCCTTTTTTTTGGAAAGATGTTTGTGACTTCCTAGTAGGTTTAGGCCTGAAAGAAGCATGACAGTTCTGAATATATACAGTAGCTGAGCAGAAGCTTGAGGAAAAAGAGATTTTGGGCAGCTGAGCTCCTTTACAAAAAAACCAAAAGTGTGAGGGAAGGAGTTAAGTTGCATTTAACTTAGTCACTTTAGGTGCTACAGATAAATTAATTAATTAATTAGTTAATCCTTGCACATGGTGATTTATTACCACTGAATCATCTATGAAAGTCTTAAATTAACCTGGTTTCTTGTAAGGGACTTTTGCATGAGCTGTCATTAACAAATGCCACAGCTTACGTTATTTTATCAAAATCTGAAGTTCCCTTGCGCTCACTTGTGCTCTTCCAGACATGGGGCTGTTGAAAGCCAGCCGAATTCCCTTCCCCTGGCACACAGGGCTCTTCACCCTTGTGCCTCTCACACCCATCCTGGTTCCTTGGAGCCTCTTCCCTCCTGATGGGAGCAGACTTGTCCAGCCTGAGGCTCTTCCTTCATGAGATGCCACAGGCCAGTAAGTTGATGTGGAGGTGTGGGAGCATCAAATGCACCTTTCATCCAAGGTCTCTTTCATGATGCTACACCAGGACAGATTTTCAGGCCTTGCCTCAAGCAGCTTTAACTGTGTTTGTTTTGCAGCTTCTGTTGGTGTCAGATGGATGATCGGAGTTACAGAAATTAACAAGGGCTCCACCTATGGCAACAACGACAACAAACAGAAACAAAAGTAGCATCTTCAGAGACTGCTTCAATCCAAAGAGAACAAATGTAACTGCTGAAAACTCTTAAGTGCATATCATGGTCCTTCAAGTGAGATCAGAGGATGAGTGATTGCCATGCATATCTGAATCTGTGCTCCTGTTGTTTTTCTCTGGGGTTTGGGCTGGATGATGTGCTGGAAAGATGCGCTCCTGCGTATATTCTCAACAACAGGTTTGCACATGTGTGGTTAGTTTGTTTTCTTATGAAGTGTCTTAAGTTTTGAAGAAAAAAAAATAAATTCCAGCGTGCTTGTATGAAGAGACTCTACCTGGAAACTAACCAGAGGTGCAGGCTTTAATGTCAGAAGACTGTTACAAGATGATTAAACTTGATAGTTGTGTAGATTACACAGTTTAACAACCATAATCTGTCAGTGTTTAAATACAGTACAGCAGGATGCTGTGCTTGTTATAGCAGTATTGGACTGAAGCAGCTCTGCTGAACTGGCAGAACTACAGTAGAGTTTTTGTACATCCAGAACTTATTCCCACGGTGTGCACTACATGGGCCCTTCAAAACTTCAGCCAGACCCTGCACATCCAGACAGCAGAGCCTGGCAGTAGCATAACCTGGATGAGAATTTGGCCTTGTGGCCTGAGCAGAGCTGTTACCCACTGCCATCTCTTTCCTCAGGCCATACATCAAAGGCTTTAAATGCTACTTAAAATTCCAGGCCATCCTAACAATTGTGGAAAGGAAATAACTGGGCATGGTGTAGTGAAAAAACGTGTAGTGCAACGTGTGCACTAAAATGTATACCCCACACCCATACTGTTGTGATCCTAATTAATCTGCTTGTCTATCTTTTCTGATAAATTAATTTACTTGGTGCCTCTTAACAGTCAGCCTAAGTAATAGCAAATTATTTTCTTCAGGGGAGGAGAGGGGAGCTAGGAGGGAGACCTAGGACAGTGGGTATAGCTCATTTTTTTTATGTCTGTCTTAACTTGATTTGACACCCTTCTGAATTAAATAAAATTACAATCAAGCTCTGAGGAAAGTGGGGTTGCTGCGATATTCTCAGTACTGATTTCAGGGCAGCTGCCTCCTGTTTTTAAACTTCTAGAGTTTAAGATCTGCATGTTACTAGAAAGAATTTGTTTAAAGCAGGAAGAATGGAAAGAGGCCACATTAACTAACAGCAATTATGATTGGGAAAAAATCCCAATTTTTTAAAGTGGGTAGATACTGACTCTGAGTAATGGAGGTTGTGACTGGCACTTTCAAAGACAGTCCATTTTCACTAGGCACAGGACTAAGCTGTGATAGTCTCTAGTGAAGAAAGTGAGCAGTCTTATTCTATCAGCTGGTATGAAAACATTTCTCTTGTCATATAATAAAACTGAGGCCAGAAGAAACAGGCTAATACAACAGTTTGAATCATTCCATCGGATAATCTAGAAACTCACCCTTTTAATATGCAACACCTAAAAAGCTGGTGAAGTTGTGCCCTTAGCATGGAGCTGTAAGTTTATGGACAGTGGAGGCAGTAAAATTTACAACATGAAGGAAGGAATGGACCATGGGAAGTGTGAGAGACTGGTTTGGGGTTTTTTTCTCACATATCTTGTGTACATATGCATTCCCTATGCTCTGAAGCTTCCTAGAGAGGTTGTATGATGTTGTGAACAGAAACACAGGCTCTGTTTTTTTTCCAACACATGCAATAGAGCCCAAGAGTAGAAAATACTGCATTATTTACAATACTATTTAATAATAGTACAGCCCTGCACTCTATTTGCTGTAACACTCCTAACAGTGAAAAACTATTACATCGTGTAGTAATGATCAGGCACATTAACAAGCCAAGACCTGAAAACACTGTACCCAAGAGTTTGAAAGTGGGTGGGAGGGGAGACAGGAAAGGCTTCTCCAGGATAGCATTCTACTGTAAACATTACCTGGCAGGTCCAGTGGCCTTTTCTCAGGGTGGTGGGTGAGTAGTTAGTTCTTAGCAGCAAATACATACTCCTGGAGTGACAAAGGCTGTTCTGCCTTCCTAAGAGCCACAGATTTAACATGCAGCAAGGAAGACATTTAGCATTCCTTATGAATCTTAGTCCTTTCCCCTCCAACTGCATGCAGTGCCTCTTCTCCCAGAGAAAATTACCAAACAAGTAAATACTTCTGAAAGAGTGCAGAGATTATGTCATACCCATTTTTCTGGGTCCTTAGAACAGGATGAGGGCCAAACCTGCCACTCCTGGATCCATCCTCCTAAGCACTTCTGCAAATCCTGGCACACCACTGAGGCCCCTCCAGCACTCACTGACACAACAGAGAAAGCTTAATGGTCCTTGCCAAAGTTAAACTTGTCCAGTTCACTGTATTAAAAGAATGACATAGGTCATTAGGAAGCAGTGTTTGCTCCTCATCCCCACAAGCAACTGTATGTTCTACAACTGCCTTAACAAAATTAGTCTTAATGTTTGTTTATACAAAAATAAAAGTATAAAAAGCTGATATGCAGTGTTTTGAGTTTTCTTTTGGTTGGTGAGAACACACTTGTAACAGTTTATTACCTCTATCCTGACTCCTAAAGGCTGTCCACAGTTCCTGTTTCTGTTCAAGGGCACCTGAAACAAGGCAAGTGAGGTCACACATCACTCAGACACTTCTGTTATACTACAAAGTGAAGCACACAGCAGGCTGCGGGGACACTTTTACCTCAGGTACTTTCACAGTCCTTTTTCTGAGGATGACAACACACCTCCCCTCCTATCACAGAACTGAAAACAGAGAACTGAAAAGGAGGGAAAGTCTGTGTTTAAATTCAACATTATAGTTTTTGAGAGCCTAAATACATGCACAGGTGACATGCACAGCAAGGCTCGTACTTTTCTAGAAATGTCAGATTTTGTGCTACCTCCTCAACAGTTCACTCCACACATGACTAATCAAGGATTTGTGGATTAAGATGAGAGACAAGACACTAGAATATAAAAAGAAGTTGTAAATTACCTGGTTTATGTCTAAAGCTGTAACAGGAATATGTAAACCTGCATTAATGTTTACAAGTAACAGTTTTAAGTCACTTGTTTATAATAGCAAGTAAAAAAAAAAATCAACAAAGATTGCATTGCAGGCTGTTTCTTCCAATTGCTAACCAATTCTAATCTCTCTTCCTTGTCTGAGACTGATGACAACTGTCAAATGGTGGGGAAATGAAAACCCAGGATCAAAAGTTACTTTTTAAAGTAGGTTCTTGGTTTGCCAAACAGAACACAAGAATTGTCTTGTAGAGTTCTCTCCTAGAAGACAGAAGGGCCGTGCAGAGCCCTCCCTGTTCACAGTGCATTCATTCAAGAAGGAAGTTATCCCTTAGATAAAAGGCAGTGTCATAAATCACCCATCACCCTCTTTCCTGAGAAGGCGATAAAGGGGGAACCTTACTTATCACTTGTGTAAGAAGCATTGCACAGTGCTCATCTTGAAACTTGACAAAAGACTGACTATTGCAATATAAGGGCATCTTATTCCAGTTAGGTCAGCTTATCAGTCTTACCCCAATGTTGCAAAAACGTTTAAAAAGCAACACAGCCCCACATTTTTTTTGCAAGAAAAACCCTTCACCAACATCTCCTAAAATAAACCATTTATTGAGAAAACCCTTTTTTTTAAAATTTCATTAATCAGCCTTGTGCATAACAAATCCGAAGCTTGCCAAAAACAAATAAAACAAAAACCCCAGTAAAAGTTCACAGTCAGTGCACTCAAACAGATTAAAAAACAAGGTCCATAACACCTGATAACACTACAGCATTTTTCTGAACCTAGAAAGTTCAAAAATACTACATATTAACATTCCAAGTTCTCAATCAAATGAGAAACAGGAGAAGGAACAAAAAGGGTATGGTCCATATACAGTAGTAATGGCACTTTCACTGAAACATGCAGCTTCTTCCAACTTGCGGACACGTCACATGAGCAACATGTGCCAAGTAAAATGTACAGGAGCAGCAGAGGAAGTGACACTGTCACTTGTGCAGTCTTCGTTAAGGTCAACTTTTGTACTGTTTCTCAGCACAGTCTTTATGTAAATATTACATACAGTAGTGATTAAAATCTTGTCAGAATAGAAAAGGCCAGAGATTGAGTAACTTCATTCTTCATCTGTGCAAACCTGTGAAGGAAGCAAAAGGCAGTTACTTCAGCCATCTCCCACCCGCAGCAAGATGACAAAGGGTCAATTTCTTTAGCACCTTCACATCTTTGAAGCTTTTTTTCCCTCCCTTGTTACAATAATGCACTGCAAGTGTTTGTATGGGAGTACTGACATTCCCACTGTCACCATGCATGCTTCAGGTGCCTAAAGCAGTGTCCGTCTCTGTGATGGATGGGATCTGCTACAGTTGCAGAGCTGAGGGATGGGTGATGATCCCAAACACACTGCCACTGAACCAGAACACCAAAGTCATCAACTTTATGCTGGAAAATGGGACAAAATTCAATAACCTACTGTGCTACCACTTCTTCAAAAAAGAAGTTACTAATACAGCTCAATTTGTAGCTGTGAATATTTGCCTGTTCTTAAGGAAAGCATCACACCACAATTCATGCAAGAACTGCAGACTGTTACACCAGCTGCCAGATAAAACATTCAGCGTGACCTTAACCTTAAGTATGAACTTAAAAGAAAAGCAGCCCCTTGCACAGAATGGAAGAGTTCTCAAGCATGTGCTGGTTTCACTTTTTATGGAGGGAGCCCTTATCTCTAAAAACATGTGCATTTGTACTTGCTGAAGTTTTTGCTGCAGAGTCCTTCAGATCCAATTAGCTACCACTGATTTGTCTTTTTAACATAAAGATAATGCATTTCAAAACAGCAGTGAGGAGTTTAATGTGTGGTGCACACCAGGTCCTATAGTCAAATGCTTGCTAAAAACAACACGGGCTTCTGGAAAGTTGCCAGTCCATGCTTCCTGGACAGCATCAACTTGCTTACCAGCCCCTCACCATGGTACCAAGCCCTGTGGCATCACTGAAAGCAGAGAAGCTGACTAAAAGGTGTTCCCAATTCCCATCTGCAGTTTTTGTAGCCAAAGTCATCAGACAAACCTTGACAAAAGGATGATCGAGAAGCTGGCTGGCCGTCCACCTCATCCTTGGGTCACTTTCCAGGCAGTGGCAAAGGAAGTCTTTCCCTTCGGGGCTCACTTTGTCAGGAATAGGAGGTTTATGACCCATCCCCACTTTATACATGATCTGGAAGTTGTGCTCATATTCATGCCAAGGCCTCTGCAACAGTTAACAGCATTGCTAAGTGCAAGCTTTAGTGAGCAACTTTCTACCCACTAGAGCATGTATGTCTGTACTCCAGGAAATAAAAAACCATCCCAGTCTTTGCAGATTTAAGTGTGACAAATTGCTGAGAGTGGGACCAGAACGTGCAGAAAAACTGCTGAGAACAGTTTGCATTTCATGAGTACACGAAACATCCCTACCTTGCCGGTGACCATCTCTATGACAACACAGCCCAGGCTCCAGATGTCTGCTGCACGTCCGTGCCCTTCTCCTTTAGCTCTAGTGATTACCTCTGGAGCCATGTACGCTTTGAAACAACATATGCCATCAGTTCATACAGCAGAAGGGACAGTATACATCAAGTAACTGACTGGATAAATCAAATGCTTTTTAAAATACCCAATGAATTACTACTCAGGTTTTCTCACTAAAGTTTGCCATTTGCTGGTTTCTTGTTCTCTGACATGTTTTCAGCACAACTGTCTGAAAAGCGATAGCGAAAATGCTGTTACAGTACATGCTTTCAGTTACTGCCATTTTCTGAAAATTGATTAAGCTGCTGGTTAGTGAAAAGAGTACTGTTTCAGTAAGGCTGCAGAGAAAAATACAACCCCAGAAAACACATGCTCCAGCATCTCTGTAGTTACAGACAAATACAATTTTATCTTTCACATTATATCATTCACTGATTGTTTTGGTTTCTGGATGTAAAGCATAAAACTAGCTAAGGCAAAATCAAGTTTCCCTGAAACACGGTTTTACTCCAGCCCAGTGTTCTGGCATTAGTATCTTCTTTTATGGTAACTAGACAAGTACCTGCCTAGCACGAGCTTCCTTACCTGCAGTCCCCAAGGTACTGTTCACTTCTCCAGGCATTGTCTGGGTATTGTTCTTCAACTTCACTGAGCAGCCAAAGTCTCCTAGTTTAATCAGTCCAGATGAGGTAAGAAAGATGTTGGCTCCTAGGAAACACAAGGAAACACAGTAACAGTTGTTTAAGCCAGAGCTGAATTAAGCAATGATGACTTCTCAATATAGCCTTGGAAGTTGCAGTAGATAATAGCTGAATTTACACTTAAGATCTTTACCTGTGGATTAAGTGTGGAATATGACAGCATTAAAGATGTTCTGGTGGGTTTGTGCTAACATGAAGTGTACTGGAAGTTAACAAGTGTTCAAAAAAAAAAAAACAAACCAAAAATAAGCAGTATGGCAGGCAAATTAAACAGCTTTCCATACAAGCTCGTTACAAGAAATTACTCCTTCAGGAATTTCAGTGCTTCTCCTTGTGAGCATTGAACTAGGAAGAAACTGCTTCCTGGCAGAGGCCATTGCTGTGCCCCCCCACTAGTATCTCTTCAAGACAGATGACATCATGCTTGTCAATAAAAACAGTGTTGCCAGCATGATGAGGGAAGTGAACATCCTCCTGTACTCAGTTCTTGTAAGGCTGCACCTCAAGTTGTGTGTCCAGCTCTGGGCCCTTCACTACAAGAATGACATTGAGGTGCTGGAGCAAGTCCAGAGAAGGGCAACAAGGCTGGGGAAGGGTCTGGAGCACAAGTCCTGTGAGGCGCAGCTGAGGGAGCTGGAGGTGTTCAACCTGGAGAAGGCTCAGGGGAGACTTTGTCACAATCCACAACTGCCTGAAAAGAGGATTTAGCCAGGTGGGGGTTGGCCTCTTCTCCCAGGCAACTGGGGACAGGAGAAGAGAAAATGGCCTCAAGATGCACCAGGGGAGGTTCAGGTTGGACATCGTGAGGAATTTCTTCACTGAAAGGATGGTCAGGCATTGAACCAGGCTGCCAGGGAGGTGGTAGAGTCACTGTCCCTGGAAGTTTTCAAGATACAGCTGGGCGTGGCACTCAGTGCCATGGTTTAGTTGTTTGATATGGTGGTGGTCAGTCAAAGGTTGGACTTGATCTTGAGGTCTTTTCCAACCTTAATGACTCTGTGGTCACAGCTGACTTGCAAAACAGAGCTTAGAGCCTTTTAATACACATACTACCAAGTGCCTACTCCATTGCACTTTACTTCCTGAGTAATTTTTGAAGGAGGACTACCATTAAAATAACTGGGTGTCGTGGCAGCTTACACTAGAACAAAATTCCCTAGCATCATTAAAAATCTCCAAGAGGAATCTGCAAATGGCTTCAAGTCAGTTGCTCAACACAACAGTACAAAATAAGCCAAGTGGTTTTGACAACCTGTGGTTTTCTTTCATTTAACATCCTGCTAAAATATTCACGTTGACAGCAAGAGTAAACAGGTAGAACAGAAGGAGCTCCTTATGTCAGTTCTGGATTCTACAAGTATAACAATGAAAGCACAAGTAGGTTGCAAGTATCAGCTGGCAGAAATAGAGCTTCAGCTGTGATCTTTCTGGAGGAAAGATGGATGGTATGCAATAAACAAAACTACTCACCTACTCTAGGAATAGGCAGATATTGAGGATTTCGCTACACATAGCCTCTGCCCAAGTCACACAAAAAATTCCTTCAAAAATGGCTCATCTCAATAGAACCTTCCACAGTTTCTCACTTTTGTTCCATCTTGAGCAGTGCAGGAATTCTTGGCTGCTCCTCTTTTGTGTTGTGTTGGTTAATAACTTCTTCCCATTCACTTGGTTGGGCATCCCCAAGATATTCACAGAGAATACAAAGAATCCTCAAAAAGCACAAGTCAAAAATAGGCAGTGCAGGTCAATGATGCCAAAACCCTGCCTGTTTCTCAAAGGACTCTCTGACTACTCTGACAATAGTTCGTAACTATTTAGTCCAAGAGGTGTTACACAGAACTGCCATTAATGGGTGACCAAAATCATTAACAGAATTAAATTCCAACCTTAAGCTACTGTAGCTTTTACAAGTCCTGAAAGAATCAACGTTCAGGGAATACAACTCTTCTGTACATTGTGTCCAGTGGTTTTCCACTTCTGGCATTCAGATGCTTGCACATACTCCAGAATTCTTTCACTGGATTCTGCAGTTTGCCATCAGTGGGACCTATGTTCAGAGTCACCCTGAACAGGTGTGTTTAATGGAGATGGGTACACCATGCCTTAGCTTCCTGAATGAACAAGGATCCAGAAAGACACAAAGCAGTACAAGAAGGCTGCTTGATGGGACACTAAGTATGGACAATGCATTAGGAGAGTGACAGCTTCTTTTTCCTTTGAATTATTGTCAACTGCTTTTCTAATGTTTTCAAGCAGTTGCTTGTCAGATAGAAAGTGGGTGCACTTAGCCTACACAAAGATATCAGGAAAAACAGTCCTCACTAGCAAACACTTTTTCAAGGATGTTTTGGAAACCTGTGTTTCCATTCCTCAAGAAAGCAACATGAAAATTTCACAAAAGGCTACAAAGTAGTTTCCAACTACTACAGTGGATGGAGCCTGGCAGTGCTGAAGTGCAACAATCTCTCTTCTGACTGAGTTAAGTTACTGGGATATTTTAGTTTAATACAGTTCAGAACCTTCTTCCAAGGGCTTTCCAAGGAGAGTTTGTCCCTTTTAATAAAAAGTAATGACAATTTAGCCTAAGTGTTACCATGAAAACTCCGGTGACCCTTTTTCCTGAAAGCACTTGGAACTGTCAAAGGGAAACCAAAGTTTCACCAAGAAGAGACAGCACTTGAAGACTCATGTTGCAGTCACTTTCTGTCAGCCTCCACTGATGTGCTGTTGCTGGAGCCTGTTTTGTAAACTGCTTGTTCAGAAACCAAGACCAGACTGCAGAAGAACTCTATAAAAAGGGTCTCCTTGTTAAATGAAACCTGCACAGAATCCAGCAGGACCCGTGTAAGAAGAGCAGACAAGAGGGCAGTACTTTGAAGATGCCCGATGCTTTTTACTTTTGATAGTTAACCCTGCTGGGAATGTAATGGAATACCTACATATCTGCATGGTTAATGGGCAAAATAAAACCATAAATAAAGACCATGAGTAAAACAGCAGAAAGGGACCAGTCCGCCATCTGCTCCTTTTCTCCCCTTGCACATACACTGTCTGAAGCATTGTCACTGGATGCACTTGGCAGAGGCAGGAGGTTGCCCAGCTGTGCACAGCCCTCCTGCTGCAACACCACAGGTCCTCCTGGGCACACGGCAAACAGGAAGTGTGAAAAGCCACACTCCTGCTAGGGTAGCCAAAACCTACAGCAATTAAACTCAAGTTTCACACCCTGTACCTCTGCCAAATCAGCCCCATAGTAAGAACAATGAAAACTGCACTAGCGTGATAGTCCAAATGTTTCAGTGGAAATCCTGTGAGTCCATGGACCAGCACCAAAAGCCCCACTAAAGGCTGTGCTGTAATTCCAGAAAAAGAGGCAGCTCAGACATTCCGCAGCCAGGGCTTAAGCAGTGCAGCAGCCACATTAATTCAAGAAACAAGCAGGCCAAATGCTACTCTTGGATAAGAAAATCTGCTTTCGCATACTTTTTCTCAGTCTCTTAGAGAGCCACAACACATGCCCACAGTCTCCTGCTGCACAGTTTTCCATCTCTTGCTGAATGACCTTCCTTCCTTCGCGCTCATCAGGAAGGCAGGATGGCAGAAGTTTTGAAATAACAACAAGGTTAACAAGAAGACAATAACACAGTAGCAGTTTGATGAAGACTTTTTCATATGGAGCATCTCATTCACAGGTTTCTGAATTACTAAAGCTTCAGATACAATCCTTTCATTTTCTGAATTCATCCAAGCACTCTTCAGGAGCATGCCCTCTCCTGAAGAGAATTCATCAGGCCTCACTGATTAATTCCTCTCAATTCAGCACTTGTTGAGACCACACCTTGAGTGCTGTGTCTTTTTAGGCTCTCCAGCACAAGAGAGACAATGATACACTGGAGCAAACCCAGGGGAGCAGCGCCAAGAAGTTCAGAGGGCTGCATTTGACCTACAAAGAAAGATGGGTTTGTTCAGCCTGAAGAAGGGATGCTCAGGGGAGTGTGTGAGGGGAGGAATTATTGCTGTCTTCAGCTGCTTAATGGGAGGATAGCAAGACTGTGGAAACAGACTTTTCCTTCAGAGGTACACTCTGAAATGGTTATGTGGCAATGGACACAACAGCAAGCTCTGCAGATTCCAGGGAGCTACCAGGAAAAAGCTTTTCATAGTGGGGATAGGTCAGTCACTGGAATAGGGCCTCACCATCCCTGGAGATACATGTATATCTCACCTCAACAATGTCCTGAGCAATCTGATCTAATTTGACACTGGATCTGATACTGAGGCTGACCCTGTTTAGGACAGACAGCTCAGAGATGTCCACAGTGTTAAATATTCCATCATTCTCCATAACTGACCAGAACAGCTTTCTTACAAAAAGTGAAATAATTCTAACCAAGAAAACTGGGCTTAGCCACATGAATTAGAATTCAATACCCAGAACAGAGATTAAAAGAGTCTCACAAGAGACTATCTCCTGCTACATACCAGCACCACCTGCTTTTCACAGTGATGCAGACTAAGCAAAAGAAGTGCAGCCAAACACAGCAACCAGTCAACACAACCCTCCAACTGCCCTCACCACCACAGGCTGAAACATATTTTTGGCAGCTGCATCTTGCTTTGTCTTTTACCCTCACAGAGCTGGATGCCATAATAGCATCTGAAAGACAATGGTGGCACAAGGGGACACTGCTAACCAAAAGTCTATTTTTGGGCACAAGGTACTTGAAGACACCAAGTATAGGTGTCTTACAGGATACAGATAAACAATCATTATAAGATTTGCTTATCTGCTGCTAAAAGAAACAGATCCACAGTGATGTTCAGCAAACTGGCCATGAGAGATCTAGTATGATCTGACAGCAAGATTTTCATAGGACAGCAGTTTTAACAGTCTGAATGTCATTGTTTCCTATCAGAAAAATAAAAGTACAAATCTACACAAGAGATAAAATTAAAATTAGAGTATTCTTTACTGCTGTTAGCCTGAAAACTTGGGGATGCAATGTTAGCATAAAAGAAGTCAATGAGCAAAATTGCAATGAATGCAATGCATCAGGTAACCTTCATAAAAATAACCTCTGTGGTCTGTCTTTATATTCTGCCATGGAGTTTCGGGAAGGTCTGTACACAGATGTGCCTGCAGTGACCCTCTGTTACTCTCAAGAAACACCCCAACATTTGATGTAAGGAATCTGTTGTGACAGAAATGCCCTCAGATAACACAACGTTACAGTTCTGTTAAACAGCTTTTCCCACTCCATGCATTTCCCTGAAGAGCAGAAGACCTATTTGGAAACATATCCAGATATCAGCAATGACACTGAACAGCACAAAAGAAATCCCTGTCAGCCAGCCTTGGATTTTGATCACAACGAGCTTCCAGGAGAGCATAATCCAGCTAAGCAGAACCTGGACAAGGAATGATCAAGAAAAGGGCAAGGAGGGAACTGTGAAAAGCACAAAGGGAAATCCACAACTGGAGAGAAACCTTTGGTGAGGAAGGAGAACCAGAAAAGGTAAGATTGCTGGGGAATGGGAGTGAGGGAAAGTGTTTCTAGGAAAAAAAAAGCCAAAACTGACTCAAGAGTGGCCTACCTGGGTGGAAGGCCTCTGGATCGTAGATAGTTCTTTTCCCAAATGAGAAGCACGAGGCCAAAGGACCAAGAGCAACTGGGAACCTCCTACACTGCTGCGGTGATTCAAAACCCTGTGAGCAAGAGGGACATAGAAACCCAGCATCGTTGGGTTGCACTGCCTTGTCACAAAATGAGCATTCACAGGGCATATTGTGTGCATTGCTTCCCCTACCTTTGCCTAAGTTTCCTGCCATCGGTGAGCCAAATATGCCAGACTAACAAAACCAAGATAACCAGACATGGAGGATGTTGTTGGAAGGCGCAGAAAAAGAAAAATGAACCTGAAATGAGGACTGACACTGGGTATCTTAAAAGCAAAACCCAACCCCCCTTTGGTTACTGTAGTTTCAGTCTGCTAATTATGTAAGCAAATGCTGACAGCCAGGCACAAGAAGATAAATGTATGGAAAAAAAACACTAAATAAAGGGATATCCTAAAATAAGTTCTTTTAACAATGGTTTTGTTGCTAAGTTTGATCAGCCATTCATCCGAAATTCTAAAACTCTTTGGGAAAATGGAATCACAAGGAAAAGTTCTGATGCACAACTCTACCACTGTACACTGCCTGTCAGCTCCAGAAAACACCACTTATTTGCACAGACAAGAAGGAAAACAGCATTACATAACTCAGTACATTATTACTAAAAGTGCAAGGACTAATAATTGAGTTTAGATAAATCCCCAATAATCTTAACAACCTCTAAAAAAACTATTTAACTCATGGGCAAAATTCATGAGTTTGAAATGATAATTGTGAATGGTTTTTACGATCTACCTTAAAAGAAAAAGCATGAAACTAGTCAATAACTTGCAAACTGAAAAGTTAATGGAAGGCCTTATACAAATAATGGCTGCATAGATAATGCACACTAAATATGCAAACACATCCCCCCTTCCTTCCCCCCGCTCTCGCCTACCACACTGAAACAACAACATTACCTTTTTGGTTAACATTACCTTTAATGTCTCGATGAACAATACCATGTTCATGTAGTACATTGATAGCAATTGTGATCTGCTTTGAGTAGAGCCTAATGACATGCTCCTGAAGGCCCAGTTTTGATACCTCCTCCAGAGTGCCCTCATCACAGTACTCCATGAAGATGTACATTTCTTCCTGTTTTGGGAACCAAACCAGATTTCATTGGGTATAATTTTTTATATTTTAAACACTGAATTAAGATATAGTTTTCCTTACATGCTTCATTGTCCATGAAATGATTAAGAAAGGTATCATGTAATGCCTTAATGAAAATATCACCATAAAATATCTAATAAATCATCTCTTCGGAACTCTATTCTCTCTAGCATGCTGCAACCTAACGTATTCTATTGCACAGCTAGCAAACTCTCTGCTACGTGCCTATCTGCATCATTTATACATAACAGATACTACTTGGTGGTATAAAAATAAAGTGCTTTGGCATCAGCCAAAAGACACTTTGGAGATCTTGCAGGCATATTACACAGAAATGTACAGAGACTTTTTGCTTATTTAGAGAAGGGGGGGGAAAAGGCACAAAACTATGTTTTGGGCTTGTTTTTTAACCCCTCTCTCTGTCCCAATTCCTGCAGTATCATGTGTTGATAACTTGGAATGGGGAAGTTTTTTGTTCTTTGCTATGGCTTGAACAAACATGCCAACTCTAACTCAGTTAAGGAAAAATTAGGATTCTGCTCCCACTCTGTCTTCAAGCCCAGCTGATTTCAGCCAGACTAAATTAATATAAAAAGGTGGCAAAGACACAAAGCTCTTAGAAACTAGTCTGAGAAACTAAGGACTCAGTGGAACAGACACCCAAATTTGTGTCTCCAAGGAGAGAAATGCAGAAAGCAGCCTATGTCCCCTTCTAAACCAGCAATGGGTCACCAAAACAACTTATTCCATACTGAGCAAATCAGTCAAATCCAAGCAGCACTTTCCAGCAAGACTTCAGTACTTGAGACTCACAAGTGGGAAGAGCATGTGGGAAGCAGAGAGTAATAAAAAGTTGGATATCTCAGCACACAACTCTGGAATCCAACTCCATAGAAAAATACATTTCATTAGTTCTGCTGCTCAAGGAAGAAAACTTGCTTTTTCTTTCTGAAGAGATGCTAGCTGAATTCCAATACTTGTCTGGCATCAAGATTTAGAAGCCAGAACAAAATTTTTCCAGGAATCAAGATGATACGAGTACAACCTTTGCTGCTAACAGGGACAGGTTTTAGCCTGTCTAGTTTTTATCTACGTACAGAAGTTACCATACCATATATGACATGACTTGCTTTTAGACCAGTTCAACAGAGTAGCAGCATAGAATAGTTCCAGCATTACTCACTCTATTCACGCATTTTAAGCCTTCTCTATTTATGTAGCAGTTCCAAAAAGTCTCTCCAAATTATGTTTCAGAGACCTCAATATCCAGAGGAAAAAAAGACACACTTCTATTTACAGAGATAATCACACAAGATTAACTAGAATGTTCTCATGTTCAAACCTCCAATAATGCAAAGCTTCTTAAAATTTTCTCTTTGCCTTAGAAAAAAGCCCCAATAATTTAAATTTTCTTACCCTGTGGAGCTCCACACCAAAATAACGAACCAGATTAGGGTGTTTGATGCCTTCAAAAATCTTCAGTTCATCAGCTGTTTCTTTGATGGTTTTGTGATCATTAGGTTGAAATCTTATCTGCAAGAAAGGTTTGTCATTATTTTGCTGATATTTCAAATTAATAAGGAACAAAAAAAGCAAACAACCCATCCTGAACTTAAACACAACAAAAGGCTCTTTTTGTTATTACTGTTGTTGTTAAATAGCATCATCACACTAAAAGCCCCAAAATACCCCTCTCCATCCCCAAACGGAAACAAATGAAGCACACTAAGCTATTTCTGGAAAATTACCTAGAACTATGATGATTCATAAACTTTGTAAGAGCAAAATGCTGTTACTTAACTCTGTAAATACATGTGTGTGCACATATATTTATCTCTTCTGTGCTTGCCTTCTAGCTTATGTGTGGTAGACACAATACAAGAGAATCTGAAAGCAATGTCAGAGAGAGCTATCGTTCAACAAAAACTATTTGCCAGGTACTTCATCACCTGAGAGTCTAAGGGATCTCTTTGAGGGGTTTATTCACTGAGAACAAGGCAGCTGCAAGGAAAAGGTGTGGCATGGAACAAATACAAGCAAAGGTTTTCATGAAAGAAACAGGTTTTCATTACTTCTCCTACAATATGCTGTGATGAACTGTTCAATGAGGAAAAACATTATCAAGTGTTCTGAAAAACTGATTTAAAGCTCCTAACCACACAAAGATAGGCAAGATGAATAGCAAGTTATGGAAGATGTTACTTTCATCATATTGTTAGAAAGTAGAAGCTTCATTATTTGAGCACGGGACAACTGCTAAAGAAATAAATGCACATATTTCACCTTCAGTTGCTAGGAAGTTATGATTGTTATGTTCTGTGTAACAATTCCAGGATACAGTCTGCATTCAAACAGTGGTAAAATTAAATATATGAAGATTAAAAAAGGTGACAATGATATTTAAGTATTTTACATGTTCCCTAATGCATAGTTACAATACTGTGTATTTGTAGTAAAGCCTGACCACCATAATTTGAAGTCATTTTAATGACACTGTGGTTGAGGTAACACAGTGTGAAGAAATCTTGGTGCAAGGGCAGGAGAATGCAGTGTTCTTAACTAATTTTTTTAAAAAACAAATCCATCTTCTCCCAAGTTACTCTTAAAGAAATCCAGAAAAGCCTTTTTTTGGAAGTTGCAAACAGTTTGCATTCAAGCCTAGTGAAACAAACATCTGTCAAATAAGATCTCTTTATGGGCTTCTGCTTCTGCTAAAGAGCACACACATGCTAATCAGGTAAACAGTACCTGCATCTAGAAAGCAACTTTGAATTACAGAAACAGAGTGCTACTGATGGGGACGAAAAATCTTATTTCATCAGGAGAAAAAATGTAACAACAGCAAAATTTCAAGTATTGGTATTAGTCAGTGAATGAGTATGGTACAAAATCTCCACATCTTGGAGATCACATATGCATTGCATGTGCAAGAACTGGCACATAAAATGTAGCTGCTGCAACATCCAACAGCTGCCCCAGTAACTGTTTTGAACAGTTAATGCTTGCAGTTGTCTAAACATACAGAAATTAATTAAAACTAAACAATAATTTAAAAGAAAAATATCCACAAGGTGTTGTAGGGAAAACAGATCTCTATACCTACACAGCTTTACTTACTTCTATCCTGAAAACTATATTTCTGTACCCACCAAGTTAGTCAGCAGTTTTGTGACTCAACCTAGTCACCTTCACTACAAGAGAAGCTGAAAAACATCTGGTACCACACTTCCTATCTTTGCTCTAAGGAATGAGCAGAAAAGTAATAAAATGTGAGATGAAACACTACAAAGTGAAATATAAATTTGTGTACAGTTTTCACTAATCTTTCAAAATTATTTAAGACCTCTTAATGGAAGCTCACATATATTAAACAAGAATTCATTTAAGTTCACAACCACCCTATGAGATTAGGAAAAAAAAAACATTATCCATTTATGTACATTTAAATTGAAAGTCATAAACTGAAAGCCAACATGAGGAGGAGAAAGTGCTAACAGCAGCTGTGGTTACATTAAGACACAATTTGTCTTCCCATCCTTTCCCCACTAGCTAACAGAAGTGTGCAGAAACCCTCAATGCCTGCTACATCACCCACATTTGGTTTAGAAAAAAACAAGGACAGCAGAGATTCTTGCAGACACAGTACTCACTTCCTTCATAGCCATCAGCTCTCCAGTGTCAACACTGATACAGGTATAGACCTTCCCATACTGGCCTTCACCTGCAAAGTTAGAGTAAGGCAAATTCAGTACACTACCTTCAACAAGCAACAGGTACACCAACTGCAGTGAGGAAACAACACTGAAAGCAGCTTGCCAAGGCTTTTTACCTTTCTTTTAATTTAAAACTCCAAGCAGCTTTTAACTGTAACACTTAAAGCCACATTCACAGCCCTGAATTCAAGCTGAATAAAAGTAAAAACATTAATCTGCTGACCTGAAAGAAAACTTCTCAAGAACAAATATTTTCCCCCAAAATCCCAAACCAGAGAGTAAAAAAAGTGATCATATGGGGGAAACAATAAGATTGGTGAATTAAATACCAGAGTTTGAACTCATTTCAATTTGTATTTCTGGTTCTTCCAAATGTAGAACTTGAACATTTTATAAACACTCACAGATATCACAAGATCATGCCTACATAATTGTCCTAACCAATTCCTTCTCCTCGTTTCCTGTTATTTGACCAATGAAAACTTCAATGAAGTGCTGCATTAAGAAAATCCTAGCTGCAACAGTATGTTGTATTTTAACATTTTGACTTTAGTAAAGCTGATGATACCTATGCAGAGATTTTTAAAGATAGTCTTTGATTTCCTTCAGAAATACTAAGTTTGGTATTTAGCTAGATAAATGAAAGTATAAAGAACATACCAATTTTGTTTCCTCTCTGCCACTTGAAAGTCACTTTTCTCAAACCTACGTGCATGACATTATCGTAAGATTTCGGTGTGTCACAAACTTGGCCAATGATGTTCTTCCTTCTCATCTCTCTGTATCTCCTTTCTTCAAACAACTGAACAGACTTTTGAACAGCTTCCATCGGGGCTTGCTTGGAAGCAGTGTCTAAAAAGAGTGATGAACAATTTCCTTGACTGAGAAATACCCACTGTTATATTTTGTTACCTTTTGATAACACATGAAGTGACCAGAGTTAAAAGTAGACTATTTTTTGAGTCTAATTAAGATGTAGGGGAAGAGTAAGACATTTTAACAATCACATATGAAACTACAGTAAAATGAGAACAGTGGTACTTTACTTATCATCTCTTACTTGATTCAAGAAAATCCAATTTATGAAATGCAACACACTTGTTTGCATTTGACCTGTAACTAACTTCTAATTGTGGAAACAGGTTCATAAAAGCACTAAGGAAAGAAGGACATGTGTGCTGGTTTAGCCAAATTCAGAAATATATACTCCGAGAGAAGGCAGGTCACAAACCATCCCTCCCCCACCAGGTTCAGGAAAAAAAAACTTCTTTCCTCAAAAGAAAGTGAAAGAGATAAAAACTATTTATTTAACAAAGACACAGAAAAAGAATAATAATGCTAGACAATAAACCCCCTTGCTATAGAGAGAAAACCTGGGAAAAAATCCAAATACAACATTAAGTCGCCCTAAGACAACAGGTAAGGTTTCTTTCTACAGAATTATGAGAGGTTTCTTCTAAGACTCATGGCATCTGTTATTTCAAAGATTTAGAGGTATTAGAAACTCTAGCTCTCAAGTCTTGTCATGAAACAGCATCTAGTGAGACCAAAGAGATCTCAGGGTAGTGTTAGTGCATCCCTCCTTGTAAAGCACAAAAATCATATACCTGTCACTGCTGGCACCAGTAGCTTAACCTGCTCCTGGCAGTCTCCAAAGGATGGAGATACTGATACTTCCAAACTATAAATTCTACTCCCCTACCCATAATAAATAGTACTTCCTACATACTAAATATGCCTTGCTGTAGTTTTAAAACAAAGTCTTTGTCTTATTCACAGTGGACTGTAAAACCAGTTCCCATTACAGGGATCTTCTAGCAATTTTCAAGTTTTCCCTCATTGTTTCAGTCTAAACAAACTCAAATTCCTTCAGTATTTATGTTCCAACTTCTAGATTTCAAAACAAGAATTTGTAATTCCTCTTGTGTTCTGTGTAAAACACATAATGAGACCAGTTTCTAATACGACAGAAATGTTCTTTTCATGTTTCATGAGGCTCTACCCTGCCACAATACATGCAAACAAGCTTCATGTATCAACCCATACCGTATAGGAGCGTCTGAAGTAATCAAGTTACTTTCAGTTACATGAAAATCAGTAGTAGGACAGAGAGGAAGAGACCCCACAACAGCCTTCAATTTAGGAAACAATGTGGGATCACACACTATTAGACACCCAAAATAAGAAAACCCCACACTGGGGAGAGATCTTCTTGTGATTTTGTTAGCAATATCCTACACCTGCAATGAGGGTTTTATTTTTTGTCCTATGTATAAAGCTGTGAAAACCTCTTTACAATCCACAATAAAATCCAACCTTTCAGTACAATTTAACAGACATTACATTACAGTGGCCCTAAACACATACCTTTGGTCTGGTTGATTAATGTTCTGAGCTCCCAACTCCGCCGGGATGAACCACTTGAATCTCCTTTTGGATACAATGGCTCTAGAGAAATAATTGTGTGAGCACAAAAGTAGCTTTATCTCTTATTAAGGATTATGTCACTATATTCAGCAGAAGCTAAGATCTTACATATAGGACTAATACACCCCACATGTAGAGCAACACAAGCTCTTGAAATCGAAATCAACCTCTCTTTAGAAAACAAACTATAAAATAGAATTTCATTTATATAGAAACAGAGTTCTCCTTCCACAACTGAGGGAAGCACTTCAAGCCAGGGCACTCAGAATCAAATATGCAAAACATATCTAGAAAAATAATTTTCTAAGGTTCCTTAGAATAAGATTTGTATTCATTCCAACCTAAGCCACCTTCCTTTTCATACAGATACAAAGAAAAATGGAATAAGCATGAGGCAGACAATGTTTCCAACATTTGCTCAAAAACTAACAAAGATGAAAAAAATCTCCCACACCTCTTAATATAAATGTTTAAGGCATTTCTCTCTATGAAATCCAGTGTGGATGACCACAATATTAACTCAATTTTGTACTTCCTTTTAATTTCCACAATCAATCTTTCTTGGTATTTGTTGCAATAAATACCACATGTACAGGGGCTGGGGAAACCTGAAGGAGAAGCCCTGATCAGGACATCAAGTCACACATCCTGTCCCTTCTTCCAGGATTCAAGTAACAGCAAGTATTTGTAATATGAATACTGCAGAGATAAAGAATTGGACATAAAACACTTCACTGTCCTGATGGATCCAGTTCGTACCTCATTAACAGTGTTTTGAAATTTACCATCAAATGGGGTATATAATTCAGAAATCGTATTACTAATTTCATTTTGAACACTAGAACTTAGTACAGCACCAGGAAATTTTTTCAGATACAATTCAGAAACAATATGAACAGCAAGAGAATAGTGGATATGTCTGAGAACAGAAGGACTTACTCTGACCATATAAGCCTACCCATTAAAAATCTAAGATTTCTGAATGAGATGAGGTGAAAAAAATTTTTGGAAAGGGTAAGAATTGGGAACAGAGAAAAATATGTTAATGACATAAAGCATCTGCACATCCAGGTCACAATTTGTTACTGTGACAATCACCTTCTCGCTCTTCAGTGGGACTGGAGTGACGACTAAGGGATCTGAACTGCAATTCAGCTGCTATTGAAGCAAGTCGATCATTTTCAGGGACACTGGAACCCCTGTTAAAAAGAGCCATCATACTAATTAACTTGTCATTAGTATTTATTTAGTGCAATGCTAATTTAACTGCAATTTTTAAGAGACAGAACCTCTGATGCCTAGGATATGAACCATGAAAGCAACATGAAAGAAAAACTGATGCCAAAAGGTAAACAGAAAACCTCCTCTATGCTGTTTTGCCCCCAAAATGAAGACTTTATATATGATTTTAGTTATGCTCCTCTATGAAAAAGACCTAAATTTCCAAAGCATAAACTACTTCAAACTATTTCTTGCCCATAGCAACAGAATCCATTTTCCTAACTTGTAACCTACTACTAAGACAGCTGCTGCAGGATACAGCTTGTGCCAGGGCTGGATATAAAATCAGAAGTGATTCAGCTGGGTGATAATGTGAGCCACATCATCAGATGACAGGGAGTAACTGAATTCATATGTGCCTAGTGCACTGCAAATGCACAGTCCACGGCCATTAAGTCAGAACTAGGGGGAAGAACCACAAGCTGGTTGACAGGAAGGCCACTGGTAAATGACAGCAGCCTGATCGCTTGGAGGCCCCAGTTCATCCAGACAGCACAGAGTGGAATCAGATGCCTCAGAGTAAGAGCCAGACGTATAAGAAGGCTGAACAGAAAGGAAAAAAATACCAAAAGAAATGAGACTTAAATTATTAGGTCTTCAGGCACCTTTCTCCAGCCCTAGACAATGATTAGTCCATTCATGTTGTAGAGACATAAATTCCTTGTGGAAGTCATTCTACCATTAACTCCCTTTTGGACAAGACTCCCTTTCAATTTTTAAAGTCTGATGGGCAAGAATTGTGACTGATGTCTCCTTAAACATAATGCATTAGAGGTATGAGCTAAACATTACTGAAAAGTGGACAACATTATTAAACTCTTCACTGAGCGCTAACAACTACAAAAAAGATGAAGGATACCTGGCCTCACAAGGTGCATGTACATCCATGAGAGGACTACCCTACATTCCTAAAGTTGTTGCCAAATTTTATCTGATTATTATCTAAGAAGAGTTTAAAAAAAAAAAAAAGAGAGAAAAAAGAAACAAAAACAATGACCTTGAAAACAGAAGCCAAAACTGAAGACAATCTATTCCCTTGCAAATGTTCTCCATATGATGTTTGCTTTGCACTTCCTACTACTGCCCCACTAGATTTTATAAGTTTGAGCAGGAACTGAAACTGAAGTGCAAATTTCCATTATTCTTCAGGAAGTTAAGGTTTTAATGAGCAAGAGAGCTAAGGTGGTTCTCAGCATATACAGAGCAACAATTCCTGATAAATGCTTAAAAACAAGCAAAGCTACACCCTCTCTAAAATGAGGCAGCAACTGAACAAAGGACCCTGAGCATCACAGTTTTGAATGCAGGTGCCTAAACCCCATTTCAGGCCCATGTTAGGCACCCACACCTTTTACTGATCCAGAAAGTCTGTAGGCACATTATAAAGCAAAAATTCCAGTAAAAGAGAAGAATGCTTGCTAATTTTTGGCTCCAGCCGAATAATAAATAATAAAATGATGAATAATACCTCAGCTCATAAATTGAACATCTATACAAGTTATTAGTGTGAACTTAGTGTAAATGTATAAATATCAGAAAGCTCAATGTAAACAACTAGGTATTGGTGCTTTGAATTTTAATTTCTAGTTATATTATACTGACTTTTTTCTTTTGCTTGCTGTTGTTGTTAAGAAAAACATTACTAGAACTATGGTGGCATTTGTGCAGTATGCACTGCCTAGTATAATTGATTTACAAAGTTCCTACTTTCAACTTTTCCTAGACATTTAATGCTTATAATCATGTCTTAAATGCCTAAAGGGTTTCTGGAAATTGTACAAAGTTTCTGTTTTTGTGACATTCTAGCACTGGACTCCACACTTTGCCAAACCACAAAACACTTCATCGATCCGAAAGGTTCCATTTCTTTTTTGGAGCATAAATAAAAGAAATTCGTAATTAAGAATGCAATGCATCAAAGTTTGCAACTTTCTTTTAACTACAGTAAAACAAAAAAAAAGAAAATTGTAGAAATATATTACACTGTAGTATTTTGCCTTCCTCAATAAACAAAACCTCTAAAAAATCCCCAGCAGCCTACAGAACTCTGTCTCTGCTTTCATACATTTTTTCTTCAAATTATTCCTAGCTCATACAATGTATTAAATGCTACTTAAAAATCCAGACACTGCATAAAAAAACTAAGATAATGGGATATTTTATGAACAACCACCAGAAAAATAAAAGCTGAGAACTCTTAAGAAAAATACAAGGCTTCAGGCTTCAAAAAACAATAATTATCCATCCCACTGTCAACTTATAAAGCTGCCAGAACCTCTCAGTGAAAATGCTCTAGAATGTTGCTTCTTGAAAGGACTATTCAAATGCAGCAGACTACTGCCTACTCTGTCTTTTTCATGAGGGGGCTTAAAACAGAGGCATGAAGGATAAATAATGTCTATGTTTGAAAGACAACAATTGCAAGATGTATTTTCAACCAAAAAAGGCGCCCAGATTCATAAGCTATACATCTGGAGGCTACTGTAAAAGGTGCAAGTCACATTTTGTAATAAAAATAAACTGAAAAAACTTGCAGAAAAGGTTGCATATAAAAAGTGGCAATTTACTTCCCTCTTAACAGCTTAATGCATGCTTCTGCTATGCATCTGATAACACATCAAAATATGATGGTTTGCTGGCTCACAATGAGAAATTATTTATTACAAAACAATTCATAATCAAGTCATATCACTTTCACTTTGGTCACCATCAATCTGTTGTTCCTTCACCACCTCTTTTCTTTCTGCTACCAGCTGTGTGATATAGTCAGATATGTGTATCCATTCATATGAACTTCTGTCCTAGAGAACTTTCAGTACTCTGCAGTAGAAATAAGAATCCAAAAAGCTATTTTTAAGCCGTAAGGGCACACCACTGTGTTAAGAGCAGGCTTTTCACAGTCAGAGGTGCAGGGGAAGAAAAAGGTAAAATAAAATTGGGATACACGTCAGTGGTCTGATTGTAATATGGGCAGAAGAAATACCAACAGTCTAAAATTATAACAGCCAAATCAAAGGTCAAAAAACAAGAAAGATACTAACATAGGTCTGTCAAAAAAATAAACTCACTTGTGATGATACAGGAGTGGTTTCTGTTACATATCCTAATACCAGAATAGTTTTTTTCCTATTAAGTTTATTCTGCACCACCCTAAGAAGCCAAAGGTGTAGCAAGAAATAATTTTTTAAAAAATCTTATGTGTTTAATTTTGTGTTTGCCACTATACAGTATTTAAAAACATTTATGATGGACAATAACAATACCAAAACTGTTCGCTAACGTGAAAAAAATTAAAATCCTTGTGCTGAGTTGTATCTTACAGTTACCTTGGTGAAAGTGATTCTATGATTCTAAGTATTAGTTACCAGTACTAATTACTTACTATACCAGCTATACCAATGAGCTGACTGGCATATGTTCATTTCATGGCCATTTTAATGAGCAAATCTGTAATCTACATTAGAACTGCATGCTTTAACTACCACATTGTTCAGGCATTTTGAATCTGAAAGTGGCCTTATCATCAATTTCTAAGACAGGTGATTTTGCTCAAGTCGAACATGAATGAAGGAGCCAGTGGAAGACATGATGGGAGGGAAGAGCATGGTGCCAACGATCTATTAGGATGAATGTGGAAACAGTTATGTGGGTGATGCAGGTAGGATGAGTCTGCTACGTCACGGAGCGGAGCTACCTGGTCTCATTTGCACTGCTGAGAGGTTTGGGCTGGGCTGAGTCGCTCCCAACGGGAGCGGGGCGACTGACAGCAGCACTGCCATGGCTCCGTGCGTCGCAAGGGACACTCCGCGTGCTGTGGCAAGAAGAAAAACTTCAGGAAACGGTTAAAAAAATAAAAATGTATGGAGTTGAAAGTTTGTTTTAGAAACAAAATATTGAAGTGTGTACAGTGATGTGTGATTTTAGAAGTTTTTCAATTACATAAAGATTTTTATGTGGAATAACTCTGGGTCTTAGAAGCTTTGTGGGTTGCCAATGTGTACAGCAATAATAATCCTCAAAATAAAAATGTTCAAATCTTTAGAATAGCATTAGTTTCTGCCAACAGCTAAGTGACTTCTGAAAAAAATGTCAACTGTAGAGCTTCTCACTGGTATATGCTTGAAAAATAGGGTCCTCTGTAAAATTATGCATGGTGATGTTTATTTTGAATTTTTTAAAAACTATTTTTGCATTAATTCTCATCCCAACTCTTTCAAAGGAAGGAGAAAAGATTCACTGTTTTAGATTTACTCACAGCACATTGGTAATGATGCAGAAATGCCACCATATTTCAGAATGCTAGATTTTTAAGTTCCAGATATGTAAACTACAGAAAGCACTGCCACAGGAACTTAGGCAGGCATTCAAAGTGGGGAAGGAAATAAAAGTCTTGTTAAGGAGCAGTTTTCACTGAATTAAAGCTTTTTACCTTGAAACACTGGTTTCAGGAAAGATAAAGGGGATAAAGAACTACTTCAAAGTGAGAACACATGCACCAACAGAAAAGGGGGTGGGCAAGAAGCAAGAATAGGAAACTTGTATTGTCCTTAAAAGCACATCGATAAAATCCGGATCACTTACATGCTAATTTTTCCTATCTGCTTTGCCCTCGAAGGGAAAGAAAAGGTGTTCCAATTCCTGACACTCAGCATAGCCAAGAGAGGATAAAACAGTTTAAAATGCCATACTAATGCTAAATACCTGAAGCCTTCAGGCGTGGGGATGATGAGATGAGGATTTGGTGGATCACTATGGCACCGAGGCACTTTCACAGGACGGGGACTGTTTCGATGAACAGCTGCAAGCATAAAAACAGATCACATTTACTAAGATGTCAGAAAAACTCTGTCAGGGCCATTTCAAGACACAGAATTAAAACAAATTCCTATTTACAGAGTTAAGTGTGAACTGACATATATTTTCTTATCCTTTAAGAAAAATAAAAATTATTTCAACTTTAAATAAATGGTGTATATTAACACTTTTCATAATATTGTATTATTTAACTCATCCATAAAATAATGAAAAATCTCCAGATAATTAAAAACTAGCAATTAGAAAATGTGTACATACTTCATAAAAACTACTTCATTATTTCTACTTCACAAATTAATTTATCTTATTGCAAAAATAAACATTAACAAACCAAATAATAATTAGAGAACCAAACAGCATTATTATGTTTCCTTCGCATAAGAATTGAGTTTTCTCAGACAATAATGGAAAGCAAATTAAACTGTGGACAAAACCCACATATGACAGTTTTACCTATATTAATGCCCCCATGACAGTCTGCCCCAAGGAAGTGGTACGAATGGACAGGGCAAAACTTAAATGAGTGGTCACCATCTTTATGCCTAACTCAGTGCCTCCAAGAGCAGTGTGTACCATCTGCCCTCAACTCCTCCTCAACTAGTAAGAAAAATACTGTGGCAGTCACATCTCAAGGCAGCTGGTTGCCCATCGAACTATTAGTCAGCACTTTCTGCCAGGCTAGGTTCCTCTCACTGATCTGAGTTTCTGCCTTGTTTGCACTACTAGGGCAAGCAAAAGATGCCAGGGCCAGGTGGGGTTATCCTGCTATAACTGGTGAATACGCTAGCAGGACACCCAAAGGGCAGATCCTAACCCACCCAGGTAAACACAGCCTGTTTCACTAAGCAGAAAGACAGGATAAAACACCAGGAGATACAGATACGTGTTTAGAGGCAGCAACACGAACACAGCTGGATCCTTAGCTTTGGGAAAAAGGGTAAAGACCACAGTGGGTTTAAGTCCTTCAAAGTGGTATGCAAATGTAACTGGGAAGTCTTATTTTTCTCCTAATCAGGAGATAGGAACGGGTATCTGCAAGATCTGCAGCCAGGATACAGTTTATGTTAAATTTCACATGTATTAAAGTTTCAGACTGCTATTTAAGTCTGCAGCATTCACCTGTGTCATCCCCTCCCCATGCCCCTGAGACAAAAGCTGTTGAGCAATTTAGTTTGTGCAGTCTGCTGTGTCTGCAATAGCATTTATAAGAGTTTCAGTAATTTGGCAGCATCACACTGGTGATTCACCTAAAACAGGCCTCCCTCTCAACAACAGTACTAAAAGTGAATGTACAGGTTTTACATCGCTGTACAGAATTTGATTTTACACTATGTTTCTTTCCAAAGGATTGGACTGACTTTCACTGCAAAAGGTTTGCCAGCCATTACACTTTCTCATCAAAATTACATCAAAACAAGCTTTCCTGAAAATCTGGAAAACCTCCTCTTGCTGGGGGCAGATGACTCTCCCCTTATGTCTTCTATCATCAAGCCTGTCCAGGAAGTGGACACCAGGAATAAGATAAAAAAGATGACAAAGTATTTTGAAAAGTAAACCAGTCAATGAAGTTGAGAGGAGAAAGAGAGAAACGGTGCTGAGAAAGAAATGTGTTCCCTTTGAGGACAAAACATTCTTTTTTCAAGATACACAAACATGTTGATTTCACGCTAATGAAATCAACATTTTTATCTATAAATATGCATTTTACACTATGCTGTATTTTATATTAGAGAACCATTTTACACAGCCCCCATGTATAAACTGTGTGTACTTGATAATATAAAGTCCATTAGAAGCATAAACATCTGTGGTGCCAAAGTGTAAATAACTGCAGTGCCACAACGAAAGTTTGGGAGACGGAGCTGTAACTGCCTTCTTAATGTTAAAATCACTTCTTTACCCAACACATTCCTTTCCTAGAAGACTTGCAAGACTTCACAGGAAGGACAAAATCAGAGGAAAGCATCTGTAAAGCTTTGACATTTCTTGAGTAAAACCACCACATATTTACACTTTATCAGGCAATAATGGCTTCACATCAAGAATCACAAAACAATTGAAAATGCTTTTACTGGTATTTCTTGCATTTTAAAAGTACTTTACAACCAAAATTCTGTAACAGCAGCAGCAAAGCTCCAGAACAAATGCCAGTAACTTCTGCCTTACCAAGGTACAGACCTGTAACAGGACTGTGAGGTTTTCCAATAACATGGCCAATGCACTCATTCATCAAAGCTTGTAAATTCTAGAAAAGACAAACATAACAAATTGTGATGTTTTGTTACAAGAAGGTTGATGGTCATGCAATAAACCTCACAGTAACAAAATTACATTGTTCAAGTATGTAATCTGTCAGATAAGCACCCCTGTATTCTACCTATTACATTAAGATTCTGGAGCCACATTAGTGTTTTGACTTAGATTTTTTTGAAGCTAGGAAGTCTTAGTTTTGTCTTGCCTTTTGTCTTTGTCAAAATTACACAACTGTTAGAACTGAACGGTGATATATCAAAAAGAACATTTCAAAGTATAAAGGTAGTGGAATTTAATGTCCATTGTTAACAAAATCAAATTCAACCTTCCTGGAAAAAGCTGTAACAACCTTCTCTGCCCTCCTCCTTCACATCCCAATAAGAAACACCTAAAAAAATTGAGTGAGAATATGATGGTCTGAATCACAAGACGAAGATCTGTATAACAAAAAAATATGAAGCCCTGCATATTAAAAGAAATATCCTTTCCTCATCTACCCATGAAGCTAACAAAATTTCATGCAAGGGATTTTAATAGCTAAAATCACTGAATTGGGCCTCAGGCAATCTGAGCTCAATTATTAGGTGTACTATTCGCTGTGTATGTAACACTGGACAAGTTATTAAATCTTCCTCTGGTTCAATTTACTTGTCAGAACACCAGAGATATAATACATCTTCACAAAGTTGTAAAATCATGTTCTTTGGTAGAGCTGCTGTGAAGGTCATTTCTACATGCTCATCACACAGAGTAGCCAATATCTTCCACAAATTCAAAAACCTAATGAAGACCAGGAAATTCAAGGATTAAGAAAAAACAAAATTATAAAACTAAAGAAGTGTTGAGCTTGAGACTGCCATATTTTACCAATGCAGACTGAGCTAGAATTTCATCTTGCAATGTAGAGCTCTAAATCTAGACCGTCATTATTCCATGACATGATGTAGTATCTAAGAGATCAGGATTGACATTGCCCTTTCCAGATAAAATACTGTGACCTGTGACCCGACAGCTTAATCAAAGTGGCTTCAAGTGATGATCTCCAAAACTAAAATCCTGTTTAAAAAATAAAAAAGTTCAAAAATGCAGTCAAGGTTTTGTGCTCCCTCTGTTTCTCTCTCCTTTACTTATTCAAAGTCTGTTTTAGAAACTGTGTCAAAGCAGAAGAATTTGAGGGGCTACTTCCTAAAGCTAAAGTATCAGAGTATTCCAAATATCAGCTTAACTCTGTCATTATGGCAGTCAACCCTTTCCCAGCAACACAAATGCAGGACTAACACATAACTTACTAGAGCACTCCTGATAAAAACACATATGTAAAGAAGACTAAAACATATCATTTCTATATTATGAAAGATTAATGTGGCATTTCATAACACATCTTGAAGTCAGTAAAAATCAAGAGGTGTTGACACTCACATTCTGCTATTTTGTGGCAACTGAGCTTTCACTTCTCTGTTGTATTGTACCAAGGTGAGAGAAATAAATTCTCAGAATTTTACTTTCACAGGAAAGTGAGGAAGACAGAGCACACAAAAAAAACAGCTTTAGTCTACTATTTTTTTCACAATAAAAACAAAAGAAAAATGCTTTAAAGTCTGTTTCATGTTGGAACAATTTGAAAATAAAAATCTTTAAACAGTTGAGGTTTTGTATTCATATCCACAGACGAATTTGGGTGTTACTTAAATGTAAGCCCCAGAAGCTTACATTTTGAAATTCATTATGACAACTATAAACCTCTGTAGAAAGCTGCTGTCAACTTTCCAAGACACAAAGGGAGGTGGCCTCCCAAGACAGTACCAGCAACTTGAAACCATTACTGGCATTGGTCATCAACAGTGATATACAACAGCAATTGTTTCAGAACTGCATCTGTGTTCAGATGTTGTTTTATAAAAGGTAACCCTGCAAACATATACTGATAGATTCACAAGCATTTACAAATAAACATCTGCAGAATAATTTATTCATACCAAGAAGTCATCTTCTGGGAGAGCTGAAATAAATGCTGGCTCAATGGCTTGAAGAAAATCAAAACCTTGAGTTGCCCATCTATGTAAAAGAAAAAGAAAAGACAAAATGAAATGCTCTCTGGCTAAAGCCATCATTAAGAGTTTCAACCACATACAAGAAAACTAGATAATAGTTAATTATTTTTCCTCTGAAAAATATGATAAAATCTTTGTAAGAAAACAGACTAATATACAAAACATTAAAATTTTACCTTGTATCCAGTTATATTCTGATAAAGACTGGCTTTAGCAAGGACACGGACAAATAAGGTGAGCAGGCCGTGCTATGTATCTAAACCTATATATGTGCTATCTTCAGAACAGTATCATCAACTCAACCATAGTATGTTTCAGAGGAACAAGCCAAACCACTGCGTTCCCTGCCTGAAGTCTCCTTTGTGAAACAAGACTGAAAAGATACGAAAGATTTCACAACTATCTGATTAGTAATGACTGGGTATCAGTGGTTTCATAGCCTAGACTGGTAAAGTAAAACAAGTAAGTAACTTGTCTGGAGTGAGCTGTGTCTTCAGCCACTTACTGTTCCACACTGTTTCCTCTTTGACCTACTAGCAGCTGCAATCCACAAAATACAAACAGAATCATAGGAGATCCTGAGTTGGAAAAGGCACACACACATCATCAGAATTGAACTTCTGACTCCGCAAAAGAGCAACACAGAAGTTAAGAGTACAGTCCAAATAGTTCTTGAACACCAACAGGCCTGGGGCCATGACCATTTTCCTGGAGAGCTTGTTCCAGTGCTTGACCACCTCTCAGTGAAGAACTTTTTTCCTAATACCCAATCTCAACCTCCCCAAATGCAGCTTTAAGCCACCTCCTCTTGTCCTGTCACCAGAGAGAAGACATGAAGAAGCTGCAGAGAGCAACTCATTCTCTTCCCTAAGCTGACCAAACCTAGTATCCTTAATTACTCCTCATTACATCTTGTCCTTTAGTCCTTGCACCATCTACAGTACCGTTCTTTAGACATATTGCAATATTTTTATGTCCTTCTTAGATGGTGGAGCCCAGAAGTGCACACAGCACTTGAGGTGAAGCTGCACCCATGCTAAACACGGTGGTACAATCACTCCTTCCAACTGGTCAGATCTATTGTGCCTAAGGCACCCTGGGATACAGCTGGCCCTTTCCACTCCCTGGGCACATCGCTGACCCAAAGCTTACCATCAAAAAGAACCCTGAGGTCCCTTTCAGAATGACTGCACTCCAACCTCTCGGCCCCTGATCTATACGTATACCCAGAGTTACAGTGCCCCAGGTGCAAAATTTGGCATTTGCCCTTGTTAAATTTCATAAGGTTGGTTATTGTCCAGCACTCATAATCTATTAAGTTCTCTCTGTATGGTCTCTGTGTCCTTGAGTGAATCAATATCTCCTCCTAATTTAGCATAGCAAACTTATTTACTATGTACACAATTCCTATATCCAGGTCATTGGTAAAAAACATTGAAAAAACCTGGCCCTAAAATTGAGCTTCAAGGAACACCCTAGTGATTGGCTGCCACTCAGATGTCACTTCATTTACTCCAATTTGTTGAGCCCAACCCTTCAGCTCTTCCAAAAACCACCATGGCAGTAACAAGTTGGCTGTTACCTGGGTCGAGTGCCTCGGCCACTCTCACATTTTGTTAGCACGTAATTCATCCATTTTCTGGCAAAGTTGATATATTTGTCTCCAATTTTCTGCCTGAATTCTCCAGACATCAGACGAACAACTTCTTTATGGTACTGTAAGAAACTGAAAATTACTTTTCACATATTAAAAAGAAGAACAATATCCACTGGAGTATTTGCAGGCTAACAAAACTCTACAGTATGGTGACAGTCACATCTTATTCTTAGATAAAATCATTTTATGCAAGAAGTTGCCTATTTATAGAAAAAAACTAATCAAGAAAAGTATGATACAAAATATGCTACAGTGAGAGGCAGTACTGAGCAGTACTGCATTCTTCTGTGTGCATCAGGCACATGCTGATGCTTAACAGTGAAGAAACTTCCTACATAAACATTTGGTTCTGTAATCAGAGATTGAACTGCAAAATAGTGTTTATTTTTAGTTATATTGCAGTAATATTAGGGGATAAAAAAGTTATCTATGTGCATTTAAAAATCAAACAAATACCAGCTATATCTTATAAGACCATCCTAGAAGTATGTTAAGGTATGACACAATCTAAAAAAAATTTTACAAAGCCCACAGGAATACAATAGCAAAACAGTTAAAGCATCTGAACATAACATTTTTAATGTCTGCACTCTAAGGCAAGCACTCAAAGCTTGCACTGCTTTTGAGTACACAGAACATCAAAAACTCTGAAGGAATGTTTCATGTTACAGTATTACAGTATTATGCTATTCTAGGCTGAAAATCTGCAAGAAGAAAGTTAAACCAGAGGGTGGTGAAGTCACCCTCCTTGGAAGTACTCAAAAAAGGAGTAAACGTGGCCCTTTGTGATACAGTTTAGTGAGCATGGTGGCACTCATTTGAAGGTTGGATGTGACTCTGGAGGTATTTTCCAACCTTAATGATTCTGATATCATCTAAAATGCTGCCAAGCAGCAGAGCTTACAAGACTATACCTGAAATCATCAAGTTCTTTAAAGCTTTTTAGATTTCCAGGCATTGCTAATTTAACGGATTTATCAGATTCAACTGTTGCTTTCCAATAAATTTCATGTTAAATTTCTGAGGCAACACATTTTTTACAATGTTCTGCTAAAACTGGGAAGTCACAGCTCAGTAGAAATTACTAAATGTGAGGCCCATCTCTATGAAGGATTGCAAGGAGGATCCAGAAAACAACAGACCCCTCAGCCTGAAAGTTATGGATCACCCAGTATAACCAGAAGATTAGGTCCAGCCAGCATGGGTTTGTGAAAAGCAGGTCCTACTTGACTGACCTGATCTCCTCCTACAACAAAGTGAGCCACTTAGTGGATCAGGGAAAGGCTGTGGATGTAATCTACCTGTATTTTAGTAAAGCTTTTGACATCTTTTTCCACAGAATTCTTCTGCAGAAACTGGCTGCTCATGGTCTGGACAGAGGTTCACTGTTTGCTGTGCAAAAATCTGGCAGGATGGCCGGGCCCAGGGAGTGGTAGTGAGTGGTGCTACATCCTCTTGGCAGCCAGTCACTATTGGGGTTCCCCAGGACTCTGTTTTGGGGCCAGTCCTGATCTTTATCAATGATCTGGACCAGGCAACCAAGGGCATCCTCAGTCAATTCACAGGCAACACCAAGTTGAGTGGGAGTGTTGATCTGCTGGAGGGCAGGAAGGCTCTGCAGAGGGATCTGGACAGGCCGGATTGTTGGACCAAGACAAACTCTGTGAGGTTCAACAAGGTCATTTGCCAGGTCCTGCACTTGGGTCACAACAATCCCATGCAGCACTATAAGCTGGGGGAAGAGTGGCTGGAGAGTTGCCTGGGGCAAAAGGACCTGAGGGTGCTGGCTGACAGCTGGCAGGACATGATCCAGCATGTGCCCAGGGCAAGGCCAACAGAATCCTGGCTTCTATCAGCAAGAGTGTGATCAGCAGGACTGGGGGAGAGATGGTACTGGGCACTGCTGAGGTTGCATCTCAAATACTGTTGGGCTCCTCACTACCAGAAGGACATTGAGGTGTTGGAGCAAGTCCAGAGAAGGACAACAAAGCTGGAGCACAAGTCTGGTGAGGAGCAGCTGAGGGAGCTGGGGTTGTTTAGCCTGGAGAAAAGAAGACTCAGGTGCTTATTGCTTTCTACCAGTACCTGAAAGGAGGTTATAGTGACATGGGTGTCTGTCTCTTCTCCTAAGTAAACAGTGTTAGGAAAAAAGAAAACAGCCTTAAATTGGGCCAGGGAAGGTTTAGATTGGATATTAGGAACAATTTCTTCACTGAAAGAGTGGTCAGGCATTAGAACAGGCCACAGGAAGTGGGTGAGTTCCCATCCCTGGAGTTATTTAAAAGACGTGTAGATGTAAACACAATTTAGTGGTGGACCTGGTAGTAGTGAGTTAACAGGTGGAATTGATTATCCTAAAGGTCTTTTCCATAAATTCTTTTTATTTTCACAGTTACCAGTTACCTTATTTGCACCAATGTAAAACCAGAAATTTCAATTGGTTTTTGTTTCCTTACCTCAAATCCAAAATTATAACCCTGAATCATGGCTTCCCGGTAGTATTGCTGCAAAGTGGCAGATTCAGATTCATCAACTTCAGCATCAAACTCAGATGTGAACATGTGATCAACTCTATCAATGGCACTGCTTATCTTATTGCATAGCTGTAATGCATCATTCTGAGTAACAACAAAAAGGGATGGGGGAAATATCAACATATTCAGTCTTGTCAACCATATAAGGCAAACACAAATCTAACAATTATATTATGTTAAATGAAAAGGTACTACAATGCCACAAAAATTCATTCAGTCTTGGAAAAACAAACATTTTCCAGCAGTTGCACTAAGCAAGTCCTGTAATTAACTCAAGTATTATAATAAAGTTTGCTTGCATGTGATTAACTTTAAAAACAAAGACAGCAAAAGGGTGAGTGGGGAATGAACAAAAAACCACAAAACAAACAAAAACATCCAACCAAAACCAGACAGACAAGAAAGGAGAAAAATTAGTTCTACTATCTATAGCATGACCAAGCCTTTGGTTCTATTTTCACCTTGGGATATGGACACAGCCTCTATTGATACTGCCACTTAAAAAAGCCCAACAAACAAACAAAACCCATCAAAGAAAACACTGTTCCAACAAAACCAAAAGCAAACAAACAAGCAAAAAAAACCCCCACACCACATACACAAAATGAGCAAAGAAAGATAAAAAACCCACACCAAATCTAATAGAAAATAAACAGAGAGACTACCCGCTTTTGCATCTTCAAATATGGGAAGAAAAGTGGTTGCAGATCATTGATTTTGACAGAATTTGTTTTTAGAAAATCATATACTTTCCTTCAATTCAATATTGCTGTCACCCAAAGAGGTATTCACTCTGTTGCTATGGTATTTCATCTGCATTATGGACTTGTTTCCCAACTACCCAATGCAAAAATGATTACACCAATACAGCTCAAAAACACACTCACAAGTCATTTGCAAAAACAGAGTGAACACTGTACTGAAAGTAAAATCCATAGAGCACTACCACACAACTTACAATTGCAGAATATGCCATTACCTTTGCAATCAAATCTTCTTCCACTTTTTTACTTATCAGTGAGCAAAACACCATCAGTTTTGACAAATAATCTCAAAACCTGCTTACCTTTAGCTGCTGTAGAGCTTTTGCGATGATTGGCTGGCTGGAGGTCTGTTCCTGGTGCAGAGATATGAGCCCTTCAATAGACTGCTGGAAAGCTTTTCTCTGACTCACAAGGTGGGCAGACTGAATGACTACAAGGAGGAGGTTATCAACCTAGAATACAAGACATCACTACTTCTTGTAAACAAAAACCTTTTCTGTAAAAACATGTCAAATATGACCAGATTCCAACCACTTATTTTTTAAATTCTAATACATGAAAGACCTCTCTTGTCACTATTCATGAAAATCTAAATTCACACAGGAAAGCTTGATGCTGGCAACTATACTCAAACTCTCATCTAGTGAGAACAGTTCCATTGGGGTAAATGCCACAGCATGTTTTCATGGGGAATGTAGTCCTATTCACTTCTGGAAAATAGGGAAAACACTGCATTAAACTATCTTCAGATTAGCTATACACAAAAAAAAAAGCAACAGCTAAGCAAAAATAATTATATTTTCTCAAAGCAGATGGAAATAACAACCGTCACATAAGCAAAAAGGTTGTATCCAAAAAACTCTACAAACTTCAGGATAAAATCCTACTATTCAGTATGGAAGGACATAGATTTAACACATAGTATTTGATCAAAATTTGAAAATTATCAATATGTCATATGTTTTGGAAACCAAAGCTCAGATACTGCATAAGTCTATAAAAACATACATCACAGATGGTGTTGCCATTCTAAGTTCTGCTGATTTCAAACTACAGACAATGCACCTGCAACAAGTTACTCACAAAACAAGACCTAATTCATCCTGATTTTCAGTATCTCCTCCCCAAAGAATAATTTCATGCTTAAAATTTTTTAAGTGTTGATGAGATTCTTTCATTTGATGCCTATTTTTTAAAATAACACCTTACATTTTCTCTAGTTTGCAATCAAAATTCATTTTTTTAAGACACAATCTTTCTGAAGGACTTTTTATTTCCTAAGCTTTCAATCCTAGATTTAGAAAAACCTAACAAGTGTTATAGACATATAAACACACACATATAGTGTTATATGTACACTTGCATATGTAAGAAACCATTTGCAAACCAAATTTCATCTACTGCTGTTTTCATTTTCTGAATGAAATATTAACTTTGACAGAAGTGCAAAGAACTTGTAAGCACCTAATCAAAGGCTGCTTTTCTATTGGAACAACAGGCAAACAAGAAACAACATGTTTGCATGTTAAAAGCAGCAGTATATTGTAGGGTGACTTTTTCAACTGCCTGTAATTACTAGAACCTTCTGAATGCTAAAGGTGACATGGAAAGTCACTCTCTTCCTGGACAGTCCAGCCCATTTATGGTAGGGATCCAAGGAACTGCATGATATACCAAAAGGAAAATTCATGTAGCTTAATGTAAGGATATGAGAACACGAGGGGCAGAGAGCTGGCTCAGCTGTCAGAGTGCAGCAGAATTGCTGGCAGAGAACTCCTGTTGGCTTGGGAAGGAAGGAAAGTATGACTGGAAACATTTCTTCCTGCAGAACTGCTGAACATCCAGTAACTTCCAGAGAAATTTAACATTAAATGTCACAATTCATCCAAGATCAAGCATAACTGATTTCATGCCTCAGTGTGTGGAAGGCACATAAACATCACATGTTCTTGGCGACTGATGACTTCTTAATAAAATGTACAGTTTTCAAGTCTTAACCACACTTCTGAACACCCAATTAAGTATTAAAAGAGTCTCTATTATACAAGTACAACCCTGAAAAATGCACATTTGTAGAGACTGATCCTGCCAGGAAATGCTACAGTCCATTTAATACTTGCATTTAACCCAACTAAGAATCAAACGTATTCCTGAATTTAGCTTTTTATTACCTATAAAAGGACATATGCTTAATTTCAATCACTCCAGTTAATCTGATAGAATAAGCATTCATAGAACCGTGGAGATGACAAACAGTGGGGCAAAAAGCCCAAACCCACCTGCATGGTGCGCAGCGTATCAACAGTTTCTACTTGTGGCACTACTTTGACCGGCTGACCCTCCCATGCACTCCAGCTGTCACGTAACTCATGGTCTTTGTCACTGTGTTTGGTCATTAGCAAGTAGGCCTCATATGTAAGCTCATCTGAATCCTTGGAGCAATCCTTCCCAGCAGCTGCATTGAGGAGCTGCAAAATCACAGACTTTTCCCCCGCAATACTACCAGGTACAAATACTTGTAAACTCTCGAGTCCGGGAATTTGTACCTGTACAAAAGAAAAACACTGAATGAATGAGTGACTCTCACTGTCTTTTATGACAAATAAAAAAGATAAAATAGGTATATGTAGTATCATTTAAGCAACAGGAAAAATTTCCGTCCTAAAAAGCTGTACAATATATGTACTAAAACAACATCTTCAACTATTTTTGCATTGAAAGTCAAAATGCAATAAAAATTATTTCTTTTGAAATCCACTGGATCGCCATTTTTCAGTGACTTCTTTCCATGTACTTTCAGTGAATCCTTCTACATATTCTTTTAAAGGAATCTTGTTACAAAAGAAGTCCAGTTTCACATATATACTACATGTGCATGCATACACAAGTATAAAATACATACATTCATATTTTAAAAAGTAAATAAGTCAACAAAGACTGGAATATTAAAAGAAAAATTCCTTCAGAATTCATATATTTCTCAAAGGCTACAAAAGATAAAAAGTAAACAAAAATCTGGCTAAAAAATTACCAGTTACTCTTCTACTTCCACAAAAGCTAGATTAAGTCCAGTGAGTGTTCTCTTTTAATAAAATACTACTGATACTACTTAAAAACTACTTCCAGTTATATCTGTCACACTGGTAGCAATACTTTACCCAAGTTAGGCATCAGAAGCAGACCGTGAACAGTAAAATAGCCAATATCATGACTTGACATGAGGTAACTGACTCACGGTGGAGTTAAACTCTCTTATCAGATGTAATCAAGCCAAAACAAAACACTGCACTGAGCACTTCTACCATAAGACAGACGTATTTTATAATTAAAACTATTACAATCTGTAGGCCAATGCAAAATACTAGATGGTTGTTACTAAAAGCTATATTTAGATTCCCAAAACTAATGAACATCTGACTGAAAAGGCTGTTAAAAATTTAAGCTCCCTACATGATATTAGAGGGGCAATACATAAAGTATTCATCATCAAAATGTGTGTCCTTTAACCCATGTATAACAGATGTGTCGAACTCGAGACTCAATTTTTCTTCAAAAACCATTCTGAAGAAAAACTATATGATCTTAAAAGGTCTACCAAAATTAATACGGTGTCTTAAAGCAGACAAGACTAGATACTTGGGGGAAAAAACTTTTTTATAGTAAACATATCCTTATTCCCTTGGCCATTTTCCAACTCTTAAACAACTCACAGACCAGGGCCCTGCTGAGCCAGTTGTTTCATCCATGTATTTAACAAGCCTTTATGAACTTCTCTCCTATGGAACTTGTTTGTTTCCCCTTAAATGAATTTCTGTATTTGGCAAACATTTATATAAATCTAACAAGAATTACATCATGAAAAGGTTAGTACATTATTTCCCAACTTGGAATTATATATATATATTAAATGTATGGAAGGACAAAAAAGAACAGCAGATCCAAATACATTTAATCTGTTGAAGCAAATTACTTACTTAAACTACAAAAAAGACTTGTTTACTTAGGAATTTTTAAGGAATTTTGCAAAACCCCAAATGTGGGACTCTACAGTGCAGTAAATATAGAGCACCAAGAGCTTAACTTACTTTTGCTGTACAACAGTAATTCTGGAACAGAACAGTCCCTGCATTTCTAATGTCCTTAGTACTCTCTAGGGAGCTTGCTAGAGCAGACCTCCACCATAACACTGTTGCTTTAAAAAAGCAAAACACAGGTCTGTAGTCTGAGATTAACTACTCAAACACGTATCCATTTACCTTATAGATTTGACAGCATTTGTTTCATAGCACTCACGACTAAGTGTTATTAAACAAAAAAGTTCTTCCTCAGTCACCAAGAGAATCTTCAGAAAAACAAGGAATTAAGACACTGATTTACCAAAACAGATGCATTTCTCACACACACACAAGTACAGAATTTGGCTACCACAATTCAATATTAAATACACAACATTTTAATGCTGAAGTATAGATGTCCCATTAAAAAATTGAAAGCAGACCAATATTCTTTGACATTCTGCTTAGCATACCCAGCTCACTTTCACGGCTCTAAACCTTATTACCTATGTGAATTTACCTTCACATACTCTTTCGTTTTCAAGGCATTCAGAAGATCTTGCACAGGGGCTGACAATGCAAATTCTGCTGCTATTTCTAGGTCCTACAAGTAAGGACAAAACAAAGGAACATGCTTTCAGATTAAATTTCTTTAAAACATATAAATAAGAGGAGACTGCTAACTTACCTTCCTCAGCATTTTAGCAAAACCAAGAGCTTTGGAGGCCCTTTCTCTAGCTTCATGGAACAGCTCTTTCAGTGCTCGACTGGTCTCAATAACAGACCTCCTGAAACATTGGCAGAAATGAAGTAACAAAGTTTTAATAAATTATATTACATTTATACAGCCACTAGAAGATAATTACTTACATATATGTTAGCAGAAAAAACATACATATTTGCAAGCAACTGACAAATAAGTTGAACTTGTATAGGCACATTTTTGGTAAGAATATAAAAAATTAATTCAAGTATCATTACACAGACAACTTCTCACAGACTGAACTACAGAGAAAGTTACTAGGCTTCACAAGAACAAAATGATGGTTCATTACTACTGCACACAGAAGTACAGTGGTAGTCTATGAAGCCCTGCATTTACAAAGTCTGCATTCTAAAAAATAAAATACATTATGCATCTATCAGAGGTAGAGAAACATAAGTAAGTGTTTTGTTTTCATTAAGCCAAAGGACTTAATACCTGATTTCATCTGATGCAGTGCTGTCATCGGCACTGGCCCAAAATTCATCGCAACTGTCTTGTAGTCCAGAATCTAAAAATATTCCTGTAGATTTCAGCAGCATTCCTGCAATATCACTGTAGAAACAGAAATGGTGGAACTTCAGAGTCTTACTGAGGTAGCACGGCACCTTAAACTTTTTCCTTCCTAGTGCAAGAGAGCTGTTGCCAAGTCCACGTACAGAAACAAGCAGCATCTTAGGCTCCACAGAAATTGTGTCTGTTACAGCCAGAGTCAGGGCCACCTGCACCTACTGCATCCTACGCCTACAGCCACTGCAATAATCCATACATTTACAAAGACTACCAGCTGCTTACCGACATCCCAAGAAGTCCCACCTGGGATCCCCAAACAAGTGCTGACTTGAACACCTATCTGGTACAAAACACCACCATAAGCAGAGTAATTAAATAAAACCTACCAAAATAGTTTTCCAGCTTGAGCTTCACCTCCTCTTATATAAGGAGTTATTTCTTTGGTGAAATTCCATTCTTCCTCCAACAGATTTTTTAAACTATGAGATGCTTGAGGTAACTGCTGCAGCATTTGGATCCAGCTTCGCATATAATCAAAGTAAACCTGTACAAGAAAACAGATAATTTAAACCAAAATTGTAACACAAGGTGTTAATATAAGGACCAGAACGTCTCAAATAAACAGAAAAACTCAGTATTATACAATTTTTAGAAGGCCTTTCTACAATAATTTTTATTTCCTCCAACTGAAAATGAGCTCCATGTTTTCACACAAAAGGTGCAATTTATAGCTCAGGAAGTATTAAATTCTATGTCTATACAATACCTTCCTGAAAATACTGACCCCCTTGCTTGCTGTGCTGCTATTTACCATTGTATTAATGAATACAATGGTAAATAGCAGTAGCCAGAGTTTTTAATGCTAAGCTGCTGAAAAACAGTCTCTGTACCTTTTATTAACCGGATTACTCCAAAAGGTTTTATCTGAACATATCCTCCTGGATACGGCTAAGTGTCATGAAAAGGTTTCTGAGATTCTACATTTACACTTTGTGATCCTTTACAACAAGTCTTACCTCTCACTTTTGTTTAATTACTATTGTTTTAAACCAACATTAAAAAATCCAGGTAAATACAATTCTTCAACCATCTGCTCTTCAGCATCTTACTGAACCAAAAAATTACCTGCAATTTGTTTCAGTTCAATAATCTGTAACATCCCTCCTCAAAAAAATCCACTTTCTATTGGTTTCAGTATTTTCAGACTACGCAGTAAAAATGCCAAGATCATAGAATGGTTTGGGTTGAAAGGGACCTTAAGGATCATCCAGTTTCAACCCCTATCTTTCAGAGGCCAAGTGTTTTTCTTAAGAAGACTTCTTCAACTAATTGCAGAAACGAATACACATTAAAAATAAGGTACCAATTATGCATTAATGCAATACCAATACAGTAAGATATAATGTTAGTCAAAAAATCATATTTTATTCAATATTAAAAGGTTATTAAAAGTTTAGTTCAAACCTACGGAATTTACATTTCTAATATATTTATATTACATTTTTGGCAAACACAAGCCTATATGACATTTAGGTAAACACAAGCCTATACTATACGACATTTAGTATTACTAAAATCATTGCTAAAACAGCACTGGCTTCTGTAACAAGTCCATTAAAACAATAAAATTGCATCAAAGCAGGAAAAAAAAAAAGGCAACTATCCCTAAAAAGGATAACAGATTTCTACTAGCAGTATTCAGATTAATACACTTACTTGAACTCTCCTTTTAGAAGCTTACCATTAACATTTTATGCAGATCCTCTTCAAAAGAATCAATGTTGCAATCAATCTTTTGTAAGTCATCTAACACTTCCCGTAACATGAACTGGTAATATTGCTTCATTAAAAGTCCACCCTTCAGAACTTCTTTACACTCTCTCACTAGCTGCAAGAGAAAAATCCAAAAACTACCATCAGTCAAAACATTACTCTTAAATTTACCTGGGCAGTGAAAGCTTAATTTACCAGTCCAGTTTGTCTAAATATGCTAGTTTGTCACTAAATAATTTCTACAGCTTTTTGAAACAAATACAGTTGCTCTATACATCTGCAGGAAAGATGTCAGTAGTTTTCCAAGATTATTTAATTGCAATCCCATTATTTGCCATATAAATGTAAATGGAAGCAGATGTTTCAGACTTAATCCCCGCACAACACCACAGCAAGCAACTGAATAATTAGTTCAGAAAGGGGCAAAAGGGCTCACAGTCACAAAATCATCAGTTTCAACAGAAGCAAGTCAAGAAAAAATGCAATGTGTTTAACATATGCTTAGAGAAGTGTTTTACTACAGTGAATTCATTGTCAATCTACTGGGCAGGTGCCCTTAACTCCAAGATCTGCATCAGATCTGAAAACAATTTGTGGGTTTTTTGTTGCTTCCCTGGGCAAAGCAAACATGAGGAAAGTTATCTTTTCAGCTGCAGAAGGGGTTGCCTTTGGAACAGCTGTCACCTTTCCCTGAAAGCTTAGTCTTTGCTCACTTCAGGAGGCATGCACAACCACAGGTACAGGAGTACACAGCAAGCAAGGAGCACTTTGAACCTATACTAACAAATGCCTTTCTTTCAAAAGCCCTTCAAGTGCTTAGTGTGTATCCTTCTGAAATCATTATCAGTCTTCAGGTTTTACAATCCCTGATCTTTTCTGAGGATCAGAGGGAATGGAACTGCTGGATGACGAATATGGTTTTAAAAATCTTCTATAATGGCTCTGCTGGCTAAGTAATACACCAACATAGTAGACCCAATGTATGAGAAATTATAATGGCACAAAAGCAGAAAACCTACAAGAATGCTATTAGTATGACAAGTCTTTGGAATCCTTTACAGGCCAGAATACATTATATTGTGCTCCTCAATGTGCAGAGGAAACAAGAATAACAGTCTAAACTGTACAATTTAAAATTTACCAAGTTAGGTAAAAAGGGAGGGAAATTAATTTTTTATAAGGCAGAAATGCAAAAGGACACTTTTATATCCCAAACATGTCACATATTTAAAAATGAATGTGCTTCTTCGCTCCACTCAATCACATCCAGTGTACACTGTGTTAACCTGTGGGGGATTTTTCTCCCTTCAATCCACGTCCATTCCAAAATAAACTTAAAAACTTCATTAACAATAGAGTTTTTTGTTTCAATAATACTCTTTTACAGGGATATGCTATCGAATAACAGAATACAGGATTTACAAAAAACCTGTAGTGCTAATCTTTGTGTCAACTTTTGAAACTGAAATTCACAAGGCAGTGGCCAAACAAAATTTTGGTGTATAATGAGCACATGAAAGAACACACACCTTAAACTGAAAATATTATCACTATTACTGGTTTGATGGGTTGCTCTTTGTTTAGGTAGTTTATACAATAAATTATTTTCTCAAAGCATGTGGAGCAAGACAAACAATACCAAATTTAACCGTCAACCAGAAATAACCCACATGCACACACATCCACCTCTCAGCACTAATGCTGAATTTGAGAACCATCTTGAAATGTTCAGGTACTAAACTGCCATTAAAAGAGAACAGGTCTCTTCAATAACACAGGATCATCAGGATTACAAAAGCCAGTAATGAAAGTGAAACATGGACAAAAAGGAGGAAGGCATCAAGAAAGGACAGTAGAAAAGGCACATTTTAAGAGGGACATAATCTGTGTTAGTTTTCTTTTTGTGTATATACTTTCTATTGAAAATCAGATTTTTTTAATACAATTGACTTGCTAGTAATACAAAAATTTAACGTCACCTTGAAAAAGTTGAGTAACAAGACTAGCATACCTGATACATTCACCCAGTACTGCTGTATATTTCAAATGGTACCAAAAAGCAGGAGACACTTAAAGGTCTCAGTGCCTCAAATAAGACTCACTAGGTCAATCACTACCACAAACAGACTGGGCTGTGCTACTTGCATAGGAAGAACAATTCAAGGAATTGGGTTTGTTCAGCCTTGAAAAGAGAATATGCAAGGGGAATTTAATCACAAATTTCCAATGCCTAGAGGGCAGTTGCAGAGAAAATGAGGGCACTCCTTTCAGAAGGAGGCACAGTGACCCCACATGAGGCAACACACACAAGTTGCTTAAAGGAAATTCTGTCTAATACAAGGGGGAAAACCCAACCAAAAAACACACACACAAAAAAAAAAACACATACACAAAAAACAAACAAACAAAACAAAAAAACCCCAAACCATAAAAAAAGAAAACACAAACCCAAAACACATTACCAGGAGTAAAATTAAATACAGGAACAGATTGGCTGGAGAAGTAGTGGAGTCTCTCTCTAGCTGCAAGCATTCAAGCTCTGACCTAACAAGGACCTGAATTACAGAACAGGTAAGGTTGGAAGGGACCATAGATGGAGACTCCACAACCTCTCTGAGCAGTCTGTTCATGTGCTCAGTCACCCACACAGTAAAGAAGTTCTTCCACATGCTCAGGTGGAACTTCCTGCGCATCATTTTCTGCTCATTGCCTCTTGTCCTACTGCTTGGCACCACAGAGCAGAGCCTGGTTCCACCCCCCTGGCACCCTCCCGTCAGATACTTATAAAGGCAGAATCATAGAACATGCCAAGTTGGAAGGGACCCAGCAGGATCACTGAGTCAAATTCCTGGGCCTGTGCAGAGCACCCCAAGAATCACACCATGGGCCCCCAAGAGCACTGTCCAAACACTTCTTGGACTCTGTCAGGCTTGGTGATGTGACCACTTCCCTGGGGAGCCTGTTCCTAAACCCTCTGGGCGAAAAACCTTTTCCTAATATCTAATCTAAACATCCCCTGACTCGGCTTCGAACCACTCCCTTGGGTCCTGTCACTAGTCACCACAGAGATCAGTCTGTTTCTCCTTCTCCCCTCATGAGGAAGTTGTAACTGCAACGAGGTCTCCCCTCAGTCTCCTGCAGGCTGAACAGACCAAGTGACCTCAGCCACTCCTCATACGGCTTCTCCTCAAGGCCCTCCACCATACTCATGGCCCTCCCTTAGATGCTCCTCAGTAGCTTAATGCCATTTTTATATTGTGTCTCCCAAAACTGCCCTCAGCACTTGAGATGAGGCCGCTCCAGTGCAGAGCAGAGTGGTTCAATCCCCTCCCTTGCCTGGCTGGCCATGCTGTGCCTGATGCACCCCTGCTTGGCCCTCCTGGCTGCCAGGGCACTGCTGGCTCATGTTCACCCTGCCATTGACCAGAACCCCCAGGTCCCTCTCTGCAGCACTGATTTCCACTACCTCATTCCCCAGGCCATACACAAAACCTGGGATGCCCTGTCCCATGTGCAGAATCTGGCGCTTGCCCTTGTTAAACTTCGTATGCTTGGCAACAGCCCTTCTCACTCTGCCATCTCTCTAGATGTGGGAGTGGGTGCCTTGAGGACTGCAAAACTGAATGCCTCACCTGCACCAAACTCAAAACAAAAATAATTAACTCCTCTACTAATAAAGTACAACAATAAAGCACTGGCCCTGGCCCTCAATGCAGAGAAAGCCAAGGCACAGCAGCCGACTCAGAAGACAGTATTACAGAAGGAAGTGGAACAGTGGCCACTTCCAAAATGCTGTGCTGCAGCACCAGCTCTCCTTCCTAAATAGTACTTGATAGAATTGAAAAATCTTGTGTCTGCAGTCAAGATGGCCCCATTTTGTTGAGTTGCATACAAGTTCAGCATCCCTGCCCAGCAGCCAGGAGAGCAGCATGACTGAAGATAGCTGGGTTTATCATACTCCAGGTGGTCAGCTTCTGAGGGCTACAGAGTGTAATGCAGGACATTGATGAAGTCTCCTCTCAGCTGTCTCTTCTCAAGGCTGAACAGACCCAATTCCTTCAGCCTTTCCTCACAGGTGAAATGTTCCAGGCCCTAATCATCTTTGCTGTCCTCCACTGGACCCACTCCAGAAGCCACATATCTCTCTTATACTGAGGAGCTCAGAACCGGACAGAGCAAATGCACCTCACCAGGGCTGAGCAGAGGGGAAAGATGACCTGCCTGAACCTGCTGACTATGCTCTAATACGATAATAAAACAATCTAATTTGGGGATCAATCTAATTGTAGGACTCAGCTTCCAGAAGGTTAGACCAGAATATCTCTAACATAGACTTCTCTGTAATTCTGTAATACTCTGTGAACTTCCAGAATAACACAGACTCCTGGACTCTTGAGCTCACTCAAGATTTTATGAATTATAATTCTTCAGGAAACAAACAGATCTATTTGTGAAACATCCTCCACAGCTCCTTCGTCTGTTATATTGCGTGGGACAGGAAGCATTTGCTGAGCTGAATTCATTTTTCAAGTCATTAGCAAGGGAGTATCCACCACCAAAAGTCTGGTACAAACACGTTGTTTTCCAGGAAGAAAGTGTAATTTTTTACTTAACTTGGAGTCCACAAGGAGCACATGAAAACTTAAGGGGGGGGTGGGGGGGGAACAATCTCCCCAGTCTCTGGAGCAGTTGTGCTTAACAGCAGAGTATGCTATGCATCATTTTATTCCTTGACTGTCAAGGTTGAAATTGTAGGCTTCAATCAATGGGGAGAGCAAGGAGGAGCATGGGGAGGGAGAAGGAAGAGAGGACAAATTTATTTGGGACCATAAAGTAACACAGCAATGGATTTTGGGTCAGCAAATAACTGGAATGTGAGATCAAAATGAGTCCAAGAAGTTATTTAGATGTTTCCCCTCAGAGACCATCTGATAAAACCCCGATCTGGTTATGCAGGGAGATCGGATTAATTTAGTAGAATTTAGCCTCCAGAAAATAAATTCTTATACAATATTCTCAAGCAGTGACAGGACTGACAATCTTGGGGCACTACCCATAAAAAAATAATACAATATGCAGAGGAATTTTTTTTTTTAATTTTGCTTTTCTTCTTAATTAACTTCCACTATGTGATTACTGCATGCTAGCAGGTATCTTACATTCACAAGAGAAGAATTATCAAATCAAGGAAAAAAAGAGAAATATAGATCCTTAAAGCTGCTTATACTGCCTAAGAAACCCAAATGGCAGAAGATGTGCTAGAGATTATATATCTTATGATGCAAATTGAACCAACACTGTTTACTTTTGTTGGCTAATAACATTTTTAATCATCAGTTTTGATTTGGAAGCCTAAATCAGGTATGATCAGTTATTTATTATGCAAAAAATAGATCTCCATATGATATACAAGACCACTTACAAAAATTATTACACAATTACACATTGCAATTTCTTACATTAAATGTCTTTAAACTGACAACCATATCATAATGAAATTACAAAGTATTTCAATCAGGAAATATATATTAAAAAAGCAACTAAAGCAAACCTGTTTAATACTCAAAAGAGATGGCTCCCCAGCAGGTCTTTGTTCCAACCTCAGTTTGAGACATTCATGGATAACATTGAGCAGGACTCGGCAGAGGACCAAGAACGCGGGTTCAAAAGATGGCAAATCCATGGATTTCAACTCCTCCCATGATACAGCGCTGCATTTTTGCTCGCAACAAGGTGGGAAATTTAGTAACTGCACATAATCTGAACACAACATGGGATCTGGAAATTCTGAAAACTGTAACAAAAAATAGGTATCATGAAAAGGATCCTTACAATTCTTTAGGATTTTGGATTTGTTTAAAGTAGCATGCACAGAAGTGTGTTTTTAAAAGGCAACAGTCTATTAGATGGCAAGTCAACCACAGAAGTTTCAAGTTTATATCACTGAGGGATTTTTAAATCTAACTTTTTGTTTTAAGGATCATCAGTCTCAGGAAAAGCAATTATGGACCCTTGGAAATGAAAAAAAAAAACATTTACTTTATGTTTCTGTTATACCAGTATCTAGAGAAACAACTCTACACAAAGCTACATCAGGTACATAACCTTGTTCCTTTTCAAATACATGAATGCATTTATTAACATAGAACTCCACACTGTAAATGAATGCAATATTCAAAAAAGTATCACTAGCTAAACTAAGCTAAAGTATTGAAAAAGTAACCTTTGAATTTTGGTGGATTTTAAATTTAAACTGTTTAAAAAAGAAAGATGAAATATAGAGGTCAAGCTGGTTTCTTGTTTTGAGGATCTAGGGTTTTTTTCAAATAATAAACTTACTTTTCATTTAAATTAAGATTACATTTAAAGAAAATTACTTTTCTAATTAGAGATAATAATTGAGACTATATGAAATAAATATCCTAGAAATATAAACTATACACCTTCTGATAACATTGTAAGCAAGGCTGTACATGGAAGCACTCTGAGGCTTAATTTAGAAAGAAAAGTTGGACTGCAGAACATCTGTAGTTCCAGAAGATACCAACACACTGGTCATCATTTAAGGATGAGATTTGTTTCAGATTAAGTTTGTTTTTATTCTCATTCTCATTTCTCAGCTGCTAACTATGACATCTTAATATCCTTCATTCATATAGTAGATATGACTAGTATTTTCTAGGTTTTTCTTCAGTCAAATTTAAACCACTACAAAAGGGAAAAAGACATGACCAGTAATTATATCCATGATAAATAAAGTAGCACCTAGGAAGTTTAGAAAGCCTTTTAATCTTATAATCTAGCAGAAAATTAAAACATATATTTAAAAACATATCTTCTTAGATAGAATATTAATGTCTTCTTTTTACTCTCTTTAAAAGGAATATACAGCACCAGAGCTGAAGATTTTTATACAAAAAGTTTTCATTAACAAATAGATCATAAAAATACTACACTTCCACAGTACAACAAAAAAAAAATTAAGAAATACAATCCTCATGGTGATGCAAATACAGCTTGGGGAAATTCAGTTGTTATAAAAATATTGAAGAACTAGTCTATGAGTTTGGTTCAACAAAAATAACACAGCCAAATTCAATAAATTTGTAATATCATTTTCTAACACCAAGGATAACAGCAAATGACATTAGGGCTTAGTATTAGACACCTAAACTTCCTTCGTTCAATCTGACTAATCCTAATCTTCTGCAGGCCCAGTCTGAAATGTTTCAAATATTTTTTTATAAAAACCCCAAGAAAAACCCTAAACCATTTATTGAGATCATACAAAAAAAACACACCCAAAAGTGCGGCCAGTTGAATTAAAAACAAACAGGGTACATGAGCTTAAACATGTTCTATTAAAATAACATCTGATTTTGTAAATTTAAATTAGAAATATTATCCATCTTCATCAAGAACGAAATTGTACAACTTCTACACAAAACCTTGTTAAAGTATCAGAGCCTATGGAGGAATCAAATGTATGTTTTAGTAAACATTAAGACCAGCAATATGTATAAAGATTTACACGTTAAGATTTACATGTATTTAGAATGAAATGAACATTAAAATGTATACAGTGGAAGAATCCAGAAAGGACACTTTAGATGTGTTTTAGATAGTGTTTAAGCAACAATAGAAACAAAAGTATGTCCAGAGACTTAAAAGTGTAAGTACACACAAACACAGAGTCAAGTTACAAAAGTAACAGAAACAAAGATTAACAAATTCCTAACAACTCTGTCTGCATACAAATATCAAACTGAACTGCACTAAAAAAAAAAAAGACACTACATTCAAAGTATTGTCAGGTGCAAAGACCAAGCAATTGAAACCCATCTCTTCCGTTCTAGTATAATATCATTTTTTGCTGCAGCAGGTACCACAACTCTGGCGAAGAGTTGTTCGGGTTATTTTCTGACAACATGCTTTAAATGTTGGTGCAGGAAAGAAGTTTACAATTTTATAACACACACCTTTACTCAAAATAATTTCTTAAAGGAGAATAATATTCCAAAGAAAAGGTAATAATTACTGAAAATGAACATTCAAAATAGTCACAAGGGTAGAGAAGAAGGGAGAAAAGATTAACCTTACACAAGTCTTAATCTTATACAAGATTAAGAGACAAGTCATCCAACACTACATTATCAGAAGGTTTAACTGTGTGAAGCTGCAGCAAAAACTCTACTACTTCATGTTTCATTAATTTTTTTTAAAGCCCTTATGCAGTCAAAACTTTTGAGGTATTTGGCAGTTTCAAAAATATATTCAAAGTCCATTTTCAATACACCCAGATTATGTCATTTACTTTGATTTTTTAAAATATATTTCAACCTATATATTAAGCTGACCTTTCTAAGTGTACATGGTCTGGGGGTGCTTTTGGTTCCTGTAACAAGATACCTGCAAGTTCTGCTTAGGCATTTGACTCTAGGGGAATTTTCATGTATTTCTAATGCTAATTTTCTAAAAACACAAGCTGAAACCAATTAGAGAATAAACAAAAATTCAACTAATAACTTCATTTCTATAGTAGTATCTACACTAGTAACAGTACAAGTAAAAAATTTCAAAATCAAATAGCATTCTATTTATAAATATATTAATCCTGAAAAAAATAACCTCCAAAGGAGATAAACAATTCTTATTCCTTTTGCAAACATGACCATCAACATTAAGAGATCAGCAACGTATCAAAGACCACATATGGTATCAGTATCAGAATGGGCATGTTGGCTAAGAAATGCCTCTGTCCAGAATTCAGAGCCACTTTACCAAGGACAGCAAGTAATCCTTAGCACTAATTTTTCCTAGCATAAAAATGTCTACAAGTTCGATAACATTTTATATTAAGAAACAATACTCTGCATTGAAAGAATTAGTGCCTGCATCTGACAATATGAAACTACTGTCCTTCACTTACTGCTTAGTTCCTAAATTGGTTTTATTAACTCACATTCTTAATTAAAAATATAAAATGACCCAAACAAAAAAAAAATTAATTAAAAGCCAGCTAAAGAATGTATCATGCTAACATGACTTGTTTTCACAGATGTCAAGGTTAGGAATCCATTCATTTATCCCATCTCTCCTCAAGCATAATGTGCCAGCACAGTACTTCATTTATGTCAACAAGAAAAAACACACAACTATAGTGACATTTTTACAAAGAATGTCTTACAGAAAAACATCCAGTCTTGAAGATGAGAAAAATCAGACATGGAGGTGGTAATATTTCTCACAATTCAACTGTTGTGCTTAATTTTCCACAGTGATTTTTGTGACTTGTTGATTTAGACATCAGAAAATATAATGAACAAAGATGTTATCATAAAAACGTCATTTCAATTGCAAACAAGAAGAGAGAACTAGCTTGGGCTTCACACAAATTCAGTCGAATGATATATTCATTTCTGTGGAAGGAGAACTGGGCTCCTAATCATAATATACACTGTCTTTCAAAAAAAAGCAACCGAAACGTTCCTAAGTTGTCAATTGCTACATGTTCAGTTAGAAACAATACAGCAAGGAGGTACTCCTGTTACCCATTTACACCAGTAACCTACCTCCAGCTGGTGATCACTCCTTACCAACGCCATACGGGCCCTTTGCAATGAACCATGCATTAGCTTGTGCAGTCTTAAAATTAGTTTCCTCAACCCCATTTGCTTCAGTGCTTTATCAACAAACGGCCTGTAAATAGAGGTCAAACAATGTTGGCTGCAGCTTCCCTCAGCACTGCATTCTGGAATAACCCAGGAACTAGAGTCATCCTCAGATTCAACCCTATCAAGCCTCCTTGAAAAATGGTCCTGAAAGTCAAAATTTGGCTTATTAGTAAAATTGTTCTTGATGGCTTGTCTAAGTTCCTCAACATTCTCCTCAGAGATTTGTTCTTCACAATCACTTTCCTCACTGCATGTTCCTGAGGATTCCTTTATATCTGTTCCCCTACCAATATCTTCATCATCTGGATCATTTTCCTTAGACAGTCGAGGAGAAGGAATTTCAAACACTGGCCAGCCAATGTCAGAAAGATTTTTGATGCCCAATACAGTTCCCATAATCCTTAGTTTCTGGTTTAAGTCTTTTGTAATATTTAACCATAGACAGAGTGCCTGCACTCTGTCTTGGAAGTCCTTTGCAGCATACTTTTCATAGTCCTTTTGAAGAGCCTGCAGAGATGGATAAAGTGCTTCTATGTACTCCAGCAGCTCCATTATTCGCTTTACCTGCTCAAATGAGACCCGCTGGCGATGAAGGTGTTCATGGTAACTTGAGTAACCCAAAGCACTAGTTCCATGTGTTGATTTGCAAACTCCTTCTCCTGAAGTACCATTGAGACTGGCTCCATTTTTTACAGAGGAGAAGTTTCCATAGTCCACTTTGAAGGTGAGGATTTCATTGATGATATCAGGGATAGCTTGGCGGGCTGCATAGAGATAGAGGTCTTGGTCATTAATGCTCCGGCCAGCATGCCAAGCTTGCAGCTCCAGCCAGATCAGTTCATTGGATCGGTTCAACCAGACAGAGGAGGTGCTCTCCTGTCCTCTTTGTTCCCTGTCCTTTTTCTTTGAGACTGAGGTAAGTTTTAACAAAAGCCGCAGGGTTTCAAAGAATTTTAACCGGTCTGCCGGGCAGTCAGTCCTAGAAGTCTGGCGTGTAGTTCTGGGTATTGGCATGGGCACAGAGACTGGAAGCTTAGCATGGCTACAGCCAAGGCTGAGGTAAGGCTTATTGAGATCAACATCGGGAATTGTTTTTTTTGGCAGAGATCCACCAACTGAGTCTAACATAAATGAGCACTGCACATTTTTCTTGTGATCTCGTTCTGTTGTCCTTAGGGCATCTCTGATCTTTTTCCCTTGCTTATAGCTGTGCTCTTCCACATTCTCAATGGTTTTCCCATTGTCTTTATGCAAAGACTGAGCTGGCACACTCATCTTTTCTGTAAGCAAAGAAAAAAGAATGTGACTATAGCAACAAGAAAAAGCATTTTTCAGTTCAGTTCCAAATCACTTTTCTTAGGTTGAGCACAAAAATATTTAATAACAATAAAATAAAATAGGCAGGATAGAAGTAAAATGTAGTCATATAAGTTACCACTACTATACCCTAAATCAAAGGATTTCTTCTTCTCTCACTTTACCTCTTTTGTAGAAAGAAACTCAGGAATTCTCATTTGAGTATACCATCTACTGAGAACTGAGTATGATCAAAAGGAACAGTTTCCAAGTTCATATTCCATACCTTTGTCACACAACCTCCGAAACAAAAATTCAAAAAGCAACAAAGCATTATTATAGTATCAAAATCAAACAGAATCAAAGAGACTCCATAGCACATGTAATTTCATAAAAGCTGGAGCATATAAAGATTTTGAAATTCAGCTTGAATGCACCAATCCTGCCTCTTGGGGAGGTTGATCTTAGTCCTGTGAACCCCTCTGTAATCTTAATACACTGCCTTTAGCACCTTGAGGCTGCGTCCCCACTGTCACAACACACACTTGCTTTCTTCCTTACTACGGACAACAGCTCTCCCTTTCTTGCCAAGCCATGCAATCTCCTCCTCTCTTCTTGTTCTTTCCCCAGGAGCAGCAGACCTTGTCACTTTTCTGCAGAACTAATAAAAGCACTTCAGTCTCGGCCTTGCAGATCAGAACAGGAGGAACTATTTGGCATGAAAAGAGTGGTTCTCTCTCTCAGAAGTGGTGGCAAGCTGACGGGAAGAACTTGTATGCAGACTACTAAAGAACAGTAGCTCCAGCTGATCAGCAGCTGGAACACAACGAGCTCCTTGGTCCCAGGGTCTCTGCTCACTCAAGAACAGAAAAGACATTCAGAATGATGGTTGAATACTTTGTCTATCTTTACTGACCACAGCTGGCACAGCTGAAAGGAGGCCATAGCCCAAAGCGCTAGGCTAAGAAAACAGCAGGAAGGGGCACTTTACATTGGCAAGCAAGCAGACTGAAAATGAAGGTTTACAGAGAAGAAACACACACCTTCTCCACATAGACTGTAAGTAGATTAGAAATGAATCAACTTCTAACAGCACTTTGATGTTGAAGATTTTGGTGGCCTTGCAAAATAAATTAAAATCCTATTACCTGTAAAGATCACTTTCTTAAATTGCATTCTAGATAGAGCCTCTAAATCCCTTCCGTTTGTATTTTTAACATGTTATTCTCCCTTATCATTAATCTTCAGATTCCCCACACCACCAAAACACATTGAAAGAAAGGAAAGTTAAAAATTACTCATTATTAGACATCCAAAAAGCTGTAATACTTGAATGTTCATCATTCTTAAAGCCCAGGCACAATAATCTACAAATTGTTTCAAAATCCTCTCATCAAATAGACACCAATGATTCAAATACACCCGACAGTCCTGCAATAAATTAGCACAAATGTTACAAATGTGTGAGTTCCTTTTACTAATTTTACTCCAGTATAAGTAATACAGACTTTGATTAATTTGCAAATAAAGTTCAGCTGTACTAACAAATTATGAGTTATGATTACCTGCTACAAAGGGTAGGGGGTTTCACAACTAAACCACTATGGGTGATAGGGAGCATGTGGTGGAGTCTGAGACCTTAAACAGGTCATTAAAAGAAAATACGCAAACTGCATGTGAAGAACAGGATGGGGATAGGAAAGCAGAGTGAACGTGGCTCCCTTTCAAGTATGAAGCTGCAGAAATTTTATACTAAAATGCAGACACAAGCATTCCTTTTAGACAGTACATAGAGAAGCTAACAGTCAGTAGGCAGCATTCATGGAGGTCAGGAGACAGATCTTACGAGCACCTCGTAAATGCATTTAGTTTAGAAAAATGTGAACCCCCATAGGTCTTGGGCTACAGGAGAAACAATGCAGAAACTGAACACATTATTGCATCAATTTATGTTTGGATACTAAATTCAAGTTATAAGAAACTTGGTTGCTTAATTTCTGTCACACCAAGTATCAGAAGCACAAGTAAGCCAAGCCCCTAATTTTCTAAATTCTTTCAGTTATCTAAAAAAAGATATCTCAAATCTTATTTGTAAATATCTGAAAAGTTATTTCAAATTTACTTTCTTAAGTGATTAGTTGCATCAAACCAGCCCTTAGTAAATTCTCTTACTGAAGTATAACCATTCAAACTCAATAAGAGCATATGTGTACACATTCAAGGTCAACAAACTACTTCACAATGTTTTGGGGTGGCTTATTTTCTCTTCATAATACAAAATAACTGCACTGAGATGGTACACATAGGCAAATAGAAAGACCTTCCTCCAAAAACTCAAAATCTATAAGCAGGGATAAACAACAACTCTTTATTTCTCATAAAGATATCAATCTTTCATATATGCTCAGAAGCAAAGACTTACAATGAAATATAATACACTATGTTTCTTTAGTACCATAATGTCTATGTTTAGAACTCTTTTTTAAAACACAAAATGAAACAACAACAAAAAAATCCCCAAAAGCAAGAAAAGTTTACATAACCACTATATACAGGGTTAAAATGAATAGAGTTAATGTTGCAACAGAAAAAATTTAGTGGCTTTTAAATGGACCTTTCAGCATAGTTAAAGAGGCTTAATAATTCCAATGCCTACAGTTAACTGGCAAGCATAACAAGATTTCTCTGTAATTTCATACAAGGAAGAGGTATTTTGGTGACTGTTCTCTTCAGTGACGTTATTTGGAGGTTGCATGAAGTGAAAGAGAAACAGAAGCTTTGGAAAATGTTTGGATTGGCCCTTCCTTTATTATGAACTTGCATTACACAGCTCTACACAACCAAACTATATTCCCTTATTCACCCTAAAAAATTTACGTTTTTCTTCTCTACATTTTACCTCAAAAATGTAATCCTTGCTATGCACTCAAACATTTCCTTGTTTCACGTGAAGCAATTTTAAAAATTACTTCCAAAACATTAACTGGCAATAGTCAAGCTGTCATAACTGTGGCAAATAATCCTCTGACATAGTTTGTTATTTGTTTAAAAATATATTAAACAAACAAACAACAAAAACTCACACAAGAAGCTAGCTGTATTCTGTATGAAAACATTGAACATAGAATCTTAAAAGGCTTTTTCGTACCAATTCAATCTCAAATAAAAAAATATCACTTTAAGCTAAATAATTTTACCATTAGATACCATTACTGAGTACCTTTAGGAAAAGAACATCTATCAAGTATCTTTTGGGTTTTCCCCCATTACCTCTATACTGAAGCATCAGCAGCAAGCAGGAGTAACTACACTTTCAGTGCTTCAGTGACATTGAAGAATAAATAAACACTGAAAACTGTATTTTCCAATAAACAGCTTGTGAAGTGCTTCAGAACATGAAATTTGGGCAGAAATTTACTAGAGATCACAGAATCACAGAAAAAATGACTGAAAAATATTTCTGAAAGTAATTTTTTCCAACTTTCTGCTCAAAGCTGGGTTTATTTCAAAACTAGGTTAGCCTGCTCATGATCTTAACCAGTTCTGTTTTAGAAATATCCAAAGATGGAGATTCCACAACCCAATAATCCCTCTGGCAAACTGCTCATTGCTTAAGCATTTTCATAGCAAAATTTTTCTTCTTATACACAGGAGTTTTCCCTTGTTGCAATTCACAACAGCTGCCTCCTGTTCTCTCACCGTACCTCAGTACCTGGCTGCACCTTCTGTACAACCCCTCCACCAGGTAACAACAGGCTACTGCTATGCCTATGATCATTTAAGGAAAAAACTAAGACACCACACCTACCTTTCAAAGTGGAGCGGCTGGCAGGTCTGCCAACGTTATTTTTCTGATGCTTTGTTGACATACGCTTCATCTGGCGAGGTGTACTAGGGGGAGAAGTGCCATAGAAAGTGTCAGCACTTGCTTCATCTGATAATTCTTCAGGATCAGATTCAGAGATCTTAGAAGTAGTATCTTCTGATTTGCCCTCTTTCCTGCAGAGAACAAGATAAACCATTACACTCAAGATACAGAATTCTTACTTGCAATATCTGTTTAGAAAGCTAATTCATCTATAAATCCCAAACGCAGTCAACCTTCTATATTTTACTGCCACATCCATGTGTATTTACTCCAGGTTTTTTTCAAATCCCTAAGGACAAGTTTCCAATCAAATAAATAACAGGCAACATACAAAAAGGATGGTATAGGCAGAGTGTCACTGGAAGAACACAATGTAAACATACATGTGTTTGTAATGTATCTCTTTCTGAAAAGACTTGTGGCAAGCCTAAACTAAGAGGTGCATGAAATAAAAAAAAGGTTCGAATATACAAATATAAAGCAAAACATTCAATCTAATCAGCAGTAGGGACAACAGCAGAGGTCTTCCCTTCCATTCTCCACCCCCTAAACTCCGCATACCACAAAGGCAACTTCGAAAATCACTCTGCCAACCTTCACGAAACTTCTACCTAGCACAGGAGATCTGAAAGTATTTTTCATAGATTTTAACATCAACTATATTAATCCCATTAATATCATATATAAATACTATTACTCCTCAATGGTGCCATACATGAAATTCTTTTCAGGAAGAAGAACACACCCCATTTTCAAAGAAAGAAAAGAAACGGCTTGCCTCTATTCCCTCACTTATTTCTGAAGCAGGTGTGCAAATAACTTGACTCTACAGAACTCTCAGTAACTCTTGACTCTAGTAAAAGACTCTGAGGCAAAGCAAGACAAATCTACAACAAACCTAAATCAGTGCAAGATCACATCAGTATCCAATAACTTCAATTTCACTCGATTCACAAATTATATTGTACTTGCTACTACTTTAGGGGCAGACAATGAATGTTACTCATGCTCTGGTGGAATGAGTCTGAGTTACTGCAGCAAGAAATATGTCACAATATTGCCATCAAGTAGAACAGCAGTAAGGCTAACAAAACAAAAACAAACAAAACACAGATACTGTGTTTTTTCTTGGCCTTTAGCTACAAACAGAAATAAATACCTTAGCATGCAGAACACTTATGTTCTCTGCAAAGCCACAGAAACGTTTAGTGTATGAAATACTCTTTTCACTTTACTCTTCTCACTACTACTGCAGCTTTGAGAAGGCAGCAGGCAAGTTCACCAACTTCTGCAGATAAACTTAACCGGTTAAAGAAAAATGACCCAGGTGGTACCGCAGCACCACCTGGAGTCTAAGGAGAGCCCTACAATCTGGTCATAATGCCAAACACACAGAATCACCACTACTTTTAGTCTGGTTTCCTTGCCTTGGTACATCACACTGTTTCTGTCTCTTAGCAATCTGATTTAACCAACTCCCGCTGTCCAAATATAAAAAAAAGCCTTACATTTGTTCCTACAGATCTTGCAAAAATAGGCGGATAAGTAAGAGAAACAGATCTTGTAAGTGCTGAGCTGGGAAAGTGGAACTCAAGTTTACATCTTTTTGGACACCAGAAGAGCTTTATTTCTGAGAACGCTTACGAACAGCCCTGCTGCAAAAAAAACACTTCAGAGAACACCCCTCTGATCTTGCCATAGACTAATCAACCACAAGACACTAAGCCACATAAAACAGAAGTCATTAGTTCCAGTGCTTATGAAGCCATTTATTTTTTCAGTGATCTCACTGGCCTGGCAAGGCAGAGGGTGGGGTGCCAATGCTCTTGCGGAGGCTGGCAGAACAGATCCTGCAAGCACTCATGTTAGGTCTCCAAGGCAGTTTTAAACTAGGACAAGTTACCTCATTAGGAAAGACCAGAGAAAACACTGTTTTCCTTCTGTTTTTAAGTAAGCAACCTCTTCAAAGAGCAGAACAATCAAACCTCTCCACCAGGCTGAATTAAGTGATCTTTAATGAATACAAGATGGTTATTTCAGTCACTATTGCCAGAGGCATTTGAAAGACCTGTAGGTGTGGCCCGCATAGGACACAGTTTATTGGTGGACTTGAATGTGTTACTTTACAGTTGGACTCAAAAGTCGTTCTCAACCTAAATGATTTTATAATTCTACCTTGTTTGTTTCTTGCTATGTCTGATGAGAGGGTATGAGGGCCAGAAGTATCCAAATTACCCTTCACACATGAATTACACACATACCTATACAGTGGCATCCAGTATGACTTACTTAACATTCAGCCATTTTTTCTGGGTAATTTAGTAAAACGATCTTTATAAAAAGCAAGCAGGCATCACAAAACTTGCAGCATTTGAAATCATATCACAAAACAAGCAATCATGCTCTTGTTCACAGCAACATAACCACTCTTGTTAGCAGCTGGTGAGATGATCTAACTGAAGCTGGCTGGTCTGCTCAGAGAGAGGAAGGCATGGGTTGCAAAGCAAGTTTTTAAAAATGCAGCATACTCAGTTTAGGGTTTGTGTGCAAAGACTATACCTCAACTCAGAACTCAAATCAGTGCCAATTAACACAAGTTTCGGTTTCGTCAGTGCAAGCTTTATGGTACAACAATGCACTAAACATACAGGGTCTGAACTAAAGCAGCTACATCAGCTTTGACATGGTAGGATTATTTTTTCTCATCCAGACAACACCAGACATGTATGATCTTCAGCAGGAACATTCTGGTATTAAAATTAATTATGATTTTTACAGATTACTGACATTGCAACATTTACAGTGTTTGTGTGTTATTTGCTGTCATGAACTACCCATAGACTAATTACATCTGCCAATCTCTGAAATGCAGTGCTGGCAAGCCTGAATCAGACCATACTGTTGGTTGTTAGACAGAATTGTTGGTTCCTAAATACTGTTGCAACCAGAGTTGAGAAACATTAATCAAGGCTAATTTCTTCACAGCTACCAAGAAGATATGCAGGTTTTCTCCCCCACAGCCAGTGACAACCATCCAAAGCTTAATTATGCTTACACACAAAAAGTGAAAGCTAGAAATGTGACAACTGCAGTTACTATTTGCCAATAACAGCCTAAACCAAATCCCTACAAGGAAAACTACAAGTGCACAATTTTTATAGTCTATTTATAGGTTCCAAGCCTCAATTTTAATGACAAAAATGCTTCTTCGCATTTTACCCTCGGAATATAAGACTGTGGCCAGAATGCATAAATCACGTAAATATTGGGAAAGTTTTAAGAGCAGTATGGTTAAAATAAGAACCAAAGCAAAACAACAACTCAGAAATGCAGCAAAATAAATCCCAACAAATCAAGAATGTTTCAACCAGAATCTGAAAAGACAGAATACATAATTTCTTTAATTTGCACTTCTATAAAACAGGATGTTTTTTTTGACTAAGTAAAAGTGATGGCAATGTATGTACAATTCCAGCTCAGTCATGAAAACCAAGATAATTCTCCTAGATCTTAAAAGCCTGCAAACAAAAATATGAAGAAAGGGGCAGAAACCGAGGTATGAAATTTGAAGCAGCAGGACAGGAAGCAGAAGTCTGGTAAGAACCACCATTGATAAAGGTCATAACCTTTGGAAAAATATGTTCATTTACCACTAAAAATAAGCTAACAAATGAAAAGACCACTGAGGATCACATGGAACACGACACAATTAATTAGGCTAAAGTCACACTGAGAAATATAATTTTTAACCAGCACAAACTTTTGCACTTTCATGAAGTATTATTCAAACTTGCAAAGTTGGTGGCAACCATTAATGAGAGGTGAACCTAAAAACTGTGACAGCTATATGGGGGGAAGCACCTTTTTTTACTCTTCCCTTTTTATCAGCTACCTTCCTCAGAAACAGGAGTTCAACTACATTATGCACTTACATAAAGTCAGGTTCAGCCATTGCTTATCATCCCACATGCAGCTTAAAAGCTTGTGGGGGATCAGAGCACTAGAGGTCAACTGACTGGACTACAAGCACATAGCAATAAATTTGAGTTAGGCAGTTAGCACACAGTAGCTGGGATAATCACCCACCACAATGGTTTGGAAGCTGCACACTCCAGAGACTGCTGCTGCAAACAGCTCCCTGCAGTTTCAAAGCCATCGCACCATGCAGGAAATCAGTAAGGCTCTTTCTCAACACTTCCTATGGCCCTCTGCCATTTTCACACAAAGAACTGCAGCATCTGTACAGGGTCCAGCACCAAACTACCAAGTACCAGCTCTTGACATTCAGCGGTTTTGTTTTAAAAGTAAAGTGTCTATTTTTCAAATATATACTCCTTAACTCAGATTCAGCTTGATAATTACTGCAGGAAGACAAAGCTACATTGGTCTGCTCTTAGTAATGCACATTCCCAGTCAGCAAAAGTAGCAGAAAATATAGGCACCACACACTGCCAAACACATCTTACTAAAGTTTAGGTAGCTCTCCCTAAAGGTAGTCACAACCAGTCTTTTTCAGACAGTATTCTGACAAGAACTGTCATCACCGAACAGCTGCTAGTAATGCAAAAAGCAAACAGAATGTTTAAGTACCCACCTGTGCACCTGATAAAACAGAAAAACAAAGTATCCAATCAGTGCTGCTAAACACCACATACAGCAAAATTCTGGAATCAGAAGTTACAATTTCTGTGGGGCAGTACAAGGTTTCATTTTATAGCAAAAGAGAATGTAATGGTATTCCTGGACCAACAGCACAAGAAAGGAACGTCACTAAGCAATCAGTAGCACCTTGGGTAAAAAAGACTGAGGATTAGACAACCCAATCAGGAAAACAAGATGAAAAATCCTGAAGTTCTACTACAGTACAGGACAGCTACCTAGTGTAAACAAAGTGTTACGTTCCAACATTAGGAAAGCATCATGCACCCCTATATTTTAATCACTTTTTAAACATTATGTTCTGAGGGAAGCTGAAACCTCAAATAAACGGACATGGTTCTGAAAGGTTCTTGAACTGAAAGCAGAAACCACTAAAAATCCAGCTCTGAATAAGGTATTTTCAAAGATCTGCTACACATGTGAATACAAAAATGAAGTGCCTGATGCTACTGTATTTACTATAAACTGCCCTAAGTGCAGCAAAAGGAAATCTTCAGTAGAAGGAACAGATCTTGTTTGGGGTTTTTATTATACTTTCTTATTACAGCACAGCAGGAATTTGCACACAGTTTGTACAAATAAAACTGTATTTTTTTGCTAAATGTATCCTGTGTAAGTCTGACACAGCACTTACAGTGGGAAAAAATAGCCGATTAGCAGGATACGAAAATTCTATGATGAGCACAGACATTCAAATAGTGTTCGTGTCACATATTCCTCCTGTTATTATACCTCCAGAGACTGCAGACAAACATAGTGTTCACATTAAAACCTAATACTGACATGGAGGAATTAAGATGCTTGACCTTGTCTTCATATTTGAATCTCAGATGCCTGAGCTCAGTATTTCTGAGTAGTCAGTGTTAAATCTTAGTCATCAAAAAGTAACGTCATTGCTATCAACCTATTAATAGTTCTTACTGTTACAAACTTGATAAATAATAGGTAAGATTTTTAACAGTATAATTGAATTCAACTTGAAACTAAGAATATTTCTGGCTTTGTAATTTGTTGTCCTAAGTATAATTTGGGTAAGCTTTAGAAAAGTACCAAGTTTGAAGGGTTTTTCTGAGCAGAATCACTACCACAAAGATAAACTGCAGATATAGTCCTCCTTAAAGTTCTAGTGTAAAAATTAAAAAAAAAAAAAAAAAAACAGAAAAGTCTTCAAATTACACAGGGTAAATGCAATAAAAACTTGCCAAAAGTACCACATCTCTATTAAAGCCTGGATCAGTTTCCTCCTGAGAAAAAACTTTGTTACTTTTGGAAAATTCCTGCGTGGCAAATGAATATCCATGGTTCTGGATAAGGAACTGGAAGGAATATACACTACCTGTAGCTTTTCCAAATTTTAGAGAGAACATATGCCACATCCCTCCAGTACAACAAAAAGATCTAAAAGCAACTTTAAGCTGGAAGGGAGAGCAGTAACAACAGCTTTGGTGTTCCAAGTTTCTAGCTCACAAGGATCTTGTAGACATTACTTTAGTCTAGAAGAGACATCTGGATAACTTAACTTGACAAAAAAGCCTGGCAGAAAATCATCTAACAGCACTCTTATTCTGGAAAAGGGGAACTTCAGAGTACCATTTCTTCTGGCAATGAAGACTCTATAAAAAAACAGCAAGGAGGAAGAACAAAATAAAAACATTCTTCTCTAAATAACTTGTTGCCTTTGCAACTCTTCCTTCAGTTGGCAACTAAAAAGCAAGACTGCTAACTCCTTTAATTTCTGCTTTTCAAGCAGGCTTCTCTACCTCAGTTTGTGCATTCCTATGATCACCCTTGTATTTGCACTATTTTTCCCTTCTACAGCAGGTGACTAATCCTGTCCAGTTACATGCATCCATTTCCCAGCTCTTCTGAAACTTAAGACATAAATTAATTTATGAGGGTCCCATTCAACCTTTCATTGATTTCTCTAACAATAAAAGCAGATAATATGTAAGGCACACCAAGGTAAAGGCTAAAATGAATGGGAAAAAAAAACAAACTTAAAACTTGTCTTTAAATTAGAAGAAAGTTTGAAGGAGACAGATTTTAAAAATAATGCCTGAAAGTAATCTAAGTAAACAAAAAAATACTTTGTCATGCAGTTGTCTTAAAACAACATTTTAAGACAGAAATTTATGGCTTTTCTGTACGTACTAAGTATTTCAAATTATGTTTTAAATAGGATGCAGTACCAGCAAAACAATTTCAGTCTTAAGAAATATTCAAATTCAGCTGTACATAGCTACGTTTTTTTTTCTCCCAGAGGAATTAGGGGAAGGCAGGATATGTCAGCAATTATGTCTGCAGTCTAGGAATGCACAACCAGCATATTGGGGGGGAAAAAGATAATAGCTAGACAGGAGGAAAGGAGAGCAAAGAATTTATTTATAACAGAGAGTAATTTTACCATTTACTCCTGAGACAAAATGGAAAAAAGCACTTGCATCTTTCATCTAGCATTTCTGCATATGCAAATCTTACAAAATCTATTTGCATATGCATATCTTACAAAATCTAAGTTTTCATTAAAACAAACACTTCTAAGAGCACAAAAAAGGAAGCAGTATTTTTAAAAAGAAATTTAATTTAGGTATGAAATATAATGCTATCCACACATTATTTACAGTAAAGACCCTCAGAAATTACCAACACTACAGTCACAGTAAGATGACACAAGAAGGGGAACCTATTCCAGCACACGTTTTGCTCCCCAGGTTGCACATCCCTGACCTTTTTTTCCATCCCTTCTGCACAGAAGGCAACAATAACGTGACCTCAATCACCAATCTGACAGTGAAAAAACCCATTAATTTTTTTGGTGCACCATTTACCTGTCATCACATGCAAGCAAAAACCCCAAAGCCCCATCACAGCCAAGCTCCTCCACTACATCCTTCCTGAACCTGGCATTCTCTGGTAGAGAGAGCAGGGGGAAGAAGGCAACCTGCTGAGTGTTAAGTGAAATTGTGCTCTCAGTCACTCTCTTCTGGCTGCACATGAAGCAATTTTACATGACTCTCTGTCCCTTCTGCTTTCCAGACACTTTGCCAGAAGTCACTAGCAACTGATGCACACATATAACTTAAAGTACCAATCCTGGTTCTTCACTGGTGCTGCCAAAACAATCCAGTTTAGTTGGTATGCCTTTGTTAGCAGGATTCTTCCAACTTCAGCCACTTTCATTTTGATTAGGCACCAAATGCACTTAATGTCACACTAGCAAGTTTCATATGGCAGACATTCCTAGTTGAGGGAGGGCAAAAGAGGGATATTAGGAGATGAGAACAGCAATTTTTAGCTGAGTCAGTCACAAAACTAACACAGATTTTTACTTGCAGCAACAATAAAACCAAAATACTGGGGCAGAAAAATGCTAAAGGTAATAATGGTACCACCACGAAGAACACTGATTACACAATTCCAGTAGCTTTTTTATAAATTAACCTTTGAACAAGGGTTCGTGAACATAGAAATAATGACAGAAACACTAACACCTCATTAGCGAATTGTCAGGATGTAACAGCAGCCTTGCTCTGCTCACTATTTACACCTTGTTTATCTTTGAGCACTAACTGTAGCAGGGCGGCACAAACGCTCACACTCAGGCTGCTATGAAACCTGTGCCACCCTCTTGCCAACGACAGGTTTACACTACAACAGCCCTGCTAACAGTTAAGAACCAAGTACAATAAATTCCACATCAGCTGAGGGAGCAATATAAAACAAGTATCTCTGCTGCAACACAAACAGTGGTTTGGAGCGAGACTTCCCTGTGACAAAACCACCATTATTTCTCCAGAAATAGCCGAGGGAAAAAAAAAAGTCATTACTGGGGAAAAGACTAATGCACAGCTTTGAGCTCAACAGTTAAACTTTAATTGATTACCAGCAACAACTTTTCCTCCTTGGTAACTGTCAATTAAGCTCTTTAATTAGAACAGAAGGACCCAGCAAGTGTGAACACACTTCATTTCTACAGTAGACCTCAAGCACATGTCTGACTAGGCATTACAAATTTCCTTACAGCACTAATGTACTTACTAGCAAATTTAACAGAAAAATTTAACACAACTGTCTGCTTCTCAAGATCTGGAAGCTACCAGAGTCAGGTCTTCAAATTACTACTTTGGCACTCTTCCCAAAATTCTCCTACATTCCTAGGCAGAAGCTTCTGTATGTGCTTATTATATATACAAAAGAAAGACAAAGTCACAGAAAAATCTAACAAAAGCTATTGAAAGAATGGTGAGGTATTGAAGCACCTTTCAGCTGATTAGAACAACATGGTAAACCTCTAAAAGAAGAAACTGTCAAACAATAATTCAAAAATAAATTAAGCAGCATGCGAAATAATATTCATATCTTTTCATAGTAAGTAGTGATAAGCACTACCAAGACATATTTAAATTATCTGAGGAAGTAATTTTTCTTCTGCAAGTTATACCAAGTAGAAATAAGTACAAAAAAAAAAATAAAATAGAGCTTCAATAAAATCTTTGGCAGTTCTTCATAGTCTCATCTCAGAAAAAAAAAAAAAAAACTCAGAACTTTCTGTTCTTTTTTACTAGCAAATATGAGAACAGAGAAAGCTTAACTCATTTCTCCATCTTGGATTATTGTAAATTTTCATACAAATTTGAACTATGATGTAACAGCATTTACAGTAGATTGATCTCTGAGCTCAGCCCCAATAGATTTTTTGATTAAAACTATGCCATATTTTATTTCAAAAGAAAAAAAAAAAAAAAAGCCTATTTAATTCTACCCTTGCTCTATAACATGTAATAAAGTGTGAAAATGTTGATGTCTTTGTTAGGTTTCCACATCCACGTTCAAGCCTGCCAAGTGAGGCTGCAAATGGATCAAAGGTTAGAACTGTAGAAACAGGAGCTAAGAGAGCTTCACACAGCTCAGCCAGTATCCAGCTCTCTTCACCAAACAACTGATGTTCAAATATTCATTGATTCCAGTCCCCTTGCTTCTCCATTAGTACTACTTTTTCAACCTCAATTATATCCTAGCTCATATTTGGGAATTTAAACTGACTTTTTTTTTTTTTTTAAATAAGAATCTCTGAAATATGTTTTCCTCACTAATGATGTTTGAGCACTACACAGCACAGTATCAATCCAAAGGGTAAGTGCTGCAATTAAGCTCTTGGCACTTGCACAGATCAGATCCCAAGGTTTCAAGCCACACACCAAAAGAGTAAAGTATATTTAATTAAGAACTATTTATGAAAAATCTGTACTAACACATTTGCATGGATTTTCTGGAAAATTTAAGCTACACCAAGAAAGTTACATTCTATTGGGGAAAAAAGGTATTATAAAAGATTGTTAAGCTGCTATAAATATATCATATATAAAAGTGATAAACTGGGAAGTCCACAGACCTGTGATAAAAGATAAAAGATCCATTCTTTCTCCACTCTCCCACACACACTCTATTCTTATGGCAGAAAGTTCCATTCCCAGATAAGAAAAAGCTAACAACTGGTTATGATCCCAAAGTTTCAGTTCGTCATTTAGATAAAGTCAAAGTCTACATGAACCTCAAAGGTGAAGTACTGAAAGTTAAATAGGTTTCCAGTGGAAGCTGGTGTCTAAGCACTGCATACTGGACTTCTCATCTGTGACTCTTGGAAAATCCATGCAATGCAAGGGGACCTCAGTACTCTGCACTACTCGGAGCATCCGAAAAGCTCAGTGGTCATGCCCATGGAGAGTTCTACAGTGAGGCCAAGAAGTAATAGAGGCATGAGTATCTGCAGCCTTGTTATCACTTACTGAACAGATGTTCTACAGCCAAAGTGGTAAAAAACTTTACAAATAATGCTCTCAGGAAAAGCAACAGCAAGTAAACAAGCAGCACATGCAAGCAGAGGGCAGAATAAACCATACATTTTTACCACATTAGAAAGCAACACATGACACTTAATACCACTGAGTATCAGCAGGACACAGAAGGAACAGAACTAACTTCCTCTTTCTACCCTAAGACAGCAGGAGACATTCATCAGGACAATAATTATATCCCATCTTGTCTGGCTCCAAAATAAACCTGGTTGGTTTCATGGCAAATTAATGCGACTTTACACACAGGGTTCTTAGACTGTACACGAGTGAACATTTGTCTGCTCAGTAACACTCACATTCAGATGTTAAAAACAAACATTCTAATTTGGCTTTACAATTGCAGTAAGCCAAGAGTGAGCATGGGATCATTATGAACTCTTTAAAAAATAAGCTTCTAAGTTATTTGTAAAAATTCAAAAATTATTTAGTTAATAAATTACAGACTAAATGTAGCATCAGTGCAGTTAACATGCGAGAGAAGAATAAAACTGAAGGAAAGTAACAGTCCTGCAAGCATAAATGTTGTAGGCAACAGCAAATCCAACCACACCACTGAAGAAACGAGCTGAGATTCCTGCTCCTAACAGGCATCAATACACTATTGACTAGTAGTTGGTAGTATGAAAAACTGTCTTCTAAATGCATTTTAGATGCAGTTTGAAAGAATGGTTTGTATGTAATTTAAGAAATGTGGTTGTCATGGAAGCCAAATCTTTGTAAGCCTCTAAAAATCCAAATAAGGTCCCTGAAGTAAGAATTACTGCATATCCCTTATGCTTTCCTTTAAATTTAGAAGATTTGTTTTCATCACAGCACAGTTTGCATTCCACAAAGGTAAATATCACTAGCTTACATAATAGTAAAACCAACCTTGACACAGACAGCACTAATTAACAGACATAAAAACAACCCAAGCAGCCACACAACACAGACTAATCCTTACTGCTACAAATGCCAAAGACATCTCAACCAGCACTTCATGTGTGTTTGTGCGTAGGTGGAGCAATCAGTCACTCATCCCAATCTTGCACATGTAAACAAGAAAATGCAATACATGTAGAATAGAGATTACATCTTACCTCATTTAAATGCATGGAGGGGGGAAAAAAACTATGGCAAAGCTCTATATACTTAAATCTTTTTTTCCCACTGAAACTACTATCTTAAGTTAATAAAATGATTTTAAACTCTTTCACTGCTCATATACTATCAGACATACAGACAGTCTGGCAAGCAGGAAAATAGGTTGAGCACAATTCATAACATAACCGCAGGCTTCCCCCAAACCACAGATACTGCAGACTGACAGGCCAATTCATTGTCATCCTAGTGATGCCTTAAGAGGCCTCCTAGAAACAGAGACTAGACAGAAGCAAGGGAATAAAGTAGGTATTTATTTGAAAGGCCTTCTGGCTCCTGGGGAGCCAGAGGCTATTCTCAAAGTGGACCCCAAGATGGACCCCAGGTCACGAGTTGCACACTTTTATAGGTTTGGTGATTTGCATATCAGGGTTAATTCTCCAATTAAAGCTTCAGTTTAATGATGTAATTTCCCCAAGCTTGCCCCCTCTTTGGAGGCTTTCGGTTTATACTTTTTGGGCCTAGGACGGTCTGGGTGTCCTTGGAGAGCAGGCCTGGAGAGGCTTTATTATGTCTATCTAGCATGAGAGAAGAAGTTAACAGGCTACAAGAAACTTCAGAGTTACACACTAGGCAGTATAGAATTTGAAAAATAAAACCTATAAAAGTTAAAACCTAAGGCATCACTAGAGACAACAAATCTGACAAACTACTGAAAAGTTCCCCAGCAAGGAGGAAGCCTCCACATAAATCACAATTCTGTCCCACTTTATTCACAGCCTTGGTCCTTCCTTCACCCCTTGCACTGGGTGTATGCCAGGAGAAAAGAGGGCTACTAGCACTCAAAGCACAAGTTACAGTAGTCCTATGGCTCTTCATGCCTTTACAGTGCCCCCAAACAAAGGGCAAAGTCCCAACAAAGGACATGCTTAAGGCCTCATTTTTCTCTATAGTAGATTTTGTGCCAGAAAATTCTTGGGAAAGCCTAAAAATGGGCTTGGGAAATTCAAAGCCTATGGGCAATAATCAAGAAGCACCACATGCATCTGTTTTAATTCGCATTCTAAAATATCTAAGTAGAAACATATTACCTTGAAAACTTTCCAACTGTTTTGTTATCACGATTGATACTTAAACGTGAATTCTTCACAAAACTTTTCAGTAGTATCTTTTCACTTATCCATAACTCCTGCATGCTGTCCAGGGTCAAAGTGCAATCCTCTCTCAAAATCAACATCCGCTTGTAGATTCCCTAAGCATTTTTCAGTTTAGAGCTGCCTCCCCTCTCTCCCCACCTCAAAGTGCATTTCAAGAAAGAAAAGAAGGCCTGGGGAAAACAGTGTGCTTTTGGAGAGGGATTCCCAATCAAATGCTTTTGACCAAGAACTGTGTAATTCAAAATTAGCCATAAATATATTTTATGCCTGCCTTCAGCTTACAAAATGTACTACTGCATTCATATTCTAACAAGACAGAATCCTCACACAAAGACAAGCAGATTTCTCACACGAGGCAGTCTCAAAACAAAAAAAACAATAAGCTTTGTTTATTTAACAAATGTAGGTGTATTACTAATTCAGAATGACTGAATACTAAAGTTAACTTAAAGAAAATGCATTATAGCAATGTACTTTAGCACCAGCCAGAACTCATTATCATAAGAACACATTCATACTCTACAAACAGGATTAAAAGCTATCTGCCATCAAATGGATTTCAATTGCCCAAGCCTAGGCAAAATAAACTGATTTCAACAAAATTCTGACCTCACCACCCCAAGAATAAGTACCTAATGATGACTCCAAAATTTAAATCGACAGTAATCATGTTTGGAAAAGCTTCAGATACTTTACTTGTACTACATTTAAGTAAAAGCAAGTGCCACACAAAGCCAGACAAGCAGTTGTGCTCTAAAGCGGGTGTGAAGCTGGGACACAGAGTACACACAGAAGTGAATCACAGTGGATGGAGTATATGCATTACCCTACACAAATTAAGGCTACCTAATTGTTTTGAGACATCCCCTTCCCACCCACCAGCTCACTCTGAAATAACTAATTCAATTTTCATTTGCTAGGTGAAGTTGTCACCACATTATCCACACCCACATCCGACTCATATAAACTGTCCTGTAATAAGCAGAATCCAGCAGAGGTCAGAAATGGCCCTGCACAGGAAATGCCTGGGTGTTTTCCATGCAGACTCTGGAGAGCACACTTCTACATGAAGACAGCCCAGGTCTAGGGCCATGCTGTTGTACAAACTTTATTTTAAGTCATTTTCTGCTTAACCTGCAGTATTAGTCTTTGAAGAGTCCTTCAAAAAGTAACTTAGAAGCTTATTAAGCTGACCTATAGCATTTGTATTTCATGGTATTTCTGTTAAATCTAATTAGTTTTATATATCTTCTGATTTTGGCATTCTCATGACAGAAAAACAAATCATTAATGCAAACTCAAAGGCATTGTTCAACTCCATAGCCTTGACTCAAACAGGAGCATATACATCACAACTTCCCTTTTATTCCATCAATACAAAACAGCAGCTCGCAATATTCAAGAACGACCTCAGCAAAATGACGGCAGATTTTTTGCACAGCACACCTGGAACACAATGCACTTGACTACTACCTTCCCGTACTAATTGATCACACAAGCGCTTTAAAAACGTTTCCTGAATGCCTCCTAGTGAGAAGTGAAGTGCATCAACAGGATGTTATTTTAAAATGAGAAATAACTGCCACGGAATTAATAACTTGGACTTATGCAATACTTCTACAGCCAGCTGGAAACACTAAAGCATAAAGTAATTTGCATCCCCATCTCTCAGCAGGACACAGATGGAGACTTGCAAAAAGCCAGTCTGCAGGTCAGCATATTCAGGAGGTGACAGCAGTTGCAGAAAGCTTTGAAGCATCACAACACCTCTTTGTGAACGCTTTTTCTTCTTTTTTTTTTTTTTCAAACTCCGTCTTCTTACAACTATCGATTGCAATGTTGCCAGCAGCGATACTCCGTGACCCTGCTGTTTTACGGGCACGCTAAAGAGAATCCGATTGTAATCAAGGCAGCTGTAAAGACGAGACACCCTTCCAGAGGGCAGCGCTTTTATCGCCGCAGTTCACAAGTCGAGGAGCACAGGTCACGCTCCGTCAGCCTCCCGCGGGCTCCAGCTGCTGCTCCCCCTCCTCTGCAGCCCCCGGACCTCCGGCGCGACCCCGAGAACCGGGCTCGGCAGTGCCCCGACACACCCGCCCGCACTGCTGCGAGGCTGGGGCCGAAGGAAACGATTTGCTTTAATTGCAAAGCACCCACAAAACACTGCCTTACCCACCGCAGCCACTAGAGATTTCTTATCGAAGCACTTTTCTCGCTCCGTGGGCGCTCTGCAGAAGCGCTGAAGCGGCAGCAGCAGACAGAGGTTCTGCAACGCGGAGGGGCCGGGGGCGAGACGCAGAGCGTGCAACCCCGGCGCTCGCAGCCCCCGCCCGGCATCGCTCCCTGCAGGGAGCTCCCTGTGAGGCAGCGCTGGGTACTGACCTCCCCGGCGGCGGCGGCGGCTCCTCCATGGCGGCGGCGGCGGCACAGACCAGCTCGGCGGCGTCTCTCATGCATGCACCGGAGCCTGCATGGCGGCGGGCCCCAGTGCGCGGCGCGGGGGCGCAGCGAGGAGCAGGAGCAGCAGGAGGAGGGGAGCGGGTCCCTACCCGCCTGCAGGAGCGCGGCCGCGCAGAGCCGCCCGCGCGGCCGCCATCTTGGGAACAGCCTCCGAGGGCAGCGGCGCCGGCAGCATCGCTACGGCGTGCCAGGAGGGACCGGCCGCGCCAGAGGCGCTCGCTCCGCCGCGGCCGGGTGGGGGGCGGCTCCCGGTGCGGGTTCCCCCCTCTCTCCCATGGCCGCGGGGTTAGGACAGGCTGTGGGACCGCGGCGCTTCTCTCCGACACCGTGAAAACTACGTCTCCACAGTCCCCCGCGAGGGGCCGCGTTTATGCCGAGGAGGGGCGGCGATGGGGGCGCGGCGGGAGCTGCCGCCCCCTCCCTGCCCCCGTGGCGGAGCTGTCAGGCGCTACCTGCGGCCGCTCGCTGCGGGTGTCGCGGTGCCTGCAGCTGCTCGTTCCCACACCGCTGGCAGACAGAGAGAGAAGGAAAACGAAACTGCTGAGAGGAAGATGGTTTCCCTCAGCAGGTGCCAGCTCCCCGCAGCCGTGCTGGCCCCATGTCCAGCGCCTGCGGAGGCTGGCGCGACCACGGCCGGATGCAAGGAGGTGGAAGGCGTGGAAGACCCTTGAGGTCCCCTTGGAGGGAGTGCATGGAGGAATGATCTTTCATCTTTTGTACTCTGCTGCTGACAATTTTCAATTTATTTCAATTTATGAACCTGGCCTTTTTAAACCCTCCAGCAGGCACTGGTTATCAGCCTTGGACAGAGAACTGGAGCCATGATATCCATTTGGAAACAAGGAGAGGAAAAGTTTAATTTCCTGAACTGTATGTTGGCAGTAATATCATTATCAATGTTAACACCTATCAAAGGCAGAAAAGTGCCATGGGTTGTTAGGGTCGGTAAGAGGGAGCCTCATCTTCTGTGTTACAGGACTGGAAGCGCAGCAGCAAACCTCGGCATCAGTAATGTCTATACAAAGCATATGCATTATTTCTGATGGGTGAAATTTGAGCTTGGACTGGATTCAGTTCTAGATTCTGCATTTATGCACTGGTTCCTTCATTACTCGTACAAGAAATTTGCACCTTTCTAGTCTGATAGTTGTAAAGTCACCGTTCGTGAAATAAAGTTGTCCGTCTCCCTGTCGAAGTTTAGGAAGCAAATTCAACAGGCCCTTTGAAACAATAGGTTTTTTTTTTTAAGCTGAAGTGCAGAATATACTTCAACTATATCATTTTAATAACATCTACTGTTTATCGTCTTAATAAATGCGTGCTTTAAAATGCAAGACCAGATAAATAACATTATGCTGGAAGCCACTTAGACTGTTTTCTGTAGGTCAAGAAAGATACCTCGATCGCCATGACTCTGATGATCACGACATTTAAACATCAAGACACTCAGCATTTATGTTGAGAATTATTAGTTAAGATACCTCATGTAATGGAAAAAATGCAGTATTTAGCATGTTAAAGACTTCTGCTCGAGTACTTGAGCTCAAAACCATAAAACAGCTCCAACAGTGGATATAAACAATACATTCCCACTAATCTGTCATGGTGAACAAAATTTAGAAATCATAGCTGAAGGAAGTCAAGGTCAAAAATTCTGAAGTGCTAACCTAATAAATTAGTTGTCATCTCCATAAAAAATATACATTATCTAAGGTAAAGCTGTTTACTTCACAGTATGCATGTGGTTCTAATATGATTGCAAATAACAAAGGGTCAATGTTACTGATTAAATTCAAACATCCTTTTCAGTTAGGGATCATTGTCTCACACCATCTCTGCAGCTGTTTGCAGGGCAGAGACGTATTTAGCAGTCATGGCAAAATATTTCAGCCTCTTTACTTCCTTCTATCAAAACAACCAGTGCAGTGGTATGTTAGAAGCACAGAGTTTTCATTAACTAGGAAAAAAATCTGATACTGCATTTTGCCATAAACGTGGTGGCATGATGGTGGGGAAGTGGAGAACATCCCAAGGGCCCTTGGCAAAAGGGAGAAATGGGGACTGACCACTGCCACTACTTTCTGTAAATATTAAGATAGTTTACTGTAGTAAACTGAGGTTCACCGCAGCTTCTTAAAGAAGGAGGTTCAGAAAAATCTTCCCTGCATGCGTTTTCCCCTTTCCCTTAAGGGCAACCCAGCACATTGGGTTGCATCACATTCTTGTGGTATATCGCAGAAAATATCCTAGAACTCTAGATACTGACCAAGCAAAGTAAGGCTATAAGTTTGATACTGTGATGCTTCTTTATCTGCAGTAGACCATAGCAGCATAGCTGCTGGCATCAAGAAGAAGATTGTAAGAGGAGAGGTTTGTGAATGACCTTACAGAGAACTTGGGGAGAAATTAAGAGATGCAGAAATATCTGAGCTTATAGTACCGGAAACAGCAGATGACATAAGAGTCTCAGAACCTATATAGGGATCATATTTAACAAAGAAAAAAATTCAAGGCATAAGAGGTCTTAAAAAACGATATGCAAAAAAAATTATTTTCATTATTTTTGGCTTCTTTTAAGGAATATTATCATATTTCAAAGACTAAATATATCAGTATTTTATAGGTGCATGGAAATTGATATATGAAATTGTTCGTTCTGGTTCTACTCCTGGAATAGAAGGCAGCACAGGATTAAAATACAGATCACAATCAGTAGCATCTGTCTGTAAGAAAATTGAGTTAAAAATGAGGAATGGATTTTATTGTCTGATGTGGCAAAATCATGACTCCAAAATTCTAGGTTAAAAAAACAAACCAGGAAACGTAACTGTCAAAATAGACAAACTTTTTTCAGTTTAATTTCTGTTTTCAGAAGTTTTAGAATTAATTTTCTTCTTTTTTTTTTTCAGAAAAACATAGGGCTTTAAAATTTAGCAGATGCTGCAATTGCTTAGGAATTGCTTTTTTTCTAGCAACGTGCCTTTTATTACAGTAGCACTCCTAGAACTTGCAATAGAAATTCAAGATGGCACTAGCATCCTAATAACAAAAATAGGTCTTTCAAAAAGCATTTTAAAATTTCTACTGCAACTACCCTTGAAATTTCTGTCTGTTCCTGGGGCATATATTCTATTATTCTTTCCTCCTCATTTCATCACAGGTATCAGACATGATTGTACATGCAGCTGTGCTTTTGCCATTTCTCCAGTTATTTTCTATATACAAAAAAAAAAAATTAATGAAGACAAAGAAAGATTTGGTCCAGGTAGATAAATAAATACATTATAAGAATTTTTCTCCTGGTACCTGTCACAAGGCAAAACTTCCAAACTTTTTTTTCACATTATGAATGTTGCACAGAAAAAGGCACAACTTGGCTTTTGGTTTGTTTAAGTCAGTTAGTGAAATCTAGTAATCAGATTGTTCTTCACTGTGTGAAGTGCATGCAAAAAATCAAATTCTTGACAAAAGTAGCTTTGCACAATTAGTTTTCTCTTCCAATAAGTTATTTATTTTAATTCTAATAAAAGCTATATAAAATTAAAAGCAAAGTTAATTAGACATTGGAAAGCAGCCTGCTATATAGTTAGTCTAGATCTAATAAAATGTGCTGAAGATAAAATATTCACTTTTTCTTGGTCATAGATTAGAAATTATCTTCTGCAATGCAATGAAGAATAAAACATGAACAATACCTGCATTTTATATCTAGAACACAACCTGACACCATTTCTTATGTAGACATTGCAACTAGCAACTCCAGAGTCCAAATAAAATATCACAATGTAATTCTACCTGGACATATGCAGATTCCTCCATCTACAGTTTTGTTGTTCTCACAGAAGATCAAGTTGGGGGAGGCATTGAAAGAAAGAGAACTCAGTTCTCAGTGTCATCTAATTTGAGCTTTGCTGCAATTGATTTGAAGTGTGAAGCTGAAAGAAGTTAAGGAGTCACACTGTATATACCCTTGTTCAATCACCCGTTACTGCTGTGATTCATTCACTCGGGAAGCTCGCATGATAGCTGCCAAAGCTTGTTCAGCAGCATGGTTTAACACCCGTGCTATAATAGGAGCCAGCTAACTTGACAGAGGTGGAATATTTCTGTCTGAACGCTGTCATCTCACAGGCTGCATGTCGGATTGCACAGGGCTCAATACCATTAATTCACCACTATTAAAGGAGTATTTGTTAGTAAGAGTAGCATGAGGTCAGAGACATTCCTGGGATTATTGTTTTATCACTTCAACTGGGCGTTATTTTTTTGGGTTCTTCCTCTCCTAAGAAGCAACTCTATGTAGCACTGCTTCTGCCATTATTTAAATGGCATGACCCATATGAGAGAAGTACAAATTCCAGTTGTGCTTAAAGCTGTATGCTTTTACTGTGTAAAGCTGGGTATAGCTAAATCCACTGGCTGCTATTCAAAGATACCAAGGCACTGGACATAGAAATGATCTGAAACTGAAAATGCTGACACATTTATAACAGTCTGGATACAGGAGTTTATGTCTTCCCAAGAACTGACTTTGGACCTGTGACTATCAGCTGCACTGAATTCAGTGCTACTTGAACTTGACTATCAACAGCAGAGTAAGCTTGCTTAAAGCTAGCTTGGCTCCTGCTAAATCATATTTTAATTCTTTCCCCAGCTGTATAATAGACATACTCAGTGAGCAGCCATAGGGCATTTATAAACAAGACCAAATGCTTGTCTGCATTTGTGTTCACTACATTTATTTCATGTTCAAAGAAGCGCCACTGAAGAATTAGGGCCAATTCTTTGAAACCATATTTGTAGGCCCAAAGCATCCCCATCTGTCTTCTGTGTGTGCCTGACAGTGCAATTTAGTGCATTGTTGCACGCAACTCTTTCAACATGTTTTCAAGCATCTTGCAAGTTTGACTAGTTGCTTATACCAAAATTTATGAAGTGATGCTTCTTATTTTCATCATCCCAGAAAGCACAAAAAAACCCAAAAAGTTCCAGACAATCTCTTTTTAAATACCTGGTTGTGCAGCTGAGGCTCTTTCTATGTCTGCCTTACAGCAGCTGCGTTATCCCTGCAGAAAACAGCTGGGAGATTTGTATCAAACTTCCGTATCTAGGAATACAGGAGCTATCCATGTCTCCTCCTTCCAACAGCTCTTTTTATAAGTGAGAGTAATCACAGAAAAGCAACAAGGCTTGCATATTCCTTTACCCCAACAGTTCCTGGAAGTTGTATCAGCTGGATGGAGTTATAAGCAGCCATGAGAAAATTTTAATCTTCATTAAATGTTAATCCCTGCAAACACTTATATGCACATCAGTTCATTTATGTGATAGGCATACTAAAATCAGTGAGACAACCCTGGGAGAACAGTTACTCATGCATATAAATGTTTATAGGATTGATTTCCTCCTTTTGCTCTGAGTCATCTGGAATAATTTTGTCCCCACAACTTCACAAGGTGAATTTTGTGGCAGGATCCTGTCAATGGCTCGGTTCTGGTGAACATCAATAGGAATTAAGATATTCCCCATTTGTTGCAAAGCCATCTTAACTAGAGCATAGTAAAATAGTATTTTATTCTACAGCTCCCAGTTATATCCCATTCTGCAGTGCCTTAGGTTTTATTTTTTCATTTCTGTCCATTTCATTACTTCAAAAAAGCTGTTCCCCCATTGTTAACATAACAATCTTCATGCTTCTAAATACTCACACTGTTCCTACAGTATAAAATACTATAAAGAGGCAATCACCTGACATTTGACATTATTTCAATGTATTCTGAGTTTTTTATTCTCATTTGAATCTTATTGGCCCTTATCATTATTTCTCTAATTTATTTGCATTTCTTCTTCCTCACAGGAATTGATGCTTATTTTAAGGTATATCCATGCTCAGAGACGTACCACTCAGCACTTGTAATAACAGTGGAATGATGTGAGTTAATACACTGTCCTGGCACAGCAGTCTTTCCAGATACAGCCAGCTGAGGAATCCAGATTACGACTTTTGTGTTAGGGAGCTGAGATCTATGGGACATTTTCTGCTGAGCTGTTAGAAGATGGTTTCTCTCAACATCTTTGGGTGGATTCCACTATGACTGTAAGGATACAATGGACATTGATAAGCTTTAGGACTAGCTATTTTAATTCTTAATTTCAGTCCAAAGCCTGTCAATTCCACTGGGGTTGTTCTTCAGCTGTAGTGATAATCAGAAATACAAAGGGGTCAAAATTATGTTAGTTTTTGTTCCTGTCCATGGAAAATAGAACGAGATAATGTGTTGGTTGAGAACAGGATGACCTTATTGAAGCTGAGGATCTGTAATTGCTCGGTTCCTCCTCTCTTGCTGGCTGAATTCTATGGCATTTGAGCCCTACTTCTGCTGTTTTTCTGTGGATAGTGTGAAGCCTGGGAGAGAAATTTCTTTCACCCTTAATCTGAGCAGAGATACCAGTCAGACAGCCCTACTACTTGGCCTGGGCATTGAGGCACTAACATAAAACAGACTAAACTTGCTAAAAAGACTCCAGCTTTCCCATGGATAGATGTTGTGGCACACTGAGCTAGGAGAAAAAGGCTGATCTGCAGATTTGGCACCCAGTCTTCAACAGGGCAAGCTCACATTATTCGTTCAGCAGTATTGGAGAAAGACTCCTGTCTAGAGTGTGCTTGTTCACCTGTTGGAAGCATTCAGTATGGATCAGTTGCAAAACTCTATCCCATGTTGCATAGCTGCAACCTGCTTGAGATGAGATCATAGAAGTATTAATCTACCAACTAACTCTTTAGATGGACATCTGGGCCATAGCCCATCTGTCTGAGGCAGTCATGGTCTTCATTAGGCATGGATGACTACTCACAGAACGAGAAGTTATGTATTCTGTAGGCTGTGGAAGATGACTCTAATACATATTATATTTCTAAATGTACAGTTAAGGTTAATGGAAGAATAGCAATGCTATTCTAACCTGGATTTCAAATTTCAAGAATAACATTTCAGTTAAAACTTTTGCATTAAAATTTATATTTGAACATTTAGAAACACCTCCAGATGACAGCTTACTTCTGGGCTCCCCATCACAAAAGAGATCGGGACATGCTGGAATGAGTCCAGCAAAGGACCATGAAAGTAGTGAAGGGTGTGGAGCGTCTGAGATCTGCGGAGAGGAACTGGAAATGTTCAACCTGGAGAGGAGGAGGCTTAGGAAGGACCTTACCAATGTGTACAAATACTTGATGGGGCGGAGGGAAGAAGATGGAACAAGGCTCTTCCTAGTAGTGTCCTATGAAAGGACAAGAAGCAGTGGATAAACCATGAAAAAAATTCTGTTTTAACTTGAAAAAAACTTTCTTTATCATGAGAGTGGTCAAACAATGCACATGGATTGCTCAGGGAGGTTGTGGAATTGCCATCCTTAGAGATATTCAAAACCCGACTGGTTGTGGCCCTGAGGAACTTGCTCCTGCTTACTCTGCTTTAGGCAGAGGGTTGGGGTGATCTCCAGAGGAACCTGTCCCCCTCAGCCATTCTGTGGCTGATCTCATAAATACTTTTGAATTACAAGCAATCTCTTAAACAGGAAGTTTTCTAGGAAACACAACTATTTAAAAGCACACAGCACCAAAAACTTTTAGTATTATTTATAATTTTGTTACGAATTGTGGTGATTTTAAATTAATGAATTTTTAATAAAGAACTATTGCTGGTAAGAATTAAGTTATTCTAAAATATATCATTCGTAATGCTGTTGTGTAGCCATTTCTGCCTACTAAATTGTAACTTTCTGTCAGAAGAAGTTGGGCAATACCAAATATGTCGGTATAATCAGCTTTATGAGCATCTTCCATTCCAAAGTTGTGCCATTCCCTACTAATGAGGTTTTACTGCCTTTTTTCAAAAATTTTATACTTGAACCACATGGATTGTTTTAAGAAACTTCTAAAAAAAACCTAACATTAACCATGCTTTTGTATTTTAAGTGATACAGAATCCTGATATTCAAATTGTATAAATTATATACCATTGCATTTTACATGTCAAAAAAACCAACCATGTCCTTATTTGGATGTGGTCAGCTTCATTACTCCACAAAAAGTGAATGTGACATCCATAATCATTTGTACAAAGCCAGATTCTGAAAATCTTAAGACTCCGCTGATTTCAGCAGTTGTTTTCCCTCAGTGAGGTTTGCCCAACCAAAAGATGAATGGCTCTGTGCTATTCCCTATTCATGGCACTGTACCTCAGCTGAGCTTCCTGATATATTTTAATTATCACACTACCTGTATTTGAAAATAACCTGTAAGCGTGTTTAGTGTGGCAAGTACATAAGATCTATTTATATTACCATTATTTTTCAGAATTGCGTTTTGTGCTATGTTTATTGCAGCTATTCCAGAGCTCCTTGTTGTATCCACAACAGCCTGTCAACCACAGTGTTGAGTAAGAGGATTTAACTGTGAATGGATCTCTCTCCCTGAAGTAACTAGCTCAGATAGACTTTAGAAAGTGATGTTTTGCCTGCCTCATCACTTGTCTAAAAAGGATAAGGGCAGAGCTATCAGAATTACTCTGATGTAATGCAGTGAGTATGAGTGTCCTAGAAAGTCACAAGCTGTAGGTGTCGCATCATCACAGAGTCTTGTTTCCTGTGAACTGTCAAATTATCTTTATTTGAATCTAAAATACTTTTGCCTGAGAAAGTAGTAACAAGCAAACAGCCTATTAAATATACCATTCAATGTCTTTCCTACTTGATCATCTGCATTTTAGCAACTAAAAGTGAACTGACAAGTCTTCTTCACAATTTGCAATTTTTAGCACAAACCAGAAGTGAATCTGATTGCCAGCTTGACATTCATGAAGCCTTGTATTTGTGCATAAATATGAAAGTTCAGTATAAAAGGTTTGTGCTCATACTGGCCATAACTGTCCTAGGGGCTGACTATGAAAATGTGGCTGTGGGCATATAAAAATAATCTGAAATTTCTATTTAAATGTACGGTGGGTGAACTCAGAGCCATAAAGAATCAGCCATTTTACCTACAAGATGTTTACAAAGCAAGTCTGCTAGGTTTTCTAACAGCCTCTTTATAACATATTTCATCCTTTTTAAAATTTTTTTTTTATTTAATTTTATTTTAATTTAGAAATGTAATATTTCTGTTGTAGAATACGGGGGCATGTTTAAGAAATATGTGATAAATACAATTACAGCCATGACAGCACATGTAAGTGTGATATTTAGTGGTAGATTCTGCTAGTAATCATAGTTATATCCAACAGCTATAGAAAGGATGGAACAGCAGAAACAGGAGGATGTTGTAGGTACTGCCATTCTGGTGTAATTTGAGCCTTATATTAACTTGGATTAAGTATTCCTTTCACAGTGGTTGCTTGCACTGAATTTAACTGGTTCTTTGTCAAAGTATGAAGTCTGCCTTAAAAATAACTAGTTGATGTAATTATTATGTATTTTATTATGATGCCTTTATGAACCATGCTTCTCAGCTTTGCATATTGCTAGAATTTTTTCCACTTTCACATGCTTGGATTACATGTCACTTTGTTCCAAAACATTCTCCTAGAGAGCAATCTCTATTTCTGTGCAATCTGACAAGCTGAAAAAGGTTTTCTTGGTGTATTTATAGTGGGGAAAACTGGCAGAGCTATGAATATAACTCCAGCATTTTTTATGAGCATAATTGAATCTCTTCCCATTTCAATATAAAATTATAATAATGTGTGCATTTTTTACTAGTATAACTACATCAATAATAGGGCTGTTACTGCCATACATTATAGACACCCATCATTAGCTTACAGTGAAAGTGTCATTTATTGTGCTTACAAGTAGGAAAAAAGACTATTCTTGTCAATAAACAAAGTCCCAGTTTCAGTGCCAGGAAGATGCATCTTTTCTTTCTTTGCCACGGGCAAGGGACTCTCTAAGGAACAGGCTGCACGGTTTAGCTGTTGAATGCTTGTCCAGCTGCACTGTTCCCATCAGCCAAATATATTATCAGAGCAGTACCCAGATTCTTTGGCTATAAACAAAAGCAGGCATGTACCATGTAGTGTCACCAGCAACCCTTGATGTTCAAGGTTCATATTTCCTTAAAGTGCTAGATTAGAAATTTTTCCAACCCCCTAGCCTCCCTCCATGTAAGATAATTAACACAAAAAAATTCAGTGTAGTTCAAGGTCTTTAAGCCAAGCTGGTCTATTTTGCATTTCTGTGTAAAATGGAAAGGCACAGAGGTAAATGCAATGTTTAGTATCTGTGAACTCCTTTGCAAGGGTAGGAAGATATGTGTTTAATCTGCATTTGGTAGGGCCAAAGCTTAAATAGAACTTTGGCAAAATCAAAGAGCTGCAAATTCAGCAGTGACTGGGCAAGAAATCCCCGTGGTTTTGCAGGAGGGTGAAATTGCAGCAGAAGGCCAGGCTTGTCCTTGGGCCAGCTCATGTTTGCTGCAGGTTGCCTTGCTCCTGGTCTGTGGAGTGCTGACCTGCCAAGAGCCCGCGGGGAATTGTGCTGCAGAGCTTCTGCTCGTCTCTGCTTTGCACATCCCCACCTCCACGGCTTGGGGCAGAGTGCCCGGCCCACACTGACCCGACTTTCAGGGTACTGTGGGGTGAGTCACACCCACGCCACAGGCTGGGCGGTATCTGCAAGGGCAGGGCACACACGTGATGAGGACGGGCTCTGCCTCTGGCTGGACATCAGCACTCAGCCAGCCACCAGAAGAAAGCCCAGAAGAAATTGTTCGGGGACTCTGGTTCTTACGTCCCAGCTGTCTAGTACACTTAGAGGAGTATTCAAGTTACACCTGTTTAGGGAAGGTGTAACCTCTGACTTGGGCTGTCGAGCTGGCTCAACAAGCAGGAACGGGTCAGGGTGATGCAAGCCCTGCCCTTGCCCTTCCCTGTCAGACTATTTGTTTCCTCAAAGGTATCAAGAAAACTCTGAAGCTTTTAAGTAGGAGGGAGGGTTAAAGAGACACACAACCATCACTGAGAGCTGCAGACAAAAATAACCTGGCATTATTTTTACAGAAATGCATTTAGTCTATTTAGGCAAAAGGATGCCCCTGTAAAGCAAAACATGGAGTTCATGAGCAAGCAGAAATTAGAACAGGTATTCAATTAATGACTACTGAACCAATAATAGATATTATGGTGCTAGGACACTTTTTTTTTATTTTCAGCAAAGACCAGTTTGCAGTAGAAAAGAATGCTTGAAGTATTTTATAGAAGAGAAATTTACTAATCTGTACTGTTGAAAAGGCCAATATATTCCGCATGTATGAATATGGTTTCGAGGTGTTTCCAGGAAAAATACAATAGTGAATGAAGGGTACTTTGTGCACAAAAATATGTTTACAAGAGCTCTTAGACATGAGAGAGTCACCAGGTCTTGTGACACTGATTGCTTAAAAATGGTTTGTTCCTAGGGAAGGAAGACAATAAACCATTCTTGCAGGAATTCTCAGGCAAGTTTAAAATTCACTGGGGAGTAGAAGCTGAGGATGTTCTAAAACATATCGGGCTTATAAGCTGCTTCTAAATTTGCAAAACAAAAAAAAACCCCTCCCAAATGCATCACAAATTGGAAGTACTTGTACAAAACATTCATCAAACAAGTTCATGCAAATGCCTGTTGTAAGAATTCCTCAGAGCATTTGACATTTGTGCCACAATATTTGTGTGCTGTGTGACATTCATGATGTATTTATGCTCTATGAGCAAGTGCCTCACTCAGAAGGTTGTTGCTGTTTTGCTGTTTTGCCAGCCCTGCACAGGGGAGGCAGTGCTCCCCTTACATCAAATTTGGGCAGACAAAGGAAGGTGGCAGATGAAAGGTGCCTCGGTCCTCTGCTGATCTCTCTGTTCACTGTTGGCGTTTCCATTTTTGATTAAAGAGATTTCAGCTACTGTTATACCAGACACTTAGGCAGATAAGCAAAGAAATTCTCTAGCCTCAGAGCATTAGGAATATTTTTTTAAGTCACAGCTCCAGGAACCATGTGAATTAGAGGTAAATACAAACTCAGATTGAATGAGTGTTTTCAGTTTTGAAGAATAGTGCTTGAAGACTTGATCCAGAAATATTCTGAAGTTTTAGTACGCAAAACAGAGTGAAAATAAAAACAGATTTACATATACTTAGGCCTGCCTTCTCATTCTGGGAACCTGAATCATGACTTCTGAATGCCTGGATTAGCAATTCTGTATTTAGCAGTGACCAAAATATTCAAAAATAGCTTCTCACTATTCGTGCAGTCTATATTTATGCTTGGTAAAAGCCATCTAAGCTGCTAAAAAAAGGAACACAGACCTTGGCAGTTAGCAGGGCATGTCCTCAAAAATCAATATGCAACATTGCCACTTGGATCTGAACTTCTCTTCTGTTGCCTCTCGGCAGTGGCAGAGACTGACAGGAGCTATGCTGGGACACGCCTCCTCTTCTTCTATCACTTATCCTTTAAGTTTGATGCATAAAGCAACATTACTCAAATTGATTGCACTTCCAAAAGGGCAGGATCATCAGGCAAAATCTTTGTTTCTTTTTGAAGTGGAAAAAATATGTGATCTTAGAAGCCACGTATTTGGGAAACTGTAGAAGGTGTTCTTGATTGAGACCAGACCAGACAAGCCTTAACCAATTACTTGCCTTTCTGCTCTTTTCTGTCCAGGTCTGATTTATTCATTGATTTTATCCAGCCACATATGTCTTATCTTTTAGACAGTTCATCCTTTGGGACAGAAACCACTGTTTCATTCTTTCTTTTTTTTTTTTTTTTTTTTAATAACAACATTGGATAATATGGCTGGAGTTTCTCACTTGCTATACTGTAAGTGTTAAATAAATAAAAATTTTGGCCTATTCCTAGTCTCACCTAGCTCCTTTTGGGCTATTGTAGCCCAAAGCTATAATAAGCAAATGAAGCAGTTTGGTCAGGCTTCTATCTGGAGGAAATTCTCATTCCAGAGCAGAGTTTTAAAGCTGACAACTGGAGTGATACAGGTAAGTTTTCTTATTGTCCATACGTGCCTACTGATACATTTATGTACTTTAGATGTAAATTCAGACTATTATGTTAAAAATGTGCCCTCCTTTTCTGTTTTGTCAGACTCCACACTATAGAAACTCCTTAAAACTCCTCCAGTACAAATCCCAAATATGTGTACTTTAATATCCAGAATCAGAACCTGGCCAACACTTCCTCAGGGTAGCAACCAGCCTCTCTCACCTGAGTATGGCTTGTGCAAGTGCCAGCCACTCCCAGCTGCACCTCCACATGGCACCAGCTCTTCCGTGGGTGCTAGCCCAGGAGAGCAGCACAGACCACAGGCAGGTTTCTCATTGTATTGATCAGTGCAAAAATACCCTCTAACCTCCAAACGGAAAAATTTTAGAAGAAGAGGATTTACAGTGCTTTAATCAGAACAGGGAGTCCTTGTGGGAAACTCTCATTTCCAAGATAAAAGTGAGCAATATTGCAATACTCTGGCCTGTACACAAGCCTGTGCCCATGCTGTTGCCTTGGAGATACTATGGTGGAAATTTCTCCCTGTCTCATTTTCATTTTAAGTAACTTATTCTGCCCAGAATTCCTGTGTGTGCTTCCTTTCTAAAATTTGTGTCATCCTGTTTCTGTGGTGCAAAACTCCTATGTTGTGTAATTTGCTATTTATTACTATCTGTACATTTCTTATCTGTACATGCCTGTATGAATAAGTTACCTATACTATAATGGGATGTGTTTGTAAAATACACTGGCATATGCAACTGTGGTAATGAATCTAAAGATGAAAAGGTTTAAAACTATGCCCAAGGTGTTTTGGATTACTGTATTTGCCAAATGTAGCTGGCTATGTTGTGATGTTTTAATAACTTCTGTATGGCAGATTCTTGCATGTTATTCAATAGATCTTAACTTAGCTTTTCATCAAGTATACACAGGAAGGACTTGGAAACATCCCTGATTTTCATCTCTCTAGTGTCCTTCAGGAGTCAGCTACCATTGTTCTGGTTTACGTGGGAGAAATGATCTTAGAATCTCTCCATATTATGCCATGAGTGTATCAGTGAGAGGTTAAGACACATCGATTTATCCTGTTAGTGTTAGAAATTACAATTATCTGTAAAATGATAAATTATGCAGAGTGAACTATACAATGTGACAGAGCAGTCCTTCTGCATCAGTTCCTCCAAAAATCTTCTTGACTTGAGAAGCTGCGCATATCCCCACTTTCCCCCTTCTCTCAGAGTCAGCAAGCTGTCCCATCAACAAGACACTGAAAGGCAAACAGGCCCAAGCCCCACAGGAAATAAAAGGGATTTTCTGTCCTTCTACGGGTTCTATCTCTGTAGAATTGAAATCCTGCCCTTCAGTCACCATTCACACCAAGTACCTGGGTAATAACCTGTCATGTCCCACCCTTTCAAGACTACCTAAAAAATATAAGGATTTTTTTCAGTTGAATTCCTTCCGCCTGATGCTGAGATAGATATAGATATAGATATAGATAGATATAGATATAGATATAGATATAGATATAGATATAGATATAGATATAGATATGTTTNGATATAGATATAGATATAGATATAGATATAGATATAGATATAGATATGTTTTTAGCTATGTAGGAATTGCAAACTAGATATAAAAAATTGCAAAACACTTGGTTGTACTTGGTTTTGATATTTGCATATTCTGTAGTTCTGTCATGTTAAATGAAGACAAAATCCATTTTATTAATGGTAACAGCTATTATGCTACTCAGTTGCCTAATGAAATGCTTTAGAGTGAAATGCAAAACCCACATGTCCAACCAGAGGATTTAAAAAATGTGATTATACTAACACACAGTCTGTTTGTCAGTCTGTCTTCCAATCCTGTACCCAGCAGAAAAAGTCACACTGAATACAGTGAAAAGAACACAGTGAAGCATGGAAAAAAATATATAAAAGGCCCTTGCTAGTGTTACATTTGTGCATCTGTAGGGACAAGAGTGACAGTTAGCCAAGAGCCGTGAACACTCAATTTCTCCTTTGACAGAAACTGCGTTCACAGATTTTTCTCTACAAAGACGCCTCTGAACTTGGATTCTTTGCTATGATGCTGAATGCCAGCTTGTTCCTTGAAAAGGAGGGGAATTAAAAGGCCATAAAACTAGAGGAATTCTTCTGGATAGACAGGCCATTAGAACAAAAGATAGTTTGCATTATATATAGAGGCAGAATTTCTTACTCCATTTCAGCATGTGCATGAGACATGTTTATTTCTGTTAAATAATTTCATTTGTTTGTAATGCCCTCTTATGTCCTAGAGACTACTCTCCATGTAAAACTAAATAGCTACTACAATGGCAGGAGGAGGCTCTCATCAAAATTGTATGACTCATCTTTTTTTTTTTCATCTGCACTACCACCGTATGACCCAGAGAAACTGGCTGAAAGCATAGAAGCCTTCTCTGCCCTTCTCGATATTTGGGAAGTATTTGCAAACTTGTTTGTAAACCTTTTGTTTTTACTGTCTGTGTTGTACCCCTTGGTTCCCTGCCCTGTTTTTCTTTACTGCTTATCCCTGGCAGAGGAGCAGCCTGAGGCAGAACTGGCTGCAACAGCTCAGGCTGAATGCAAGACTTTTCCTGCTCATCAGTGAAACAGATGGATGGGCTCATTGGCTCAGCTCATTCACCAAATTTCCTGGTCAGACCAGGAGCTGCAGTTCTGTACTCAGGGCAGGAGAAGTTGCACCTTTTTCTATGGCCATCTAAAGGCATCACATGGTGAGCCCAAGACCCTATCACAAGCCAAGCAAAAGCCAGGCTTGCTGTATGTTTGTTTGTCAGTCTCCAAGGAATGGTTTTCTGCCTGAGTTTTTTGCGGACAGAGGGAGCCAGCTGGGGCACCCCAGGCAGAGAGACAACTCCTGGTGAGCCATGGTGGGGCAGGAGCCAAGGAACCAGCGGCTGCAGGACACTGGAAGAAAAGACGATTCACAGAAAGGAGTCTGTGCCTTCCCACGCTGGGCTGCAGCTGGGGACTCCGGATCCAGCCGCAAGGCCAGACAGAGATGACTCAGAGGTGACTCAGAGGTGACCTGTGATGAAGCCCGTCTCTGACAGTATCTGCCCTTCTGACCAGAGTTATTATGGAAGACCAGCTGAGAGGAACAACTGCTGTGGGGAATTCCTTTGTAGAGATGGGTGCTGTGGGGTTGTCTTTGGGTATAGGGAGACTTCACCTCCCTTCCCCCTTGGCACACACCACCCTGCTGTCTGCTAAAGAGCAGCACTGGCACTGACTCTGCCTGGTTAAACCATTCATGTGGTCTGAGCCTGCAGGTTTTGTGAGGGCAGAGCACTCACTGATCCACTGCTGATAAGCAGAGAGGTGTGGGAGCTCAGACCAGCCTTTGAAAGAGCAAGCAGACATGTGGGAAGCAGTCATACCTCCAGCCATCCGAGGATGGCCTCATCCCTACAGGCCTGGTAGTCACACAGCCAGGGACTGACTGTATGGATGTACTGTAGGCACATCTGCTGCTGCCACAAGTTCCACCACTCACTCTCTTCTGCTGCCTTAGTCACGTCAATCTGGTCTGTAAAGGGATATCAGGTGGACTCTTATCATGAGCTGGATGAAAAGATTATCATCTCAGCTATTTGCTGCTGCCCCATTATCCAGTGCTTTTCCTGCCCAGCTCTTCTGTTCCATGATGTACAAACAATAAAACAAACCAGTCCATTGATGGCAGAATATGCAGGGATGAGTTAATTGTGTGAATAGTCTGAGGTGTGATCTGGTCTCAAGGGCAGCTGAAACATTTTATCTGGCTGCAATCTACATTGAGTTTTATTTGGAAATGGCTGTGATGGCTTTAAAAGTTACCATTTCCTAGCTGTCCCTTGCAGTGCAGAGTTTCCTGCAGGTGACTGCTGCCAATCTATCTGAGCTTCACTCGCTGGTTGCTTGTCTGACCGCAAGGCAGGCAGCTTGGGCTGAGCCACAGCACAAGGGGGCTCTTAAAATCAGCCAAGCAACTTCACTCAGAAGCTGGCATGTAGGGCTCAGATGATGTGCTCTTTTAGGAGAATGACCCCTCAGAGCAGACAGCTGAAAGCAAATGGTCCAGTGCTGGCACTAGTCTCTTAAAGCATCAAAGCTTTAAGAGACTGTGAAGGTTAAGCTGTCCTGTTTGGCACTTCAAATTCCACATTATATGAATTTTCCATATACTTGGAAAAGGAATATTTTACTAATTAATCTAATTAATCAAGTTCAAAATATATTTTGAGTATTTTTTGGATATAGAATGTGGTTTTTATGTTTGCCCTTCTATGTCCCTGAAAATTTTGAATTTGCATACATTGGATGTATAAGAAAAGCTGCAGCAGACCATCATCTTTTATTTTCCAGCAAAAACCTCTCTAAATACAGAAATTATTTAAGTTCTTACTACACTAAGATAAGCTTGATGCAAGTAGCTATAATATTGTGATAATATGTAGGCACTTCATTCAACTTTTTTAGGACCCAGAGGACACTGACATCTTCAAATGACCCAGTCTGACTGCTTGTTCTCATCCATGGGAAAACAAATATCCCAAACACCAGGGGGGGAAAAAAAAGAGAGAAGCAAAATTATTTTTTTACTTCCTCTAAGAAGTAGCTTCCAGCCTAGTCTAAAGCACCTCTGGTAATTTACTACATCTTCGGGCTTCACAGATTAGGAAAGCATGAACAAGTACAAAATAACGTTTTATGACCAGAAAAGGAGAATTTACTTTCTTCTGAAAATACAGAGGTTCTTTGATTTTAAGTTAAACTCAGTTCTACAGTGATCTGGACACAATCATAGAGGCTACATACTTAAAATGCTGTTCCACATATTCAGTGGGAACATGTCTTGAGGCTCACCAGTAACTCATATAACCAGAACTCTCAGCAAATAGACAGTACTTTTCATTTCTAAAGCTGTGAACAAGCAAAAGCTCACTAATCACAAATCAAGGAAGCAGATAAGCACGTGTTGTCACCCTTGCTTTACCCACAGGGAGTTCAACAAACACTGCTTTTTGCAAAGTGGGTCATCTGCTGCTGGGGTTGGGGGGTCTGGGCAGGGGTACCTGCAGAGTACAGCAGCCCCCTCCTTCCTCCTCTGCACACTTCCACCAGAGATGGAAAAGTAGGTGCTATGGCATTGTGACAGGTGCTACGTAAGGAACATGCACAGAGCTCTGCAAAGAGTGTAAGTGACCAAGAGTGGCCTTGCCACTCTTTTGTTCCCTAAACTTTTAAGATTTTTTTATCCTTTCCCCTCCATTTCACCTCTAAGGCCCTTTCTCCTGCCATGCTGAGCAGTATGGCACCAAGCCCTGGGTCCCAATCACTGCCACAGCAATACACTCAGGATGAGTGTCTGAGAACTCACAGCAGTACTAATCAGGATGATAGTCATGATTAATAATAAACAGTCCTTTCATATGTGACATCTTGAACAACAAAAGAAAAAAAGAGCTACCAAAGCATTCAAAAACCCCAGGCAAGACTGAAACCTAAAGAAAGCAAACCACAAGAGTTTTTAAAAAACTTTTCTACTTACTGCATAAATAATGGCCTCTTCGAGAATTGTGATGGGCCGAACATATAACAGGGTCCAGTGGCTGGGGTGGAGTGGAAGCGGGTAAAGAACAAACTGCAGAAGCAGCAGAAACAGATTTAAAGGTCGCCAGGCTCATTCACTTTGGAAAACAAGTGAACACTGCGATACTGTGAACAACACTGTGCCTACTGTCTGTTACACCACTCCCCATGACGGCTATCCTACTCCTTTTTCACTGTCATTGCAATCTATTTATCAGTGGAGAGCTGTGAAACATCAGATATCAGAGGAAAAAATGCAGCACAGCAAAGGAAATAGCTTTTGCCTACGTGTGCATGGTGGAAGGAGCCTGTGCCGGTACTTGCACGTCGTGGAGACCATGACTTACTGCTGGCTCCATATAACATCAGCCTGAGAATATATGAAGATCTGAGTATTGAAATAATTTTTCCTACCCTAATAAAATACATTTAAAATAGAAGCTGTGTGTCTAATTTTCCGTTTACTTGTCTAATAAAAACTATTGTTTCCTTTTATGTTCCCTCCACTTGCTTTCCTCCTGTGCTGGTTTTGACTGGGATAGAGTTGATTTTCTTCACAGTAGCTGGTAAGAGGCTGTGGTTTGGATTTGTGCTGGAAACAGTGCTGATAACACAGGGATGTTTTGGTTATTGCTAAGCACAGCTTACAGAGTCAAGGCCTTTTCTGCCTCTCACCCCACACTCCACCAGTGAGGGGGCTGAGTGTCCACAAGGAGCTGGGAAGGGACACAGTCAGGAGAGCTGACCCCAGCTGACCACAGGGAAGTCCCATATCATATGGTGTCATGCTCCACATCTATAGCTGGGAGAAGAAAGAGTAAGAGGTGACATTCAGAGTGATGGTGTTTGTCTTCCTTAGGAGCTGTTACATGGGATGGAGCCCTGCTTTCCCAGGGATGGCTGCACACCAGCCCGCCAATGAGAGTGGTGAATAAATGCATTGTTTTGCTTTGCTTGCATGTGTAACTTTATCTGTTAAACTGCTTTTATCTCAGCCCACGAGTTTTCTCACATTTACCCTTCTGAATCTATCCCCCACTTCCCAAAACTCCATTTCTGCTTTTCTGGGTGACATTCTATTCTGTGTGCACGTGTGTATGGAGGTTTAAGTTCAGCAACTGGAGTGAAACCCCAGGTCATACTGGCAGAGAGAGAGAGCAGTGCGTGTGCATGGCGTGAGTGTGCATGTCAGTGTGTATACATGGTGTACATGCTGTGTGTACAGTTTGTTTTTCTCTAAAATATGTTTGCTCATTAAATAAAATGTTGAGGCTTTTATAATTACTGGATACTGAAGCCTTCTAGATCAAGTGGATGGGAAACCTCGATTTTTGTCCTGCTATTTAATGCATTTCATAGCATTTTCCCAGCTTTGCCTCTTATTATCCTTTTATTGCCAGTGTCTCTGTCACTGCCTTCTTCATTGCTTGGTCTTCTGCTTTTTATTTCATGTGTGCACCTCTTTTTTCACCTGGTTTTAATGACACAGGAATCCTTCAATGCATTTTCCAGGCTCAAACCTTTGCACCCTCAAGAGTAGGATGAATTCAAGGCAAAGCTGTTGTGAGCTGTTCTTATTCAATGACCAGTTAGTTTCCTAGGAAGAGAAGGAAAGTGCCAGTGAATCACTTATCTGTCTCACAAGCTGCAAGATAAGAAAAAGACCTTGAATTTTCTTACCTTGACTCATACCTTCCTTGTTGTTACTCCATTTATCATTGCAGGCCAGTTTAAACTAGCAAGACACCACTTGTATTATGGGAACAATCCAGCTCTGGAAATAACAGCTACAGTGCTCTGCAATGTTTCTGTGACTTTGCAAACAAAAACAGGTGAAAATCTGTCTCTGTTTAAATTCTCCATTACATAGCTCTCCTCTCCATCAGCACTGACATTTCAGTCTTGAGTCACTTCTCTTTTTGCTTTCTGGTCCTTTTAATCATTTCAACAAGGGAGAAAGAAGTGAAGGGAAAAGAGAAGGGACTAGAGTCAAGTTTCCATATAAATTTAGCTCAGCGGAATGGGCTAGGAAATAGCAAAGGAGTTGGAAATTAACTCAGTTAGAAATCAAATACCTCCTGCCCAAATGCGACATTGTTGTTACTATGATCTTTATAATTTTGGAACTTGTCCTGTTAATGCCTTTTTTCCAAATAAACATTCATAAGCAGCACTATGCCATGCATCCACAGAACAGTCCTTTTTAAAGGAAAATTTATGCAGATATATAGTAAGATCAACAGGTGGATTGGATCAGCAAAAATTTGGATTCAGTGCTTTTAAAAGCAAAGCCTACCTTAACTTCCATCCTTCTGGCTGATTCAAAGATCAAGGCAGATCCAGTAGGAAAAAAAAGTTTCAGTACTATCTTCTGCCCAAACTGAAGTACGATTTCAGATCACATGTCTATACTTACACTATATGTCTTTTTGCTGCCTAAGGACAAAAAGCTGCCTTCCATTTTTTTTTTATAGAATGCTCATTAATTGCAATCAGAGTAAAATATTTTGTAAATTGGAGGTAGAACAATTAGAAGGTATGTGGAAGGAATGCATTTTACTCCTATTTTTGCTTTTTCCCTGTGGAGAAGAGAGATATTTTCATTGGTGTTGCACATTCCTGAGTGGTGATTTCAGTCCTCACAGTCTTCAGTAATAAATAAATACAGTGAGTATGACAAAGTGATATAGTTAAAAAAACAGGCACAACTACTGAAATGAAAGAGTAGCAGTGGAAGTTAGCATGTCAGTGTTATTACAATACTTGTGCAGCCCTAAATTGAGAACTCTCCTGATTCCTTGAAAGAAGAGGCTCTTCTTCCTTATAGATTTCACATGCTGCCCTACTACAGAAAAGACTTAAACATGTTAGTGTGTGTGTGTGCTTCCAATGGGAAACAATGTACTTTCTTACTTTATTCTTTGTCCTCAGACATGATTATTGGATGAGGAATTGTGAGAATTTCAAAAAGATGTATGTCATTTCTCAGTGCAGTATCATGCATATAGACTAAAACAGATATTTATTTGTGAAGTCTGACTCAAGATATCTTGAAACATGAACTGAATTTGTCCACAAACAGAAGTATCAATAATATTCTAGCTGTTATAATATCAACATATATATTCTCAACAATAGCAGTGTACACTGTCATTCTAAGGAAATAAATGATGGATGATAACATCCAAGATACATCAGTGGACTAAACTGAGTTTTCCAAGTGTGCACGAGTTTAGACTTGAATGCCATACCTTATGTACCAGATATGTTCTTAAGAAAATCATTTTGTTAAACTCACAAAAATGCTTTAGAAGAAGCACAAAAAAAATATTGTGTTACCTTGAACTGAAAATATTGATATAGCACTGCAAATAGACCAGGTATTCAGTTTCTTTTCTTTGCACATTTACATTTTAAAGTGTGGTCAGTTGTCTGTACATATTGCCATTGATGATATTTTGACTCCACTTAAGTCTGGGACAACTCCCTTTGATTGCAGCAGCACTTTGATGATTTTGTTTTCATGTACACATCAAATGAAACCAGCAGTAGTTCATTCATTTGCTTGTTTAGCATTTTTATTCTGGTTTGTGAAGAGGAACAAATTTCTTATTATTTAATGATGTGACAATAAAAGCTAAATAATAAAAAGAATAAAGCGGTTAGTGATAAGTTTAACACCTTTTTTGATAGTATGAATATATCTGTAATATGGAAAATAAGGAAACTTTGTCAAAGTGTGTATGAGGGCTACTACTATGGAAAACTGCACAGATGAATGCTCCTCCAATTGCACATCCTGACTAAAGATTTTGAGTGGCAAAGCTGCTTAGATATTGCAATCATCACAAGTAATAGTCGGCACAACACTACCTCACAGGTCTTCAAAAAAACATCACATGCATATACTGTCCTGTTTAAAGAAAATGTAAAAGTACTGAAACTTCAGCAGCTTCTGAGGATCTTCAAAGCCAGCTAGGTGACTCCTGCCCATAATTTAAAATCTCTCTCACTCCTGTAAATATCTCTTCCTCAGAGTCTCTTCCCTTTCCAGGCAAGGGAAAGTACTTCACCTTTTTGTTTTCTCAGCTATCTTTTGCCACATGATTGTCAGTACTTGTCCCCTCAAAACTTAATGAAATGGCTGAAACATTAGGCTACCTAGTTGTAAGAAAGAAGAAATGTTGATAAAGATAGAAAGGCAACACACAGAAGAGTCTGTAGTCATACAGAAAACCTTGTCTTATGTAGAAGAGACTGCTTGACTGCCTAGTTCAAAGAAGGATGCATGGCCAGCCCCAACTCATTTGATGAGAAATCAGTTCTTTAACCTAGTATGTCAGTAGGAAGAAAACAAAAAGGTAAACTAAAATGCACAAAGGTTCTCAGCTTTTCCCACCCCATTAATGAGATGGTGAGCATGCTGAAGTAGAAGGAGAACTTGCTCAGCGTATTCTTGGGAACAAACGGAAATGAAGCAAGCTCTCTTTCAGTGCAACTATGTTCACTGTAGGTGGATTTATCTGATCAGATGCAGAGATCTACAGTGTAGATGTCTCCTGACAAGTTCATCACAATAATTGCCTTTTGTAGTCAATGAGAGACATGAGAATTCCCAGGATGAGGCTCATCCTAAAGTAGACATATGTGTTTAGTCAGAGAAACTGTTTCCAAATACCTATTCCTCAGTTGGTTGGAAAGGGAATCTGAATGGTGACTAATTAGTTACAGACTAGTTAGAAGTCAGTACCTACCTACTAATGTTATCTAAAGTTAAGTGGGTTGAACTCTACCCTCCATTTCTTTTTTAGTACAAGTAAGGCACCAAAAGACTTTACTGTGTGTTCCCCAGGTGCTGTCATTTCACCTGGCTGAATTCTGGGACTCAGGGAAGAGGTACTGAGTTTCAGAAAACCCCTCTATTAATCTGTCTTTTGGACAGTCCCTTCATCCTCCTCTTCCTTTGGGGTAACTTTTCCCCTCTGCTATTCCTAGGTCGCACTATTTTAACTGAGTAAGTATAATTTTTAAAATCTTATTTTGGTTGTCCATTCCAAAACTCAAGTCCACCTGTTTTAACCTTCTCTCCTACAACAGTGCAACTTTTTCTACATCAGTCCTATGAGAGGTTTGTACCCTGTCCTTAAGACATCTTTTCAGCTGATCTAATTCAGAGCTTTCTAGTTGTACCATGACAGAACACAGAAACACAGCATATGCAGAGTTGGAAGGGACCCACAAAGATCATTGAGTCCAACTCCTGATCCTGCACAGGACCACCCCAAAGAGTCACACCATGTGCCTGAGAGCATTGTCCAAACATGTCCTGAACTCTGTCAGGCTGGTGCTGTGACCACTTCCCTGGGAAGCCTGTTCCCTCTTCTCCAGGCTGAATACACCAAGTGACCTCAGCCACTCCTCATACGGCTTCTCCTCAAGGCCCTTCTCCACCCTCATTACCCTCCTTTGGACACTCTCTAGTAGCTACATATCCTCATACTGTGGCACCCAGCACTGCACATGATATTCAAGGTGAGGTTACACCAGTGCAGAGCAGAATGGGACAATCTTCTCCCCTGACCAGCTGGTGATGCTTTGTGCCTGCCTTGAGTCTTCCAAATTTAAATTGAAGCTTATCCATCATGAATACAGAGCCTCTTGAACATCTGAATATCGACCTATCCACTGCCACAGAACTGCTAGTTTTCTATTGATGACAAGAATCCTATCTTGAAGGCTTTCTTGACAAATAATATTTCAAAATAATTGACCATTCATAGAGTCCTCTCTCAAACTGCCTTTGGAAATGCTGCATCAAAATTGGATGATCTTGGTACTAACCCTTCTTCAGCTTGTGAACAATCAGAGTGATCACTCTCCTTTTCACACATTTCCCATACATCTACCTATTTTCCACTAAATTTTCCATAACTATTTTATTTGGATAAAATTAAGGTCTTGCATTGCCCTTTTTTACCCTGACTGCTCCTCCAGTTTGTCAAGATAATGTGGAATGCTACTCGTCGAGTGTACCTGACAAGCTGGAAGTCAATGTTAATTATTCTATCATACATGAGAGAAACCTGATCCATGGAGACCCTAAGTGCTTGAGAACCTAGCTGGTAAGGAAACTTGACCTCTGAGGTCAAATGACAGGACTATGGTGCATTTTGCAGTGTTTTCAGTCCTTTTGTCTATAAAACTGCAGTTGCATAGCAGTTGATAAGCCAAAGGAGAACTGAACCTTATGTGCTGCTTATTCTCTCTCAGTTCAACTGGTTTTCCCCATCTGCTCTGAGTTAGGTTTCCAGGTGGCACTTACCTCCCTAGACTAAAGCATCCTTCCTCTGTTCATGGAGCTAGGAACTTCCACAAGTGAAAGCCATTTTAAGTAAGCCACTGGGACTCCAGGGAGAGCCTGCCTCTATGGAGACCTTGCAATTCTAGGCTCTGCAAGCGTTTTCAAACAGTTTCCAGCCCACAGACTTCTGTTAGGAGATCCTATTAGAGAAGTTTGAGACTGCTTCCCAATTTATCTCAGTCCTTGCTTTTATATTTTTACCAGATCTGTAAGAGTTAAAAGCAGCCTTCCTGCTTGCAGTAGTATGTAGGAGATAATATTTCAACATACACTATTTTACAATGAACTTTGATAATTTTTTATGTATGATGGCATGATACAACTCCCCAATTGAAGGGAACTAGATTGAAGGTCCTTTTCAGTCCTGTATTCCTTCTCATGTAGGCAACCCTTTTATAGCACATACAATTGGGCTTGAACATGCAGAGACCAGGATTCTGCTCAGAGACATTGTCCATGATTTTCAGCAATATTATCTACATTTTAGTTAAGAGAAATAAGCTGCTTTAGTAAGACAAAAGAATCTTTTACCTTTCTCAACACTTACATTGCAGGTCATGTTTGGAGATTAAAAAATGGGGACTGGATGGGAGGAAATTATTAACTTAATTTACCACATTTGTTTGCTGATGCGTAACTCTGGTGGGAATCAATAAAAGTTTATGCACTCACACACACAGCTTCAATCCCAGCCAGCTGGACTGAAATAGGGATTAGGAAAGCTGCCTTTCTCTTGCATTTCTGTGCTCAGGAAATATTTATTTGCCCTTACCTTTGAATTAGTAAAGTTAAAGGCAGATATTTTCAGTGCCAAGTTCGTGAAATCACATGATTTTCAGATTTCCTGACCAACTCCAGTCACTGCTAGAGCATCAGAGCTATGGTAGCTGAGAATTGAAAAAAATCAAGGGTCTTTATTAAATTGTTCACCTATTTTCTGAAAATGGTAATATATAGATTTAATGCACAAATATTAGTAATATTGTTCCACATTAAAGACCTGTATCATATCAACAGAATCTGTAGATATAACCTTTTTCTTTCAGAAACAACTTTTGGAGGTGCTGGCACAGGCAAGAAAATGAGTCCTGTGCTCCTAACAAGCTGCTGCAAAATTCTCTATGGTTTAAGGAGGGGATTAAGATACAGAACCCAAGTGCCACTAAAGCAGTATCAGGCTTGAAGAATTGGGATGTAATCACGCTGGTATGAAAATGGCTGGCTGTGGTAGTGCTAGAGAAACTGCCATATTTGGATACCCTGTTATCCAGGGCCACTTCCCTGGTTATCCCTTTATAGTTGCTTTTGGCGAAAGGATATGGTCTAGATGAAAATGTCTCCCTGACGTTCTTAGAATGAGACTTTTAAAACAAAGTTCTATTTCATCTCAGTTAAAATGACATCTATTAAAATGAAATGTGGATCTGGTCCTGTATCTGTTCATCTGTTGCTAAGAAATATTTCACAATTTAGCCATTGTAATTGTAATCCTCCTTTTCTGAAATCCAAACTTTTAAAAAGCACTATGAGCAAAGGCACAAAATATTCACTCTTTTCTATGAGTACATGTTGATGAAGATATCTTATTGCATATAAAAATAGGATGAAAATAGACTTTAGAAGACTTAAAAATAGTTTTCAGTAGCCAAGATCTTGCAGGATTTGTTTTTTAAGGACATTTACAAAATGCTAAGAAATCTGATAAACTTTTAAAAGAATTTATATTGCTTTTTAGTTTATCTGTAAAAGTTTTGGACATTTGGGGTAAATAGTTCCGTGAACAATCAGCTTTTGTGTGCCACCAAAAATGTGTGTTTTCATTTAAACATTAAAAAGCCTATTTTGCTGTTGTAACTGCATTTTTAAGATATAGCAACAAGCATGTAAATACATTTCGTACAATTCTGTAATACTTCAGAAATACCGTGTGACAAATATGTAGAAAAAATTATAACATATAGCAAAGATATGCTCTGTGTACTTTGGGTTATTAAAAAACTGTTATTAAATATGATTATCCTTATTACTTCCAGTTTTTGCAGTATTGTGCTGCTTAAATATTTTTAATTAATCCAGTTTCATTTCTAAGAGAAGTGTCTGCAAAGAAAATAGATAAATTAATTTTTGTTGTTGTCCTAATCAACTTTCCTGTGCTATTCCTGTGCTTATAACAGAATGGGCTTCAAACCAAAATGATGAGTATTGCTTATGTTTTGTAATAATTTTTTACATTTTTATTTTGAAGTCCCTGTCAGACTGTTGAAGCCACATTTTCCTTTTCTTGCTGCTGTTTAGAGATTCAGTCAATTCTCACTTCCACTTGAATATGCATCCCACCCAAATTCTCTTCTGTTCAGCTTGAACCAGCTAGGATGCACATTCCTTTATGAGCAAAAATGAATGAGTAGCTGAACTGAAACCATTTAGAAGCGCACACAGAATTTGAGATTAGAGATTCAGACAGTCACAGATGGCTCACAAATTCATTGCTTTATAATAGTGTAAGGGTTTGTCAGAGAAGTGTTCTGCCTCACTGTCCTACATACTTCCAAGGCCCTTCTTCATATCACGTTCAATTAATTCATAATTTCGCTTATATTTATCCTCACAGCTCTGCTGTGAACAAGGCCTTTGCAAAACAGGAAGCTAACATACAAGGTAACTAGAAGTGAGATCTAAAATGGAACAGTGCAAAGTGTCAAGGCATTGACTGGGAAGAACCCCCTGCTAAGCACTAAGGTAGTATTAATCTTCAGAAGCAATACTCTGTACTGCTAAAGGCTGCGTCTTTGCCCTGCCTTCTCCTGTGTTCCTCACTACCTATTCCAGCAACATTACCTTGTACCACTCCCAGGAGGATGAGCTTTATTCAGTTTGTCACTATTAATGCAAATGAAAGAAATAACATTTTAATGCAAATGCTACATGGGAGGCTGGAGATAAAGGCACATGCTGTCAGAAAGTGTAGTGGGAGAACAGCTTGAACCAAACAGCAGCCTATTGATCTTCATATGTTGTCCCCTCTCAGTTTCAGCAGGGCCTTCCTGTTGAAAACAGGGCAACTTTAATGAGTTTCCTTTTATAAGTACTCTGTTAATATCTCTAATTTTACTTTATTGATGGTGGTGGAATAACATGCACATTTTTGTAGCACCAGGGTTTGAAATTTGATAAATATGTTACAACAAGCGCAGAATGTCAGTTAGGTAAGACATATATAAAGTGATACTGATTCATCAGTGGTGTATTTTGTTTCAGTTTATCTTCTAGAGCTCAAAAAAACAAAAAAGAAAGAAAGGAGGGGGAAGGATATGCCTGCTATGCCAGAATTGGGTGGGTAGCACACTCCACACATCAAAGTTTGATTTTGTCATATTTGTCTAAATATTATGAGTGATCATTTCTGAAATATCCATTAATAGTGTACTTTGAGCAATACTTAACTATAGATTGTCAAAGACAGTTACTTTTTGCTGAGGTTAATTTATAGTGAATAGCTTCCTCCACATCTCTCACTCTGACTTTTATATCTTACCACAAAAGTAAGCAAGACAGATATGCTTTTAAGATACTGTACAATTCATCCCGTTTTATTTAAAATGCTATCATAAGCTTCCAGTTTAGTAGTTCTTGTTCGGGCAAAACACTCACTTGGAAAAAATACCACTTGCACATCCTTAAATGGAGACAGGATTTTTTTTGGTTAGGTACCAGATAATATGTGAGAAATGAAACTGAAATAGTATCATTACACTGTTGTACCTTTTTCTGCTAATATGTTTATGTTACTATATGAAAAGCATGCAAGAAGGTCTATTTGCTCTTCAGGTAAATTCAAACAGGTATGATGTGTGTTACTGGAAAACTTCTGTTGTTTAGTCTGTGTCATCTCTCTACATCTCCAAAAAGAAGTCCATAGGTCTTTATGTGAACCTCTTTTAAACCTTGGAGGTTAGAACAATAGGTATGACAATAAAAGTCAAATAGATCAGCTGCATGAAAATACAGAGGAGTACTGTTGCCCTTTGAGACTGTTGAATTCCATGTCAGCTGTGGATATGTGTCTGGTGGTTTTTCCAGGGCCATTCCAGTGGCAATGGAGGGACTTTTTATGACAGCTTATCTTATGGGAAAATATTCAGGCAAGCACATCAGATCTATAAGGGGAGTATCCATTTTCTTGGCTTTCAGGTTGCATGAACTGAGCCACAAACATTTGGAGAAAATAAAACCAAAAAAACCTTCACTTATTCTGTAATGATATTTTCCTTTCTACTACAGCTTTAGAGATTAAATTTTTATTCATGTGGGGCTTGAAAAAAACTACTGCAGGAAACCTGATGGGAATGAAAATAGACCATGGTGTTTCACAGCTGATCCTGACACTACACTGAATTAGTGGGGCATCCCAGAGTGTAAACCATGAGAGTAAGATATATTTAATTACGAGACAATTTCCAGATCCTTCTGTGTTTGTTTTCTTTTGAATCAGGTATTTGCTTTACATGTGAATTTAGAGCATTTTTATTGTTAAGACTGGATTTACTCACATGAATCACTAAAATGTAGTTTGACAAAGTCCAGTCACTGGGCATAGAAAAAAGGACTTTTGTTTGGCTTCTCCTAAAGGTAGAGTACTTCTGTTTCTCTGTAGCCTGTAGTGCTTCTTGTCACATCTTTTTCTTGTCTTTTACTCTTTTCTGCTCTCTCCAGTTTCAATTTCCAGCTGACTTTTCACATTTTTCGGCTCAGCCTCTCATTCAATCTACCTAAGGTTAGACTTTTGAGCCTGGTGGAGGGGAATCATGTAAAAGTCTCTACTACTGATTGTTTATTGATCTTGTGTGCATGCTGCAAAGCTTTCTCAGACGGGGGTAGAAAGTACAGACTTTTGATCACAGGGGGACCTGACACTGAAAATTTTAAGTCTGCTGATTGACAAATTAGAGACTGGTACTTTTCCTTTTTATTTGTAAGAAAATATAAGAATGTATCAGAAAGAAACACAACTAAAAATAGATGGTAAAATTAAACTGCTAGACTCCATATCTCTTCTTTTATGTGGATGGGGGGAAAGTGAAAATGAGGAGGGAAAATTGAAAATATAAAAGTCTATATTTTTTTTAATCCTGGAAATTAATCTCCTAAATCTTACTCATTATCGATATTTCAAGAAATTTCAATCTATATCTCAAGAAATTTTTGAGCTGTATGTGAAGGGTTTGCATACAAACAAATGCAGCATGCCAAAGTGAAATTGAAATGCAAGTGCTCCTACCAAGTACCATCTGTTGCATGAAGTTGTTCCAGATACCCCTAAAAATGCCTTCTGGGTCTCTATTCTCAAGCATCCCTGTGACTGCTTACTAATCTGTCTGCTGTTTCTAACTCACTTTTACATATTTCCAAAGTGTTTGGGAGGAGGGGTGTATTTAATTTGAACAGTAAATGAAATCAAGGGACTCATTTCTGCTGTTCATTGCACCTGCTGATATGTCAGTGCAGAAGTTTGAATTACCGTGGATCAGTTTCTTTCTCAGGAAAGAAATGGCGAGCCTGGAGCTTGGTGATGCCACAGTGTCACAACAGAACAGTTAGAGGTTTCTCAAATGTGTATGTTTGGTTTGCATTCTCTGTGTCGTGTTAGCCAGTTGCTCTTACTTTCCACACAACTGCCTTACAATAGTTAAGAGTAGAAGAGAATGTGTTTGATTAGAAGAAAAAATCATGTTTCCAAATATTAAAAATGACCCTTTGTTTATTTTTTTTACAAAACTCAAATTGTGGACTAAATCTAAATGAAGATGATCCCTTTAAATTACCCTTGAAATTGTAAGAGTTGTCATTACTCTTCAAGAACATATTGAAGAACAGCAATTCAGACATATGGCAAAATAGCTGTCTGCTTTCCAAAACCATCTCTTTGTAAATATTTGCAAGAAGAGCAATAGCCTTTAAAGTGCTTTAGAGAGCAATAGATGGGAAAATTGAACAGCTTGTCATTCATCAGTGGCCTGGACTGTGTTTTATATGGCAAAGTAATCACAATTGCTAGCAAGGCTACCATTAGCTGTAAACTGTAATGGCAACGATAAGACAAATACAGTTAATTTAACTGACTCTTTTTCAGCTTCCTCATCAGTCATTTTTCCCCAAATCCTCACAGTGTATTGTAACTTCTTCCCACATAAATCTCCGTTCAAACTTGCCAACAACTCAATTCTCATCTTGTGTTCCATCCTCAATCACACTTTTCTGATCATCAGGTTTTTTTGCATGTGAAATGACTCTGTTTGTGAAACTGTCGGAGATCTTGTCACTGTTGGGATTCAGGATGGAAAAATTATTGGAGCTCTTTTAAATTCTGGGGGAGAGAAAGATCATTCCCCTCACTGTCCTATCCAGCAATCACTGTCCTATCCAGTTATCACAGTGCAAGCACTTGTGTGGGGAAATACTCACTGAATTCATTACAGATATTTCTGGATTGAAGACCTCACTCAAATTCACGTGCATGTGTCCTTCAACCTAAAAATTACATAGGACTTTCTTTTGTTTTCTCAATTTCTGATAAAGAAAAAAAGAACCTTTTTATTTTTATGAAAAAATCCTACTTATGAAAGAAATGGTTCAATTTAAATGTGAATTAAAAAAAAAAAAAAGAGGATTTGTTTCTACAGTTGCATATATGTTCTCATGAATGTCATAAGCAGGAACGCTATATCATGGGGCATTACTTAGCAGTCAGAGCAATTGTACAGCCTGCAGTTAAGATTCTGCAAACATTGCTGGGTTTTATCAAGAAAGAAATGGACAGTTGCACTGCTCACTGAAAAAGCCCCCAGACTCTCTCAGCTCCCAAACTATGTCCTGGCACTCTGTGAGGCCACGGTGGCCAGCATGGGCCAGAGCTCTGCCAGGGAATGTGCTAACGTTTGAACAGCTTGCACCATCACAGGATAGTGTGCAGGTCCAGGTTCTGGTCACATTTAGTTTACTAGGACAGACGTAGTCTTTGTCCCCTCTTCAACAAAGGACATCCTGATACTGAAATCATTACCAGCTGGGCTGGGAGGACTAGGATCATTACACAAACATTCCAGCGTTGGGATAAGTGAAATACAAGGAAAAGACTACATATATTTATCTAGGGAGTAAGCAGTACACACAGTTCTGGGCATTGACACAGATCACCCTCTGAGATGGGCTGGAGGTGTCGTTACTGAGGGGAAGATGGTCATTTGTGCAATTATCTGAATCAGCAAGAGAAAGTATGATCCTGGCACTGTGGCAGGTTATACCTGAGGTCTGGCAAGAGTGGAAGGTGGTTCAGCACTGAGGAGTGGGCTAAGGCAAGGGAGATGTCACAAGGCACAACCATAGCTTAAAGAAAGCAAATTCAGAGACAAACAAGAGCCCTAGCCCTTCCTCAAGTTCACAGGGTTAAAACTCTCAGTGAAAGGGAAGAGGAAAGTAAAATTCTCTAGAAAAGGACAATTCAGCTAACAAAAACTTCCCTTTGAGTACTGCAATAAAATTTCTCAAATCTTTTAGTCCTTTTTATGCACACTTATTTATATGCATAATTATTTAAAATTGCCCACCTAGACAATACATTGCACCACTGAAAAGGAGGAGGGAAGAGAGACTGTGCCATAGTCACTGTTGCCCTTTGGAGGATACACCCGCCTGCCTACCAAACACTCATACCTTCAGCTCCTGTCTCAGACTCTGAAGGAACTTGTAGAAAGTGGATTTGACTGTAATGTAGGTAGATAGTGAGATAGCAAATGTACTAAAAATAATTTAGGAACTATCTAGGTCCAATTTCCAGATGATATAGTGAACTGGGATTAAATTCAAAGTTTCATACATATTCCTAACCTAATAATGTCTTCATAATAAAAACAGCCAGTATGCTTCCCTTGAAATAAACTCCTCTGTTCTTCATCTCTGTAGTACGAAGCTTTTCATCGTAACCCACTGACTTTGATTATCTTTTTCCATCCTTATTTCAAGTTTGTAGAAAGTACATTGCTCTTAGAAGCTTATTTTTCTAATTATTTTGTCCTGTCAATATATTTACTGATTCGCTACACTATTGTTTACGACTGTATTTCAAGTTTCTGTTTGATTGTCCAAGCAAATCAAAATATTCCATTATTCTTTGTAGTTCAGTTTTTAGATTATTATTCAGGTGGTATATACTTTAGCCTCTAAAATGTAAGAGCTGAAAGGTATGTACCGTGCCTCGTCCTTCCTTTTTTAGCACTCGAACTACATTACTGCACACCCCTTTGTGCCATTCCTTTTTCTGTACCTGATCAGGAAGACAGGCTATATAAAAGGACTGCTCCATTACAGCCCTGACTATTAAATGATGCAAAAGACCTGTCCAAAACGTTTTAGGCCTTGCCAATCAAAAATTACCCTAGAGACATGATGAGGACTCAGGAGCCAGAATCTCTCGTGCCTCACCAGTCATCCTGAGCAGACTACTTGGATGCAGAGGTCCAGGCCAAGGGGTGCTTTAAGCACCTGTGCATGTAGAGTGTGAGCAAAAGAAGTTCATGAGAGAATGAGTTTGAAGGGGTAAAATCTACTCCTTTGACATTTTGCGTAAGAAATCACCTTCTCCTTCCTTGAGTTTTACTACATTGATCTCCTGCAGTGTGGGTTACAACAGAGAGCCTCAAGAGCACTCACTAACTCCTGCTGAGCACCTCACCAGTGCTGTTGCACCAGCTCAGCAGTCAGTATCTACTGGGGATGTCAGTAACCATGAAATACAATACATGAACATACTATCTCAGACAAGCTCGGGAGTGTCTCTTCCAGATGCTGTTAAGGCCAATTACTTTAGCTGCTGTATCTTGTTGATGTGGCTACCCTGCTTTTTACTCCAGACTTCAAAGCTCTCTTGGGTGAATCACATACCTGACAGAGACACGTAGAAGGAGCACAGGCATGATTGTAAGTGAAGAAACACAGTCTGACTCATTACACTGTGTTTTCAGAAATAACCCCTAATATTGTTCTGTAAAAATATGAAAAGTAATGAAATTAATTGAAGAATAAAATTACATCAAATAAAAGCCCAGTCTTAGCTCCTGTGTCTAGAGCTTTTATACCTTTATAGATCACAGAATATGCTGAGTTGGAAGGGACCCAGCAGAATCACTGAGTCAAATTCCTGGCCCAGTGCAAGATACCCCAAGAGTAACACTATGGGCACTGAGACTGTTTTCCAAACACTTCTTGACTCTGTCAGGCTTGGTGAAGTGATCACTTCCCTGAGAAGCCTGTTCCAGCCCAACCACTCTCTGAGTAAAAAATCTTTTCCTAATATCCAACCTAAACTGCTCCAGTTTCAAGCCATTCCCTTGGGTCCTGTCACCGGTGACCACAGACAAGAGATCTGTACCTGCCCCTCACCTTCCCTTCGTGAGGATGTTGAAGAACACAACGAGGTCTGCCCTCAGTCTCCTGCAGGCTGAACAGACCAAGTGACCTCAGCCACTCCTCATACGGCTTCTCCTCAAAGCACTCCACCATACTCATGGCCCTCCCTTGGATGCTCCTCAGTAGCTTAATGCCATTTTTATATTGTGTCTCCCAAAACTGCCCTCAGCACTCGAGGTGAGGCCGCTCCAGTGCAGAGCAGAGTGGTTCAATCCCCTCCCTTGCCTGGCTGGCCATGCTGTGCCTGATGCACCCCTGCTTGGCCCTCCTGGCTGCCAGGGCACTGCTGGCTCATGTTCACCCTGCCATCGACCAGAACCCCCAGGTCCCTCTCTGCAGCACTGATTTCCACTACCTCATTCCCCAGGCCATACACAAAACCTGGGATGCCCTGTCCCAGGTGCAGAATCTGGTGCTCAGCCTTTTTGAACTTACAATAATTGTCTGATAGAGAGAACTCTTCCCCGGCCAAAGCTCTGGATAGCTATTCATTAGCCCTTGTACAGCTGTGGTTATACATTCATTCCACTTCTGTGCCTCCTTTTGGCACATTACTGGTTACTGATGTACTTCCACTGGCATATGCGCATTCTTTCTTCTTCAGAGAGACAGTGGAGAACCTTTCATTTTTCTTATCCAAGATAGCTTTGTATAAAATAGACCCATATCTTGGGGTCTTGGTTGTGCCCCTCCAAAAAACTTTCTGTCTTTGGACACTTCTTGGATTACAAATGTGGCAGGAGCCAACTGATCCTGGGAATGGACTGCCCTCTCCTGGAAAGCAGTATGCATATTTGAAATATGAGATTTCAATTGCCACCAAAAAATTACATTAAAACTTAAGGAAAAAAATAATCCATTTTAAATTAAAATAAACTAACAGTCTAATAATTAGCCAGAGTGATGGCTTGTTCCCCCCTTTTTGTATGCTCTGTATTTCAGTGCATTCTACAATAGAAACAGATGAAGCACCCATTCAAAATATCTCCTTCTCTGTGCAGCTGAATTCTCATACCTATTTCTAGCTCTCATAAAGGTTGTACTTGTTCTCAACCTTTGTGCTTTCAACCTTCTCACTGACCTCCTGTATTAACAAAGGCCAAACTTCCAGTTTCCTCTCAGAGACTCCCATATGTTGTGAAGACATCAAGCTAAATTATGGGAAGCAGAGGTTCTCCATAAGGGCTGTGAATGCCTTTTAGACAGTACTATATGGCTCTGACAGTCTCCATCCTCTGCAACTTACCTAACAGCACAGCAATTGCCAAGCACAAGGATTATTTTCCCCTCCAAATGCTGTGCAGGCAAAATAAAACAGTCAGCAAAGAAGCCTTCTGTTTTAGAAGTTTCTTAAAGTTTGCAATTGGCATGAGGTGCAATTTTTCTCAGGGTCTGGTTTGGTGGAAATGGAAGGGACTTCTTCAGTTTTGTATATAGCAAATTCAGAGTCCAGCTCAAAGTCTTCTCCATCAGGCAGGCTGAGGCAAATTTTCAGCACTGTTGTTGACAACCAATTACAGTGTGAAGTAAAATGCGATCAGATCCTTTGTATCCACCTTGTCTCGGAGTGCACACATCAGAGGTAGGATTTAACTACCCAAAAATAGACGATTTGGGTAATTTAGAAATCTTCAGGTTCTTAGCAGCAGAAAAGTTACAGGATATGAAGGAGACCCAGTCCTTTCTCAGGTGGCAGCTGGAGCCCCCTCAGAATTTCTTAGGGAGTCTAAAATAATGTTAGATACTTTGCTTAAACAAGTCACATCCCAGCTGTAAATCTTCTGCCCTATGTGGAAATAATTTATACCACAGCAAGGCTGTGAAAGGTTGTCCCATTATCTGTTAAGATATATAAGTAGGTTTTTCTTCTCCATAATTTAAGACATGCAATGGAGGAAAAGAAAACAAAGAAGCTCTAATGCATTTAAGCCTTTGCCATGCCTTATGAACCATCAGATCTCAGTATAGTTATTTTAATATTTTGTTTTGCACTGGCACATTCATTCTTCAGTAGCTTGTTCCAATCACAGTTGTCCGTGTACACAAACAATACTACTCCCAGAATGCTTCCCAATTAGAATTCCTTTTCTGAGAACATAATGAAGCGTCACCTTCAAGGTGTCTAGAAATGTCAATACACCCTCTAGAGATGTCAATATAACAAAAAAAAAAAAATCATCTGCACTCATAGCCCCAGGAATAATTTTCACCCTGTGTTTCAGTAACTAGTACTTTGGACTAGATTCAAATATCTATTGCACAAGACTTCCATCCTCCTGATCTTCTCCTTGGAGAACACAGAATAGTTAGAAATAATTTTTAAAAACTTTTCACTATTTGAGTGGTGAATTTTGCTGTCTGTAATTTGCTCACATTAATTTACTTTCTTAAAAAATGCATTTTTTTGTTAATCTCTCAGTAGAGTCAACACAGATAACAAAAGGCAGCCTGACTCCTTTTTTTAATTCTTCAACACCTGTTTTGTAAATTCCAATGGCCAAATTTTTATTGCTAACAATGACACGTATGGACAGAAGTGCACTGCTTCATTGCAGCCCTAAAGCCAGGTTGGCTGTATAATATTATCATTTAAAAGGTTGCTGTCTTTTATCCTGTATCTTCACTTGCTACTTCTGCTTCAGTTCAGTAGAGCTGAAAAAGCTTTTGAGCAAATGCCTTGGTTATTTCCCATGTTGCATATTCTGTACAGACAAAAAAGAGCAATTGAATAGCTGTTCCCTAAAAATATGTGTAAGGCTTACTAGATTTATTATAATAAATGTACATTTGTACACTAGAAAGAGAATAATAGCATAGGACAGATATTAATATCTAGTAAGTTTTCAAAGAAAATAAAACCCCAACAGGTGCTACCATCTTGGCAAGAGTTAAGCAGATGTTACACATCAGAGGGAACATTAGTTCAACAGTTCACTTTCTAACTGAAAACCAAACCTTCCATTTTTATCATGAAAGATTCCACTTTACACATGTAATATGCATTAGAAGATATACTCAGGAGACTCTCATTATCTTGATTGGATAATACTGTACTTTCAGCACTCTTATTATTAGAAGAGTAACAGCAGTTCAACATTAATTTTTCAAATGCCTTGACTTCATTATCTCAAAAAGATGCAAGACTAAAAGTTCTCTTATTACTTGACTTACAAAGCTTTCAAACTCAAAGAATAAAGGCATTACAAAATTAAATATCTATATCACTCTCCTAAAAACATCACTGTTCTTTCATCTTAATCACTATGCACTTAGTGTCAATGGTTTCACTCATGCTGTGCTTAATAACCTTACATGTATGCAACAGAAACTGATAAAACTTTTAACTAGGTCCTTCAAAATTTGCCTCATTTTCATATTGATTTTCCCTGCCATTTTTACTAAAATACTTTCTCTAAATAACAAAGACTAACAGAGCATAGATATTCCTTTTTACTTCTCATAGGAAAGTCCTATAAAATGGGGAGCTAGAGAGAGAGGGGGGAAAAAACCCAAATAATTCAAATTAAATAAAATACTTGGAAAACTGGAAGAATTTGATAAAGGATGATTTACTTACCCAGGCAGTTTTTATTATCGGTATTCACAAATCAGTAAACAATTAGATTAGTTTAATAATCTGATTTGGGTTTCTGTAATTTTTTTTCACTCTATTTTGTCTCCAGGGACAGAACAGAGTGTTATAATAGCCTACATACTGCTCTGTTATATACTGGTTTAGAAGGCATAGGTTCCATAACTTTATAGTTTTTTATCTATAGTCAGAAATATCTGACAGGTATTGCATGAAGGATTTGATACCTTCCTCATAAAACCTTTCTCCATGGTAGGGGTAAGGATACCATCAGTAACTAGTTTTATTAATTATTAAACTCATTTGCTACATTGTCAATGTCACCCTTGCCTGTGAACTAAGTTTTCTAGTTTATCATGGTTTTAAATGTGAAACATACCAATATTTTAAATAATTATTTTCAGAAGTTTCTGGTGGCTTTTAATATAATCAAACTTTTAAAATCCCTGATATCTTTATACCAGCTATTGTACAAAAGTAAAAAATTATTTAAAATGTTGTTTTGCTCTTCAACAGAAATTTTCTAGGATTAGCCTCTTTCAACCAGATGTTGTTTAAAAACGTTTGTATTAAATCCAGTCAGCAGTTTGGTGTTCTGTATGTGAGATCAGTTGCATCAGAGAGAAAGTAAGTTTCTGTTAAAAGTCTTGCTATTTTTCAGAAGATTAATGAAAAATAAAAAATTTAAAACAACTTTGAAATACTTCTAGATGATGTGTAATTTCAGGATCATATCAAAATTGTTGGTGTCTGCATATTTATTATAAAATGGAATTGGTTAGCTAGGTCAGATTTTAGTATTGTGATGAAAAAGACTGTACAAAAAGACTTTCTTCAAAGTAAATAATAAGCTCTTGCAGTGTGAACCAACCTGCTCTCTCTCACCCTTGTGCATCTCTTGAATCTCCTGCTACTACATTTATTGGCCCAACTTATTTTTACAGCTGGCATGGCTGTAGAAATTAGATGAGATTTAAGGCCCAAGGAAGGACTTGTGTGCACAAAACTTGTCTAATTTTTTCAACTGTAATAGTTGATCTAAGAGAAAAATATTAACTCCACCTATAAATCATCTTGCCCATGTTCTTAGACCACCATTACAGCATGAACAAGCAAATAAAAAGTCTTTTTCACCTTTATTTGCAAGGTGAATCAAAGGGTTCTCATTCCTCAAAATGATTCCCACATCTTCAGAAGATAACTGAATGGACAGACTTTTCCACCTTAGTTGTTCTCATGCCGTTAAGGTGACAAAAAACACCCCGAAGTAGAAGTGGTTATGGAAGAGTTCACAGTAAGGCAGGTGCTGGCTGTGCCCTGCCCAGCATAATCTGCACTTCTATGTACATCCTTTACTCTTAAAGCCCTGTTTTTATGGATGTTTTTACTTACGTGGTTTGGGCATCTAAGCTTTCTAAAGAAGATCTGGTCATATCTTACCTATGATTTTTTGCTGAAGTTCTACACAGATAAATTGCTAATCTGACCACTAAAAGTCTGTACAATAAAAGTGGATTAAAAATCCCAGTTTTTGCTCAGTGTGAGGAGCAATTTGTTGACCAAGCTACACAGCTGAACTGTTGAATTTTAAATAGGGTTCTGATCCAGCTGCACACTCTATTTGCCAGACGTATTATCATAGCAATACCAAATACCCTTGACTGTGAACAAAAGCCTAGATGCTGCTTTAGTAGCAACCTTCTTTTCTCCCTTCTTCTAGCAGTAGGTAAAGTTGTTGAAAGAAAAGATATTTTTCAAACACGACCAACAGTATATCTCCCTAAGAAAAGGGTGATTAAAGCTAATATATTTCCTGGAAGGATTTCCAAGATGGACAGCTAAATTCATTTCTAGTTTGCCAAATCAAGTGGGCTTGTTTTGTATTGTTAATGTGAAGCCTGGCTGCAGAAAAGAAATCACATTTGTACAATGTCTCTGAACATCAAGGCCTCTTTCCCAGGGTACCTAAGTATGCACTGAATTTGCAAATGTAGGGCTAAATCTTAAAAAGGCTTTTGCAAGTCTCTAAATCTGCAAGTTTTGCAGATGGTTGAGGGGCTGCACTGCTTTCTTTATCATTTCCCGAGCACTCTGTCCCTGGATGTGTCCCCACACACAGACGTTTGATTACAGGGGAAGAGGAAAGGAAAACATTTGCTGTCTTTAAGTAGATGGGTCTCTCTTCCCTCTCACAACAGACAGCCAATTTAGACCCCAATTCACACAAATACTTCCTCCTAGTGTCTCTATCCAAGAAGCAAGAGCTAAAGATTGTATTGTTTCAGTCTCTTCTGTGAAAAAAGCATAGGAACTAATCTCAAGGAACAGATCTGCATAATCTGAAAGCCTGAAACTCCAGAAGCAGAGGAGAAGCACGAACAGAACCTGGGCAACAGCTGCACAGAGGACAGAGGATTGTGGTACTAAGAAGCTGTTTGCTAACTCATCAGGGAAGAACGTGGCATGACCTTACATCAGACAAGGGAAGAGTATAAAAATAGTTCATTACAGCATGGATTGGCCAGCATGTCCTAATATAAAGGACAGTAGCTTCTGCTGTAGGAATTTAATGTCAAGTTGTTTCCAAGGAAAATAAGACTGTTACTAAAAGGGACTATATCCAAAAGCGTGTATTTTAGAGTGGTTTTAAGGTGAAAGTTTCAGTTCTTGTGGCTTCACAAAAACTCATCCTTTACAGGAAAGAGTAGTAATTTTTTTGTTGTTGCTAGAAAGTCCAGTTGCCAACAACACATTCTAAGTTTCAGATTTGCTGGAGAGCAGAAGCCGAAGATGTTGAAGATCCCTTCACTTTCAGTTACAACTGGAAAAATAGTATATCGTCTTCATTTTGCCAGACAACATTAGCTCCTACTTATGCTCTGTGCTGACTGCTGACAGTCCATTTAAATTAAATGTATGTTGCCATCACACTTGTTTGATATTTATTTTGTGCTAGTGCATCTCAGTCACTGACAAGTGACCTGTGACAGCATATGCAGCTGGTCACTATCACGTCTGCAAGGAAGCAAGGAGAGTTTTGGGTGGGAAGTGTTCTTCTCAGATGAGAAGGAACAAGATTTCCCTCACAGGAACCTTAGTTTAGAACAGAAAAATAAATTGTGATGTAATACCTGAGAAATCTGAAAGAAACAAGGTGATTGTAGAGCTATGTAGTCTATACATTTTACATGTAAAATATTGTCCAGCATTGTAGCTTGTTTTGTTCTTATGGTCAGTTTTGACATTTACTTGAAACCAAATAAAACAGGTACTAATAGATGTCATAGCAGATTTTTATCTCTTTGCTCAACAAAATATCTCCACAAATGAGTGAGTTCTTCCCAAGGGCTTGTAAGAGGCGATTGCACCAGTTTTTCCTGTGCCAGTCCAGCTCCCTGCCCAGCATCATGCAGGAAAAGTCACAGTAGACGTAAGCACAGAAAAAGTCAGAAAAAAAGGTCTTGTTGGTGATGTATTTGTGCATCTATGCAAGTAAAGATAAGAGGCAGTCAGGTGTTCTGAACTTTCAGTTTCTCCACTGAATGAAACTGCATTTGCAGATTTTTCTCTACAGAAATGCCTCTGACCTTAGACTCTTTCCCGCAGAGCTGGATGACAGATCAGTCTAGGGAGAGGTGCAGAGGAGAGGGATGACTGAGTAATGGCATGGGTGCAAGATGGAGACAAATAGGCTCCTGTTTCTTCAGTTCCCTGTCCTACAGCTGTCCAGCACCATGAGCCCTGGCTGTCCCGGCACAGAGGACTCCCTCATGGCCCAGGACAACGTGTCAGCCCTGGCTGGCACCTGGTGCTGTGGCAGGACTGGTCTCCAGATCCCCACAGTCCTAACCAACCATGGGCCCCACAAAGCCGGGCCCCACAAAGCCAGGCCCCACAAAGCCAGGCCCACCCGCATGGCCTCAGCCCATCCCCTGGGATGTGCCAAGTGCTCGGCGCCGGGGCTGCCCCGCTGACCCCCAGGGCTGCTCCTATCTAGGAGTGGGACAGGCCCATGGGGAGTTCCTTAGGCAGCAAAATGGTTTTCTCCATGGTCCTTGCATCAGAAAAGGTTTGTGTCTTCCTGTTTGATTCCCTGCTCCCACCTTGGTTGTCTCCAGCTAGCAATCCCTGCAGCAGGGAGGGTGCAGGAGCAAAAGCACAAGAAGTCCCTGTCTGGCTCAGGCAGCTCCCCAGCAAAGCCTTCTCCCGGCTGCCTGCAGGAGCTGCCACACTCCCTGTCTGAGAATTATCCTACTGCAGGGGTAGGAGACCTGCTCATGTGAAGTCATCCTGGGACAGGCTTTTTTAGGAACTAAATTTCTGCTAGTGAGCCCTTAGCCCAAGGTTTACCATCTGCCAGGAGGGTATTTATCATCTAATGTGTTGGAGCACAAGCAAGTCTCTCTCTGGCTTTGTCTGCAGCTACTGTGAAGATGCTTGAGGACCACTTGTGGGAGAAGGATAGACAAGAACACAGTAAACATCAGGGGTGCAGCCCTTACAGTCCTTCTTGCATCGCTTGTGTAAAAGCTTTCCTGGGATAAAGAGCAGCACGGCTGGTACCACTGGAGCACAAGTGAAGAGTCTCGGGCCATATGTCACAGGAGTGGCCATAAGACTGTGGCTCTGCAGAGGGCTATGAGACACTATGAGCAGTCATCACAATAATGTCAGCTCAGATACCTGTTATCAAACAGCTTTTTGGGGCACTATCATCACATGCCTGCTTGCATTAGTAATGTTGATATTTATCATTAATATGGAATGAATATGTATCATTTATACAAATATTAAATATGTGTATTATTTAAGCGTGTTTTACTTGAGGTGTTCTGAATATAGTTCAAATTTAGTATTGCATCCAGTTGTCTGAATGCATTTCAAAAAAACCAGGCATTATATTTGCTATATTACATAAACCTATCCCATCCACACAGAGGTACTCATAGGAACTATGAGGCTTGTACTATTCTGGGTTATTTTTTTGCAACTCTGCTATTTGATGCCTTGCTAATTTGCCACATATTGTAAGATGTGAAAGAACTATACTAAGGCAAAACCCTTTATGTTAGACGTAGGAAAGCCTTAACAGCAAGGATAGTTGTTAACTGCTTTCCTGAGAAGGGTGTCCTGGAAGGATTTCAACCTGTGGCTGTTCAAGAAGCAGTAAGGACGTGGTAGAGTTCATTCTGTTTGAGGGAAGGGAGATGGACTAGGTGGCTTTTTGGGGCTCATTTCCACTTCAACTGATATAGGAAAGGTCACAAACTTCGGTGTATGCACTACATTTCAAATTAAAGATTCAGTTGTTGGTATCCACATGCAGGGGGAAAAAATGGGAACAAACAATTGTAGGAGGAAATGAGCTCTGTGCTTCAAACCTTCCTCAAAGGTAGAAAGCTATAGCAATCTTACATTTCAGAAGGAGTTAGGCCTGGACAACCAGTTTTTTATGACTACAGGCAAGGGCATCATTCCTCTGAGTACACTCTATGAGAATACTCCGTCCTTCAGGTAGGCCTCATTCGTATATGTTAGGGTCATATAGACTAAAGTGAGTATCAGTCTCTTATTTAGCAAGGTCATTTTAGTCAAGATGTTCTTCTATAGCATTTTATTATCTGATAATTCATTATCCAGCCATTCCAAGTAAAGAGCTTTCAGCAGTGCTGTGACTATGCTGGTAATGCCTGTGGTACTGGCGCTGAGAAGCTGGGTGTGTGTGAGCCTGAGGCAGGAAAGCAGCGCTGGGTAGGAGCCAGAGCCCAGCTTGGTGGATGCCAGCAGGACACAAACTCTCCCTCATCAGCTGCAGAACTGGCAGAGCCCATGGATCAGGCCTAAACAAGTCTGACTTACATTTCTCATCATAGCTGGGGGGCACTCCAGCTGAAAACAAGAGAGCTGTCGAGGTGAAGCAACTCCAGAAGTTGCAATTATGCTGTGAAAAGCAGGGGCAAACCAACTGTGCTTGGTGTGCCTCTAGGGCAGGGGAAGCTGTCACTCCAATGAAATGATGTTGCCTCTAGGCTCATACTGGAGATATCTTGAGAAAGGAGATTTCTGTGTGTTCCCCGAGTGATTTGGAAAAGATTATTCTTCTTTCTTTGAAGACAGTTATTCTCATCAGTCAGTCTTCCCAGGGCAAGGATTCAGTGAGCTCTGCATTTTTCCCAGAGGAAACCAAAGTGTTTTAAGAGCTGACCCACAGCACTGAACTGCAGCCTGCCAGCTGAGCAGGGCATGTAGATATAACCAAGGTTATATCTACAAGGGCACAGTGCTGTGGGAACATGAGTATTTTAAGAATAATTTAAGAACATTCTGAGCTGGAAAGGACCCACAAGGATCATCGAGCCCAACTCTTAAGTGAATGGGTCTGGGGTCCTGGAAGTGCATTTCCTCTTTTCATGTCGGTAAGCTGTGAGAGTATAGCAGTGGAGAAGGAAGAGAGAAGGTACGAAAACCATTCTACAGAGAAAGAAGGATTATTGCTAATAGCTTATGGAGAGTTGCTCTATACCTGTTTTGAAGAACTGTTTAGGTGTCACAAATCTAATTCACAGAATGAGAAGAAGAAGGCAACAAAAGGGATTATTGAGTTCAACCATCGTGGCGCAAGAACATGTACAGGTCTAAAATGTCTGTCAGATGTTTATCAAACCTGTTTCTGAAGCTTCCAGATGTGAAGATCTGACAACCTCCCCAGGCAAAATTTCAGGTCTTCCCTGAGCCTCCTTTTCTCCAGGTTAAACACCCCCAGCTCCCTCAGCCACTCCTCTTAGGACTTGTGCTCCAGACCCTTCGCCAGCTCTGTTGCCCTTCTCTGGACTTGCTCCAGCACCTCAATGTTCTTCTTGTAGTGAGTGGCCCAGAACTGGACACAGGATATGAGATGCGACCTCACCAGTGCCGAGTACAGGGTGATTAAAACTTACAAAAGGCCTGTCTAAAAGCCCTTTGGTTCCACTGACAGAATTTGGTGAATCAGTGGCTGGAAGCAGCACTGTAACTAACAAGTCCTCTGCTCAACTCCTAATGAAAATACACTCTCCAAGCCAGTGCAGCAGAGCTGCGATGTTCTCTAGCAAAAGTAAAGAATGAGCAAGCATATGAATCTCTCTTTCTCCAAGATGAAAGCCTAATGAAAGTATTTTATAATTTGATACTGGACATTCAGATTCTTTCTTTTGTTTGTTTTCATTACTGTGAAGCTCTATATCTGTTTTTTTCCAAATTAACTTTAAGAACATTATTTTGAATTTACTCTCGCTTGTTTTATCTATATTTATTTTTCTTTTCAATCAAGTAATTTCTTCTTCTTCTAATTTTCCTAATCTTGATGAAATCTGTGCTGTTTTCTCATAAAATTGTGGGTGTTTGTTTGCTCCAAAGAGATGTCTCTATTTTTCACTGCCTTTACATAACTTTTTATATTTGGCTTTTTTCCCCTCACTCTTTCTCATTCTGTTTTTAAACTGTATTTCACACTTGCATGCTGCCTTCCCTACATGGAGTATTGCATGGAGAAAATAAAGCTTTTGAACCTATTTACATAAGTTCAAACCAATCAACTTGAAACCTGTTGAACTGAGGTAGGAAAGGAGAAACTGAGAAAGAAAAGCAAAACATATTTGCATACAACAAACTTCCTGATAAACTAAAGCTACAATATGAGCTACCTTGTGGATAAACATCGCCTGGCGATGTATCCTGAGTGTGGACTGGTAATTTTGATCACGCTAGGGATTTAACATCACCCACTTTTTCCAAAAGCTATCGTCTGCTGCACCCTTCTGGACACTGTCGGCACAGCACGTTCTCCAGAAAATCTCACACAACATAAAGTGGGATTTCAGCGTGGTTTTTATCAGCAAAGACATCATTTTATTTGCTGCTAGTAAAACACGGGCAGAAAAATCTCTCTGCTTTTGATTGTTCTAGGATTTAAATTAAATCCAAGAGAAAAGATGTTTCCATGCTATTTGCTAGCAGATCTAGACTTCTAGGTTTCAGACTTCTGGGTCTGTAGTCTATGGCGTTTACTATCTGAGGACAGAGCAGGTAATGCCGCCAATGATAGAAAAGGCGAGGCTTGGCTCCCCATAGCTCATATCCCCGCTCATCACGTCCTACCGCATCTCTTGGTGACCTCACCTCTCTGCTGTATTAAACTGGGAAATCTTCAGGTCCTGCATGCCCTTCTCCCCACCCCCAAATGGGCCTCTAGTCCTGCTTCCTCCTATTCATGTCCCCATAATGTTTCCGTGAATTACTCCTGGTTTCCATGAGGACAACCTGTCTCTTCCACAGCCATGTGTCCCCAGGATTCATGTATGCATGGGCTGACACACTGGTTGGAGGGTACAGACCTGCTGGCTGCCCAAGTAGAAATGAGTGCCGATTGCTTCCACCATGAATGTCTTCATGGAAGGCAAATTTTGACTTATTTCTTTGGTCCAACCACTGATTCCCCAAAGGTTTGTGGGAACATCCCTGTAGGAATATCCCTCTGCCAGATATGATATAGGTTGAATGAGATGCTCAAACACTGACTGTGGAGGTTGGGGTGCAGATGAGCTGTGGATGTGTTGGCACATAGACAGAACTCACCACAAAACAAGACCAAACCCTTGCTTTCCTACTGGGGTCACTCCTGCCTGTTCTCACTACAGGTTACACACTGGTTACCCACTGAGAGTCCTCTGCAGTGCCACAAAGCTGAGGCAAAAAGGCCACTTCCCCACTGACTCCTCAGCAGCCCAGGGTGCATTTCCCACTTGTGTCCTGCAGGCATGTACCTTTTGACCACTGCCTTTACCCCAAGAGACTCCCAGCACAAAGGGGAATATGCAGGGCTCCCACCTTCCTCCAGACTATCGTTCTCATCTGCCCTCCCAATCTGAGCTAAAGGCTATCCTGACTGGCCAGGCAAACCAGCTGAAACTCCTGAAGGCACTATGACTGGGAATGCCAGGCTTGCCTTAGCTGAGCCCCACGCGGTTGACAAACGTGACAGATGTTGCTGAAGTGCATGGCACACCCTGCATATACCCCGAGGTCTGGGCAGACTTGAGATATCAGTGGCTTTGCCTGGAGGTCAAAGGCATTTCATACACTGAACCAAAGTGAATGCTGCCTCCCAAGTCATGAACAACAAAAACTAAACCAGAAATGGAAGAAAGCTGAGGGAAGTAATTTTCTTTCCTCCAGAGAGGGAATTGGAGGCTGTTAAAAACAATTCTGATACAGAGTTAGCATTATCAGGGTCTCTTTTGGAGGACTGACTTACACAAGAGCATAAATCAGAAGCAGTTCCAATCTAAAGCAGCAGTCCAAGTCTATGACTGAAAATACTATTGGGACATAAAGCTGAATATCCAGGACTATATAGAACTAGATGTGTGGATTGTGTCTTGTTCCCATATTTTCCACCACTACAATCCTCATCTTTACCTTAGCAAAGTGGTGCCAAGCAATCTGAGATAAAAAAAAAAAAAAAAAAAAAAAAAAAAAAAACAAAAAAAACACAAGTCCCACAAAAGAAGGAAGTGCCTTCACATTTCTCAGTATCCAGTAGAAATTATTGAGACTGATTTGGTAATCCATCCAATTCAAGGTTGTTTTAATAGCCATGGCAAGGGGGGCACAGCATGGGAGAATGATTAACTTAATCCTCCTGCCTTGTTTGTTTGATGCTGCCTCACTCCAGTGTGAGTCAATAAAACTTTGTGCACTGACACACAACTTCCAGCACCTGCCAGCTGGGCCAAAATGGGGATTAGCAAAGCTGCCTTTCTCTTTCTTTTCTTGCTCAGCTCAGGTAAGAGTCCTTTGCCTTCTGCTTGCCTAGGTGAGACTGGGGCCAAAAACTAGCAAGCTCTATGTGTTGAAGGTAGATCCCTAAGTCAATGTGTCACTCATTTCCTGGACAATGATGGATTTGGGCCTTGCTGGTCAGAAAGAGTTGCTGTAGAATAAAGTGGGAGCTGTGCTGTTCCGCGGTCGTGTTCATCAGCAACACCAGAAGAGCATCAGCTTTGGTGTCTGCATGGGCAACTTCTGGCTCCCAGCAAACCTTTCCCATGTGCAGAGATGGGGGCCCCTTTGGGAAGCAGCCTGTCAAAGGCTTGTACAAAACCCATGGCAGTTAGTGAGAAGTCATCTCTGATTTCAGCAGGCTTTGGATCAAATGCTAAAGGTAAAGCTGTGTATACTGCCAAGCATTGTTAAGCACAGTGATACTGATCTTCATCCTTTATGATAGGAGTTTTAAAGCTTTGAAATGGAATATTTGAAACAAAATTTAAAATTAACAGGTTCCTTTATATTCCAGCAATTTCATATTCTCTGTTTAAAAACACTTACAATAAAATGTTCTCCCTTGTTTTCCTGAGGGCAGTAGGTAGAAATTTACTCTCCAGTAACCTAGATCACCTTTTCCAGGAATATGTTCAGAACTCTTTTTTTACAATTCAAAAAGAAGATAGGTGTTCCACTAAAGGTAATACATGGATTATAAGCTTATCTGCAAATTCTGTAAATAAATATTCCATCTTTAATATACATTTCAATCAGATACCATACTCTCTTGTACTTTGAAATTACATATAATTGCATGGCACTTAAATGACTTTTTTAAAATACTGATAAATACGTATCCGTATAGCTTCTATGAGTTTTTAATAGTTCAGACGCTTCAGGTCAGAATACAAGGGACATATCATTGGATGACTGCGCCAGGTTATAAAAGACAGCTAAGGCAGGGGGGGCTTTATTTTGTTCATTGTTTTCAGCTCTAGCTGACTTGCTTGAAAGTGATGATGTATAACTGCCTTAAAAACCAATTTTTATGTCTTCTGGGTTAGTACTGGTCAAATTTGGAAAGATGCATATATAAAAGAAGAAATTAGTTTGTTCACATATATTTGAATGTTCTGTTCAATTATCATGTGCAATGTCTGCGTTTATAAAGGTTTTAGTCAGACTAATACATTCCCTGACGCATCTTAAATCTATTATATTTTTTCCTTAAGTTTACACTTTGCAGCATTTTTCATGCAAACAGCATCACCTTTTCCTTTCTATTCTCTAAGCTTCTGCCAATCTGTTGCCTTTTACCTTATGCATGTCATCCAAAATGCCATGTAATCATTCTTAAAACAACTGTAATAAATACACTTTTTTTCTTATAGTCACTGAAAAGGAATAGTATCCAAAGTAGAGCTCTTTAAAGAAACACAGAGTTTTAAAATGAGTCAATAAATTTGGAAAGGAGTATTTTCCTGTCCTGGTCCGCTGGAACAATGACCTCAGTTAACTTAGGAAAAAATTCAGGAGAGGAAGCACTTGTTCACTGAATCTATCAGGAGAAATTAGTAGTCTAGACTATTGGTGCTCCACATAGTCCTGTTGTAACAGTGGGATTAGATATGGGAAGCCTCAGTATCAGGGATTTCTTAAGACATGTGCGTTTTATAGCATTGAGCCAACTCTGCAAAAAGACACAGAAAATGCCCTCAGCCAATTAATCATCTTACTTTCTTTAGTGGCCCTTTTATTTTGTGTGAATCTGTGTCATATGGAGGTAGGTGATGGATGGTCCATATGCCATGGGAATTAGTAACACTGGAGTGATGCTGCAGTGAATTCAGCCCTAATATGAATGCATAAATGAAAGATTCACAACATTACCTGTACAAAATTATGAACTTCCTGCATCTGTCAATAATAATCTAGATTGAAAAAATGAAATAATTAAACCATATCACTTGTGCAACATTGTAACCTGGTGCTGGAGATGGAAATAAACTCTTGTAGAAATTAGGAACAGAAACATGGAATCTTTATAGACATAAAAAGAAAAAAGGCAATTAGATGGCAAACTCCATTGTGAGCAACAGTATTTTAGCGGTGTGTTAAATGTATTGGCAGATATATCAAATAGATCTTGTGTACATGCAGTTTTTGGACATAATAATACTAATTGATTTACTAATTTAAAATCTTGGCTTAATTTGTTGCAACAGAGATGTAGCCTGACAATTTCATTACTAAGTCTGCTCAACCCTTTACAATAAAACAATGATGGCCACTGTAAAAGGCTATACAGTAACTTTCTGATTGAGGTTTCTTGCTATAGGACAGGACGCCTTGGGACAAACAACTAGGCAGGGACTAATAAAACTGTAGGGATTGCACAACCCACATGACAGGTCAGAATCTCACATCCACCTCATTCACGCTTCTCCAAAACTTTGATACAAGTATCACTTCCTTCCTATTTCTCTAATCAGTGTTGACACCACTTAGTCTCTCTCTCTGTTCCCCCTCACTCTTGTTTCACATTTCTTGTTTTTACCTTCAAACTCCTGCATAACTCTAATCAAAACTGCCTCTACATCTTTCTTCTGCTGCTTTTCTCTCATGACATGTTGCAGTCATTCATCTGTGATTGTGTCAGGAGACAGAAATCACCCCAGAGTTTATCATCTTTTACCCAGAATTATGCAAAATAAATTGTCACCTGTCTGAGCTACTTGGAAAATGGGACTGAAATCCACAAATCTTCTTAAGTGCAGAATTCTCATTTGTAATGTCTGACTCCTTTCCTTTCCTTCCAGTGAAAGGAGATATACTGGATGACTATTTAAGAACAGATGGTGTTTGGATACTTACTCGAAACAAACAGTTTTACAAGACAAATAACGAAAAAGAATGTGCGGAGAAATGTGAAGCAGAAAGAAATTTAACCTGCAGGTAATTTCTGTTGAATTTTAAAACTGTGCCATTGTGTGTGTTTGCATATCAATCAACGATTCCTACTGTTACTCAGAACCAACATCCCCATTCTGCTGCAGCTCTGCCTACAGCAGTGTCTCCCATGCTTGTGCCATTAGCTTGTGACTTATCTCCACCCATAAATTACCACAAGATCAAGTAAAAAGTGGATTTACAATGTACTACTCATTTTATAGTAAATGTTCAAGCTCCTGGGGAGAGCTGCTCGAGCCTCTTTAGCTGGATGCTACTTTGTTTCAGAAGAGTGAAAGGTTTCTAACCCTTTGTAGGGACAGACACCAACCTGAGCAGCCAGGATACTGCTGATAATGTTTTGCCAATGCAGTTTCTAGCTCCCCACACAATAACCTATTCATGTAGTCATATACCCTGAATAAGTGACCCACTTTATTAGATAACACTAACCTCTTACTCAGTGTCTAAAATACTGAGTGCAGTGTCTGAAAGATAAAAATTAATAGCAGACAGCACTACCAAATTAATAATTTATAGAAAAATAATTAAGAGTTGTATAATTTGAGTTGAATTTAAAATATTGCTTCCTATGTCAATATTGCTTCCTTCTCAATTTCAACAGGGCTTTCCTATTCACCAGGAAAAAGCTAGAATGTTTAACAATGGCTGAAAATGCTAAAATGGCAGTGATGTTCACCAGCACAGACACAGTTCTTTATGAGAAGAGAAGTATGTGTACAGTAAGATGCTACATATTTATTCATCAAGCCTATTTTAATGGTATCCTTCTGTTGTCTGCCGCAGTGCTGGAGCAAATTCCTGTACAGGGCAGAAAACTAATAGAGAATTTGGGGGCCAAACAGGAAGAAGCCACATTACTAAAAATGCTGTTCAAGAAGGATCAAATACCAAGGGATAGATCCATGGTCTCTATGTGCCATCTGAACTGGGAAGTTGCTTGTCTTCCTTCCAAACCCAGTTACACAGTCTTCACCTCCTCTCCCCAGGTGTTAGATGTGTCCAACTTTATTATTTAGAAAGGCTAAAATAATTTAGGAGAAACCTGGCAACATCAGAAAGCCCATGGTCAAGGCTATTGACCAGCGACAGACATGCTGGGACCTGGGTCTCAGTGTTGAAGCAGCAGTGACTAGATTTTTGGTCCCTCCAGAAGTACCGTGACAAACCAGGCAGCAGCTTCCTTTCAGCAAGACAAAGAGCACAGATATTTGTAGTCCCAGCCACAAACTGTGATGGCAGTAACTATTGCAAGGTGTTCCAGCAAGGCTCAGTTTTTTCTGTCAGATTGCTCTCCTGTCCTTGCTCTAATGTTTCCATTTTGTATTTTGAGGTTTCGAGATATTCTTCTTGTGCAAGCAAGAAAGGGGGAAAGGAAGGGGAAATCAAGATCAGTGTCCTGAATATCTTGAGATTTTTCAGGGTCTGTTGCACCATCAATAAGATCTGCATTCCCTCTGCCTTGGAATCCCACTAGAAAAATACCTGGGATAGACTGAGGCTAAGATGAATCAAAGATTTGGGGGCCACTTATGTGACAAGTGTATTTTGACAACTAAATACTTTCTGGCTTAAAGAAATAGATGGATGATGCCCATACTGCAAATGTGCTTACAAACAATGCTTTTCAAAGAGTCTCCAGCTGCTGGTGAAAGACATTCCTATCTATCCCAGTATTACGATAGTATAAGCATGTATTTTTTGCATGTCAAAAACAACTGTGATTTGATATAGCTGATCTCTGATTTTGTTAGCTTTATAGCAATGCTTCAGAAACTTTTCTCATTAGATGCCCAGTAGTTGTAACCAATTTCTTTTAAAATACATTATAGAATCATAATGCAGGCACAAGATGTTCAAAACATGAGTAAAACATGTTTCAGCATGTACAGATGAGCTTCAGTTATATCTGTATATTTTCAGTACCAGGAAATGAATGTTGTAACACCTCTGAATTAACAAATTTTATTCCATTTCAGTTTACCTTATGCAGTGTAAAAGAGGGATTGGCACAGACTACAGAGGAACAGAAGCCAAGACTCAGAGGGGTATTCCATGCCAAAAGTGGGCAGAAAAAATACCCCACAAACCAAAGTATGTCTATTTTCATTTCTTTATGTTGTTCTGAACCTCTTCCAAGCTTCTTCATCTTCATATATATATACAGTTTTATAGCGCATGTTATCAAATCCTGTTGTCAGGTGACTTTTTAAAACAGCTTTATCTTCATCTGTATTGTTCCTTTTGACTCCACTGGCAGAGAACTGCAATGATCTGGATACGGAAAGGATGCATTGTCAGGGAAGATGTTCTAAATGTGAGGTGTCTTAAGCAGATTAAATGCTCCTTCTCTCAGAATTATGAAGATTTTGCTGTTGGTGACAGTGGGGTCATAATTGCTCTGCTCTGTATAAGGTGCTATCTGTCCAATTCTACAGCTCCTCTACCTGCCATAGAGATAGTTAAAAAAAAATTAAAAAATGGAGAAAAGTGTCCAAGGGTCAAATGGACCTGACCAGGTAGAGTTTTCTCAGGGCTGTTTGTCACTGGGCTCCCTGAAGCAAGTGAGGAAGCAGAGGTCCTGTTTCCTCTGATCTATGTTGAAAATTATTTTTGTTGTTATTCTAAGGAAACTTGAATACACCTGCCCAGATAGTTTAAAAGTAATTTGGTCTTGTCTAGAAAGATTGCTGTAGGAAGAAGCCTAGTACCACTTGCTTCAGATTTCTGTGTGACCTGGTTGTGTTTGGTGAATAGTCTCTAGAAATACACAACTTTTAAAGTAGCTCCATTAAGACAAACACATGATAGAGCCTCAGGTTATCCCTACAGCTGGATGCATGTATTAAGGACAACAACTGTCCTTTGAGAATGTCATCGTCCTTGCAGGCTGTAAGCTTGCTCCTTATTGGCAACTGGGACCTAGGGAGAAAGCTACTAATAATAGTAGTTATGGAATGTTTTTTCAGTTTTCACTTATGGCTTACAATGGGGAATCTGTTTCTCTCATTTTACTGTGAATGAATAAAATTCACAGCTAACTGAGCAAGTTGGGCATTTCCCTTCTGCTCCACTAAAGTATGGAAATTAAAACAGAATTTTAATACTATTACAGTTATACACCTGAAAAACACCCCAATGCAGGGTTGGAGGAAAACTACTGCAGAAATCCTGATGAGGATGAAAGTGGACCTTGGTGTTACACAACAGATCCTGCTACAAGATTTGATTACTGTGCCATCCCAGAGTGTGAGGACCAGGTCATGCAGACTGGAGAAGGTATATTTACTTTTCAGAGAAGGGATGTTCAAGTAGGTAATATTATTCTTGCTACTTTTTGGTGCTTTATTTTTACAGATTGTTTTCAAATTAGAATTTAAATCAAGCTGAACTTAAGAAGTTCTCAACAAAGAGGTGTTTTCCTAATTGGCTTGAGTTGTCAAAGTTCTTTTGTAAACATGGAAGAACTAAAATTTTTTAATCATTTGCTGATATAGTTTGCTTTATCTTCATCTGTCTCGTTGCGTTTGACTCTACTGGCAGAGAACTGCAGTGATCTGGATAAGGAATATATTGCTCTTATTCCCGTAATTTATTTCATTGTAACAAGAGTAAAGATTGACTCCAACCGCTGTGTTACACACTGAATTCCCATTGCTAACAGCACATACAGATACAAATTCCTCCCTGGAAGTGAAACATATTCCTAAAGCATTATTAACTTGGCCAAGCTGTAATGCACCATCTTCTGAACTTCTTTCATTGTTACCTTGAGCAAACTCCACTTCCCCTTCCACGAAGAGGCTGGTGCATTCCCTGCTTTGCTTTCCTTCTGCCTAGGACCTACAGGGGAGTGCATGCAGTGTAATGGCGAGGATTACCATGGAGAAGTTTCGAGAACAGAGTCTGGACTTGAGTGCCAACGCTGGGATGCCCAAGAGCCCCACATGCACGGATTTACCCAGAAACAGTGAGTGATGCTCAGCACCGAGTTCATTCCCACAGAGCCTGGGAGACCCTGCCTGCAGTCAGCCTTGTTGCTACATCTGGCCATAGCTGACTCATGAGCATCCCTTTCATTTTCAATGTGCAGCTATCCAGAGAAGGATCTGAAGATGAATTATTGCCGCAATCCTGATGGTGAACTTCAGCCCTGGTGTTTCACTACCAGCCCAAATAAACGCTGGGAATATTGCAACATTCCTCGTTGCTGTGAGTCTGATTTCCTGAGATCACTCCAGAGGGTAGCTCTTCTCATTAAAATTATGCAGGGAGGAGAAAGACAAGAAACCACAGCTCTGAGTAACCTAAAGGTACCTCTGTGAAGCAGGAAAAGTGCATGTTAATAAGCAGAATCACTCATTAAATTTCTATTATGTAAAACCACGTCTGGTCAGTGAGGATGCAGGTGTCACAAAGTGCAATAAGCCCAAAGATGATGTGGGAAACCATAATTTGCCTTTAACCACTTTACTTTTCAACTTGCCTGGGAGGCAGGACATTCAGGTGGAAGTTTACTGCTGATCTGCTAACTCACAGAAATCATCTGAATTGCCATGTGGCTATACTGTGATATTTTACCTGTGTTGGATCAGCACAGCCAGTACTGCCTTTTTCCTAGCAAGGGATGAATCCTGAGAAACAAGTTCAGACCTCAGGAGAGAAGCCTGACATATCAGAGAGCTAACTTAACTTATTAAGCAGAGATCACTAAATCTGGATGTTTCCAAGGCACTGAATTAAGAGATAACACTGCCAATTGCAGAAGTGGATTGCACTTTGAGAAAAAAATTTAAAAGTGTTTTTTTCCTCTCTAGAGCTTGCTTTCTTATGTATCTGCACTTGCCAGTACTCTAAGCAGTGGTGTGTGTTTGCTAGATGTAGTTCTCTTCAGCATGCTTAATTAGAGATGGCAGAATAACTATTTAAAGACTTCTGTATGATAAATTGTGAAAGTTACCATAGCGTTTCCATCCTGTGCTTAAAACTTAAAGGAACACATCAACCTTTTAGGGCACACTCATATCTTTGGGAAATTCTCTGTATTATAGGTATGTTTTGTAAATTTATTTTCCATTTGCCCTCTGCAGGTTCTATGCCTCTGATCATTACTCTTACTTTCTTTGCTGCTCCCCACATGGCAGACCATTTCATTTTCTTTCTTTTTTTCACTATTCCTTCTGCCCCTCTTTCCCAATTCACTGACTCCAGAGGCTCAGCTCTGGAGGCTGCTTTGCTTTCACAATTTCTTCTTGGCCCTTTCTGCCCTTCCATGCTACCTGTATTATATTACTGTACTCCATTTCACTTGGGTTTACAAGACTGTACAGGACTACTTACTGCCTTTCCTGTTCTGCTCTCAGGGGACAGCAGGCACCGAGTCTGGCTTAACCCAGCAGAGTTATTTACTGGCTGCTGTAAAAGGGCAGAACAGGACATCATTCTGGCAGTCTGGAGGCTCATAAAAATGTACTCTTTGAATTTGACATGGCTTTTAACCAGAGTAACCTCTGCTGAAAGAAAAAAAAAATCTTCAACATTACAGAAACAAAGGGGTTTATATATTTTTGAAAGTACTACTTAGCAGTACTACTTAGCAGTGTATTTCTCCCTTTTCCCCTCTCCTTTTTTTTCTTTTCCTTCTCCAGCTACACGCCCACCAGTCTCTGGCCTAGACTCCCAGTGTCTCTCAGGGAAAGGAGAAGACTATCGAGGAAGGATATCCATCACCGAATCAGGAAATGCCTGTCAACATTGGAACACACAGTTTCCTCACAAACATGGTTGGATTCCTGACAAATACCCCTGCAAGTACGCTGAGTCTTATCATTGTAACAAATACCAAAGAATAGAGTTATTCCCTATGAATCCAAATGCAGAGGCAAGAGGAGCACAGGTTTTCCTCATTTATGTTGTTAAGTTGTAATATCGTTGTTTGTCAGTGCTAATTACTCCTGCCCAGGTCTTGCTCTTCATTTTTTTCTGCCTCCCTGTATATTCTCAGGTATTTTTCTCACCTGTCTCCTCCACATCCCACTGCAGAGCTATAAGTAGTTCACTGCTTTTATGTTAAAAATCCCTTGGCTGTGTTTTGGCACATTTTCAATGCATTACTCTTCTGAAGAGTGATACTCCAAGGACAATATACTCCAATACATCCTTGTGCTCCAAGGTCAGAGGAGCTAGGCTTGCAGAGCATCAGCAATGCGCAGGAATAGCTGGGACTGACCTGGCTTATAGCTCTGTAGCTTGATCCTGCAAGTTTTCCTAGGCATGTGAAACCCTGTCCACTATCACAGGGCAGAGAGCAGCGTGCACCAGTGCTCCTATCTACAAGCTTCCAGTCTGTCACATCCAGTCTTGCCTGGGTCTTACTGTAATCTCAGGGACATCAGTGCCTTCTGTTTTGAAGTCAGCTGTTACTGCTGCATCTTGGCCTCAACAATAAGAGCAGAAAGTGTAAGAATTGGAAAAGTTCTTCCTGCATCTTCAGCATACAGACCGTGAAGCTGAGGATCATTGATTAGTCCCAAAGCAGTGATGCATGGGTTAATCAATCTCCAAAAAGAATAAATACACCACTGAGCTGAATTCTGCATGCAGTAGTTGTTAACAGTCATGCACACAACTCTTCTGGATTTCTATGAATGGTTTAAAGTCACTGTTCCTGTTTCCTGTTTTAAGGGGCTTGGAGGAAAACTACTGTAGAAACCCTGATGGAGAGAAGAAGCCTTGGTGCTACACCACCAACAGCAGTGTTAGATGGGAATATTGCACAATTCCTCCCTGTAACAGGACAGATCAAAGGATTGCTGGTATGGATAGTGGAGCATACTTGTGATAAGGACTTTAAAACAGTGAAAGATTTATTGTTTTGTATTTTAAATGTATTAACTCTCTTTTTCAGTCACTTTGTCACTGTTAATGTTTGTCTGCCTGGCATGTTGCAAAATCTGCCAAATATTAAACTTTCAATGGTTAAGGAAATACCATGATGCAAATCACTAGCTGACTCAACAGAAGAATTGTAAAATGAAAGATATTTATGCTTTTATATTCCCTTTTTCCTGAAGGTAGGCCAATTATAGCAAGTTCACTGAAAAATGAAAAGCAAGTTTAAAGAGATTAAAAAGTGCTAAATAAAATGAACTCTCATTTTTGGAAATTAGCAACAAAAACAGGATAGGAGCTTCCACAGCAATAAAAATCACTGTTTCACACATTGAAACATTCATTCATTTAAGCACAAAAAAACCCAAGAAAGTCTTAGCACAACCAAAAGGATAATAGAGAGGTTGAAGTTTAACATAACGCCTGTTTGAGAACATTTATCATGGGCAAAATAACCAATATCTAATCTTCGAGGATTTTTCAATTTTCTTGAAGTTGAACTTTCTTGACCTTTCTTATCTTTAATTCTAACATGTTCACATAAGCCAAAATGAAACTGACTGGTGAACCCTTCACTGAACAACATCTAATATAACAAGTTAAAACTGTGAGAATTTTCTCAGTATATTTGGAAATGCCCTTCTGCTGCAGGTGTGATGATTTCACTGGATACTGTCTGCATAAACGACTCATTCATTTTTGTCATCCTGTGTGTTAGAGGCTTTCTTGTGCCTGCTCAGTAAGAACATAAAATTATGATGCCAAAGACCAGTTTCTGTTGTTCACCACAGATGTGCCTGTACAAGTTCCCCTGCCAGAGGAGTGCTACCGAGGCAAAGGCCAGAGTTATCGTGGCACAACTTCCGTCACTGCATCGGGAAAGAAGTGCCAGGCCTGGAACTCCATGTTCCCACACTGGCACATAAAAACCCCAGAGAGATTCCCAGATGCGTATGTTTATCTCACTTTTTCTCACTTTCTCTGGCAATAACTACTGCTGGTTATATTATCTTTGCACATCTATGCTTTAAAACACCGCTAGGGAATATGTCTGTAAAAGTAAACTTTTCTAAGATACAGAAAGGTTTTCTGTTAGTCTCATTTTTAAGAACTGTGTTTTCTTGTTATCTAAAGTCTGATTAAGATACAGCTGTGTCTCTTACTTTTAAATCTGATCTTCTGTAATCAACACCAGACTTGTATCCAGAGACTGGGCATCTGCTGAAATATGTGTTTTGTTTATGAATTTGAGACATTTTGTTGTGGCCTTTCTAATGATTTAATCTGGGGAGGACACAGCATTTATGATGCAAAACACGCAGTCAGATATATCATGCTTAGAAATACCATTTAAGTGTTCTTTGCAGGTGGAAATGGGAACTCAGAATTGCATACGCTGAAATCCCCCCTTGACTTATCTTCTTCAGACTAACAAAACTGTACCAGCAATGACTGGACCAATGATAAGATAATCAAAATCACTAATGTGCCAGTTTTTAGTAAGGGTAAGAAAGCAACAGGATTACAATTGTGAGGAAATACATCATGCTTGGTACATTATAACTATAACCAGGAAGGGTGATACTTTTCTTATTTTTTGCCCTTTTTATGATGTCACCCAAAATAATTTGAAAATTTCAGTCTATTTTGGCATCACAAACTTCAACATCCTCAGAGGGGAGAATGTCTTTCAAAAACATTTTTAAAAATTAAAGTCAAGCTGTGAAAATGTGGAAATCATGCGTTCTGTCATATTCAGAGAAAAAGCATTTCAGTTCTTTTTTATTCTGAGACTGTACTGTGAATCAGGACAGAGAAACACTGCAACTGTGCAAATTATTGAAGAGAGAATTTCTACTCCCCCGTGCCCCAGCAAGCACAGACATGGGAGTGGTCTCACTGAAGTCAGTAGAAATTGGGGTTTGGGAATGTAAGAGGGAATCGATTGCATAAGCATTTATTTGCCATTCTTCTGAATATGAGAAAGAATCCTTTGACATTTAAAAAAAAATTTGGAAAAGCCTAAGTGCCCACCAATAGTATGAATCTTCCTGCATATTCATTTCTAATTCACACATTCTCACAGTTGTGTATGCTTATACATACATACTTAGAAATTAAAATAATTGCCATATGGGGCAATTATTTAGGTACTCAGTGCCTTTAAATACTACAGCCAGAGTATAAGGCAGTAGTTGAATTACGTTTCCTTATGCATAAATATATTCAAGACTCCAATATGTATGTGAAATATAACTCTTCACTAGCATCACAGTCACGAATGTGTTTGCTGGTAGTTGCACATCTGGCCATAAAAAAACCCAATAATAAATGTATTTATTTGTCCGTAGCAGACATACATAGTACATCTTTTTGTCGAGATAGTCCTATGCTTATTTTCAGTCTTACACAGCATGATTGTGGACTTTATTTGTGCAGGGATTTGAGGAACAACTATTGCAGAAACCCAGATGGTGACAGCAGCCCATGGTGTTTCACCACTGACCCCAACACCATATGGGAGTACTGCAATCTCAAGAGGTGTGATGATCATACACAAGAGCCTGCACCAATGACTCCCCTGCAATGATGGAACAAAACATTGGCCCGACTACACCAACCACATCTGGTAACAGCTGGCTATAAGTACCACCTCTTGCAGAGCCTGTGGGTAAAGGAAATAGCAATCCATCAAAATTGCTCTTGAGTGTCATGGTTTAACCACAGCCAGAAAATAAGCCAGAACCATGCAGCTTCTCACTCATTCCCCCATCCCTTCTTTGGGGGGGAGGAGAACTGAAAAAAAAATAAGAGTCATGAGATAAGAATGCTTTAATAATTGAAACAAAATTATGTATAGTAACTATAATAATAACAGCAATATTAATTATAATTAAAACATGAGAGAGGGATAAAACCCAAGGAACACAAGTGATGCACTACAAGTGAACAATGCAATTGCTGACCAATTCCCAGCCTGTTCCTGAGCAGCAATTAGTGGCTCTGTCCAGTGTATGTAAAAAGCATGTTTTTCTACAGTTGGAATATCCCTGTGGCCATTCCAGGTCAGCTGTCCTGGCCTTGCTTCCACTCAGCTTCTTGTGCACCTCCTCACTGGCAGAGAATGGGAAACTGCAAAGTCCTTGAGTTAAAACAAGCACTACTTAGCAACATCCAAAATGCCAGTGTGTTATCAACATTATTCTCATACTAAACCTACAACACGGCACCAGCTAATAAGAAAATTAACTCTATCTAAGCCAAAACCGGGACACTGACTAGGCCTGCAATATAACAGTTACATCCCTCCTGCAGCTTTCAGATCTTTACTGTTGAATTTTGCAGCAAGTGCTCTTTAGTTAGTACGTGTCCTGTAGCTTATGTCATTTTATGGTGCATTCTGAAGGACATCTCTTTCATTTAAGTGAACAAGAGGAAAACAGACAACATTTCTAGTATTTCTCTAGCCATGTGCTACTGAAATACATGAATTTTATTATTATAGGAATTTTGTTTGTGTTGTGCTTTATGTTTTCAGGAGGGTGACCTGTGGTAGATAGGGACAGGCGAATGGAAGACTTCGGGATGTGATGGAAAGCAGCATGGATCCTTCCCCCCTCATCCGCTGAGATAAGCAATCACCCTAAGCATGCAACCCCTCCTACCTCCAGTAGTTTTCCACTCCTTACTAACCCTAGCTAGTCCTACCATCCCCCTCTGACGTAGTGAGGCCCCCTTGACTATTCAACCCCATGAGATAAGATAATAAACGCCATTTTGACCATCCACCACGTTGGTGTCTGTGTGTCATGGCCCAAGTGGCCCGGGGGAGGCTGGGCTGCCATGCTGTTGTATTGAAACCAGGTTGCCTTGCCTTCTCAGCAGAAGGCAACAGTGACCTTTGCTTGTATTGTTCACAGGCAGTTTTGTTTTGCAAGATGAGTTAAATGAGGTTTTGCTCTGTCCTGTTTTGTTACTTCCTTAACTAATAGTCTACATTGGTCAAAGTGGTGTGACATTTCTGAAAGTATATTGCAGCTTTGCATGGGTTATTTATTTTGCAAAGGAAGGTGGAAGGGTTGGACAAAAGATCGATTCCTAAATTGAGTTGTACGCTCTTCTTATTCACATGCAGCACAAAAAAATGTTCTTGGAAGCAAAAATTGCTCTTTTGGTCTAGTGGGCTGCTGAAATAAGCTTCTCTCATCTACTGATACCAGTTTAGCAAAAACCTTGAAGTCTTTCCAGATATTTGCAATGTGTTACAGAAAATGTTTAGCCTGAAGTTCCTTCATACGAATATGTAATCATCCTGACTTTATGAAAGGAAGTGTCAAAAATAGTTAATTTTGTGGTGGATTTACTTTGGGAAGCATAGATAACTGTGAGGCAAGAATAATCTAACTTTGAGTGTAAGCAGGTCAATGCATATAATTTGGACCTTCAAGGCTCAGAAATAGTTTCAGAAGCTCAGTGATTCTGCACAAAGCCCAAGAACTGAGGTATACACAGCATTTTTTCCTTAAGTCACACAGTCAACCAGAATAGCAGGCAAATTGTGTAGGGTAATACTCACATTAGCCCAGTGTTGTGAATACCCCACTCACCTGAAGCAAAGCCTGTAATACACTGCCTGAATATAGAGACTGTGGGCAGTGTATTCATTGATAAAGCAAAAAATCATTGGACATAGGTATTGATATCCTGCTATGCTTGGATTTTAAGGAACAGCATTAAAACAATTTAATTATTTTTGTCCAGATCAAGTAGATCAGGGATGTGGAAAATTAGAAATTTCCATTTTTTGTGTGTAATTGACTTCACTGTGATCTGGGGATGTACTCACATCCATGACTGGTGGATCTTCAGACCAAGAGCATGGCCTGGATGCTTAGAAACTATCTTTTTTTTCCCCCAATTATTTTACTCCAGTGATGCCTTTTTCTGGTCTTAAAATCAAGAATCAAACATTATTAGAAGGGGAAAAGGAGTTTTACCTTGGTATTTATTTTAAGGATCCTTAGGTGCACCACGCCCTGGTCAAATGCACACCGCAATGCCCATCCTCAAAAGATCTGGTTTAACATTATAGGTCTTACTAATTAGCATATCTATCAAAGATTCCCCAATGAGAGGCTCAAATGAGCCCCCCTTCCCCAGGTACCTTCCCCTGGATGGTTCTATCTTAGTTTACAAAATGTGTTCTGGAGAGAACCTTGGTGTGTGGGGCACACTGACCCCTAACTACAAGGCTTCTAAGATGTTTAGTCTCCTAGCTTAACAAATAAGTCTAAGAATGTAGGCAGAAAGCACTAAGAATACAAAAAGCCATAAAAAGGTATATAAAAGGAGTAGAAAAGAAAAGGCAAAAAATCTTCATGGCATCACCAGCAGGTCTAATAAAACACTTTCTCTCTCTGAAGTCCTTGTGTCAGACACATTTTGAGGCCTTTGGAGTTACAACAGTATTCCTGCCAGTATTTTGTTGTTTGCATGCCTAGTGTCTCCATTACCAGAGGAATCACTTTATACTCTCTTTTCCTCCCCAGGCTGAAGTTGGAGGACCTCTGGTCTGCCAAGAGAAGGATAGATTTGTCCAATATGGAGTCACTCTTGTGGACTGGACTTTACTCAGCCATCAAAGCCTGGTTTTGTCCAAATCCCTAGTTTTGTTTCTTGGATCAAGAATGCAATGGCTTCCCACTGAATCTGGATGCAGGCTGACTTTTCTGGAAAGCAGTCCCTATGTCAGAAACAACATTCCAAGTATAGTTTTACAAATTATGTAATAATTCATAGGAATCTTAAATAAATACCACTACTGGCTGAGTGTAAGTAGCTATTGCAAAACAATAGCCAAGCTGACCAATTGCTACTGTCTGCCAGTGTCCGTGTCGTGCCTGTGTGAGTCAACCGTGTTGCATGTGGCAGCAGCTGTAAGGCTCCTACTTCACCCCTGTTACACCCCAACTACTTAAATCCAGGAGTTCAACTGAAGGTTCCTTTACTCTAGTTGGCTGTAGTGGTTTAGTTCAGATCATCTCTTACTACTACACTGAGAACCACCAAAGAGAAATCCCAACCAGATATTCTCAAGATGTGGAAAATCACACAGTTTACTGGCAAAAATATAGAAAATTAAGGGACTTTGGCAAAAGGATTAAATACGACACCATATTCAACACAAAACCACTTATAGCATTACTGAACATTATTTAGTATTTGGCATTTACTTAGCCCATTTCACCTGGAAACCTTTAAACCTATGTGATGTTAGGTTACCCACAAAGTTCCATGACAGGAGAATTAGGATAAGAAAGACAGAGAGAAAGAAAGAAAGAAGAGAGACAGAAAAACACACATAGAACTACCATCTCCTAGGATTCCACTGTGGATGAGATAGAAACTCCAGGAAACTGGCAGGGTCAAGACCATATACTCACCTCATGCTCCATCTTTTAAGTCCCTGGGCCTCCATGGGCCTTCCCCCTAAGGAGACACTTTCATTTGGTTGGCCAATCAGGGGCTGGGATAGCACTACCACCCCCTCCCATTGATTGATTGATTGATTGATTGATTGATTGATTGATTGATAGCTCTGCCAGGGCTTGGGGGTCTTGGGGGAGGGTGCTGCCTCACCTAGCAGCACACAAGCATTCCAAATACCCCAAAAAATGGCTCAAGACACTAAACTTATCCAGGCTCTGACAACCACTCCATGTCTCAAGACATCAACTGGGACCACCACACTGGGACCTCTCCTCTTTTGGTCTAATCAGGGTACCTTTCCTCTCCTGGTCCAATCTAGCAGATGGAGTGGAAAGGAAAGAAGAGGAAAGCATAATTGCTACACCAATAAAACCTAGCTAATATCTTTTTTTTATTCCCCCCACCACCCTGTGAGTCCAAAATCTGCAGGACAATCAGGCTCTGAAGGGCAGGAATTCATGCAGCAGTCTTTCAGTGTTGGGGAGGATGAAATAGGGAAACTTTCTAAATATGACTGCTTGGCAAAAGATTCCAAAAATATGAAACCTGTAAGTGAAATAGAAATGAAAGCTAGCTTTGAGATATTACATACCAAGCTGTTAGTTACTGTACAACCAAAAAACAATGGGCTAGCCAGCTGAAGGAGAATTCCTCTTGATTGAACAATGTCCTTAGCAAAGAAAAGGATGCTTCAGCAAACAGCAAAGTCCAGGGGTCAGAGAAACCCTGCCAGCGTGGCAGGGAAGACAAAAGGAGTTTTAGAAAGTAGTTTTTAGGAGTTGAAATGTAACACAGTATGGTAATGTAGTAGTTTTGATAGGCTGTATGTAAATTCTATAAGGATTTCTGTCTTCTACTGATTGGATGTTGCACTATTACCATATTCAGTATAAGAAGAGATATAATATCATGCAACCATACCTTAACTCTCACTCTCTCTTGCTCTATAGATCTAGCTCTCTCTACCTCTCTATCTCCTGCTCTCTCTCTCGCTCTCTCTGGGGCTTGCTCTAAGCTGTGGCTGGCAGCTAAAGCAGAGCTCCTGCACCCACCACCCTTGCAAATAAACTGCACGTTTCAGGAGCTGCCTTGAACTGCAGAGATCACCCCGAACTGCCTTGCTCCCAGCACCTTTTTATTTTCTACATTTCAGCACCCAAAGAATCCAGCAGATCATCCATGATATCCCGTGTTCTTGGAGGCAGCACTTTCCTTCTATGAGGTTTAGCATTCTCTAACATTAGATAATTTACACAACTATTTATGATACTTGTCTGAGAGTTTTTTGTCTCGGGCTTGATCTTTAAATTATGGAATTAATAACAATAATTTGGGAGAAGGCCAACAGGGTATCAGCTCCTTCTTGGGCCTTGTTAGGAAGCCTGCCACTTCCCACGCTCTCCCAGTACTTCTATCACATGTTGGAGGGGGGAGAGGGATCAGTTCTCTGCCCTCTAACAAGTTTAAACTTTTCATGCAACAGTATGAAACATTATGATTAAAAGATTAGAGTCCTTTACCATATGCTTTCTCTTCAGAAAGCTTTATTTAATTTCCCCAGTAAAATTTTCAAGAGTCTCTGTTCTTTGTAACTTAACTAATTCTGTTGCAGGGTGTGGTATTATCACCTTCAACTCTGCATTTTGATACGCTAACTCCTTAACAAAAGGGCAGGGCTGAGTGTGAGTGTCCAAGGGCACATAATGATAATAAAACCAATAATGATAAATCAACCACATGCTAAAAAATTCCTATGTGCTCTTTGAATAAAAATGGCTTGGAGAGTGGCTATGGACATCTAAAATGCTACTGGGCATAAAAGCTTTGGCCACTCTAAACTGGACAGTAACATTGAGCTTCACATGGCATCTCACAGTGAGAGCCACTGAGTAATAATGGCAAAGTGACAACAGTTCACAGCAGAAAGCAGCAATGGTGTCCCTTCACATGTGAAATATTTGTATCCAATGCCATCCCTGACAGATCCTGATGGCAAGGGGGTTGTTCAAACCCAAACTCATGTCCTGAAGCCAGGGAAGTAACAGAAGTTGCAGCAGAAACGACAACCAGGTACGTGCAGTGTCAGGGTTGCTGCACGGTGCTGGAAGGAGAGGCAGGCAGGCTGCACAGTACTGAGGGGCTGCAGCATAAAACAACAAAATGGGAGCAAGTTAGCACCAAGAGGTAGTAATCACCAGCTCTAGTAGCTGGCTGGATAATCAGAGGTAACTGATCATGTGGCTGAACTTATTAAAAATTTCATTTTGAACCATTGTTGACTTCTGAAATGTGAAGGTCTTGGGAGTGTTTCATGTGCTTTTTGCTGTGGGATCAGCAAATAACTGAAAGCACATACATGAATCACTGCTGAGGCACATTACAAATTTTTGATTTAACAACATTTTGATTGAGGAAACTCACAGGGTTATTGTGGATTTTATGCAGTGTAAATGCTTCTTGTACTATTTACTTGCCTGGGAACATAACTTGTCAACAGCTGGAAAAAAAAATCCAGAAAGCTGTGTTTCATTTTTGTTCCTCCTACTCTTGTAATTCTCTCTTTTATTTATAAAGACTTCCACTGATGTATTTTATTTGGAAGCTTAATAACAGAGACAGCATAGTGGAAAAGAATCTTTAACTAGAGGCTTCTGAGAGGCAGAACAAAGTAAAAGAAGGATGAGTATCAGTCTTTGCTGACTGGATGCAAATAAAACCCTGGTGACAGTCTCCCTGCCACTGCTCTGCCATTCATGGAATCAAGAATAGTCCTCAGTGAAGTTCATGTTTTTGTTGAAAATGTAAAAGGCAAAATACTGAGCATAGTGCATAACATGTCAGTGATTCACTTTGCTGTTTCATGCATATATTCTTTATTCCATGCTGCTCTTCTGCTCACTTTACTCCCACCTAATATTCCTTAGGCTTTTGAAAGGAAAGATTTGTCTTTAGAAACAAACTGTGGGTCTGCTGATAGGTAAAGATAGGTACTGAAAGAAAAAGAAGTAATGGGAAGAACCATAAATTCCATGGGAAAGGGAAAAGGAAAAGGGGGGGGTTATACATTAGAAGGGGGTCTGCATTAAGCGATTTGGGAAGTCTGTACCTCTCGAGTACCTCAGCCAGTGGGGAAAGAGAGAGGGAAATGTGGCCAGGAAACTAGGATAAAAAAGGAGGCTGAGCCCTCTAACAATTTGGGAGACCCCAGGGGAAATGCCCCATGGCCTCTCCCTGTATTCTAATAAAGTAACAGGACTCCTTTGTCTTCTTTTCGGACATAAACCTCTGGTGTTTGTGGATAAATTTTCCTGACACTTTGAACTATCATTCTCCCAAGCTGTCAAATTCCTATGAAGGAGAAGCCTTCATCCAGGAAGATTTTACCAGCCATGAAGAAAATGAAATCTAGACCCCTGAACTAAAACATAGAATTGATTTCTGTAGAAAATTAAAAACTGAACTTTTCCTTTATGTTTTGGCTGCTGCAAATCATGGGTGCACATGGAATACAGCCAAGTGATATGCAGGTTGCAAGGGACACTTGGAGGTGAGATCACCCCAAAACCTGCCCAGAGCAGGTTCAGGTATGTCAGATTGCTCAGTGCCTTGTTCCTGTCAAATTCGGAATGCCCCCAAGGATGAAAATCCCACCCTCCCTCTGAAGCCCTGTCCCAGTGTCTGAGTACCTCCATGAAGGAGTAATTTCTCCTCATATCTAACCTTAACTTCTCTGGTTGCAATTTGTGTCCTTGCCTTTGTCCTTCAAATGATGCTCCTCCAGGATCATTCTGGGTCCATTTTCCCTCAGCTTTTCACTGGTTAGCTGTAAATAGCAGTAAGATCCCACCCTTTACCCTTTCCTCTCCAGGATGAAGAAGCCTCTTTGCCTTCCTCATATGCCATATGCTGCAGCCTCTCGCAGCTTGGTGGCCCTGCACCTCCATGGCTGGGCCCACTCCAGTCTGTCCTCTACCAGCAAGGCCAGTGTGGCTGTGGCAATCCAGATGTGGTCAAACAAGTGCTGAAGAGAGTGAAGAATTCCTATCCTCAGGCTGCTGGCTGAAGTTCCTGCCATAGGGCCCTGTGTGGGGCTGTATAACCCAACTGGCCTCTGCTGTAAGGACACGGTGTTGTCACAGCCTGAGCCGAGGACCTCAGGCCAGCCCCTGCAGGGTTGCTTTCTGTGCATTTGGCACCCAGTCTCTGCTGGTGCACAGGGCTACTCCGGCTGCGTGTAGGACTTTACCGAACTCAGTTTGCAGCTGCCCCCTCAGGCAATAGGTGGCACTGATGGACGATGTAGTTTGCGTTGTCCCCGAGAAAACGTCACTGCGGAAGAGAAAGCCAGCAGAGGAGAAACTGGGATTGTATTTTCACTCGGAGCAGCGGCCAGGCAAGGACAAGCAGATATGTGGCGAGAGATGCTTCCAAACGCATGGTGAGATCTCTTCGGCACGGGGAGGAGGGACTCCAGACTGGGCTCCCTGGGGCTGGGGGTGGGAGACAGCCCCGGGAGGGTCAGCAGGCCACTGGAGAGTGGGACCAGGCAGCTGAGTTCTCCTGAGCATGAGTGTGGAGGAGGTGCTGATCGACTGAGCCTTGTTTTGTGTGGCTCAGAGAGCTGCTTCTGGGACAGGCTTGCTCTGTTAGCAGTGCAGAGTTTGCGCTATTGCTTTGATGACTGGTTTCACTCCTCTGAGCTCCAGGACGTAAGTGCAGGGGGATACTCCTACCTGTTGCATAAGCTATTTGTTCTTAGGAGCCCTGTTCTTACATGGCTGGAAGCGATTTAAGGAAAAAATCCAACATAGGCTGTCTCAGCAATTGTTACCAAATTGCCTTGGAGGCTACTGGGATATCCAGCACAGGCTCCAGGTTTTGCATTGCAGACAGCACAGGGAAACAATTCTAGGTGATAACAAACACCCTGTGGACTTGATTTTTCATGGATTATCAAGTCTTTTTCTTTTTGGCATTTGTTCTGGTTTGTTTTGTCAAAGTACTATGACACCAAAGAACTCCCTAATGTAGTTGCATTCCACAAGGCAGAGTAACAAGACTTTCTCTTGCTGCCTCTATTGTTGCTAGGTTTTAGATTGTGCTTTTGTACCAGACTCTACTAGTCTTAAAGGGAGCCAAGGAAGGTACTTTCTTTTCCTAGCACACAGGGGAGACCTAAAGGCTTGATATCCAGTCAGGTGTAGCTAGAAGTGTCAAAGGTACAGCAGCTCATTAAACTCTGAACAGGGAAGGGTCCCACAATACTCTTCTGGTGCCAGCCCTGTGGCATGATGGACACCACATGGCTGGCAGCAGCATAACCCTGGAGCTTGGAATTGCCCTGCCAAGGCTGTGCACCTATTGCAACACAGCAGTCAAAATAAACAGTTTTCCTGGCTGAAGTTGCACAGCTGCTCACGGGATGAAACACTGCAAGAACACCTACACAGTTGTTTACTGCCTTTTATCTAAATTGTGCTGAAGGAGGGAATATTATGGCAACAAATTATCTAGCTAAAGCACAGCCCAGAAACACTGCCTCTTTGTACAGAGGCAGTGCTTTTGCAAGCACCTCTCTCTCCATCCTATCCAAAGAGTTGGAGAAATAATGGCAGATGTTGCCAGGTGGCTAAACAGCCTGTGATCACATGCAGGGGACATTCTTTGCACCATCCCCAAGGTTTGGTATGGGACAACACTCTCAGACTGTAAGGATCTTTCTGGTTTTTTTCCCCTTTTGTAGGGAGAGCATCTTGTCCCAGATCAGGTGAGTGAAAGAGCTGTTCTGTGCTGAGACCTCCTCTTTTGGTGAGTGCCCTGGCTGGGGCACAGAATCGTCCCTTCCATACTCTGGATGATGACAACAACAAAATCTTCACTCACAGCCCCCTTGCAGCCCCCTGCAGGAGCCCCAGACACCTCTACTAATCTGCAGGGGAAACTGGAGAGCCTGAAGCACAGGTCAGAGGGGTGGGAAGGTACACTACATTTAGGAGTGCATGTCTGTCAAATCCAGCTCTGGTAACTTAGTTTCCACACCTCAAGTCTAACCTTGCTGTTTACAACAGAAACAGGGGCATCAACAGACACACCTTACTGGAAAGCTATGGGGGAGAGCCAGCATTGCCCTAAGGAATGATTGAATCTGGAGGGGAGCTCTCTATAAAGCACTGGCAAGAGGAGCATGTCCAGCACATCCAGCTCTCTTCCGCAGCTGAAGACTTTTGTCTCTTTTCCTGCACCTCAGCCCACTCTGCCCATGCACTTTTTGTTGCTGGACAAGTCCAGCTGCTACTGTCTCATTCACTGCAGTACCTGCCTCTAAGTAGATTGGCCCATATCCTATTGAACCTTGTCTCCCTGGGCACCCTGGTTCACAAGGAAAGGGGCAAGGAAGCCTTGTGATCAGCAAGTCCTGATCAGCAAGAACTTGAGACTCTTAAGAAGTCTTGGTAGATAGAACCCTGACCCAAATCTTTCCCATGATCTTAAAAAATGATAGAAGTACACAGTTCCTGCTGACTGCCTAGGATTTGTAGGCATTTGTCCCTTCCCAGTCCAAATGGAGGTGAATACAAGCCTCAGCACAGTCCCTTTGACACTGCTGTCATTGAACACAATTTCATGCCTCCCCAGGTCTTTTGAATATTCTCAGAAGAATGCAGTGCTGGTCCCTGCGGCCGCCCTGGGGGTTGGAGGGATGCTGCTTTACTGGCTCAGATCTGGACGCAAGCTCAAGACTATTGACATGGGTGATGGGTGGTGGGGCTCAGGTGAAAGACCCCTCAAAGGGAAAGAAGATGAAAGCATCCGTCCCTTCAAGATTGAAACATCTGACAAAGAAATTGAGGTACCACTCTGGGTGGTAAGGAGGGGCAGAAATTTGCAAGGGGGAGGCAGTCCATCGCCCACCTCACTGCTTCGAGGTGATGTCTTGGGGGTGACAGCAGGGCACTTCCATGTGCCAGGGCAGCTACCCAGCTCCGTAGGATGATGCTCTAGTTCACCACTCTTTATGAAGGGTATTTGAGCTCTGGTCCATTGCAATGTCCCCTGAAGACTTTCTGAAACAACAGCCCGTCTGTGCAAGCTGGGGCTTCTGCAGAAAGGCCATGCTTTGAGCAGCAGGCTTTGACAGTGGTCTGTGGATGGTGGAGCAGGGCAGGAGGGCATTGGAACAATAGTGGCACCAGTAGGGCAGGACTGAGGAGCTTCCACAGAAGAAAGTGCTGTAAGGCTGAAGAGGGATGGGGCCTGGATTCAATCATAGCTCTTCTGTCCCTGCATGCCTGTCCCTAGTTTTCTGGCCAAGTAGCAGCCAGCAGCTCCAGGTGAGATTCTTATTCTCCCTGCCAGCAGTGCTGCCAAGCTCCTAGTGCCAAAGACCCTGAAGTGAGTTAGTAGTAAGCCAAGAGTAGGACCTAGTACTCCTGGGGGCCCATGGGGGACTTGTAACCTTTAGAAAATTGTATTCCTCACATAAAAAAATTCAGGCAGTCATGCAGTGTATGGCACTTCTTCAGGAGGGCTTCTGGAGTCCCAGAGAGCAATACAAAAGCCAGCAGAGCCAGGATAGCCTGTCTATGCCTGCCCTGGCACAGGGCACATGCCAGCAGCTGGCCAGCCTGGCAAGAAAGGCTCCCTTCCACAGGATCTACACCGGCGCCTGGATAACTTCCGCTTCACTCCACATGTGGAAGGGGCCGCCTTCCACTATGGCTTCAACTCCAGCTACCTGCAGAAGGTGGTGGCCTACTGGAGGAATCAGTTTGACTGGCGCAAGCAAGTGGAAGTGCTGAACAAATACCCCCACTTCCACACCACCATTGAAGGTGAGGGAGTCTCACTTGGAATTTCACAGCAAGAAGGGGGAGATGTAAGAAGTGACAATATTTGAGATAACTGTATGCATAACAGCTTAGTGATATGAGTGAAATATCACTGGTGGAGGCTCTATTATTAATAATCCTATAGGGATTAAGACCATTATACAGTGTCAATAAGATGAGGTCTGCTTCAAGATGTGCTTCATCTGGCTCTGAACCCATGCTAACAATGAGGTGCTCTTCAGCAACTGCCTTGAAGCTACCTTTGAAAACTGCAAAATTTAGCCAGACTGAGGGTGGAATATTCCTCCCCACCAGCCAGTAGTTTAGCCAGGTGACCTTAGCCAGACTTTACATAAGTGATCTCTAGGTTAGACTTCTATCATGCCTTTTTTTATGTTTGTCTTTTAATTACTGTAATGTTTTTGCATGTGTCTTACCCACATTATGGTATTCATTCAAGTGCAGCTCTACTTAGATACTCTGAGACCAGTTTCTCAGGAGATGGATGCTAATCTCCATGTGATCCCAGTATCTGGAGCTAGAGTCAATATCTCTGTGTAAAAGACGAGACACAGATACAATACCACGCATCCCCTTTCAGCCAGGCATGTTCTTGCAGTAGGCCAATGGCAGAACTTCTGCTCCAGATGCTAATTACAATTTTGCCACCCTCCTTCTTCAGAATCCAGACCAGAAACTGTGACAGTACCAGAGCTTTAATTTTATTTTCTTGGATGTGTGGCAGGAATTGATATCCATTTTATCCATGTGAAGCCATCCTATGTTCCTCATGGTCGAGCTGTTCAACCTCTGCTGATGGTCCATGGCTGGCCCGGCTCCTTCTACGAGTTCTACAAGATCATCCCTCTGCTCACAGAACCAGCTAAGCATGGCCTAAATGAGGGTGATGTGGTGTTTGAGGTCATCTGCCCCTCCATCCCAGGCTATGGCTTCTCAGAGGCCTCTCACCAGAAAGGTAAGCTATGAAAAAGCTCTGTTGGAATTTCAGATTTTGGAGTAAGACCTCAACCATCGCTGGTACCTCTGGGCACTGCAGCTTGTGAATGCAGATGCTTGGCTCTTCACTCAGGTCCATGTGGCTGAGACTTTGGGGCTGGCTGTGGAGATTTGGAACACAAGGGTAACTGGATGTCAGCTCTTCACTTTTCACTGAATTTCTTTCATCTTGTGTTCACCTTCTTTCCAAGCAGTGAGGCAGAGCAGCATTGCACACTGTGCTTTTGCACATCCCCACACACACGTGCCTCGGTCAGGTCACAGTCTTTGGCCAGGGGAGGAACACTAGGACAAAGAGATCTCCTTTGTTTCTTTTACCTACAGGCTTTGACTCCATTGCAACTGCTCGGATATTTCATAAGCTGATGAACAGACTGGGCTTCAAGGAATACTACCTACAGGGAGGAGACTGGGGATCTCGCATCACCACAAACATGGCCCAGATGCTGCCACAGTAAGTAGCAAAGGAAATCAGTGCAGAAAAGCTGCTTCCAGTTCCTACCCTACCT